>CM037857.1:48713740-49913740 GCA_021292105.1 Anadara kagoshimensis
AGTAGCTAGTTACAAGTAGCTCTAAAAATGTACCAATCTGGACAAATAGTCAGCCCGTGTCTTGTTTAAGGTTCTTGTTTGCTTTGCCAATTACCATGTACACATTTTCAGCTTTATTTTCAGTCCAATTCTGATGGGGATATTGTACTCTCTGTCAAAATTGGGACGGTACATTTAACCGATAAATCATGATACATACAGTACAGGCCTGTCGAAAGTTTAACAGTGAGCTAACGAGAAAATGTCGAGATATGGACAGTTATTGGCCAAAAAGCTATTGAAAGGGTAGATGACAGCTGCTGAATTGTCGGTCGAGTAAGGCCAAAAAGATATTCTAATCGGTCATTAATTCATAAACTTACTTTTGACAGGTCTGTACTGTTAGTCGATAAAAGTTAAGAATAAAACTTAAGAAATAGGTTAGCTATAAAGTCAAGATAAGTAACTTCAAATCGGTTAAACACACAGAAACAGAAACCATGGCGGTGGCATTCTTAATATGTCTTATCTCAGTGTGTTTTGCAGTTTCTGCGCAAAGTATGCATCTCTCTCTCTCTCTCTCTCTCTCTCTCTCTCTCTCTCTCTCTCTCTCTCCGCAGATGTGTTTTCTTTCTACATCCTCCAAAATAATAATGCGTAATTAGTTTTTAATATTTGCGATATACATATAATTTCTTTGTCGATTTTTCACCCATCCACTTCTATACATTTTGCAGTCAGAAGCATTAACACTCCAGACAGTCTTTTCTATTCTTATTAAATACTAAAAGTAATAAATAATAATACGCGACAACATATTTCTTGTCATGCAATAAACAGTTGTGACCACAGGGATCAGATTCATTATAAAATGAAAAAACAAAATACCTTCTTTTTATATACATGTACCATGTTGTTGGTTTTTTTTGGTGTGTGTGTGTGTGTGTGTGTGTGTGTGTGTGTGTGTGTGTTTAAATGTAATTAATCTGACCACTGTGACTTTAACGTGCTAAACGACCTCATTCAAAATTACCACATGACACAGTTTTTTGACTCCAAATGATTTTATAATGTCTTTTGTTAATTATCAGATTGTCCAAATGGATTCACTACCAACGGTGACAAATGTTTCAAAGTTTATACAATGTCCAAATCATGGTCTGATGCAATGGTAAGTCTAAGTTATTTGATGGACAGACAGTTAATTGTTCCCAAACATATAATTGCTTACAATTCTGGTTAACCGGCAAGACTAGGAAACGTCTAGCCGCTTACCGTGTATGCCGAACTCAATTTTATAGGAAAACGCTACACTTGGCTGTAAACTTCCATCCATGTATGGAATAAATATTTTTAACATAGCGATATCTCTATTATCACTTAATTATTTTAACACAACTAGTGGTTCCACACTGAATTCGATTTTTTTCATTCCAATCATTATATAGTATGTTGGAGGCCTTGTGCTGGAACCACGACAGAGTCTGACTAAGACTGGAACAAAGATAGCGTCTGTTCTGTCGTCAAGCACTCGGGATTTATGACCGAAAGCCATAGGGTCCTGTTGAAGAAACCAGAAAACCGACGTCCCCTATCGCGGCAGGCATAATATGTTAAAGAATCCTCCTTGCACATTGCCCTGAGCGCACGGCAATGGTAAAACTTTCTGGCACTTCACTTATAGCTGATGACGTCTCGATATAAGTAAATATTCTTGACTGGGGCGCACGTAAAACCCCATCATTATTCAACCAATCCACTCACTACAAGTTCGACTTGCTATATTATAGTTTATTTTAAAAAGGCAGGGTTGAAGTTTGGAAAGTTACTGGGTACAATTGTAAATTGGTGTAGCGATGATAATTTCTAAATTTTATTTTCTCAGTACACACCACTTTTTATAAGTTATTGCTTACAATAAGAAAAAAACGATCTTTTTGCGCTTTCTTGTATTGATTACCAAAAAATAATTAGTGAGGCGTCATGCAGTTCCAGTAAACAGGTTTCGAAAGTAATCGAAAAACTGTGTCCAATGCTCTAGTGTTTTCGTAGGACTATAACTGTCATATTTATTTTTCTTTCTACCGCTACACGTGGTTCTGTTTATTGTTTAGAACACGTGTAAAAGTGTAAGTCAAGGAACATTGGCGAAGATGGAGAATGATGATGACAAAACAAGTCTGGTCTCTCTGACACAAAACATACAAGGTAGCTATTACAATTATACGTTTTCAGTTTTGATTTCATTTTATCGAGTGTTTATAAACTGATTTTGAATCTTATGATGTTTGGTTGTTTGAGCATTGTTATCGCCGATTCTAAAGTCCATTCCCCAGTTTAGGTTTTTGGTAAAAACCAAACACAAATATACCGTGTTGAGATTTTGAATAAAAATCAAACAAAAACCGGCTAATGTCCAAATCACAATCTCAAAAACCGGCAAATTAACTTAAACTGAACTGGTGAACATCCAACAAGGAAGAGAGCTAGCTAGCTGCACTCGCTACACGTGCAAACAAAATTGAGAACGGAAGAAACATGGAATCGAAATTTCACTACTTCGTCGTTAACATATAACTTCTGGAATTGTTTTGGTTTCCATTGGTATAAATCGACATTCACACGTTTCTGACCCATTGGGTTTTTCGATTTACTTGGTCCTACAACTGACGCAAGCACTCTACATGTACTTCGTGAATACTGTCTTTCTGTTGTGCCTGCATTTTATTGTTTTGAGGTGAAGTGTTACGAAAAACTTGCACATGCATATTTTTGTTTTAAGTTTGCTTACAGAACTGCCTTACTGACAAGCAGGTCTAGTCAGTAACCCGGCGAATGGGTTTGAAGAAGCCGTTCATTTATAATTTGGACTGACAATTGTTATTCATACTTGCATCGATAACGAAAAAAATCATTTCTTATATTTACAATTTTTAATTCTCAAAAATCGCAATACTGTGTGTGTATTTCGAAACATTTAATTTTTATTCTGCTTGACACCCTTGTCAGTAAAAATGTCAGCGTCCACATTAATAAACGATAACAAAAATGGTTCTTTCACTGACCGTACGTTTTAATGGTACTTAAAAATACCAATTTCATTTTAAAATTAAATGTACATTGATTGAATGTTGAATTTGGTAACACTCCTGGTTGTATTGCTGCCACTGCCTTTAGAAGTGGAAGTCTCCCAGTCCATTTGACTGTCAATCTCTGTGTTTCATTTGAGTTACCCACTCACCACTTTCTTTTTAATTCTTCCATATTGTTAATTTCAACTGTATTTCAGGTATCTCTGACCACGAGCCATTTTTGTACGGTATTCTTTGTTACGAGCCGTAAATTATGATGCTTGATACATATGCTGTCCAGTACCAATTTTTTTCTCTCTCTCTCAATCTATTTTATATTAAATTCCAGCTCATGGGACTTTAACACTATCCACTGGAAATGATTACCATTATCATTACATGGCAGACCAAGGCCTGAGTGTCACAGGCAAAACATCCATAACATTTGAAGTGATGGCCTGCAATGACGCACATATTGCCCTGTCCGAAACCAAAGGAGATGACAGCCATAACACGTACGAGATTGTCATCGGTGGCTGGGCGGATTCCCAATCAGTGATAAGAACATTTAAACAGGGCCCACACATGGACACAGCGGCGCACCAGAACCACCCCGTAGACTGCCATAAATATATGCCTTTCTGGATCAGTTGGTCTAATGGAGTAATTACAGTTGGTAAAGGAAATACTGTCGGACAAAATACCTTCATGACCTGGAAAGATCCACATCCACACCCTGTTAACTACGTTGCCTTCGCCACTGGTTTTGGATCGACCGGGAAGTGGAAATTCCCATTAGGTATAGATTTTTAAGAGAAATACTTATACGTTTAATTCCAATTTTTTACTTAGTTTTAATGTGTATTGCTGGAACTTCAAATGGGTGAATGGAACATCAAGTTAACCAAGATATTCCAAACGCGTATTTCTAAATACTAGGATATACGAGTTACTGATACACTGGGTGGGACCATACAAAAGGATGGGCGTAGATAGGAACGAATTATAACCGAGGCCAAATAGAACCGCCGAAATGTAGAGGGTTCGGGGTCATGCCACCCCGGAAAATTTGAAAAAATGGCATTAAATGGTTGAATTCCGGTGGTACCTGAACCCGATTCTTTTGTTCATTACATGTTCATAAACACTGTCAAATAGGCAAAGCAAACCTTTGTCGAAACTGAATTTTGCCTATACTGAGCAAATTAAATAACTCAAGTTTAACAAGAGATTTTCATTTAATCAGTCGTCGACAAAAAAGATCTGATTTTACCGAGGCGTATGCCGCCTCGTTTGCCTCATAGTAAGTTCCTACATACTGGAATGAAATTCATATACAACAAATATTTCTTTCAATAGGTACAGACGTTCCGGCAAAGTTTTGGCTCGGAGGGAAGTTTACATCTAGTTCGTGGAAATGGGCACCAGAGATGACAGAATTGGATTACACAAACTGGGGGACATCCCAGCCAGATGCCTCGCAGACCAAACCTTGTTTGTTAATGGATGGTGGACAAGGTCTCAAGTGGTACAGTGAAGATTGCAACACACTTCACTATTTTGTGTGTCAAACAGTTGTACCTAATACGATAATCGGATGATTAAAACCACTTGCCTGCAATTTATTTGTGATAGTGTTGTTTTACTGTTTTTTCGCACTCCGTCCTTTCGATAAGCTCATTAGAGTTTACCCCTATTGCATCATGGATATTGTGGGATTGAGTAATGGTGTATTACGCCATTCTAGAGTATATTATGTACATGCATATCCAGGTGATCAGTTCGTTCTGGGATCATAGGGAACCAAAACCACCCGCTAATCGAACTGACGAACTTTTTCACACTAAGATCTGTACAGTATTATTCAAACCTATAGTCGATGTGAGGCATTTTGATCCAATTGTCGCTCGACTGCTGTGGTGCCGACATCAAGAAAACCAGCAAATTTACAAGTTCCCTGGTCATTCAGGAAGACTCAAAGTTCAGCCATTCACGCGTATCATGTACATTTTCAGAAAAATCGTGTCTTTAAGAGTTAAAGAGTTATGAATGAACTCAACAGTGAATAGTATTAGGACGGAGCAACATTTGTAAAATATGCAAACCGAAATTTCAACAAGAGTCTTCTTGGCGATTTGTGTAACGCATGCGCAGCCCAGTTTATTCCACCGCCGTCTAGTTACAATTAAAATATCCCCGAGTGTGGTCTTCAACATCATTATTCCACCTGACTCAAAATAGCTAACATTTTATTCTATTGCACTACAGTTATTTACTCAGTGATATTGCAAGCCTCGGCTTATCAGGGCCCTAAAAGTTTTATGGTCGTCATCACAGTATTGTTCCTTTCACACAATTTTGATTACTCACGTGGCGGGTGTAGCTAGCTAAACAGGAGGTACTTACCCTTCCGGGGCAACCAGTCTCACGTCGCTGGTGGTAGGTCACGTGTCTAACCTGACTTGCCAGTTCCAAAGTTTTTACTTTGCTTCTGGATTGTGATTCGGACATGGGTTAGTATGTTTGTTTTTAATTGATTTCTACTCCCAGAATCCACCACAACGCAATGTTTCCGTTTGTAATAGCGCCAAATTGTCAGATACAAAATCCTTACTTTCTGGCAATAACTGCCAGACTTTGGAAGGGTTCCTATCCGAGTCCCCGATCAAAATTGAGCTTTCACGTATGTAAATGAAATATAATGTACAAAGATCTGAATGTAGTGAAACGTGATTTTAAGTCATGAACATTGATGCTTTTCAATCAATTAGATGTTGATCAAAATGTTTTCGGTAAAGTAAAACTTCGACCAATCTGGAAATCAACAGCCCTCTCAATAAAAAACAAGATCCGATTCTTTAACACCAACGTCAAGTCCATCCTACTATACATCTCAAAAACCTGGAGGGTAACCAAGACCAACACCCACAAACTCAAGACATTTATCAACAGATGCCCCAGGAACATCCGTAACATCAGATGGCTTGAAGTTGTCTCAAAAAACAACTATGGGACAGGACCAGACAAGTTCCAATTGAGTCTGAAATCAGGAAACGAAAATTGGGATGGATTGGCCACACACTACGCAAGCCTGCATCAAATGCCAACAGACAGGCTCTTGACTGGAACCCACAAGGGAAAAGGAAGAGAGGCCGGCCTAAACAGACTTGGCGTAAGAGTATTGACACCGAGGGACACACAGCTGGAAAGACCTGGGCCGAACTTAAGAAAATGGCCCAAAACCGTGTCAGATGGAGAGGTGTTTTTGCGGCCCTTTGTTCTCCAGGGAATCAAGAGGAATAAGACAAAGTAAGTCAAAACTTTGGGATACGGGTCTGAATAAAAACACCACTTTATTTCCAAACGCTTACAAATATAAGACTTGAAAACAAAGAATAGACAGATTAGGGTCATTAAGTCACCCTTAAGTTTTGCGTATCAGCGAGTTGTAAAGCACAGGATGAAGGAATATAATTAGAACATAATATTGTAGCAATTTCCAGTGTCAATAGGACCAGTGTAACTGATTGAATGCTAGATCAATGTGAGTTTTAAAACAATTGTTGCAACCTCTCTGAGGTGATTTGTGTTTTACATGTACACAGTCACAATCAGTATCGTATAATCACGTGATGTTTGGAATGCACAGATAATTATTTCAATTGATACTTAAAATGTAAAACAATTAAGGAATTTCTAAATATTACATCCAACAAAGCCACTTCAATCTGACTGGTTAATTTGAAATTAATAATATAAATAATGCATAATTTACTTGATCAGTGTAAAACAAATTTACTTTGATTGTTTTAAAAACAGCTATAAATTGAGTTATGGATAAAAATTTATCCAGTTTCTTAGATACTACCGTCTATGGTGAGCAAAAACGTTTTAACGACGTTTCCACAACTTTGGTATTGTATGTGTAATTCTGCTCAACTTGGAAGGATGTGGATCGTCGAGTTGCTTGCAATGAAATACTCGTAGGTATATTGAAGACGCTATACGACTGATCAGAAGAACATCTCCAAGTTAACCGAAGATAATAAACTTTGAGCTATAGTTTTTTATATTGTTTTCATTATTTTTATTATTTGCAAACATAAACTGCAACAAGATAACCAACTTCACATGAAATCATAAAGAATTGTTTTTATTAACAAAACTGAACGTTACACACCATGTTTCTAACCGTTAAATGAGGGTACTTGACAAATATAGTTCATCTTAGCATTACAGTCATCGTTGGACCAGAGTCCTAAGTTATTGGAATCAGCTAGTACGCAGTGACTGGCAGCGCCATTAAAGGGCTTATTTACAGCCCAGTTTGTAAAACCAAAATTTGCGTTGCTAGGAGACCAATGCCAATTACTCGATGATCCTGTATTCGTTCCTCCAATCCAAAATAAACCTGGCAAGACACTGCCTGAAATTACAAAAATGTGTAAATAAACATGCATATGTACATTGTAATGTAACAGGAAATAATTTAATTCTGATTTATACAAAAAATTTGTCACTTCACCTATTGCTTGCGACGTCTCGATACAAGTGATATATTCTTGACTGGCACACAACACCCTATTCAACCAATCACTCAGTCAATCTAACGCCCTCGACCTACTTAGTCAATCTAATGCCCTCGATCTACTCAGTCAATCTTACGACCTTGATCCATCGAGTCCTGGGGAGCGGAAGGTATGTATTTTCCACCCGTAATTCACATCGTCATCGCATAACTGTACCGTACAAACTTTTGGTTAAATTCAAGGAATGAGTGCCGGTATATGGAGTTGACGAAGCGGTTTATTATTTATCATAATTTAAAAAATATATAATAAACTGCAGACCTGAAATATCAATTAAGCGTTTGATTCTAATTTACTAGTAGTAATTTTTCAAGAGTAAGTTTTTTTTTAAAAAATGATGATAACCGTACCTATTTCAAACTTCCACTTCCCGACAGCTCCCCAGCCAGTAGCAAAAGCAATATAGTTAACAGGATGAGGTGATGGATCGTGCCAGCTCATAAACATGTTGTGACCTACGAGACTCTCTCTTCCAACTTTAATTATCCCATTGGCCCAGCTGATCCAGAAGGTCCTGTATGATTGACAGTTGTCAAAGTGGTTGGTGTGGGCGGTGGCATAGTTGTGGCACTGTTTGCAATCTCTGATTACCTGCCATTAAACACAACGGATTGTCATTATTCAGGTATTTTGTTTGTGATGGTGTTGTACTCTTATTAAGTATAGTCCAGTTTCAAAGGTAAACAACACTGACCTGTCCGTTTGACCTTAAATTTGAATACTTAGTATTCGGTATAATTTACGAGTTAATTCCTGTATACTTTATAGGGAACACGCATGCATATATCACGGACACTAATACTATTCACTGGTAATCCTAATACTGCCCGAGTAATGGATGGATTATCCTATATGAATAGTCCCAATAAAAGGTCAAGCGGACAGGTCAATGTTGTTTGAGTATGCATGTTAGGTATTAATATAGGCAAACAATATTGACCTGTCCGCTTGATCTTTTATAGGATAATCTACCCATGGCATGGGTAGTGTTAGGATTAACAGTTAATGCATGAAGAGTGTAGGTGTTTCTCATTACGGACACTGTAGACGAAATATACACGCGTGTTCGCTATATATAAATATGTAACTCGTGCTTGATAAATATTTAAAATTAAAGGTTAAGCGGACAGGCCAATCATGTTTGCCTATACAGTGTCATCGTATGCGTTTGAGTTTATTTGTCAACACCCCTAGACTCTACACTCAAAATATCGCGAACGAACTATATATATATATAGGCAAACAACAACGATATACCAGCTTGACCTTTCATTTCTGACGTTCTAACACAATGATCTACCCAGTACAAGGGTGGTGTGAGCATTCGCAGTTAATGCATAAACATTTTCAATTCTTCTCTTTGATGTAGACTAATTAAACATCTTATTTATTTCAAATCTGCTGATGACCAATTTACTAGTGCATAGAATGCTCAGATTGTTACATTCATTCTGTGTTTGTGTCACTATATGACAACGAAGTTAGAAATAATATCCTGCAAATCATTGGAAATGGTATATAAAGTATAAACAGAAATGGATTACACTCAGTTATTTGTCTATAAAAAATATCACTGACAATATTTTACTTTTTTGTTTTTCTTGATAAAATGTATTTACAATCAACCGGCCTAATATGCACTTTTGGTTTCTATAATGAATATTTTGCAATAACCCAGCTTTATAGAAAAAATGGCAATTTCTGCAATGATGGAAAATTAACCATGTAAAGTACATTGATATGCCATGGCCTTTTTTATATAACCTGTTTACTATGCAAAGAAGGCTAATCAACCATGTACTGTGTTCTGTATAAAGGCAAAACCAAATCATGTTCTGTTTAATGTTCTTCTACCACAATGCCTCCTGAAGGTATTTGTGATAGAATTCAGATTGCCTAACATGGGTGGGTGGCTTTAAGTATGTATCTGGATTTTACATTTTCATTAATTTACAGAAATATGTACAAATGTATTACACATGTATTACCAAACCTAACATTGTTACTACTCGTAGCTTAATTGAGCCATGGATGAACAAATGTGAATGATATGCTTGTGTTCTTAAACTAACTATGCAAACATTAAAAGAAATAAACATGTATATACTTGTATTGCATTCACTTCAAATGCAAGTGATTTTTCAATTTACTTGACGGTTGTTGGATCATTTGTAATCTCTATAATCATATACACAGGCGTTTATATTCCTTTGACCTAATTGTGCTGTGACCAAACTAAGTCAATCATCTGTGACACCTTTTAAACTTTGAATGGAACCCACAGTTAAAGGGGTTGGACTTGTCCTAAGAGGTGGAGTCGAAACCTTATATTTTTTCAGGCTGAACATTTTTGACAAAGATTTATACTATACAGAGGAAAAGTCCAAAGCGATGAAAAACTCAAACCTTCATCGTGTATTAGGCTGAATTATGTTATACTAGTATACATAGCCAAATTTCTGTTTTTCATCTTTAACTTATTTTTGAGAAAAATCCACAACACTGAGTGTTATCCATTTCTGATTTTACTTTAGTTTTATTATGAATGAGGTTCGAACTAGTACAATTATCTATAGAGAAATGTTACATACTGACTGAGTGTTACCCCATCCACCTAACACGATCTCGTATGTATTGTGTGCGTCATCCCCTTTGGTCTGTGATAAAGCTACATGGGCGTCATTACAGTTCATGACTTGGAATACTATAGATGTTTGTCCGGTGATGTCCAGACCTTGGTCATGCATATAATGATATTTGTAATCATTTCCAGTGGTCAAGTTTATAGTTTTCCTTCCTGTGTGTAGACAAACAGTAATAATTAAAACAAACTGGCAACTCTAACAAACCTCAAGATTCTACTTAGCTGTTTAAAAATAACATGGAAGGGACATATCAAACATTTTTATGACCGTCAATAAGATAAGTATGATGACTCTGTATCCAAACTATCCTAAATGATATATTTCACGTCGCATAGTTACATGTTCTTTTTGTTTTAAGTTTGTATATGGACTGTTTTGTTTGGTTTTGGATTACATACGATACGAATGGTGGGTGTGGCTGACATAGCAGGGCGTGCTTAACCTTCTGTAGCACCTGGCCCCGGTTTCACAATCATTCCTTAGCTAAGATTTTCCTTAACTTGAATTTAGCCAATTTTGGTAATCCTTTTTTGGAAATACTGATGGATATTTTTGTAAAAATTAAATGCTAATGTTTTAATCTAACAGTGACCTTTAAAATGACACCTTAATTTCCTGAATATCTTAAGAATTAATAAAGTTATAAAGTTTTGAAATTTTGCAAAATTTAAGTTAAGGAAAATCTTAGCTAAGGAATGATTGTGAAACCGGGGTCTGGTCTCGCCGCCCTGGTGGATGTTCGCGTGTTTAACTAATTTTGCCTGTTTTATTTTGCTTTTGAATAGTGGTTTGGACATAATTTGTATGTTTTTTTTATTTGAAACTTCATATTTACGGTAACAGAATATGTGTAGCATTAAGGAAGTTATTTACAGATTTCCAATGTTTTGACAAGCTGAAAACTAACAAAATGACTAAACTATCTATTTACCATCTTGAGTAGCTTCAATTATATCAGTGTTACTCTCAGTGATTACCGTTTGGTCATTTTCGTTGTCGATTTGAGCCAATGTACCTCCGCCTATTTTACAATAAGCCTGCAAATACCATGATGTTAATTATTAGTTATACAGTGTACATTATAATTATTTTTTGTTGGGTTTTACATTTACAAACGTCATCTGTACAGTTACTTACGGTGTATGGACGTACAATCCACTTAACCGGACGTTGCGAACTATACGGCGAGCGAAATAATTATTGTTGGACGGATCAGCCCCAGCCGAGCGAATAAATGCATAAATATGTGTTTAAATCAGTGACAGCGATGTTTCAACTCTAATTGGGGGTAAGAACATATATATGATGTTATGTAAATATCACGTCTGTTTAGACATAATGGATTTGATGTTGGGGACGAAAATCATCGCAGCAATCACGGAGTCCTGCATGATATATATATGACTGTGTGTTGCGCCGATGGCATTATACAGCAGCGTTCTTTATCGTGCCACGTCTACCGTGACACAGGACCTAGTTAATTTTAAGTTTCAATGCGAATGCGAAAGAACTGACTTTCATTTTGTAATTCCGTTTTGTTGGCGAAAGAACAGTTACTACCCACTTTCAAGTCTTGGGTCAGACCCGGTCGATGTTTAAACCCAACAACCTCCCCACTCGCGAAGCCAACACTGAGCTAACGCAGTTGCGTGTAAACAAGATAAGACGTGAAAACATATATTGTGACACCGAATATTGAACTCAATACTTATACCGGGGACTTGACGTAGTAAGAGAATTATTGTTCAGTAATGTAGTTATATTTCTAATAAAAGGCCCTCAGTCATCCCAAGTACTGTAAATGTACTAATTTTAGCGAGTACTAATTTTGGTGCAAATTTGGATATATTCACACGGGCTTGAATGCGCGTTGAAATGTCAGGAATCACCTTGTATATTATATAATCGTATTCAATCAAGCAATAGATTTGAATTAGTGATACTGTATCATCACCAAAATCGTTACAATTCATAATTTTACAGTATTTCAGAACAAATGACACACACACACACACACACACACACACACACAGGCACGCACGCACGCACGCACACACACACACACACACACACACACACACACACACACACACTAAAATCAAATAGAATATTTTCATACTACAGCATCGGCCCAGGATTTGGTGTCAGTACGTGGTTGGTAACATTTTGAACCACTCGGCGTGAAATAAGCAGGGCAATCAGCACCTAGAAAAAGAATGATGTTTAAATGTATGAAACAAGCACATGCAACCACAAAACATGCATTTAGCAATGGAAGAACAATAAAATTATATAAACCACAACAAAATTGAACGAAACAAAACGAAAACGAACAAAAGAAAACAAGCAAATATAGACAATTGATGACAAATATGAAAAAGACCAATATGTGTTTTTATGATGATGCTAATCGCACGAGTTTATTGTGCTGACGCTTTCATTACGCCAGCTAGCTGACTAAATGGATATCTATTGTCGGACACACAGAGCATACTTGTAATAGGACATTTGTAATTATGTCAAAGATACATACATGACTGAGTAAGTGGAAGCTATATTGACAGTTACGGATATTTAACTCCCCTGCATTTTATTATAATATATAACAGGCACTACTACATGTAAGAGGGATAAGTCTTACCCAAGTTATGATCTATAGCAACTCCCAATGGAGTACAACGCCTAATAAAGTCTGGACTGCATTCTGTGTTGACATTACGAAGCCTAACGAAGTCCAAACATTAAGGCCCCGGACGAGATATCAGCTACAATCGTTCTATTGTTAGAATAATTATATTTCGTAATACCAAAAATACTTCTTTTCTTGTTATTTCGACGCCTATCAATAGACGTTGGTCTTTATAAGAAATTGTTACAATGCTTTTCTAATCACTTTTGTGTAAAAAATGCAGAGAAAACAGAAATCCCTAGGCATGGCTTTACGACAACACTGGTACTGGTTTATATGGACAAATGAAATGCACACGAAGTATGAAGACAATACACGTAAACTTAATACTACAAAACACTTGTCAGTCAAGAAAAAAGTAAACCACAGTGCATCTCTTCTCACAAAATTGATTCGAACACCATCCCAGGAGATCCTAGTGTGAGAAATGTTGTGTTATGTCACTATTCCATACAGACCAAGAATCCCACGAATGGCCACGAATTGATACATTTTAGGAATAGTGATGATTCGTAGACTTTTGCCAATTTTCAGATCCAATTCGTGACGCTGTACGATTCAGTTACGATGCAGTTACGGATATTCGTGGGATTCGTCTGGATTTGGCTGCAATCGCACGAATACATGTCAAGAATTCACTACGATTTACAAAAATCTATTACGAATGCTTCACTAACGTTAGGAATCAGTTGTGAATCAGTTAAGATTATGCGGAATGCGTGTGCGAATCATGTATAAATAAAAAATCAATCCGTTACTATTCTTGACAAATTGTAGGATTGTCCTCCAGATAGCTAAGAATCGTGGGATTCGTGACAAATTCGTAGCAGATTCTTGGTCAAGCCACGAATTCGCGAATCCCCGACTGAGTTAAGAATATCTCAGAATGCCTACGATTTGAATAAAATTCAGTTACGATAACTGAGAATAAACTACAAATTTGTTACAAACGAACTACAATTTTTTGGAATCGGGAATTCGTGGCCAAAATTTTGAACAGTTCAAAACTTTTGCCACGAATTCCTGATTGCTCAAGAATTGCAAGAACTGACTGCGGATCAGATACGAACTTAAAAAAGGTAGTGTACATTAGTTTAATCCTTTCTTGGTACTTTGGACAGGCTCTTCCACCGTCCAAGAACTTGCTGTCAATAAATAAGTGAAATAATTTTGATTGTGACAAAAACAATATTACTCAAATTGGAAAATAAGAGATTTATCACTTACTTATTAATGAAAACCAAACATTTACCAACAATAATACAGACAACATTGTGACTAGTCTCTTATAAGAAACCAATCACAGAAAACGTCCGCTTCATACCAGATCAAAGTAGGACAACACAATGTGTCTTATTTCTCAAGTATAACAGTTGAAGATCTCGGTCAACAGATTTGTTATCTATCACACTATTAATAGATTTATAACATTACAGAAAGTCTAGTGACAAATTAAAAAAAAAATTATTTAAAATATAAAAATCAGAAAGTTATATATATATATATATATATATTTATTTATTCCTTTTGAACCAACTAAATTCTATGTAAATTTTTTGAAAAATTATTTTTTAACAGAAATGTTAAAAATTACTTGATTCTGTCAATTTAGGGCTTTTTTAGTCAAAATTAAAATTTCATTGTAGGGTACAAATGAAACTCCTTGCATTTATTTATTTACCAGAAAAATTTACTTACACTATACCATCGCTAGTTAGATTTTATGATAAAATACTTGATTGGTTTCATTCAGAGACTAACATCCGTTTCGATAGTCACATAAGTACGGTGACTGAATGATGACATGCAGAAAAATTTTTCCACGTGTGCACGTGAGACTTTTACGTGCCCACGTAGAACTCTTTACGTGCTCACGTAGAACTATTTTAACTGCATGGCCTCATTCAGCCATCGTATATGTCACATGTATGTATCCAAGTATTTTGTTTAACCATTCAAATAGTTTTTCTATTATATGTAACATTTATTGTAAGACGAACACTTCAAATCAAACATGCATGGTAGAACGAGAACTTTATACAACAAAGCGACCGGTTTACAAATATGTTGTTGGCTCGGCATTCCAATTGAGAAATATAACTTGTCTGTGTATGTCAAAATACACTGCATACATTTGACGTCTCAGTCCCACGTTTCTTTTATTTTCAATTATGTTTTAAACCTGACAGATGAAGCTTGCTAGACAGGAGGTGCTTACCCTACCAAGCAAATGTAGATATACACGCACTTATTACAGTTCAAACTTGACAATGTAAAAATGAGTACTGGTTCCCTCCCTTTGATTGTTTCCGATACAATTTATCGGGAACAATCAAAGGGAGGGAACCAGTACTATGTAAAAATTAAACATCTGGTATAGATTCGGACCCCGAACGGGTCTGATCCAAGACTTGAAAGTGGGCAGTGACTTTTCTTTCGCCAAGCACTCGACATTACGAAATGAAGTCACAGTTCTTTCGGATGTGAACTTAAAATAAACGGGTGGGCTTGGCACGATAAAAAGCCCTGCTGCATAATGCCATCAGCACAATGCACAACCAAAATTTCTGCACCTTCGCCTATAGCTGGCGACATAAGTGAAATATTCTTGACTGGGACGTTAAACACCATTACTCAACTCTTCTCCTATCGAAAGTTAGACTAAGCATTCAAAAAGGAGTCGACGTTCGGCTTCCGAGTGGCTGAGATATGGTAAGCAAGTGCATGAGTGGTCGATAAACTACTGATGTCGAAAAGCCATCGAAAGCTAAAGAACCGAAGTAAGCTGTCGATTCGGTGCTTATTCGATAACTTATCGTTAAGCTTTCCACAGGTCTGTATTGTATATAAAACGATGTCTTCCAACATTTTTCATCAGTTATATACAAGCAAAATGTGCAAAAAGATATAAAGATGCTATTTTAGCCGATTCTTTGATTATGATTTCTGAAAAAAGTAGGTAAAATTGCTGGGATTTTCCACCAATAGATGTCTATAGAATTTTAACTAAGTTAAACAAATCATACTTTCAGAATTTGAACATGAATATTAAATTTCCTTGTGTAGATAAATACATGTATATGTAAGATGTAACAATTGATGAGGATTCAAAGTTTTCATATATTATGTACATATACCTTAAGTTCAAACAATTGTTATCTATACCGTTGTTGTCTAAGTGTAAACAGCTGTGCTATATCCTTGATATTGGGAAGTATGGTGAGCTCAAACAGTCATACCTGGTTTTATCTTTGTCAAATAATATTGGAATTATCAAGTTTATATGAATAAAATTATCAGATTAAACCAATCATGCGTAATGATTAGATTTCTTTTTCTATACATACCAGTGTTGATATGAGACGACCTAGCGTAAGCTAATATTTACGAAATGCCATATCACTAAAGATTTTACTTCTAGAAAAAAGTAGAAGTGTTTTCGGAAACACGTGCTTTTTGAAATATTCCAAGATGATGTTTTGGTTGCTGATTGTTCGGATGCTTAACGGTAGTTATTTGCAATACAGTTGTGTTAATCTCAACAAAATCCACGGATTTTCGTTAGGTAATTTTGAACGGTTTTATACAAATATACATGTGCGCCCGCGCCATAGAACGTTTTGCGCAATTACCGCCGACCAATTAAATACTGAAACCAAGAATCAGTCAGACGCCTTTAGTGTGTTTACTTTGGGGTCACCACCCAACACCGCCGTCTCAAATCAAGAAAAACATGTTGATATGGGGTGGAGTAATGACGCTTTACGCCACAGTCAAGTAAAACATTTTTCAGTGGGGTGGAGTGATGACGCTTTACGCCACAGTCATGTGAAACATTTTTCAGTTGGGTGGAGTAATGACGCTTTACGCGCCAGTCAAGTAAAACATTTTGGAGTGGGGTGGAATAATGACGTCACAGTCAAGTAAAGCATTTTGGAGTGGAGTGGAGCAATGACGTTTTACGTCACAGTCAAGTAAAATAAATTGACATTTGGAGTGGAATAATGACGTTTTACACCCAATCAAGTAAACATTTGGAGTGGGGTGGAGCAATGACGTTTTACGTCACAGTCAAGTAAAACATTTTTCAGTGGGGATGGAGCAAAGACGCTTTACGCCCCAGTCAAGTAAAACATTTTGAAGTGGGTAAAATCATGACGTTTTACGCCCCAATCAAGTAACATTTTGAAGTTGGGTGGAGTCGTGACGTTTTACACCAAATCAAGTTAACATTTGAAGTAGGGTTGAGTCATGACGTCACAGTCAAGTAAAACATTTGGAGTGGGGAGAATAATGTTGTTTTACGCCCCAATCAAGTAAACATTTTGATGTGGGGTGGAGTCATGACGTCACAGTCAAGTAAAACATTTGGAGTGGGGAGAAAAATGTTGTTTTACGCCCCAATCAAGTAAAAATTTTGAAGTGGGGTGGAGTAATGACGTTTTACACCCTAATCAAGTAAAACATTTTTCAGTGGGGTGGTGTGATGACGCTTTACGCCACAGTCAAGTAAAACATTTTTTCAGTTGGGTGGAGTAATTAAGCTTTACGCCACGATCAAGTAAAACAGTTTAAAGTGGGATGAAATAATGACGTTTTACGCCACAGTCAAGTAAAACATTTTGTCCTATGTGGATGGGATTTCAAAAAACACTTCATAATGACATATTTTGCGGTATATGTACCACTAAAATATACACATGTGTATAGAAAACCCAATGCACTCATATAGTTGGCGTTTAGCAGCTTATATTTAATTTTGTAAAAGAAAAATGTTATGGCTAATCTCGGCCATCGTAGATAAGATACATTATAAACTATATGCATATATTATCTAAGTATGCATAACAATATGTCTGACGACGACGGAGGAGTAAAGAAGACTCTACTACAACCACCCAGAAACGTGAGTGCGAACATATTTAGTACAATTACTTTTGATGTGCTGACATTTTCTTTTTATTTTAAAAAAATCAAATGCAAAAAATAAAAACGGAACTAAAACCCACGTGACTATCGGAAAAGCCAATAAAATAATATGCAATGTGGATGCAAGTTATACTTACAATATTATAAAACAATGTGTTCGGTGAATATACCTCGTCCGAAACTAACATTCCATTGATGGTGCATTCTGGAAACATGGCTCGACTAATTCCGTATTCAACCTACGTGTTTATGAACAACCGGTGTGTTTACTAATGTGACACAGTGTGCTTACATGTAAGAAGTTCAATAATATGCAAATGTGCTTGCTTGATTGGTTTTTCCAGTGGTTATTTTACAACTTCACATGATACATGTACACATATCATATGCACCGAATATGTGGGTATATGCCCTTTTTCTCAGATAACATAGATCAGTGTCTCGAGAGCTTGAGTTTTGATCTTTCAATCTAAATTTATGCAACACATATTGGTATACATCTGTTACAAGTTTGATCAAAATTGATCCATAGCAGCGGAAGTTATGAAGCGAGTACAGTATAAGAACGGACGGACAGACGGATGGGCGTACAGGATGATTTTATACCAAATAACTTCGTTTATGGGGGTATAAAAACGCGTTCTTCTGACAACTACACATGGCTACCGAAGGTGACTCTCTGATATATACATGTATAATGCAAGTTAAACATTATTTAAAGACTCTTTATTTAACATTACATATAACATCATATGCATGACAAACATGACCCAGCTAAATTCAGATAAAAACGCGTGTTCCCGAAAATACAGTGTTTTCGCGAAGACATAAGCAAATTATCCAAATTATAATGTTAGTGATTGAATATCTCATAAATATTGAACTTGCATCACGAATATCTTATATTGCTTAAATGCACTTCATTGCTATGTACTCCGTCTTGAAACGACCATAAAATATATTGACAGTGTTTTGTGTCGTTTATGAGGTGATAAACGACAGTGACGCACGTGTAAATTGCATAATCTGCATTTTATGTTGAATTCGCGCGGGCTTTGAAAACACTGTCATTTATCACCTCATTTAAACGACACAAAACACTATGTCAATTCTTATATTTAAAATTTTACCAAAACATCAGATACAGTAATTCATAAAACCCAGTGCTTTCCCGTTGCAATGGACATTGGTGACCTATTTCAATGTTTTTCGACCGCTGAACATGTATTGTTTCGGGGTCTGCATTTGTTCTAATAAACAAAATAGTTCTAAGCTTTAAAGATCTATAGCTACTCGAGTTGTTTAGTTTATGTATCTTAAATTTTTTACAGTAAACAACGTGTTCTCGAAATATTAACATAATCATGAGGCAGAGCCGAGGACACATTATGTTTGTACAAATAGAAATGTCAAAATGCGTCTCTTTTGCTGACGTATTCCTACGCTACTTGTTGTTGACGTCATAATTCTGCATGTTCTGTACTGACTTTATTGGCAAATAAACGGCGGAATTGCTACAATGTTTACACAGAACAAATCAGTTGCAATTGTAAATATCTTCAAATAAACTGATAACATGGTGGCCAATTAGAAGGACATCTCCAATCAAACCGAATATCAATTGCAATGATTTAACATAATTATACAACTGGTTCCATGACCTAACCACATTTGCAAAAAGCAAACTGTCAAAAGTTAAAAAATGTGAACATCCACCTTGGAAGTAGAGAGTGGATGCAGAAAGATGAGCATCTTCTGTCTAGCTAGCTTCAACCGTCACATAAAACTTAATGTTTCTGTTAATGAGAATGCGGTCTAAGTTAGGTCCTATATTACAGCTAGAAAGATTCAATCCTGCAGCTTATACAATACGCATTCATTCAACAATAAACTAGGACTAACTCACTCTCCAGTGTTTGCTCGGACCATTGCTTGATCCACAGTACAGACCTGTCTAAAGTCAACATTAAGCTAACGAAATAGTACTGAATCGACAGTTCATTTCAGTTTCTCGTTACCAATATCTCGACGACTTTTCGGAGGATGATATCTATCTCTCGGCAGCTTTTAAGCCGCTGAATATCTGTAGTATCTGTAGCTCAGTCACTCGACTTTGATTCATTTTCGTTTACCAAGTGTTAAACTTTCGACAGGTGTGTAATGCACTAGTAAAAGTGTTGTTTTAGTACAAACCGAGACTAGTCTCACGAGGTTCATACATAGGTCTACTAAATGTATTCCTCCTTTTGTTATATATTAATTATAATATATAAATTTCTGTCCTTTTTGTGGTCACGCTGAGATACTTATCAATAATTAGGTACTTCCTTCCTTTGTTAAAACTAGATGAAAAAAAAGATACGACTGAAAAGTTGTTTATATCAACTCCATCAACAAACACCATATATAGTAGCAGTAATAAGAATAGTAGCTTACTTAGAATTATTTACATGTTCTTCCTATTAAACATACATGTATTTTAAGTGTTGTTATGGCAGGTACAAAGGTCACATTTAATACATCGATGCTTTTAAATATAGGACATGTATAGCGGGTTTTTATGATATTTTGTTAGTTTTTCGTATAAATAACACTCTTGGTGAAAATCGTCTTGTCGTGATTCACATCTTAATGTATTATCAGATTATATAATAGTAATAGTTTTTGGAAGTTTCAAAATTCGGAAAAAATCAACATGAAAGAAAAAGAGAGTAATGTGCAGGTATTGTCTTTAAAAAAGAAAAAGAGTATACCCGCTGTACATGGCAGGGAGAATGATGGATTTACTATACCAGCAGACGACAAACAGGTACAACTTTCATGTAAATAATTTATTCTGAATTCAAGGTAAAAACAACTACACTACACAGGTACAATACAGACCTGTTGAAAGTTAAACACTGAGCTAACGAATTAGTGACGAATCTTGAATACTGAAGATAATTTATTTTTCGCGAGTAGAAAATTTCGCGTCACGACCACATTGTCCTTACTCGCGAATATTTGAATTCGCGTTTGGAATCATTGAATACAAGATACATATTTGAACATAGAAATATCTGTAAGTAGTCAATATTCGCGTAATATTTTAATTCGCGAATGGGATGAGTCGCGAATTTACGCGAAAATAAGTCTCTAGCGAAATAAAAGCGATCTACAGTACTCGGCAGCTGTTATCTACATGTATCTCTTGACAGCATTTCTGTTACTAGTTATCCGTTGCTTAACGGCAGCCGAGCTTTGATTTCTTTTTTTGCTAAATTCAGTGTTAAACTTTCGACAGGTCAGTGCTGTTTAGAAAAACCTAGAATTATTTATTTTGTAAACATTCTGTACGTGCTGTTTATGGGGTAGAAATTTGTTGAAGGCCACTTGAAAATAGAAAGTTGGTTAAATTATGATCAGTAATAAATCTAGATGCCTGAAGTGTGTTAAATGTGTTGTTATGTTACTTTATTCATAAGTTATTTTAAATATTTTATTTATTTATGTTTCTCTTCGTGTTCTTTCATATTTTATGTATATTGATGCTGTTCCCTTCCCAGTCCATGCGTACGTGTTTTTATACATTGCTCTACATAATGTTACTCTCTTTTTCCTTGTGTTCTTTTTTTCTTGTATCGTCCTTGTTAAAATGCTTTCACAATATTTTCCTGAGATTTAGTTTACTGTCATGTTTGAATTCTGTAGATAACAATACCTTGAAATTTTATCCTGATGTGGGTGCATAGTTGACCATGGTCGCATGACAATAGCTAAATCTAGAAATTACAAAATGTGCCTATTTCTGCTTCCAACCAATGGTGTACTACTGGCATGTAGTGCTTTTCATTTAGTGTAAGGCTTGTAAAATATTCCGTTATAAACTGAATGTGCACCAATTAATCTGCATGTATTAAGAAAATTGTTTTCAAATCAAATGCATACATGTTCAGATCATAATACCAAAAGCAAAATAAACAACATTTTGAACACTGACATTCTATGTTCAAATTATAATGCCAAATATAAACATTTTGAACACTGACAAATTAAGTACAATGTATTGGATGCTCCGGAAGTGTAAACGTAAGCACCTACTGTCTAACTACTTACACCCGCCACGTGTGAAATTAAGAATGAAATGTGATGTAGGATAATTTTGGATACAGAGACAACATACTTAATTAACAAAGATTTATTGATGATGGTTATAACACTTTTTGAGAGCCCTGATATGCCTAGGATTTTAATATTTCTGGGTCAACAACATATTTGTAAGCAGATTGCTTCCTTGTATATTTAAAGTTCCCGTAGTGGGAACAAACCCTACCATAGCATATTAATACCATAATAGGAAAAGCAGGTAGATCGCTGTATAGACAAGGAAAGCTGCAAATAGAAAAATTGAATTGACCACGTTTGTTATAAAGCTTCAAATGTAGCCTTTCGTGGGTGTCATAATTGAGGCATAAACCAAAATTTGAAGCAAAATCTGGCTTTAGAAATTAGTTGTTTTTTAATTTCAAGCTCACTTATAGATGGTATTCACATAGTCTCTATCCAAGACGATGAATAAGGAAGTTACCTTATTCAGTTGTGTTTGCTTAATTATTTGGTTTTCAATATTTAAGTTCTCAATATCATTAATCATGTGAAAACTGTTTTTTACATTGTTAATAAAGGAAATACATGCATGTATGTCAGTATGGTGTGTCGTCTAATTAGGGCGATTATCGCTCTGTTTCTCAGCGATAAAATGTCATTTAGACATGATATATAGACTGTAATTTTAAGGGTTGAATTAAAAAACTATGAGTGAAACAGAAATGTATTTCTTCGTAAACAAAAACAAGGGCGATGACGCTCTACTTTCCCGTCTACCTTTCAAAAATGAAGAATTTTTTTTTTTTTACCAAAATTTCACAGGTATCGTTTTAAATATTCACATATTAACATAAAATAACTTTGAAATTGAAAATTTTCTGCGTATGGCTATTACTAGAATGTTGACTTTATATTTTAAGTCAGTATGTTTATTCAAGAAAGAATACCTAATCAACATAGCAGATTTAAAATACCATAGCAATATAATCTTAATTTGAATGTTCCATAGCATATGTCTTATATTTATAATATTTATAAAAATTAATTTTATTGCCGTCCAACATTTTCCATGTTTATTTAAAAACAATTTTGAAATGCGCTGTTGTGCACCTTCTCGGAAATTGGACAGCTGATGTAATCACGTCAGCGCGTGGAGCAATGCCTCTTTTAATATAAGTTGCAAAGTATAGTCGATGTCAAATTGTCAAATTTATTGAAGCAAAGATATTGCAACTGTAAATATAAAGGTACAGTAAAGCCCTGTCGAAAGTTAAACAATGAGCTAACGAAAAGAAGTCAATGCTCGGAAGCCTAGTGTATTTGTGTGGGCGAGATATATTTCTCACACCTGTGACATGGAAACGCCACGTTTTTACCCATGTGGGATTTCCTTGTCTCACCCTACGGTTGAGACAGGCTACACGCTGAATTTACCGCGTAGTTAAATCTGCTCTGGATTTATCGTTGAGAGGCCTTAATAAGTTGGGAAAGGTTCCGGAGTCAACCAACCCTTTCTCACAAAATGCTGTTAAAGGGTTTCATTTCAAACTCGGATGAATATTTTCAATGTCCAGAATTCGCTAAAGCTCATTCTGAACGTGAAAATATTCATCCTCGTTTGAGATATCTCTGTCTTATCCTGTTACCGGTGTAAGATTCTATTAATCTAGTGTCCAAAAAACCTGCCAAGAGATATATAACAGCTATCTAAAAGCTGTCGAGACTTAAGCATTCAGCGGCGCATTTTGGTCCGAATTCGTTAGCGTAGTGTTGAACTTTCGACAGGTCTGTACATGCCATCTCATCATTATTAACTTATTTATTTGCAGAATGCATTCAATGATGAAATAGTTTTACCGGCCATCACCTTACGGAAAGTAAACAACAAATACCAAGATGGGGACGAAGAAAAATGTGCGCCTGAAAAAGACAAGGAGGGACTGAAATCAGCAGACGACGAGTCTGTTCTTGTTTATAAAATTAGTGACAGAATTCCCATCCAACTGACCCTGCTGTTTGCAATGCAGGTATAATTATAATCACCTAAGGCGAAAGCTTTTTCACTAGTGTTGTACAGTATAGACCAAAGACGACTTACTACACTGAATCTGTAGCATCGTCCATAATGACAGTTGTTTAAACCCGATAGCATCGGATTAAAGGAGATAAGTTTTCCTAACAGGAAAACAACAGCTATCTGCTTTGTGTAATTTTTAATTAATGACTTTGACATTTTACAAAGTAAAGCACAAAACGGACGCGGAATCCGGAAAGGATACAACAACAGTTATTTGCAAACGCTTGACAAAATTACTTGATATGTAGAAGTCATCATACCGACTGAAATCGAACTCTTACGACTGAAAGTCAACATTATTTCAAAATAATAATTGTTTTACACTTGTTAGATACCTGATGAAGTTTACTATGCCTGATCAGCATCTTATCTTAAACGGCGTGAATTATGACGAAACAGGTGCATTACATTATATAATTAGTGCAGATGTATGGTAAAAATCTAAGTAAGAGGAATTATAATTGACGTATCGCCGGCCACGCCCACGGTGTTCCGACAAAGGCCGCCATCACGGTACCAAAGCAGCTTTACGGAAACTAATGACGTACTAGTGTCAGTTACGTCATTAAATAGTGCAATTCAGGCCGAGTTTTTGTAATTCAAGCATGCCAGGCCCTTGTAGGAACATTGTGGGCGTGGTAGCGATCCGTCAGTTATACGATACCAGTAATCAAGAATGACCAAATGATCCAGCTTTCTAAATAAGAAACAGTTGATGAGTTGACAAGAAAGCTCATCTTTATAAAAAAAATCAAAATCAAACATACCGGTCTATGTTAAAACAACAATCCAAGATCAAAGTAAAACTTATGTGAATATGTTTTTTTTTTCTTACAGCAAGCACTTTTATCCTTGTCTACTGGTATAGCTGTATCATTGCTTGTGTCACAAGTTGTATGTGCCGAGAATAATGACGAGATCAGAGCAAAACTACTTAGTTCAACGCTATTTATGAACGGAATAACTACACTTCTAATGGTTACTGTCGGAATAAGGTATTAATTGATATTAAAAGATGATATTTTCTTCATAAAACAAACTTCTTTTACTTTTTTACTCTTACTAAAGCAGATTAATACACTGTATGTTTGGAAATATTTCTTCACACCACGTTCGCTCCTTAGTGTGCACATTGCAATTTGTCCTTGACAATCAGGGTCAAGTTTCAGATTTAACATACACGCAAAATTTTGCGTATTTGGGAGGTCCTGGTTCAAAGCTTTACCGAGTCTGACCACGACTTGAGATGTCAAAATACCTGTCACTGCACCAAGGTGACGACGATATGATCAAAGTGATATCATCTTGATTGAGATATAAACCCCAATCAATCAATCAATCAATTAATCAATCAATCAATCAACGCATGCAGATATCGATTCATTGATTAATAGAACTTTAAAAGGTATCTTTTATGGACCACTGGTTAGATATTAACCCTCCCCCCACCCCCAATATTACTATAAGAACACCGCTCGACATTACTGCAGTGCAAGTTTAGAGACTGGGATTTTATAATCAGTGATATCTTTATGTGATTTTCTTTGTTCTGCCTTGTATGATTGTTTTATCATTTATTTCTATTGTTTTGCTTTTCTATGATTTGTTCCTTGTTTCCAAGAACCAGTTTTTAAATTATACATTCTGTACCCCCGCCAATTAATGTCTACTTTTTCATTATGTTTTTAGGTTACCACTATATCAAGGTGCAACACCTGACTATGTAGCCCCGCTATTGGCAATGGCGTCACTAGATAAGGACAGATGTAATTTTAATAGGACTGTTATAAGTAAGTTTTATCTTCAGTTTTCTTCAGTATTCGTAGAATTTGTTTTTATTTGGAAACCGGATAAACCAGCTTTCACCCTCGAAATGCATATCCTAATTTTAAGAGGACAGTTATAAGTAAGTTTTATCTTCAGTTTTCTCCAGTATTCGTAGAATTTGTTTTTATTTTGCAACCGGATAAAACATTTTTACCCTCGAAATGCATATCCCTTTTTCCATTAAATAATCGTCACGCATCTGATATCCTGTTACGTGCAACCATATATATAGTTTTTAAAGATAATTACATAATCATCTTTTTTATATGAGTATTATGTTTTACATCGTGGGTCACTTGTTCGAAGTCTGATTAGTTTAATCAATTGATTAGTCAAAATTTAAATAACGCACAATTTCAAATATGTTGTGAAATTAATTTTAAAATATTGAAAGTGAATAGAATTTCAACAAATTGAAGCACATGGCTATAAAACTATGGATTTGATAATGATATGATGATTTTTATTGATATTTAAAACCTCCGTGTTAATCATTTATTAATCTAATCAAGCTTTGAACAACTGGGTCCATATGTTTAAAGAAGTTTTTTCATATTTATGGAGAATATATACAGTTGTTAATCGGAAATATTTATTAAGTTTCTTTGTTATTTAAAAAAAAAAGTTTTTGAAGTGACAAAAGTTACATAATGATAATGATGTTTTTGGACTTATATATAATTTAGATATTAACATATATTAATAACAATAAATTGTTTATGTTGGATCCTGTTTTTTTTACGTTTGTCCGTTTTATTTGCGTACGTTTGTCCGTTTTATTTGCGTTTTCTGACTAAAACTTTAAACGGTGCGTTTTCTTACAGGGCTGGCCCCGATTTCACAATCATTCTTTATAATTTTGTTAATTTTCAAGATATCTAGGAATTTAAGGTGCCATTTTTAAGATCACTTCCAGATCAAAACATATGCATTAGTTTTGACAAAAAAAAAAAAAAAATCATCAGTAGTTCCAAAAAGAAAATACTAAAATTTGTTAAATAAAAGATAAGAAAAATCTTAGCTAACAAGTCAAGTAAGGAATGATTGTGAAGCCGGGGCTTGCAATTGGTTTTTTTTTTTTTTTGCTGTTGAATTTGTGCTACAGTTTGTATTATGATAACATTTTTCTGATTTAAGGTTTTAACAGTACAAGCAACACTAATACAACGATAATAGAGACAAATGAAGAAGAGGTTATACTAAGTCTTATTACATCAGTAGGTACAAAACTTATAAATAATTCTGGATCATCTTGCAATGTTAGTAGTGGAAGGTCGGGGGTTTGGTCTCAAGTGCACCTTAACAGCCCTTTAGAGTTTATGTTTTGCCTGGCCTGTTCACACCCTCAGTAGAATTAAATGATGAAATGTATGACAGGTTTGATCGAGAGTGATTGATCTTTCTCAAAGCAGATGTCACTTAGATATGAAAGTTTAGGGGTCTAGACTAGAACATGTATTTAGAGTTATGTTCTTTAAGTGTGGAACGATAAAGACAGGCCCGTAGGAAAAGTGGGGGGCCAGGGGGCAAGATGGCCTGCCCCCCTTTTTTTGCTAAAATTTCATTCAGTTTCTAAGACATGTAATTCATTAAAAGTCAGTAGATGTTTCTAAAACGCAGTATAATTTAATATAAGTTATCAATTTTATGTTGACGATACGGTTTCCGGAAAATGAAATTTTCGTTTTTGTCTTCTTGTTTATTTATATGATCTTTCTTCCTATTTACCACACTGTAGGCTTATTTTGGCCTCTCCGCTTATAAATTTGCTGCTACGGGCCTAAAAGAACACCCACTGCGAATGACCATTAGCACGTAATAAATATCTGTAAATCCTCAACGTCATGAACTATTCATTTTTTAAAGTGAAATAAGGGAAAACATTGTTAACATAGTTCTCACGAATACTGATTTTCCATCAGTACAACAAAAATTATAATGCCTAAAGTAGGAACCACTCTGAAATACTCTTCATATCCATAGAAAATCAAATAAATTTGAATGGAGATTGGTATTTTTCACTTACTTGAACCTAGTACAGAAAATCTGTATGCGCATCCGCGATACGCGCAGAATATATCTACACAGGGTAAAACGTTGGCGCTATGGGGATTTGACATGTTGAAAAACAAGGCAAATGACGGATTATGTTGCGCATATGACGTAAACGTTACCAAGGACACTACTTCCTGTGTAAACATCACAATTTTTGCCATGTAAAATCCCCATAACGCCAACATTTTCCTTTCTACAGATATACTTTATGACAATCGCGGATGCGCATACAATTTTCTGTTACGAATAAGTACAATTAAGTGAAAAATATCAATCTTTATTCATATTTTTTAAATTTTCTATGGATATAAAGAGAATTTCACTGTCACAAACAGAATGGTTCCTACAGTAACCCATTATAGTGAATAAAACGTGTGTTGTATTGACCACTGGCTTATAAATAAATGCAATGAGTTGGTTCAAAACTACTTCAATCACACCACTTGATATCAATATGTTATGACATCCAGTGCTTGTTCACAGTTGGGAATTTTATAATATTGGTCTTTACATATATATGTTTAGCATGAATTGCACGTTAGCTTTCATTTTATGATTACATTGGTTATATACAGACAAGCTCACTCGCGCTCTCTCTCTCTCTGTTTAATTTTGAATTTGTTTCTCCTTCAGTTACAAGGAAGTTTACTAGCTGCTGGTGCTATACATTTTATCATTGGTGCCACAGGTCTAGTGGGTGTATTGCTCAAGTTTATTGGACCAGTAACCATTGTACCTACCATTCTGTTAATCGGTATATACATTATGAAGTCTGTTACAAAGTTCACACAATATCATTGGGGACTAGCTCTCATGTAAGTACATATACCTCTACGGTTGTCGGTTAGTTGTTTCTGTATGTGGGAGGTCGGGGTTGCAACCATGGCTGGGTCTGACTAAGACTAGAAAGTTCTTAAGAAAAAACATTAAAAACCAAAATGTTCGATGTCATTTGAATTTCTTTAGCATAACAAAAAAGTAATGAAATAAACAAAAGGCAATCTTCTGGGGTGCGAGTTATTAAATGCAAAATGTTTTGAGATATATTTAATACCCTACTTATGTTTTACAGAATTTTATTCAGAAATAAAGATGTTAGAGGCGTGATAAGATTAGAGGAACATAGATAGAAATATATGTACATGTATCTGAAACCTGAACACTTTGTTTCAATGGTTAGACTTGGTATATCAAATAACCCTTGTTGTACATTGCAATTAGGGCACTGCAAATGCGAAAAAAGTTACATCTCCAATAGCTGGCGATATTAGTAAAATATTCTTGACAGGAAAGTACTGATTATTTAATGGCTGTACAGATTCATTGAAATTATTTAGACCACATAAAATTATTATTATTACATATCTGTAATTAACAAATAATTTCGATGATTTTTTTTTATCTTTTAGGACTGCTGCCATCGCTATTATTTTGTCACTCTACCTCGCCAACTTTAAAATGCCGATTCCAGTTTGGACGAGAAAAAAAGGTTTTCACGTGATTCGATATCCTCTTCATCAAGTATTTGCGGTATGTAATCAAAATAATAATTTCATATTCTCACTGAAATAGTAACTTTGATAATTGAAATACATTTATTTAACTTCATTGTTTATATGATACGACTCTAATGGTCAATTTAAAGTGAAACAAACATGATGTGTCTTTTAGCTAAAGCCATGTTATTTTGTTATAAAAATTATGAGACTGGTTGCACTATTAGAGGAAAACAATTCATACAAAAAGAAAATCTTCCTCCATTACAAGAATGTTAACCCTGGTCGATACATCTATCAATGTGAAAGGCAGGGTTGATGGCTTGACCGATAATTTGAGATATTCATTGATTAGTTGGTTGAATGAGATACGGTTTTACGTCCCAGTCAAGAATATTTCACTTATATCGAGACATCACCAACTATAGATGAAGTGACAGCAATTCTTACCTTTGCGGTACACTCGGAAAAATGTGAACGTAGGCTTCTTTTGTGCGTCACGACTACCGTGACGCAGAGATTGGTTTATAAGATATATGTCTTCTTGTGTTTGTGCTTGTGCTTGACAAAAGAACAGTTACATCGTTTTTTTAAGTCTTAGAGAGACCTAACCGTGGTTCGAATCCGGACTTACGAAGTGAGATTGACTGACTTGATACAACCATTTTCATGTGTACTACACTACACTGGACTTATTATAATAAATCTCTTCATTTTGAGATTACACATTCCAAATGACTTAACAGTTACCATCACGACAAATGAAATTAGAAAACTTGACAATTTCGTCACATCTTAAGACAAATCAATTTATATTTTTGTAAACATATGGTAACACAAAAAGGAGGAACTAACGAATGATCGTAACACGTTTCCCACATCTTTTTGGCTTGATATTTTAGATATTAATAGCGTTAGTAGTAGGATGGTTAGTATGTTTAATTCTAACAACTGCTGGAGCATTCTCAGATGATCCAAAAAGTAAAGAATTTTATTCCAGGACAGATTCGAGATCAGAAATTATAACTAAAGCCAACTGGTTTTACTTTCCTTATCCAGGTTAGTACAATTTTATATTTCAGATTAAAAAAAAACAACTTCGTCTCATGTATAAACAAAAAGTTCCAGTAATATGGTGTGTATGTTATATGTTTTTTTGTTAATAGTATGGAAGGACAATAAAAATATTATTTAAAAATAAATAAATAAATAAATAAATAAATAAATAATAATTAAAAAATAATAAGTACCAGTCCATGTTCAAATCACAATCTAAAAACGCAATAAAATTCGAAAGCTAGGAAATGGAATTAGTTCCAGGTGATGGGGGTTCCTAACAGGTAAACTATCCGTTTATGTGTTATAATATTGCTTCATTTACAAGTAAGCTAAAGTTGTCAAGTTGTTTACTATGCCATTCCACTTAATAAAGAGCTTTAAAAAATTTCACGAGTACCATCAAGCGATTTTAAAGACTGTATGCGGTATTTTGTATATATCTTCAGCTCATAATGTAACAGTTATCTCTCTTGCATTTCTTAAATTTAACTTTTGATTTCTTGCATACATACAAGTTCAATCACTATGATGACGATAAATGTTCTTGGTTACGGTTGCTGATACCAAGTAAATGTTTTAAAGACAGACAGATATACAATACCGAAAACCAAGTGACATACAAATTCAAGCCAGAATCCGAGCTATGTTTGCAAATAAAGATACCAGTAAACAACATCTAGACGGAAAAGGTCATTTATTGAAAGCTTAATTGAATATCGAAAATTCACAATATTAATAACATAACGTAATTATAATAACAAACTGTATAGCAATTGAATAAATGACAAAATTATATAACAATTAAAGAATAATTGTATGAAATTACATAATATGAAAAATAACAATATGATGAATATAAAAATATTAGCAAAGGTGGGAAGAAAGCTACAGAATCAGTTTTTCGTTTACAATTACAATTTCAAGTTTTCATATAGGAGTAAAACATAATAGTATTTCATGTATATCGTCATTCTATTCGTGTACCTAGTTTAATAAATAATATAATTTATTCATCGTTTATATGTCTGGAAATGAATTCACTTTGGATTGACTTAGCTAAACTTTTTCTGTAGAAATGACTCTTATCAAGAATAAACGACGTGCGTTGACGCGTTGATTTCATTATATATATATATATATATATATATATATATAATATATATATATATATACAAGGTACGTTGACAAATGGTTAATATAACCTATTACACGAAAAAGAACAAAGATTAACATATAGAACTTGCAAGCACTTATTCCAATGTGAACGATACATTTTTACCAATTGTTATGTAGGCAAAGGTTACAAGGCATTTGGGAAATATCGCCAAAGATCTGACGTCTGGGCAACACAAATTAAAACAAAATCAGTCAAAATGTGCCGAGAAAAATTTTGAAAGACTTAAGTAAGTCCAATGTTGTTTTCTTGTAGGTCAATTTGGACCAATTGGATTTAATATCAGCGCTTTTGTAGGCTTTACGGTAGCTACAATAGTTTCAATATTGGATTCCATAGGTGACTATTACGCATGCGCATCTACATGCCGAGTTCCACCACCTCCGTCGCATGGGGTCAATAGAGGTATTGCAATAGAAGGTTTCTGTAGTGCTCTGTCCGGGGCTGTGGGTTGTGGACATGCTACAACAACTTACGGTGGAAACATTGGTGCTATAGGGTTAACAAGGGCAAGTATTAAATTTATCAAAGAGCTTAATTCGCAATTGCTATATTTCTTTAGAACACAACCAATCGAAAATAAAAAAACAAGGTTAATGTTCTAAAAATTGAAACCTTTGGTAATATAATTTTATCTTTGACTTGTCTCATTTTGAATTATGCCTGTTGATTCCTGGGGGAAAACGGGCCAGAACAACACTTCTATCTGACACAGTTTTAAGATATCTTCTTCATTTCAGCCTGGGTCTTTCCAACTGTTCGTGCCTCTGTGTCAGAACTTCTGCGCCAAGTCTGTTTTGGTCGGCCCCTTTTCCCTTGTGGGTTCGTCAAAAGCCTGTCTGGTGGTATTTAATGCAAGCTTGCGTTATCTTAAAGCCACTTATATTGTTCACCGGGTTTAATTGCAAACGCGATCTAGCGGTGTATTTAAAGTATATGAAACCAGTATCATCGTGGTTTTAACATTTCACATATCGTCTACATTAGAAATTGATATTTAAATAAAAATTTAGTAGGAACAAAAAATGTTCAAATCCATTGAAGGGCCCATAAGTACATGTATGATGTTTGCCAGACGCATCGCATATAAAATTGTAGTTTGTTACGTTTTCATAACAGTTTTACAATTTATTTCTGTTGGATTAAGTTTTGCTTTAAATAAAAATTATCTTTTTACTTTGCAAATTAGGTAGCCAGTAGATGGGTGTTTGTAGGCGTGTCTATAATTTACATCATTTTTGGTGTTATTGGGAAGATCTCTGCTATATTCATCACCATACCATACCCAGTACTAGGTGGTGTTCTTATAGTTATGTTTGGTGCCTTCAACGGAGTTGTGCTGTCCAACCTCAAAGCAGTTGATTTATCTTCAACTAGGAACCTAGCGATAATTGGTACCAGTTTACTTGTAGGTTTAATGGTCCCTCACTGGGTAGAGGATTACCCTAATGTTATAGATACAGGTTTGTACCAAGAATGTTTTTAAAAACGTATACCACAACGCGTTATATTTAGCAATAAGTATGAATATGAATTTGTTGAGTGAAATGGTAAAATAATTATTTATTTATATTTATTTTCTCACTTTACGAGATGTTCTATATCACTGTTTTAAGTATGTTGAATCGTCAACATAACTTTAACAATCTATTATCCATATAACGTTTTAGCTGTCCGAAAAATCTACGCTATGCAATCTTCCACCACATTTTAGTGAGCATTTCGTCAAAACTGTTAGTTATCGGTGTATCAGACATTTTGATAGCTGTTTTTTAATATGCAGCGCCATGAATGTCAGACTAGACAACAAGACAATAATGACGGGTACATTGGCTGGCAGTTGGTGCCGTGAAAAGAACGATAAACAAGTGCAGGGCACCAGTTCTGACAAGGGAGTAACTCTAATAAATGGCACGAGAAGGAATTCAAAGTGAAATACATATATGTTCACCAGTGTAAATACATGTATTTCACTGCTGCAAAATATGCGTTTTATCAGTTAAATAATTTCCGTTATTTCATTCTTAATATAAAATACATAAATATATATATTGTTCAATGTTTGTTCAGTGCAGAAGTAGTCGATTACCCCATTATGTTTAGCGCACTCAATGGAGCATCATTATGCAACACCCAGGCAGTTTATGTATCATCAATCAAAATCTAGCAAAATGATATCAGTTAAGGGGCCTCGGTGCCCGAGCGGTCGAAATCGCGCACTTACGGATAACAATGTCTCTTACCATCTAGGCTCGAATCGAAATCCCTGACAAATCCCAGTGCGAGAAAGTTTGTCTCCACCATTTCTGAATTGACCGCCTCAATATAAGTGGAAAGGTCTTGACTTTGGCGTTAAACATCAACTTTAAAAAATAAAAAAATAACTAACAAGTTGATTCAATGAAGTACATGTAGAATCCTCAGTCAGCATTGTCTTTATTTGTGATTTGCCGTTTGTGATTTGTCGTTATTTTAAAAGGGCAATTACTCCAAGGAAAAATGGGCAAACAAACTCGGGTTAACGATATGCGCATCTCCTATTAATGTTAATGCTGTGTATGAAAAATGTTTTATAGTTTTGGAGAATTTCGGAAGGACGAAATGAAAGACACAGACGGAAACTCAATTTAATATCCCCCTCTTTCTTCGAAAGACGAGGGAAATAAAAAAAATAAAATTTGAAATAAAAATACTAGTTAAACAAGTTGGATCGATTTCCAAATTTTAAAGATGCATGCAGCTGTGAACATGATTGAAATGTTATTGTTTGAATATTAACATACGAGAACAGAAAAAAAAACGTATTATAAGATATTTGCAAATAACATATATTTAGATTTTTCACTAGTTGACTTGTAAAAGTTTACTTTGGAATGGCCGTTATGAACGCATAACAACACCGAAAGTAAATACACTATATGTTTTCTGCGATGCCCAATTGACATTGAGGCTATCTATCATAGATCGCAATCACTATATATGTTTATCGTGCATTTTTAAATGAACGTACTTTGTCGTAGCGTGTTCTGGCTATTTGCTGAGAATTTCTTTATTTCTCCAAAAATGTACAGTTAAGTGTAATTATATAACTAAGAATTTGATAACTAACGTCCCCTGGTTACGTGTATGCTGTTTGAAGTTGGATAGATTTCAGTTATAGGTTGCATCAGTAATTTTCGAGGACACAATCTTTCTTTTCAACCGCAAAGATAATCTAATGCGAAGTCATGCAATGCATATGATTTATGCTACTGATTCTGGTATGCTATATACTAGCGTCCAATTTGCGGCTTGGCTTTAAAACTTGCTTGAATAATACATTAGATCACAAGAAAATTTATATATTTTTTGATATTTGGTATTTTCCACAGGAAACAAAGAAGCTGATAATGTTATTACAATGTTATTAGGAAATCCAAATTTATGTGGTGGTGTGCTGGCTTGTTTCCTTGACAACACTATACCAGGTAACTAATTGTTAGTTAATCCACGTACCATTACAATTTTCTTGACAATTGTACTACAGGCTACATATTTGTTATAATTTGATGATTTTTTTTAAATCTTGGACATACTGTTTACACAAGATTATCGGTAGAATCGATGGATGCTTTCCGAATAAAAACCAATTGCAAAAGGATTTTTTATTCAACACGTATTTTTTTCAATAACTCCTAAATTATGGAAAACTGTAGAGTTATGGTTCTTGTACACTGCACTTGTCCTTTTCAAGATCTACCTTGCAATTGAGTTTCATGTTGATATCTCTTACAGTTTTTGAGTTATGCTCCGGACACAATTTGAAGTATGAAACATAGCAAAGGACAATAACCCCTAAATAATGGAAAACCATAGAGTTATGGTTCTTGTACACTGCACTTCTTCTTTTCAAGATCTACCACGCAATGAAGTTGCGTGTTGATATCTCTAACATTTTTTGTGTATGGGAAATCCAGTTGCAATTTATTTTGTACAATTTTTTATTCCAGGAACCTTAGAAGAGAGAGGTATTGCCGAATGGCAGATGTCAGAAATAACAGCTGAAAATAAAGATAAATATCTTGAAGGTTTTGAAGTGTATGAACCAATCATGCCTGAAAAGATAAAACAAATGAGATTCATGAGATATCTACCATTTATGCCAAACCCAGATAAGACTGATCTTACGGAAAGAACAAGAACTCTATCGGCTGATTTTGGAAGAAGGAAAAGCCTGATTGCAACGATACCAACGCGTTAATTTTGGAACGATAAATAGTAGCATTTAAAAGCAGTCAAATATTTTATAAGACTCAAAACTCATTTACATTCACTCTTTGATTCACCTACGTACCCTAAAACAACGCAAGTCTCCAAGTATTATCGTTTAACGAAGTAAATTTATATAAAATTGATTCATAACCTGAGCATAAGTCGAGGAAACTAGTAAAATAAGCAATAGATAGGTAACTTGGATTATCGTTGTTTTATGTCCAAGTCAAGAGCAACCAGGTCGTCTTTTATGAAAAAGAAAAAACAAAAATATTCGGAGACATCCATTCAACTGATCATGACAAGCGCCCTTACCTCGAACTTGGATCTGACCAAGTTTGATTCGAGCTCTGTGATGCTCTGTAAATTTTTAAGTCGTGCCAAGATCGTTCTTCCACGAAATCCTGACTAGAATTGAAACCAAGAAGCTTGAAAACTTTTATGCTTTTTTGCAATAAAATGTTAAATATTTGTGTTCGTTGTTCATGTTGTTGTATTTTAAAAATGAATATTTACTTAATATATTTCTAAAAAAAACCTGCATTGTTTTTGCCCCGCACCCATACAAAAGAAAAAAAAACGCGGAGCATGTCCATCTAAAGTGTGAATACATGTGTTAATCAGTAATTGAAACCGACAGAAGAGCTCTAGCAAACAACAAAAAATTCAGTTGAAGTCGCTACAGTCGCTGATAGAAGAGTGCAGATGGGTTGAAGCTAGATGTTCCGTGAAGAATAAACATTTTTCTGAAGGAGAATGAATGATTTTTAACGGATTAGTTTGATCAATTTTGTGAGGAGATTCCCTTTTCGGGTGGACGTTATACAAATCTAAAGTGACCAACCTTTACTCTTTATATATATATATATGTGATACGTTATATTTTTATTAAATGCTAAAAATCCATTCCCATGGCGCCTGTGAAGCATGCCTATCAGCACTTAATTTATCACAATCAAATAAACCAATCCATGTTCTCATCACAATCCCACATCAAAGCAAAAACTTTGAAACTCGTAAATTAAGTTTAACATTTGAACTTCCACCAGGGAAGTGAGGTCGGATGTTGTGGAAAGGTAATCATCTAAACCTGCCTCGTGTGAAATCAAAATTGAGATAAAACAAAACATGTATAGGTTTGGTAGAGAATACTGTCAGTGAACCAATTTGATTTTAGGGTATATAACAGATTATCTGGTTAATTTATAAATATGAAAAATGCAGCAACATAAATTCATTCAAAGCAGCTGTCGACCCACTTTTCTGAAAGTTCGCGTATTTAATTTTATTGCCAGTTCGCAAAGTTTTTTATTTGCTTCAATTTTTTGATTTGGACATGGATTGGTATGTTTTTATTTACATTTCACTAGACGTATACATATTTTTGATTCATTGAGATAAGTTCACTATAAGAAAATGGAGTTGAAATTATTTCAAGGCAAATCTAAGGTAGAATCACTCGGTGAAACGAAATGTACAATAATCATCCATGGAAATAGTGATTATGACTCAACATATATAAGTAAAGAGGACAATCGGCCAAAAGACGACTATTTTTGACGACTGTCAAAATTGGTGTTCGAATTACTAATACTGATTAAGTATATTTTGAAAAATCTGTTTTACAGAATTGTCATGGATTCAGCTAAAGATTATGCTACCCGTTCGAATAAATTAAAAAATGTTAAGTTTGACACCTTACCTGACTGGATAGAAGTTATGAAATTTTTCGTTAAAACGAGGATTGTCAAATTTAAAGGTCTATGACTACTAAACCGCCTTCAATACTAAGAGATTCAACCTTTTGACAACCCTACAAGACCTACAGAACAAGTATGTTGCTGTCCCAGCTGATTAGGCTTCCAACAACACTATTCTCATTTGTAAGAGATTATACATTGGAAGTCTTATTAAGGAGCTTTGTTTAGAAAGTATATCAAACAAGATGTTCAGAGAACACTATCCCTCAGCAAAGGTGAACATCAGTGAATACCATACAAGGTGAAATAGGCTTTATGGATCACTGGTTGTTAAATAAGTGAGGTGGTTTGGCCATTAAATAAATCAAAAACCACAACAAAGAATTAGGCCATAAATACACCTTATTTTCATACATGTATGTCATAAATATTATGCAAAATAAAAGGAAAACCCTATTACATATGTTTATTATTCAGTTTTATTTCTTATATTTACAATTCTGACCGAATCTGTACATAATTAAGGTTGCAATGGTCATTTATCAGTTTCGCTATTTATGGTAACAGTGGCCACCTTAGATACACTATATTCTGCACACTATAAATTTTACAAAAAAAAACCTGTTAAATATGCTTAATATCCTGAGTTTTAATTTCCATGTTTAAAATTTCAACAAAATTGGTACATAAATAAGGCTGTAATGGCTATTTAAAGTAACGGTGGCCATCTTGGATATGCTATAAGACTGTCGAGCTATCCCACACCAATCACTATCATAACAAATCAACTGACCGAGTTTCAGCTCAATAGGATGTACGTTTTTATAAAAACACTGAAATCAGCTGGGACGGGATACATAAATAAGGCTGCAATGGCCATATATAGGTTTTTGCTATTTATAGTAACCGCGGCAATCCTGGATATGCTAAAAGGCTTTCGAGCAATCCTCCACCAATCACAACTATAACAAATTAACTGACTAAGTTTCAGCTCCATCGGATGTAAATGGACGGAAACCATGAATTACTTTGTTTAGTGTAAAAAGTATAAAAAAACCCAGTTGATTTTCTACACTTTACATCGCTATCCCTCATTCTAAAGTGAAGTAACGTCTTTAACAATGTTTCACTTGTCATTCTTTTACAAAGCGGTAAACCGAGATACAAATATCTAGTGCTGAACAGAGATTCAAGCATCATATGGATTCAAAAAATATATACTGAAGATAACGTCTTAACGACAGAGAACATATTTTTTGTACTTGGTAATATTAAAACATACTAATCCCTGTATTATAATTTTGCAACAAACAATCGGTGTATCAATGTGTACAAACCTTGTGCCATTGTATGATGATTTGTTTCTTTACTCTTAAGAAGCAAAATTTATGCAGAACCTTGTTAATTCAGGAGAGAAGACTGTTGCAAATAGAAATGCAACTACAAATAGAGATGTAAAAGTTTTATGGCCGTAATCACAGAATTGTTGATAAATTCGATGCATTTTTTTCCAAGATTGCCCTGAATATATTTGACGGCCCATAGTTATATGTTCCTTTGGCTCAATTTTGATTACACACGTAAAGAGTGAAGCTAGCAAGCGGGAATACATGTATATATTTTACTGAAATATTCAAAAAGTCTGATTTACTAGCTTAACAGGATGTGCCAACCCTTTCGGAGCACCAGACCTCATTTCCCTGGTTGAAGTTCACGTGTTTAACCTTACTTGTCAATTTCAAAGATTTCACTTTACTTCTGGATTGTGAATGGACATGGATTAGTATGTTGGTTTTTATTCAAAATGGTACTAATGAAGATAAAAAAAATTATTAAACCATACTATTTCGTAAAACATTATAGTCAAACATATATATCTGTCTTTAGGACAAAAAAGTTAAACAATTCTGTAATGAAGTAAAATGTAATAATACTTGTACATGACATATACTAATGTTGTAACAGCTTATGACGTCATTTTTGCAGCATTTTTTGCTGATCTCTAATAGCTGAGAAAGAGAAAACGCATTTCAGATGCAAAAAATCTACTATTCTTATATTATACAATAAAGAAAAATCTTACATTCATGATTTTATAATATTGAAAATAGTAATCTCGTTATTTGAAATGTTTTTGCAACTATTGTACGACTTGGTGCACACAGTGTTATTAACCTCGTTTAATAAATGACTAACGTAGTAAGATCCTTTAAACATACATAATATTTAATGAGAAACAGTAGCTTTATAGCTGTACACATTTTCTTTCCTGGTATTGTATCATGTTAAATTGTAAATAATTACCTTACCGAATAAAGGAAATTGAAATTAACTAAATACCTAACATACAGTATAGAGCTTTTAAAAGTTTAACAACTAACAAACGAAAAGGAGCTTTTAGCTACACTGCCGAGTGATCGATTTACGGATATCTACTGGTCGAATTACTACCGAATAACAGCAAATGAGTGGCCTAGATATTTGCTGATTCAGAACTTATTCGTTGGATTTCGACAGGTCTGTATTGTATGATTCTGAATTTGACCAATTAATTGTGTTACTATAGCTACGTACGTACTTTTAAACATTTTCTTCATTATATATGCACGTATTGGAAAATAATAAAGTATGAAAATATCATACACATGAAATATACATTGAAGCAGTTCAATTAATATAGGGTTACATCAGCTGAAAAAATGCAACCAACGACCCTCGACTAAGGCACCGTTAAACTTTATCACACTTGTTTCTGGAAAATTTGAATTGAAACCTAGGAGAGGAATGGCGTGGAAATATTAGATCTGTTCTTGACCATTCGTCTACCGAGGCGAAGAGAGTCACAATATAATGAAAATTACAATAAGATATTTTGAGTAATATATTTCTAAATATATAAATTACAAGTAATTAAAAGTTTACTAAAACTGATGCCAGATAAGCACATTTGTTGAAATCAAATTCTTTAGTGAAAAGGCAGATAGTTCCTGTAAACATGTTAAAGCAAGCTGTAATTCAATCCAGTTGGTCAACATTTTGAGAAAGGAAACAAAAACAATACTTGCGGTGAAAGTTTATTATGATTTTTTTAATACGGTCAGACCTGTCTATAAAGATCGCCCAAATGATCCAGTAAACGTGGCCTTTATATACAAATTCAAATAATATGAATAAGGAACAATTAGGATACAATTCGACTGGCTTTATAAGCAGGTGACCCTTTTATAGAGGTGGTCTTTAAGGCAGGTTGGACTATACATTTAATACTTTCATGACAATGCATGTTTTCGTATATAGCTAACGTAGACATAAGCTGTTCGTTTGTAACTTTTTACCACATATTCCAATGAAAAACTGCACATAAATAAATCAAAAAAGCAAATATCACGACAGAACGTACTTTTTGTTATTTGCACTTATGTCCAAATCAAAAACAAACATACTAATCCATTTCCGAATCACAATCCAATAGCAAAGTAAAAACTTTGGAACTGACAAGTTAGGTTAGACACTTGGACTTCCACCAGGGAAGTGAGGCCGGGTGCTCCGGAATGGTAAGCACCTCCTGTTTAGCTAGCTACACCCGCCAAGTGTGTAATCAAAATTGTGTGAAAGGAACATGAAACTATGAGACGTCAAATTTATCCAAGGGACATAAACTCCCAGGCAAATTACGTTAATGGTATCCGCATCTCCAGATATCGATGCTTATGCTTTACACCAAGTTTCGTAAATTCGTTTTTGAGAATTTAAACAGACAAGAAGTGTCTGCTCAGGTGGATGGATGATGGAAGGACACAAGTTCGACTTTATACGCCTCTTTCTTCAAGAGGCTGGATAAAATTTGCGATTGCATAAAAATATATGGTAAATTGTAAGTCAAAAATTTGAAAAAGGACCATTATTTGAAATTATGACACCATTATTTAACATCATAAAATTAATATATTCTGTTTATTTATAAAGCTCTGTCTGCTAATCTTTCGTTGAATAGTGTAGTTTTCATATCTAGTTTTTGAGCGTTATATGTGTAACATATTTAAGTGTGGAATATATTTTGAATAATAATGGTTGTTTAAGTAGATATCGTTAATGGATATGGTTCTAACAAAAGGTTAAAATGGACTTTGATTCTACCCCTGAAGCATTTGTAACGACGGGAAGCGCCATTTCTCGTGAATTGCATATTTTAGCGGCAGGTTTCCGCCGCAAATACATTTCTGGTATTTTGATTCCGTCAGAATCTGAAGGTCTGTAAGGTTAATCATGTTATAAATGTTAACAGGTAAGTGTTTTAAATACGACTGTGTGATAAGCTATAAGTTCCAGACATTGATATGATCGTGGATTGTATATTTACAGTGTATCGAAATATTTAATTTTTATGTTTGAGGATTTTAATTATATGTTCTTTATTTGTGTTATTGTAACTTGCTTATAAAGCTTCTTCTTCTTATTATTTTATTTTTATTTTTATTATTATTATTATTATTATTATTATTATTATTCCGTCAGGACCATATGCTGAAGCATATCTCGGGAACGGCTTCATGGATTTAGATGAAATTTGGTACCAATAATCTGTTGTTGTGTAGATAATCAAGACGTGTTCATTTTCGTTATCTTGAAGGTGGGTGGGTGGGTGTAAATTGCTTAATTGAATACGTAGTTAAATACTCGGGGAAACTAATTCTGAATGGACATAAGCTGGTTACGACACTTTAATCATACCAAGCAAATGCTTTCACCTATGAGTTAATCCGATTAGTGACCATCAAAAACTTCGCGATTTTTAAAACCACAGCTTGTCACGTCACACGCCTGTTATTAAAACCTTACACAATGAGCTGAATGGTGTATACAATTTGCCTTGATAGATCAAAGAAGATTAAGCGTGTAGAAATGGCTTCGGGGTATTCTGCTAATCACTGACTGTGGAAGTAGAAGACTGCCCACTTTTTAAGTTAACACCAATGAAAATTCTCCTTTTACTGACTGACACTTTCCTAATGACCGGTATGTCGTTTTGAAATATATTGAAAAATTGACGCTATGGTGATGCATAAGATGAGAATTTGAAATGAAATTTAAAACATTTTTTGAAAAACTATTTTGTTCCCTTAGTCGTGATCACGATCTATGAGGCACCAATATTTATTTTTCCCGAAATCATACTCGTAAAATTAAGGCAATATCGTAAATAAAATTAAGTTATTATAACTACCATTTTGAATATATTATAGGATAATTATTTTGTTGTAAACATTTCAATTTAATGTACCATTTCCATAAACATTGCCAAAATATTGTACTATATTGTATATACACTCATAAATTGTAAAACTTTAAGTGAAAATTTTATATATATATTATATAATATATATATATATATATATATATATATATATATATATATATATATATATATATACGAAAAATGAGGAATGTTCTTGACTAAACGAAATATTCTTAACTAGGGTTACAAAAATTCATATATTTTGACTGAGTAGATATATCGTTATGATCATGAACCTCAAATATATAGGAATAACCGATATAAGTCGCGAAATTAAAATACGATGTGTATTGCGCATTGAATCACGATTATTAATCAATAAACTTTAAAAAAAATATTAAATAAACATCACAAAGGGTAATTTTATTATATTTTATTTTGGATTTTACAATAATTCCGAGTCCATCGGTGTTTATACTGTCAGACGACATCGGGAGGGCATATATACTGATGCAATGTCGACACGCTCCTATATTACCTGGATCTACCTGCCCATAATTAGAAGGTCTTACATTCACACCTAAGACAACGATCTTAATCAACTCATTCTTTAAGACCAGTCGTTAATTACTGTGTTTATTCAGTGACACTCGCCGATCCGTCACTGGCTTCAATGTGTTATCACCTGTTAATTACTGGTGACCAAGATACCGGTGAACTTTGAAAACTTGTGGCCAGAAAAATCGCAAAGCGCCGTTTTTTTTTTGTCGCCAGTTAAAGAAAAAAAATCGCAATTAACGACGTTGGCGATACCCCGTGCAAACCCTCCCATACGTGTTCTTTCATTGTAACACGCGGCGACGCCGAATCAGAGGCCTGAGAGGGGTTCTTCAAGTTTTCTTATACAATGAAATTCATTGAAAACGTCACTTCCTCTGCCGAGAAGGCCTTCCAATGTACGATTTTTCTCAGCCGAAAACTTTAATTTAAATCTACTTTAACTTTCAAAGAAATCTAAAAAAGTAATCAAGGTATGATTTTTTTAGCTTACCAGGTTGGCGCTGTACAAATGTACTTCAAACACAACTGCCTTTAGAATGTAACCGTTCATCAAGGCAATATATACACAACATTAAAAACGCTTGTGACGCGAAAATCACAAAATGTACCTGTTGATTAATAACTAAACAACAACATCTCTTGTTCATTTATTGTTTTATTCAATCTTGTAATTCATATATGAAGGGTCGTAACTTTGATGTAAGACTACCTGTACATGCAGGTACCCGACTCGACTAGTGTATTACGTCGAATGTTGTATGTGTCAAAAAGTATCCCTTTTGGCGACACAGTAATGAAATTGGCAACCAAATTTTACAACTGGCGATTTGCTTGGCGACAGACTTTTCTAACCCAGCGCTAACCCTGCTAGGGTCTTTTCACCAGATATATGCCATAAATTATTTATGGATGGTGGGGAATCATACGTAACTGGTATCCCAGTTACAATCTCTAGTTATTATTATTGTTGTTGTTCTTCTTCTCATTATTATTATTATTGTTGTTCTTCTTCTCCGTATTAGTATTATTATTATTATCATTGTTCTTGTTGTTGTTGTTTTTATGTTGTTGTTGTTCTTCTTCTTCTCATTATTATTATTATTATTGTTGTTGTTGTTCTTCTTTTTCTTCTTCTCCGTATAAGTATTATTATTATTATCATTTTTGTTGTTGTTGTTGTTTTTCTTCTTCTCATTATTATTATTATTGTTCTTCTTATTATTATTATCATTATTATTATTGTTGTTTTTTCTTCTTCTCATTATTATTATTATTATTATTGTTGTTGTTCTCATTATTATTATTATTATTATTATTGTTTTTTTCTTCTTTCTTCTATTCATTATTATTATTATTACTGTTGTTGTTTTTCTCATTATTATTATAATTATTGTTGTTGTTTTCTCTTCGTCTTCTTCTTCTTCTCATTATTATTATCATTATTATTGTTGTTGTTTTTTCTTCGTCTTCTTCTTCTCATTATTATTATCATTATTGACGGTCGGTATCACTGTAGTAGTAATCAATATTTATACTGATAAAAGTGGTTTCGTTCTTGCAAACTCGCTAAAATAAATCCACAACTGGCGTCTCAAAATGTGCTTCGAATGTTATTTTCAGAGATATTATCTTTAGTTTTAGTCAGTGACAGCACTAACAAAACACTAATTAGTTTAATTATTCTGTACTAGGTACCGATATCTTAAAAATCTATTATTAAAAATTAAAAATTAACTGGATAATATGATATATTTTTTCTAAACAAATTTTAAACCATATTTGTTTTAATTTTGTATTGACAAACTTATGTAAGAATTCCGACGTGTAATATTTAGAAAAAAAATCCATCCAAGGACACCATTTTAAAATGCGTAACTTCAAACCTACTCATACTCTGAAGCATGGGTATCATTGTGTACCGAATATTGCCGATCAAACCATAGGTAGTTATTTGTTAAAATGGCAACAATTGTCGGAAATGTACCATTGTTGGAAATTGGTACCTATGGGTGGTACTCCCTGATGTTCAGACAAACGATAAAAAATGCCTGTGTGCAATTGCTCGTGAAAACAGTTGAATTCTTATTCTGTAATGCTTACTAGCTTATTTAACATAGACATTTTGATATTTGAACATGGTAGAACTTTACTTCTTGCGAGTAGTTTAACTCTTTTTTACAACGGCGGTTTATCTTTGAACACCCGGCCTTAATTCTCCGGTGGAACTTCACGCATTAACTTAATTTGACAGTCTAAAAGTATTAAATTTAATTTGCGTTAAGGATTGTGTTTTGGACATGACCCCAATATATTTGTGTCTGATCGATACAACATGGGTTAACAACATTGACCTATCCGTTTGACTGTTTATATGAATACTTATTATGGACGAGTACATTTATGTGTAGGGAACACAAATACGTGACAAGAAACGCTATTTGCAAATAATGAACACATGTATTGTGGATGTATCAATAACGAATACTAACGCTACCTATATGCTAGCTGGATCATTCTGTATGACTGATCTTAATACAAGGTTAAGCGAACAGGCCAATGTTGTTTGACTATAATCAAGAACTTTGACTACATGTACAGCTGTGACAACACAATAACGGAAGTTCAACAACTATTAATAAGAACTATCAAACTGCCAGCCCCATCAAATAGACATGATTTTACAATAATATAATTGATATCGTATACAATACTCAGTAAGTAACTTCTCTAACCTGCGAGTGTTGTGGTTCATACTAGGTACGTACGACTTTAGAATTTTGGCAAGGTATATTTTTTCAACATTTCACAAAACAGGAATCTTTTATCTCGTTGCAAATTTTAGTTGATTATGACATAAATTAATTTTTCAAGTGGTCGTAATACAGGGGATCTACAATATTATCTCGGTAAAGTGTTTCTAATTTCCTAATTTTTTTTGCTATATCGCGTTCTTGGCTGTATTGCCTAAAAGTTTATTCCAAAGACAACATTTCAACATTTGGCAGCTCGAGCGAGGGGAATTGATCGCGTCGCTAAGTCTCTCGTCTAGGATATTTCACATCATTGGTTCAAATTACATGAATATGAGAAAACCAGAATATGTTTGTTTAAAAACAAAATACGAATATTACAAAAGAAAGACATAAAAATTCTAAATCATTGTATAGATTTCTGTATATATAAAGAAAAGTCCGCAAATTTACAAATATCTTCAATTGTCTAAGAACTAAAATAAAATGCTTGTTATGGACTCCATTTTCTAACGCATTGATATTCACGACTGAATCATGCTTATATCATGGTTTGTTTACTTTATAAATAAGGTGACTCTATTGGGTTTTTCTCAAATTAAAATATGTTAAAACTACCGTGACATTTTATTTCTTTGAAATGGAATGTTTTAAGTTTTAAAAGTTTTTAAGATAAAATCTTTTGCTGTAAATGTGTTTTGACGTTATAATATTATATACACATTTGTAGTCATTGTTTTAGTTTGAGGTTTTAGGCAAAATTTTGTTAACCATATCATGCACATCGTGAAGCAACATAAAGTCTTTATCAGATAATAATATATATATAATTTGTCCCGGTAATTAAATTTTCATCTGAAATGCATTTTCTTTAGCTAATTAACAATATAATTTGATCATATCTTGTACACCATAGCTTGAGGTGATATAAGCTTTCTGTAAGATACCGCGGTATACTAGAGTATTCATTTTGCAAATCGTCTTGAATACTTTTTTAAAAGTTTTAGTTTCTCATCATTCGCCCTTTCATGTTGTATATTATATGGACATTTGAGTGTTGTATATGTTGTTAAATTGACCTGAAAAATAAATATTGACAGCGACTCTGGTCAATATTACACCATATACAACCACTAAAAAGTCCATCATTGTTTTATTATATAATTCAGCCTCTGTGGCACTTCGGTTTACAAGTATTTGACCAGGGAATCCACCCATTTTACAGGTGCTAGATTGCCCCGGTTGAGACAGATCACACGAAGAATATTTCGCTTTAATTGGATCTCTCTGACTTCTAAGTCCGATTCTATGAAGAAATAACAAGTATTCCGGATGAGACACTATCACTTGCGCACACTAATTTAATGACGCCATTTTACGCTAGAATGTCAAAAAAAAAAAAAAAAAAAAAAAAAAAAAAAAAAAAAATCGATGACGTCCACCGAATTTGATATACATCGGATTTTTAGAAATTTATGGTATATCATGCGAGATCAAATGGTCACGTGTAACCATTTTAGCCAATCATAAAGATAGAATTGGTTAATTATATAATAAAAGTTATTGACATATTATAAAAATAATAATAAACAAATGTAGGATGAGAAGGGTCATACAAAACATTTTCTTACACCCAGATAGAATAATACATAAAATACATAAAGTAAACGGATACCTCCACCCCCCCCCAAAAAAAAGAATAGCGTGTACTGCCCTACACCCCCTTTTTCCGCGCAACAATTTATCAATAATTGTTTTGTCAACGTTTCGAACAAGATGGAATTATTAATTTATGTTGACAATAATGACATTTTCCGTCTTGTTGTTTATTCACATGACTTTTCTTCCTATTTACCACATTGTATTACGTTAAGTTCAATAATGGAAGTATATCAAAAGCATTGTCTCCATACTCTTGTTTTAATAGATTCAATTCTATTTATTGGTATTAAATTAGTGAGTTTTTTTTGTTTTCTGTTATCTCCAACAGTATCTGTTTCAGACGAAAAAAAAAGATTATTTGAAGAACTCTGGAGATCGTTGGTTCTAACGCCAGTCGTGTCAAACGAAAGACTGGAAAATACACGTAGCTACTGTATTTCCAAAAATTCAGTGCACGTGTAAAATGCAAGAATAAAGTCCTTTTTCCAACAAATTCACAAACAAATTGTCAAAACTTAATACAACATATACTGACCTAATAGAAAAAAAATAGTTTTCATTCATAAAAAAGTGAACTTAATTCTGTACATAGAGCAATTTTTTAACTTTTTATCAAAACAACAAATATGACTATGTCAAAATTATCCCTTCTGTACCTTCTTACTTAGTACAACTATAAACGTTATGTCATTATTGGAATATTCATGATGATCACACCTGGAAAAAACCTAACAACTATGACTACCTGACCCTAAATGCCCTGGTGTACCTTTAAATGAGGCCCAATTGGTATGTAAACTTGATCAAATTTCCAAAATTTTCGCAAAATTTCTTTATGTACAGAACTAAACAATGTTTTTAATTAAAAATATAATTTGGTTATGTCAATTCATTTTAAATGCATAATATTGATAGTTTGATGGAAACATTTTCAATTAAAAGAAATAAATAATAAAAAGCATGTGCACTCAATTTATGGAAATACAGCAGTGACAGTTCCTTCGCTAAACTTTCGGGACTAAGCAGTGAAAATCACAGGTATTTTGGATAATACCTTTAAAACCCTATGTTACTGATGATAAACACATTGCACGGGTTTTATTGCTATATTCACATTTGACAGAACTTGTTATACATTGTTTTTATCCTGTGTCTTTAGCATAAATTGAAGTATTCGATCCATCTATATTATCGACCGGTCGAAATGTGGACAGCGAGCTTCAATGTAATTCAGTGTAATTCAAGCATGCCAGAACTTTGTCGGAACATTGTGGGCGTGGTCAGAGATACGTCAATTGTAATATATCATTGAAAATTGGGTTTGATATTGGACATGCGATATTAACATGTAAGAATAATAACAACATGCGCTTTTTATAGGATGAGTATATAAATGGAATGTATGATATGCAGCTATCTACATGTAAATCACTATCAACATGTTACGTTATTTCTTTCTTTCCTTTTTTTTACAAAAACAAAAATAAAATAAAATTTACTTTAACCAATCAAATGACATTTACCTGTCACTATAAATAAGTATGTTAAAGTTGAAACTGTATCGACGGTTAATTCTGATAATCATCTGAAATTACAGGTCCGTCTAGAAAGTTTTGCGTTCCCCTTACAGAACCTTTGAAAAACAGCATAGAATGTTTTTCAAATGGCATAACTGATAAAAGGATCAATTTAAGTTTAAGTGAACTGCGAGTGATAAAAACAAATGTAAAATATTTGGGAGAAAATCCAATTTCTTCAAATATGGCCTAAATTGATAGAAAAATAATATTTCATTCCATGTGATATAAAGCACTTTCAATGGTAAACATAGGTCAATCAATCAATTGACTTTATATTTTAAGAAATTGGATTTTTTCCCCAAATCTTTACATTTGTTTTATCACTCGCACTTCACTAAAACTATAAAAAAATCCTTTATCAGTTATGCTATTTGAAAAACATTCTAGGTAATATATGAAAATAGTCATTCGACAAAAAACCTAGTACTGAAACCGTCAAAATTGCTGTTTTACAAAGGTTATATAAGGGACGCACCGTTCGCATGTAGACGTTTATCTTTGATATTACCCGTTGGGCTTTTAAAAGTTTTAAAACATTTTATACTTATAGGATAAACGAGAGTTTGAAGATATCAGTGAAATCTAATTTGAGTTAAAGCAGTTCTAGTGAAAACAATGGGATACATCAGATTAAGAAATGTATTGGTTCTTTTTGCATTATCCATAGTGATGTTTTTCTGTTTCTTTGAAATATCAAATACAATTGTGAGATACAAAGAAAACCATTTCTTAAGCAGAAAGGTAAGTACATTTGCTGTTATATGAGAGAGACAGATGATAATAAATGCCACAGAAAAGACGCTTTCACTTTGCTACAGTGAAAAACCACTGACCTTGTAAGGATTTCAGACAACTGAAATTGCCGCGTTGGGTATTGAACATTCAAGTGGAGGAGCACGACCACAATAGACCCTTTTCACATTAGCCTCTAAAAAATCTCCCTTTATACAGTTTAATTAACCTACTATTCAACCTGTTTTTTTATTTTTCATGGAGTGCAAATTACTGCTACGGTTTATTCCCCGAACGCTTACTCGATTAAAGCAAACAATTAATTAAAATAGAAATTAAGAGGCCTTCTTGAGGGGCTTCAATTTCAACGTAGTTACTTGTAAACTTCCTTAACATAAAGAAACATAAAATAAATAGATAATTCCATTTTTATAAAAAAGAGAATTCTAATTCTATAAACGATAAATTTTATTCATATTATTAATCAGATTTTAAACAACTTACAACATATTAGACACAAATTACCAAATAGTACTATTTTGCAATTAAGTATATTACAAATTGAAACAGATACATTGATATCTATTTATTTGTTTGTTTGTTTATTATATTTATTTATTTTTTAATTATGTTAGAAAATGCTGAATATTGAATTTATAACAAATTGTCGGCAACACCACTAATAAGTAATTTCTCATTCTTTCGCCGTAAACAATCAATCATGAATATTTTTACAATGCATAGTTTCAGATTTTACTCCGTAATGTGTTCCCAAAAGTTTACATTTGTACATTTGTCAAAGCTGCTTAATTAAAGCTAGTTTTGTAAATTTTGCTCAAGTCATGTATCGATATTTGTCTTCACTCCAATTTGAATATTTAGAATAGCGAATTGTCACCTTAGTCGCTATATTATACATTAAAATCAAGGAGAATGGAATCATTAATTTATGCACATTTACATAAGACTGGGGTAGTTGAATGCATGGTGAAGGTGTTTACATTCAAATAAAGTGTCCCACGGCCCCGATCGACCACAAAAGATTTTTCTTGGATATATACTGATTGGTGTGGTACCAGTATAATGATGCAGGGCGTTTTGTAATGTTAATATACGACACAGGGGTATATAAAAGCCGCTATCAGTGTGATCTAGTACATAACAGTTATTAAAAAAAAAAAAAAAAAAAAAAAAAAAACTTGTACTAATATCACGTACTTCATAAATTTTTGTGTATTAAATCAACAGCATACCAATCCATAATTCAAAATATTAATGAAAAATACACACTAATCCTTGCCTAAACCACAATCCTAAAGCAAAGTAATTACTTTGAAACTGTCACATTAAGTAACATACGTCAACTTCCACCGGGTTAGTGAGGTCGTGTGCTCCAAAAGGGTAAGCACCACCAGTTTGGCTACCTTCACCCGCCACGTGTGTAATCAAAATTGGGAATGAAAGGAGCATAGAACTATTGAACGTCAACTATATCCAGGTAAATATTGGATACAGAGACATCACACTTATCAACAATGTTGTAATTATCTGTAAGGATAAGCCTAGACTTGCAATATCCTACAACAATTTATTTGTAAGCAGATTAATTCATTTGATAAAGTTCTCGTAGTGGGAACAAGCTCTACCATGGCGTATAAATTGTGAAACAAATACATTATAAGCAGGAGAAGTACATATTACTGCTGCATAGAAAAGGAACGTTAACAATAGAAAAATTGAACTTCATACGTTTGTCATACTGCTTCAAATGTAGCTTTTCGTTGGCGTTATAATTGAGATACTTCAGCAATAAACTATCTATGATAGTTTAGATCGACTACAAACAAAGTTTTATACTTATATTTACAAACTGTCGCTCGCTTACAACTTACAATTTTTTGAAATGGGATTAATTCAGTCATGTTTTTAATCTTGGAAATCCCATGTGAATACCGAACGGGTTTTAATTGGATCAAACTGGGTTAGCTCCGCCCGCCCGTTTAAAAAAAAACGACATCACTAGATTAACTTGTCAAGGTTTTATTTTTAAAATCTGTCTTTTTATAATTCATATTATTATTTACACTACAATTACTAAATGATATCCTGACCGGATGACAGTGCATTAGTAATGTCCATCGTAACAAAAGAAAAAAATTGCGCTCTAAAGGTTTTTATTTATTTTGTAAATTCATTAATACATAATTTATTTCACTAAAAAGTGTAATTAACGTTTATCTTTAAATGTTTTTTTACATTCCGCTATTTGACACGTAACCAATGTATGCATACAATTCCGGCGATACAAAACAATGACGTCAGAAAACGAAAACGAAATGTCGCAATATATACAAGCAGAACTTGAAGAGTATGTCGTTTTTTCCGAGCTCACTAGGATAGATGACAGTCAAACAATCGCAAAATTTAGATTTGTACACATTAGTATGCCAATTGTTTGTTGTAACAGATATGTTGTCTATCAAAAACTCTTAACATTCTGTTGGTGGTGTCTTCCGCTTTTTGTTTAGAGACCGTATGGTGCTTGACAAAATAACAAGCTCAGCTAAACATTTTGTAAAAGACATAACAAGTATATAATTTGTTTTGGACGATCTTAGAATGAGGAATGGTGTTGTGAACTGTATAAAGTAACAATAATTCATCGGGGCGAATGATAAATCGACTACCTGATGTTTGTGTGTGACTTCGAAATAACAAGCATTTTTCACCAGTTCAAACTTTAGTTGTGTTCTGTGCTTTTTAAAGATTATTTCACAAGTGCAACGAATAATAAAACTATGTTACAAATCACAAATTTGTTATCATACCAGAGTAGGAATAAAAATGTGTTCGAGTATGCGATATGGTTAAATCAAAATTTCATGGTTATTGCCTTGCGCAAATAAAAAAAAGTATGTTTCGAATTTTTTTCAGAGAAAGTGTACTTTTACATATCTAAGCGATTACCATCAGCGAAAGTAAACTGAGAAAACCTTGATTATGTCATTAATATGGCGGATAAGGGATTATAAATTCCTTTATCATATTAAGAGTTTGATTCATTTTGATAAAATTTGTCTTTCTGCAAAAAAATGTATGTTTTTTTTATCTTTCAGCCAGAAAGCTTATTTTTAGAAAAGCTAAAATCAACAAATAGAAGCTTGACAGTTGTTAGTGCGTTTTTCAATATTTCGGGTGTCTTCAAGAAAGGATATGCAGGGAAACGGAGATTAGAAGACTACAAAAAATGGGTTATTCCATTCAAGTATTTACAAAATCCACTGGTTCTCTTCACAGACAACAACGATGACGAAAAATACTTTAAATTATTACTTAAAAACGCGTCATGTAGGGTGCTTGTTGTGCGAATCGACAGAAACGATTTGTGGCCGTTCCAGATAATTCCGGAAATTCGAAAATTGTATGCCAATAAATCGTATCCATGGCACTATCCTAATACTGTTTATCCGGTATATACAAGTATTACACATTCGAAAATAACTTTGTTAAAATCAGCCATATTGAAGGAATATTTCCAAAGTGATTACTACTGTTGGCTGGACATTGGATACTTTCGTCATATTTCCTCTGAAAGAAGAAAATTTTGGCTTGAAGTACCACAAGATTTTGATAGTTCTAAAATAGGTGTTACACGAGTTTTTAATGTTACATTAAAGAAAATAACTGCCAGGCAAATTATTTTAAGAAATTTAAACTGGATAGGAGGTGGATTATTTCTAGGAACTTCAAATGTGATTTTACAATTTGAAAAAAATACAAAAGAGCAGTATATTATTATCTATATAAGGGTCTAATGAATGTAGAACAACAAATACTATACTCAATGTATACTGAAAAAGAACGGGGTAAAATTGGGGTTGATGTCGAGTTGCAACTATATGTACCCAAAGGTACAGGTGATCCGTGGTTTTACCTAGGACATTTGATGCGTCGTCCTGTACCTGTTGTAACAAACGCTAATATTCAATCCCCATTAACACAGATATGCTGATGGCGCCATGCATTGACCTATCCACTTGAACTATAATTTAAATATTTATTATGGACTATTACAGTCCAAATAACAAAAAATAATTCTTCCACTCGCCATAAGGTTTATTTATACTACTTCGAGAAAACCAACATTTAATGTTAAAATCACATGTACATTGATTATCTGTTGCATGATATCATGATAACATTCCTTATTGTATTTAACGGTAACAAGTTAAGGTACTTTGTGATTGTAGTGTATTCAAACGCGGTGATTTGAAGTTAATGACGTATTTACATGATGTCAATTATTTTCTATAGCACTATGACATAAAATTGCTCAAAATTTTCATAGAAGGAGAAACAATGACAATTGTATATACATGTTGATATTCCTAATGGGAGGTCAAGTGCATAGGTCAATGATGTTTGTCTATAACAACCAGTATATAATATGCAGTGCGTCTAAGAGCATGTATCAAACGGTTGCCTTGTAAGAATTAGGACATTGTTTTATTGTTATCTGTCCATTTCTTTGACTACTTGTATCTTGTTATCTACAACGTCTTGTTCACTTATGGGGTATGAAAGCACGTGTCAGCAGAGGAAAGGATTTCGCAATATTTTCATACATATAACTTTGTTTGAATTTTTCTACTAGATAATATGTTACTTATTGATAAGAAAACAAATCTTTGTACTCATATTTAAAACTCTTATAAAAATATGAGTTTTATTAACTATTATTAGGTTTTCCACGGCATAACGGTTTTTGTTGTGAGGACTGAACAAAATTTAAAATAAAGTTTACAAATTAATGAGTAAAAATCTGTCTAGTATATGGGGGCTTTAGTTTTGTAAACAAAGAGGTTTTAGGATAATTTGGCAATTTATGGCCAAGACCTTTTATAACATAGTTGCCATCTAAAACTGCGTGTACCAGGGTGATGTTTCGTATTCTAAGGCTACCAACGATCCAAGTATATATTATTAATGCCAAGTTCTGTATCCTTTAACTATGTTTTGAGACATATTCAATTATACCAGCTCATAATTGTTTATAATAATCAATATGCGCCTTAAATCACATAGAACAGTGGATTAAGTGAAAATGTTCGTTTTATGCCTTGCTGTATTTTGAATCTTTGGTGACCTTGGATTATGAATGTCACGCCAGGTACACGCAATTTTAGAAGGCAAATGAATAATTAAAGACCTCAACCATGAATCGTCCAATTTTCAAACAACCTCATCTGCCGTTAGCAAACTCTAACCCCCAGCACTAAAATGTTTTTTTCATCATCGATTGGTAAACTTCATTTTATTTTTGTTCAGTTCAAACGTTAAAAAATGTTTTCACGCTAAGGCCCTAATATGTTAATTAAAATCATATTATATATAAATTCAAAATATTTCGCAAAAAATATTACAGATATGTGATTTTCGATAACTAATTAACATATTTAGCAGTATATTAATTCGAAAACAGGTTTTATAATATATATATATATATATATAATATACATTCTCTTTTTGCTGAACCCTATTCATATTCCCTTAAAAGAATTACAATGATGAACATTTAGATTGATAATTATTTCAAGTTATTGGTATAAATGCGTGTCCGTTGAAACATTCCATCATAGATTTCACAGGTGAACAAATTATAATGGGTTTGAATCGAATCCCAAAGAAGCCCAATTATATAATTTTATACTAGAAAAATAAAACTGAACCACATTGGTAGAAATTGGGGATCGCATACCATCAGAAGATAAAGACTTCATTATGCTCTTCCACTGATTTTGTAATGCAGAATAGAAGTTATATGAGCTTGGTAAATCTAATTTTATATACAATATTTACAGACCTGTCGAAAATTTAATACTGACCTAACGAAATGGGATCGAAGATGGGTTGTCAAGAGGCCGAGAAATTGATACCTCGTGGTCGAAAACCTGCCGTGTGAGCTGCAGCAATATAGCTAATGGTCGGCTAAAGAAGATGTGTATTGGGAACCAATTCGTAATCTTGGTGTTAAACTTTCGACAGGTAAATACTGTACGATAGTCCAGTTTCTTTTTTTTTTTTGCTGTACTTAACTGTTAACTTAACCAGGATCAGCAAAGCCAGAGCAGCATTCATCCAATTGAAGAAAGTTTGGATTTCCAAAGTATTCAGTCGCTATACCAAAATCCGACTATTTAACTCCAACGTCAAATCAGTGCTATTGTATGGAACGGAGACCCGGAGATCCACAAAAACAACGATCAATAAGATTCAGACCTTCGTCTACCGGTGTCTATGTCGTATCCTCTCAATACGCTGGCCATAGACCACACGGAACATTAACCTCTGGCAACAGACGAATCAGCGACCAATGGAGGAAGAAATTCTCGGAAGGAGATGGGGCTCTTAGAAAACCAGCAACCAATACAACCAGGCGGGCACTTACTTGGAACCCCCAGGGAAAAAGAAAGAGAGGAAGACCCCGAAATACATGGCACCGAGACCTTGATGCAGACGTCAAGCTGACTGGAAAGACCTGGAGACAGCTGGAATAGATTGCACAAAACAGGCAGAGATGGAGGGCAGTCGTTGATGGCCTATGCTCCAGGAGGAGCGAAGGGCCTAAGTAAGTAACTTAACTGTTTAGTTGGAGGTTTTCTATCGCGATTTTTAGCGCATATATACATGTATGACATGCATAAAGTGGTAATTATGTCACTTGTTATTTCGACTTTACAGCTACAGTAACCTAATTCCGACTAAAACTGTCTTTTAATAGTCAAATACCCGGTAGCTCTTTTCAGTGCGAAGTAGTGCGGAGTAGTGCGAAGTAGTGCGAAGTAATAAAAAAGGGGATTTTAACCTTTAGTTCTTCGTTTTATTAGGTTAATATAAGTATAAACTTACTTCAGACAAAATTTCATGCGGTTATGAAGTCTATAAGATGAACAAATTTAGTGAAAAGTTTAAATATCGGCATTATTATTGGCGTGTATACAACCCAAATTGGATCAGGAAATGGGAATGTAATCCGGAATTTATACCGAGTATCGGCGATGTCCAGTTGTATACGAACAAGGTTGTGATCAATGAAGTATATCGGCCATACGAGAACACTTCGCCATGAATAGTTACATATGCCATGGTTATATTATAAAAAAATTATTCAATTATTCAATAAATAATTAAAATTAATTTAATTATATGTACATATATGATACTAAACATGTTTTCAGATCCCACGACGAGGACTTGGTTCTCACGGGATCCATTTATTTGATTAGTTATCCATCACGATGATTTAGAATTAAATAGAATTTAAGTACTTTTTTGTGTTCATATACAGATTTAAATGGATAACTAATATACGAAAAAATATGTTTATGGACAATTAATATCTCTGAAGTTACACATGGAATGTGGATCTCACGAACAAAGTCGCAACTGATCACCTCAGAAAATTAATTGTACCGGTCCCTTCAAATTTAATTTAAAATTTATTTATTTATTAATTTTTGAAAAAAAATATTTTTCAAAGATAATCCATGTAAAGATTTCACAGTATAGTTTTCACCACAATTGTGTCCTACGTGAGACAACATTCAATACATGGTATTTATTTATTTCAAAACAGATGTTTTTAAAAGATAACTCATGTAAGGATTTCACAGTGTAGTTTGCACCACAAGTGTGTCCTACGTGAGACAACATCCTATACACATGTATTTATTTATTTATTTATTTAAAAAAGATGTTTTAAAAGATAATCCATGTAAGGGTTTCACAGTGAAGTTTTCACCACAAGTGTGTCCAACGTGAGAAAAAAAATCCAATACATGGTATTTATTTATTTATTTATTTATTAAAGATGTTTTTAAAAGATAACCCATGTAAGGATTTCACAGTGTAGTTTTCACCACAAGTGTGTCCTACGTGAGATAACATCCAATACATGGTATTTATTTTTATTTATTTATTTATTTATTTATTTTTATTTATTTATTTATTTATTTATTTATTTATTTATTTAAAAAAGATGTTTTTAAAAGATAACCCATGTAAGGATTTCACAGTGTAGTTTTCACCACAAGTGTGTCCTACGTGAGACAACATCCAGTACATGGTATTTATTTATTTATTTATTTATTTATTTATTTATTTATTTAAAAAAGGTGTTTTTAAAAGATAATCCATGTAAGGGTTTCACAGTGTAGTTTTCACCACAAGTGTTCCAACGTGAGACAACATCCTATACATGGTATTTATTTATTTATTTATTTATTTATTTATTTATTTATTTAAAAAAGGTGTTTTTAAAAGATAATCCATGTAAGGGTTTCACAGTGTAGTTTTCACCACAAGTGTGTCCTACGTGAGACAACATCCAGTACATGGTATTTATTTATTTATTTATTTATTTATTTATTTATTTATTTATTTATTTATTTAAAAAAGATGTTTTTAAAAGATAACCCATGTAAGGATTTCACAGTGTAGTTTTCACCACAAGTGTGTCTTACGTGGGAAAAAAATCCAATACATGGTACATGTATTTATTTATTTATTTATTTATTTAAAAAAAGATATTTTTAAAGATAACCCATGTAAGGATTTCACAGTGTAGTTTTCACCACAAGTGTGTCCTACGTGAGACAACATCCAGTACATGGTATTTATTTATTTATTTATTTATTTATTTTATTTATTTATTTGAAAAAGGTGTTTTTAAAAGATAATCCATGTAAGGGTTTCACAGTGTAGTTTTCACCACAAGTGTTCCAACGTGAGACAACATCCTATACATGGTATTTATTTATTTATTTATTTATTTATTTATTTTTATTTAAGATTGAAGTTGTGATTGAAAATGGATAATAAACTTTTACTGACTAAAGGCAATATAGACACAAAGTATTTTGCGACCTATTTTACTCTTGATTTTTTGGGATTTGAGTGCGTACGCTCAGCTCTAATTCTACGTCTTTGACCAGGTTTTTAGCTGTTGCATTGGTTTAGGGTATGGTAAGATTACCGTCAGTTGACACCACGACTTTATTTATAACTTTTCTGAAAGAAATAAATTTTTGAAAAAGTTTCTTTTTCTCTTCCTCGGTTTTTTTTCTCAAATAGAATGATTAATACGATAATGACGTGCACCTGGTGAAAGTTCAAAATCACCAAACTCATGCAATGCATCACGAATCAAACTTTCCTGATATTTCACTACGTTTTCAACAATTTCTATGAGATCGGGGAGTCATTTTGGTTTCCAGTTAATATTAGATTTTAGAATTTTGTTCATACTTTAACAGTTATTGTTTTTCCATTGATCTGGGACCTTCTTTGATGTGCGTGTTTCAAATACAATTTTTTTATCGTAGGAATAACCTTATCGGTGAAATATGATCCCATATCTTATGCATGTTCGGTCTCAATACTGTGTCGTACAACCTCAAATTCGCCCAAAGTTTTCATTTCTATCAGCCCCCCTGGTCCAAACAAAGAGTTAATTACAGTCTTTATATCATTATCACTTTTTCCTACTGTGTGTCGCAAACGACGTTTCACATTTTGCTCTAAATATATGGTACAAAGTGTTAAATTCGAGTACGGGCTTTTTAATGGCTTTGATTAAAGCTTTTTCCTCGTCAGTGCCGAAAACAATGTTCGTTACATTAAACAATGACTGGGTATTTTCAAATTTTAAGAACAGATTTTTTAAAAAAAAACGCTGATAAGTGTCGTATTCCCCATCCCAGTGAAAATACACAGGGCCTAAAAGTATCGGACACGCCCCGGTTTTTTTCGCATCAGGTTTTTGTCTTGGAAAACCGTGCATGTCACGTAACAGGACCAAGATTAAACCTTCTATCTACTCCTAAAATACTTCCGTCGTCGTCTCTAGCGCAACAAGACATTAAGTGGCGAATTTGGTTGTCGGTATAACAAATCACGCCTGGTGGCTTTCCATCTAAAGTTACTATTTCCCTAACAAATCTTATTTCAGTATCTTTACAATTTAGAGATATAACAGTTTGTTTATCATCGGTTGTATTTTTGCGATTACTATCGGGTTTTTCTTTTTTTCTATTCGGTACTTCATGTTCTTAATGATTTTTGTATCGCGAGGTTTTTGACCCGGTGCCATTTTACGTATTTCTCTTGCAGTCAGTTTACTTTTTATTCCTTCTTCAATGTTTTTCTTGGTCCCAGGCGATGTTCTAAAATATTCAGAGCTTTCATGTTTTGATTTACCATGAAATGATGGAATATGCTCCGGGTACTGACCTAAATATTCAATAGTTATCCTCATTACGCAAAAATATTTTCTCCAATTTCACAGCCTGGTCTAGAAAACCGAGACTAAGGGATTTGGACAAGCTTTGAATTCCAGAACCATAATCAAATTTTGCGTTGGGAAGTATGCAACATCTATGACACTGATAGTCCAATTGTCCAATAGTCCCTTGCAAAAACTTGAAATCTTCATTTTTTAGATTTTCACATCTGATATGGAACCAAGACTCACATATACCACAAGCAATGCTATTGCCTTTGCAATTTTTGTTGCAAACGTCACATGGATATGGAACATTAGAAGATGCTGACATTTTCAATCTTGCCTTCTTAAACACAAAAGGTTATATACACTTTTTACTTGCGTGGTGATAGCAAATTTTGCTATAAAAGCAAATAAGGCGGTTTTATGAACAATTGATGAAAAATGTAAGAAATGAAATCAGAACACTGCAATAATCGCTAAAATAATTAATATATACTTACAGTATACTTACTTTCCAAGGATGGAATAATTATCCAAAATATCCCACCCTTATTTATATCCCAGAGTATTTTGTAAAAACATGTAAAATATGTTTTTAACTATATTCGCTATTGTCGGCATTTTCTTTATTTTTTGAACAACAATTGTTTTAATTTTTGTAACAAAATTCTTCATATTTCCATATTTCCAGTAATTTCGTTCATATATCGGCAATTATTAAAGATTAAACATTATGTTCATAATAAAATAATAAAATTTTGTCAGTTATTTGTCGGAAAAAGTAGCGGAGTTTTATTGATTCCGTTAAAGATAGAGTTCAATTTTCTTCTGATAATACCAGGTGATTACTCTGGTCGGCACTTTAGTGACCCATGCCGACGGTGATCTATAAGGTGTCATCGGATATTTATCCTATTAACTTAGTAACAACTCCTCACAATACCTGCCATTGATTATCTTGGCTGGTACCTTTGAATTCTTTCCCGTGAGGTGTGAATCGACACACTTTTACTTAGACTAAGATTGAGAATTCAGTCAGATAATTTTAAGTATTTTATTTTGTTCACACCCGACTGTAAACAACATTTAGACCAGTGTTTTATAGACTGTATATTTCTTTATTCAGGTTTGCGTTTTGATTCTTTTAGACAAGACTCCGAATTTAATTGATAGTTTTAACTTTTCAAAAAAAAAAATTTGTAGTAGTAGAAGTAGTAATAGTTATAATAACTATAAACACTAGTCAGAGACATATAATGTCTCTCACGCGCACTAGTGTATAAAAACAATTAATATAAAAACACGTAAATGAATGGCGATAAAAAAAACTAACTAAATAATATTAATAAATAGAATAACAATGTTAAAATAAATATTCGAGAATTATATTAGAATAAAATCAATAAGTTTTCTTTAATATAAAGAAATACATTGAATGGATGATATAAACAAAGTTGAAGTATTTGCTGTTCTCTTGCTCCGGTGCTGCCATAAATTCCGGATTCATTTCACCTTCCTGATCCAATTTGAATTGTATGCACGCCAATAGAATTGTCGGATAGAGAAAAGCTGGTTAATTTAATAAATTTTTACGACAACACAGTTTTAGATCCCTACAAAAGTGTCAGCGAATTAATGTTAATTACATCATCAAAACTCTGTCAGTAAAATAGTTCGTCCCCAATATCATAATTCTTTACTTTGCATCGTGTGCATACAGTTGTGTGGTCATTGACCGACAATTCCTGGTTTTGACGGATCTTTTCATCAAATATGTTCATCTTATAGACTTCATAATCACGTGAAATTTTGTCTAAAGTAAGTTTATACTCATATTTACTTAAATCAATGCAGAAATAATTGGTCAAAGCCTTATTTTTATTACTTCGCACTACTTCGCACTACTCCGCACTACTTCGCACTAAAAAGAGCCACCCTCAAATACCTTCAGCCCAAACTACGATTAGTTACACTTTTTACTGCCATGCACGTGTTACATGTATATCGTGCAATTGACGTCTTATATTAGGTATTAGGTACATTTTACTGTTTAAATTCGAACAAAGAGTGTACATACATGTCGTAGTGTTATTAAATATATTTTAGCTATTGAAGTGATTAATAATAATAATAAAATAATAATAATAATAATAATATATTAAAATGTTTTCTACATGCAAAAGTAATGTCGCAAATATTGGATGAATTTCTCATTGCTGAAGTTTAAAGCACAAATTAGATGCGTTTATATAAATTGACATGTGTCAAGTCAGTATATTATACATTTATTGCCTTTGAACAGTTTATTGTTTTTAGTGAAGGAGATACGAACATTTGTTCAGCCGCAACAAGTCATGTTTCCTTAGGGCAAAGGTGAACAAATGTTCATATCTCCCTCACTAAAAAACAATAAATTGTTTATAATACCGAAAGATAACTATGGTTATTAGAATGACAGACAGAAAGAAAACATATTTCATAAAAGACAGTCACCAGTCCTTCATTGATTTTTCTCTTATCGGAACTCACCGGAGGCAAAAGTTAAAACATCGTTACCGATTTTTCATCGATGACGTCATGGTGTGTTCCTAAGGTGTGGGATATGATGTTTTCAGAGGGTTTTACGATGTTTTCTCCACCCTGATCACATGAGCCAACGATCCATTATAGATAGTACCGTATATTTCTAATGAGGTATAATAATAACTTATATTATAAGCTACCAATTTTTCGGTATGTTATTGCATTGTGACAGTGCAACATTTGAATAATTTATTTTATTAAATTGTATATTTCTAAAGTCAACCCTTTTTTCTGTGTAATTGCAAGGCATTTATGATGGTTTTAAAAAAGTCAGTCACGACATTCGATCAGGTCAAACATTATCATTTTATCTGTGCATTTTTACTGTCGAGGTTTTAGACGATATTAAAAAAAAAAAAAACATGTCAATATTGTATTATTTTTTTTATTTTTCTCCGGTGTGACCATCGTTTTATTTGTTCATTTTTTCAATTTCATCGTCATGTTTTATTTGTCATATTTTCAACTCCGGCGTCACAATATTTTATAAGTTCAAATTTTAAATTTTCGTTGTCGCCATACTTTTATTTGTTTACATTTTTTTGAACTTCAACAATCACCATATTTTTATTTTTTTCAACTACCAGCGCCTTCATGTTATTTATTTATAATTCCAATTTCTGGTGTCGCCGTGTTTTTATTTGTTTTCATATTTGAACTTCCTGAGTCGCCATATTTTTATTTTTTAACTTACGGTGTCGCCATATTTTATTTATTTTCATTTTTGAACTTCCGGAGTCGCCATATTTTTATTTTTTAACTTCCGTCATGTAATTTGTTTACCATATTTTCAACTTCCGGTGTAGCCATATTTTGCGTTTGTTTATTTTTTTTTTTTTTCCGGTATCATGTTTGTTACATTTCTGGCGTTGCCTTGTTTGTATTACTTTCACTTTTCATTTTCCGGTGTCGTCTTGTTGTAGAATGTTGTTTATATTTTCAACTTGCGGTGTAGTTTGACTAATCAGACCACTGAATACCCATTTTAATTTTTGACTTGTTGGAGGTTTGTGGTCTGACAGCTTCCATTATTGAATTCTTGAAATTTCTGGCGAAAACGGCAGAAACGAAAACACGCGTAGATAACTTCCAGTATTTCCTTACCTCGCTCTTGCTGACAACATGGAACACTTCCTAAAACATTATTCACTACCGATCCATGCTTAACCATCGATATCGGTAGAAATACAACAGAAAACCTTGTGTCACTTTCGCATCGTGAAGACATTACTAATCTGCATTGACCAACCAGATCGCGCGTTGCATTTGGATGGTGAAACTCGCAGTTCTATCTTTTGAAAGCACATGGCGATGTAAATTTTCATGAGTAATTCACGTCATTAATGGTGTTTTCACACATATAACATATTATTTTAGTTATTTAATTTTTATCAATTTCATGTGAAGACATGTGTCCGAAATCCGGTGAAGATTTTACATCATTTTTCTCGTTTATATCTAAATGATTTTTTTCTCAAATTGGGTAATTTACTATCATATCTAGAACTTGCGTGTTCTCCTTAAATGCTGTCAAGTTTTGACCCATATTTTGTAGATCGTAGAGTTATAATTTTTTAAACCAGTTGTAATATATAAAGTTCAACACAAGAGTACTTGTTAGCAAGTCCATTCAAATTAATTCTCTTGTATTCATCCCGACCACACTGTAAATTTTGTCATAGGATTTAATTTTTAACTGTATTTTGCATGAACATACATATATATATACATAGATATGCTAAAAAATCCAAAATTACTGGAATAATATTTCCAGATACTAGAAAAAGATGAGAGGGGTCAAGAATATAAATTTTTATTTTTAAAATATACAGAGAAGATGCTACTCCATTTGAAAGTCTACATATAAATCTGACAATTGTATCTCTAAATATTTTGCATACATTTCAATGTTAACTTTTGTAAAGTATTTAAACGTCATGTAAATCACAGTGTAAAACACCATTAATAACGTGAATTACCCATGTAAATAAACATCGCTATGTGCAACTGCAAGTTTCACCATCCAAATGCAACGCGCGATCTGATTCGTCAATGCAGATTAGTAATATCTTCACGATGCGAAAGTGACAGGGAGCTGAAAGTACATTAGAAAACCTTGTATTTCTATCGATATCGCTGGATTTTAATTGAAAGTTAAGCATGGATCGGTAGAAAAATGTTTTAGGAAGTGTTCCATGTTGTCAGCAAGAGCAAGGTAAGGAAATACTTGAAGTTATCTACGCGTCTTTTAGTTTCTGCCGTTTTCGCCAGAAATTTCAAGAATTCAATAATGGAAGCTGTCAGGCCGCAAACCTCCAACAAGTCAAAAAATTAAAATGGGTGTTTAGTGGTCTGATTAGTCGGACTACTTGCGGTGTTACAATGTTTTATTTCAAAGTCGATTTGCGTTGTGTTTTATTATTTTAAATTTCAAGTCATGAACCGGAAAGAAGTTTCATTATTTTTTTCCATAGACAGGCGATAGATTGTTATTCAACTTATGACAAGGAAAGAATAAGCCCTCGATATATTTTGTTTATCAATTTAGCATAAACCTTAATTAGTTATAATTCAAGTGGTTACAAGATATTTCACGTCAACAGAAACAGAAAGCCGATCGAGAAAGAAACATTTCTGAGGAAGTGTGATGTTTTGTAAATGCCTTATGAAGTCTAAGTGTTTGTCGTAAGATTAACATCATAAAAAATCTTCTTGGATTAAAGCGGCACGACACAATAATTAGACGCAAACCCTTCCTTTGTGGCGTAGCATAACCCACAACAGTAAAGTCTGGGCGCGCAAGCAGTAGGCATCTGTTTCTTGTCAAATGATTGAACTTGTCATAATTATTATGTACATATGTTATTATTCAGTTTGGCATTGACCACAAATAAAAGAACATTAACTTAAGTCCAGTGTCAATTTAGTTTTTTTTTTTAGACATCAGAGTTAATTTTCCCAAGTCATTCAAACCTGGCTCCAAATCAAGACGCCAATCAACCAATTAAGCAAAAACATCTTTAGCGTCAGTCTCGAGGTGACCACTGGATAGTCCGGGTCGCCATTCCGATTAAAAGTTAGTGATAATAGAGTTACTATGTATTTATGGCATCTACAGATAATCACACAGATTTTACAAGTATTGCTTCCAAAGTACAGCTATAAAATTGTTTGCATATAAATATGTCACAAAGTTTTATGTCTAAAACAGAAAATTTAAAGTTTTCAGATCATATTTTTTCAGCAACAAACAATTTTGAAAAAAACCCGTTTGATAGGCAAATGGCTTGGTTCGATTCAATGATGAACGATTAGCTCGAATTATTGTTCTTAATAAATGTATGCTTCTAGAAGCCTACTGAGAGTATACGTTTTGGGAGAACAGTAATTTGGAAATACTCACATGGCACATATTTCAGCAAACAGAATTTATCAATTTTCTACTAAATGCCAAGCTATCTCCTAATTATAAGAAAGTTTCATTAACACTGACAAGTATTTATTAATCAATAGAATTCAGTAGTTGGTCATAATAAACCACATAGTACAGAAATTGGTCAGAAATCAACAAGGTCAAGTGTATGATAACGAGATAATGAGTATGTCTAATCAGATTAATCATCACTAATCAGCGATGCCCACTTGGGGATTGATTAACGAGTTGGAGATAACGCCATGCATGATAATCCACCAGTTGGGGTGTAGTTTGAAAACATCTATGCAATATCTACTAGAAGCTTAAGGGGAAATAAAATTATCAATATTATAATATTAACAACGTTACTGTCATGTACCATTATTGAATGTATTAAATGACTAAATATTAAGAACGTTATATAACAGTATTAAAACTAACTAACGTTAAGTAAGGTAATCTTGAGATTATTTGCAATGAAATATATACACAGATTTGAATAAGGAAATTCATGCATAATATGTTACTAAAAATAGACTTTGGCAATTCATACATTATAGCTACACGCTCTCGTGTGGTACGTGCGATTATTACAATGATAAAGTTTCAGTAAGTACATTTGATGGGATGATGTATACAGTATAGTGTTGTGTATAAAAACACACACCATCTATATGTTTACACGAATTAGAAGGTTGTTTACAAAGGTTAAAGGCTGCTGGAAAGTGTATATCAACATCTGAAATCTCAATGAATGTACTGATTGTTTACAACGTGTACAATTGTGAAGTTTTTTCCTGTGATAATTAGCACTTCGGTAGGTCGAATTTTTATCATCAGGCACCATGACTTCTAGTTGATATCTCTCAGCTGTTCAGTAATCCATTTCTTCAGATTTTGACTTCTCGATTTGTACAAATGTGCAAACATCACGGACAAAAATCATTTTGTGGATTAGTTGCTCTTATTATTACAGGTTAGTAATATTGTTTATTTTTTCAATTATTTTCATATATTCAACTTGACAAATTGGCGATTTACATGTGCAAATCTCACGGGCAAAAGTAATTTTATGGATAAGGGTAGTTGGTATTATTATTATTACAGGATGGTATGTACTGTACAATTTTTTATTTTTTTTACCTATATTTAACATGAAAAATTGTATATTTATTCATTTTAAATTTTCTTACTTATTCTAATTTTACGTCACTTTTATAATTTACTATTGTCATTTTTTCTGTCTGATATTTCTTAGAAAATACTAAAATACTTTTTGCAGCTTATAATGAAGTTCCAACGCTTTCTTACGTTCTGACCTCCTTCATAACGCATTGACTATTCCGTACGACTTATTGTAACAATGCCATTGAAAGTGCATTTTTAAAGATAACGAAAAATAATCTAGATTAAAATTCGTTATATATCGTTTTTTCTACATAAACACATTCTAGAATGGCATCTTTTTGTATTTTTAAATGCTCGATTTCATACACAGATACCCCTATAGCTCTAATGACGAGGAATACATCTAACTTATATTTATATAATATTTAAAAAAACCAAAAAACTTTTAAACGATCTTTAATAACTGACTGTGATTAGATTCATTGTCCATTTTCGTACGGAATAACGGCTACACTTCGATAACATATCGACTTTTTTGCCAACGCCAAAGTTGGAGAAAATTATTGAACTATTTAAATGTAATAGTAATTAGTTTGACACAAGGTAAAATGTTGGTATACAATTCAATAAAAAAAACATAAAAATCATATAAGCTATTTATAGTATAAGGGATATGACGTATTTATAGCTTACTCAGTTGAGAATATACAACATGACGGAGGAAACCTGAATAACCGGAGAAAACCATCGGCAACCAAACACCCTTACGATAGGATCTAACCTAATGAGATACGACACTCTAAATAGCCAAACCACTGCGGTAGCTCAATTCGTAGAGTGCTCGCTCCGTAAGTTTCAGGTTGTGGGTTCGATCCCCGACCGGGTCTGACCCAAGACTTGAAAGTGGGCAGTGACTGTTCTTTAGCCAACCCCTTGGTATTACAAAATGAAAAAAGATAAAGAATCCTGCTGTATGGTGCCATTTGCTTTAGCTTGCGGCGTCTCGATATAAGTGAAATATACTTGACTGGACGTTAAACACTATTACTCGCTAAACTCTCGCTGTTAAGATCCCTTGCTTATGGTTCAACGGAATTTAGCATTTAAAAAATGGTTAGTAGCAATAAAGAAAAATATGAGTGTGCATAACATAAACAGAACGTTACGATGACTGCATAATATACTGAAATGAGTCACTATCGTGTAATGTATCTGATCAGAATGGAGTGTCTAAATGTGTTTTTGAGTGGGGGAGGAGGCGGAAAATTGGGTTTATTAAATGATAATGATAAGGAAATAATACTAAAGAACTTACAAATACTTAAATATTCCAGTTGATTCACATTTTTGAGAACACTAAATATATTTCACCATTCATTTTGCGTTACAAAACGTCTTGATTTATCCCCACTGTATAATATATTATGCCATGTAATACTACTGCCAATCATAACATGTGGTAAGAAGAAATGGATCACAAGGTCATTTACCGAAAAGTACTTCCGCGATAAACGATTATGCATATGCATTTATTACTGGGCTAGAAACAAAATTTTACAGAATGTTTGTCTAATGATAATAACGTGTGTTTGGAGTTATGTTGTATTCAAAGAAAGATCGGTCCTGACTTGAAAATGATAAAGTAACTTTTGGCTGGAATTAAAAAGGATTAAGGTAGGCTTAACACTAAACAAGTATTTCTTAATATAAGCAAAGGTATACTTAAGCGAAATTCCAGCTATCCGTGAAATGCTGATGTGTGTTTACTCTTTACACTTGTGATTCAAGGTCAAATCATAAAGGTGAAGGTTGAAATTTCTCATGAAAAAAAAGTGGCGAAGCGTATCACAATGTCGGATTTGGGGTTGACAGTTAAGGGGTCAGGATATTAATCACTGTTGAATAATTTAAGCTTATTGTGCTATTGTTGCATTGGACCAAGTGTATGCTTCTTCCAAATTTTTCAATGAGTGCAAAATTTTGTCTTTCTTGTCTCTCATGAACACTTAATACAGGTATTTGTCCAATATTTTCAGTGACATCTGTATATTCATCGTATAAAACATTTTTAATCATTACAGTATATGTAGTGATAAACATCATCTATGCGCATGCGCGTGGTTGTTATTGGTACCAAAAACCCTATGTTCAATGTCATGGTAATGTTCTTGATACGGAACTAAGCTATTAGGATAAAAAATAATGCTTGTCTTAATGTCTAATCGAATACAATAAAATAAGTTTTAAAAACTCTGTGATTTTATTTACGAACTGATTTTGACGGCGTTAAAAGCAGAATTATTTCAAATTCTAAATTTGCAATTTCAAACCATTCTCGTTATTGATGTTCGTTTATTTTAATTTCAAGTCGACAATGTCATTAATTTCGTTGTACATGGTGCTATTTTTCTTTTCGTTAGTGGCCAAACTTTCACATCTAGATCTTCAGGTGTCTAAACGTTATGAGTTGAGTTGAGTAATGGTGTTTAACGTCCCAGTCAAGAATAGTTCACTTATATCAAGACGTCGCAAGCTATAGGCGAAAGTGCAGAAATTTTGCCTGTGCGTTGCGCTTATGGCATTATACAGCAAGGTTCTTTAGTGTGCCGTGCAAAGCAAACTCGTTTATTTTAAGTTCTCATCCGAAAGAACTGTGACTTTCATTTCGTAATGTCGAGTGCTTGGTGAAAGAACAGTCACTACCCACTTTCAAGTCTTGGGTAAGACCCTGCCGGGGTTCGAACCCACGACGTCCCACCTTTGGAGCGAGCACTCTACCAGCTGAGCTACCGCAGTGGTAACTTAACGTTACCTCTTGTGTCCATAACTGATAATGGTCCAAAATGATATAGTTCATCAACATATAAAGCAAGAAATTCAAATTTCATTTTTTTACACATTTTACCGTGGGACATTACAGAATAATATTATCATTTTTTATTATTTTTAACAGGTGATGTATTCAAGATATTTATGCAAGACCCTGGATTTCCTCTATAGTCTGTCCATTAATAGAACTGCAATACACATGTAAGATTCCATAACCTTTGTTTGTTGATATACACGTGTAACACCACATAGCGGTTTTGCCGCATAAACGTGTTCTAACCCCTCTATTCAGAGAACTACAACACATAAAAAGGACGATTTTATGCGACAAAAATGCTACCTTCCATCGCATAAAGAGAAAGTTTAAAGCACGATTCCATAATATCCTTCACTATCATCACCTACACCTCCATCATTATTATCACTTTCACTAAAAAAACCCACCACAATCATTACTATCATCATCTTATTCTTATTATTATCCCAAAGAGAGAAGGGTGTACAGTAATACCGCTATATATATATATATATATATATATATATATATATATATATATATATATATATATATATATATATATATGTGTGTGTGTGTGTGTGTGTGTGTGTGTGTGTGTGTAATTTGGTTTCCGTACATTTGAATGAAATCATTACATCCGATTGAGCTGATACTTGGCTAGTTGATTTATTATGGCGGTGAGTGGTATGGGACTGACACCACCACATCACCATCAATGTCACCACCACCGTTTTTGTCGAGATATAAGCTATTTTTAAGATTCGATAAAATTAGTCCTCTTTATGTGTCAAAAAGGCAGCCTTGTGCCGCATATAAGCAACACATCTTTATGCGTTGAAAGCCAAGCATAAACGTTTCCGACCTCTTTATGCGTTGAAATTCCCTACATAGACGTGTCGGGTGCGTTTATGCGGCAACACTGCTATGTGGCGTAACATACATGTACATACATTTTATAATCGTCTAAGGCATCATTGTAAATGCTTTATAATCGTCTAAGACAGTACTGTAAACTCTTCAAATTGGGGGCATACTTATTTTGGCGATTTTATTTTTACAAGGAAGGGCAAATTTTATGTTAGTGCATAAACATTGTGATCCTTATATTATAATTTAATAGCAGTTTATTTTTAGCGGAGATGACTGCAAAACGGGCTAAAAACTTCAGTGTGAAAATTACCATGTATATTTTTTTTCACATCATACGTTCTTATTTGTTGTCTCAAAATCTGTTAGCATGGTAAATCAGTACCTCTTCTTCTAATTTTGACATAAATAAACACGACGTATGTACCGTAAATAAATAAATAAATAAATCCCAAAAATACCCAATAACCATAAACGGATGAAATCCGTTGGCGCTATTTAAGCGTCCTTTTCCGCAGTAACCTATTTGCGCCAATATGTCATTTCCTCCACCAACTTTTTAAAAACCATTAGTCCTTTTGCGCCAATATGATACCCAACTACCTCACTTTATTGACAGTGCGATGGAGATATGAACCATATTTTTTAAATTCATAATCTATTTTTTTTATTAAAAAGATATAGAGGTAAAATCATTAAAAAATTCAATCCTCGATATGAAGCAGAAGTTGAATAGGAGTTATTTATCTGAATTTTCTATTTGTCTGTGTTTCAAAACATAACATTAATTTTTATATCACTTAGGTTTACATAATATATTAATAAGGTTGACATTATATATCAATTAGGTTGACATTATATATCAATTAGGTTGACATTATATATCAATTAGGTTGATATTATATATCAATTAGGTTGACATTATATATCAATTAGGTTGACATTATATATCAATTAGGTTGACATTATATATCAATTAGGTTGACATAATATATTAATAAGGTTGACATTATATATCAATTAGGTTGATATTATATATCAATTAGGTTGACATTATATATCAATTAGGTTGATATTATATATCAATTAGGTTGACATTATATATCAATTAGGTTGACATTATATATCAATTAGGTTGACATTATATATCAATTAGGTTGACATTATATATCAATTAGGTTGACATTATATATCAATTAGGTTGATATTATATATCAATTAGGTTGACATTATATATCAATTAGGTTGACATTATATATCAATTAGGTTGACATTATATATCAATTAGGTTGACATTATATATCAATTAGGTTGACATTATATATCAATTAGGTTGACATTATATATCAATTAGGTTGATATTATATATCAATTAGGTTGACATAATATATTAATAAGGTTGACATTATATATCAATTAGGTTGACATTATATATCAATTAGGTTGATATTATATATCAATTAGGTTGACATTATATATCAATTAGGTTGACATTATATATCAATTAGGTTGATATTATATATCAATTAGGTTGACATAATATATTAATAAGGTTGACATTATATATCAATTAGGTTGACATTATATATCAATTAGGTTGACATTATATATCAATTAGGTTGATATTATATATCAATTAGCAAAATTTTTCTGGTAGTTATATGCAACAAAATTCGTTATTATTTGACTGGGTGTTTTCCTTGTCTCTGATGGGTCAATTTCAGTGGTACATATAGCGATATTCAAGGAAAAATGTCTCAGAAAGTCAATAAATACTTGGCGGGTCACTTTAATTAACGCTAAAAATAGTAACTAAAAGCTGCTGGACCACTTTTCGATCAAAAATAGAAAAAGGACTTTCCGGAAATTATGACGTCATAATTAAAAAACGTCAAAAGATAGCACGTACTGACGTCACCGATACGATTTGGCAATGCACAAAAGTAAAATGTCGGACGACCAGCAGCGTAAACGTTTGCATCTGCAGAAACTTAAGGGTTGGAGACGATTTTGGCATCTAGATGCCTGACGGCTTCGGTGAATATTACTTTTATCAGGTCCATATAACCCCATATCCACTTCATCAAAAGACAATAATTGTATAATGTACAGTTCAGATTTGTCTGAAGTTTAACACTGAGCTAAATAATCTCGACTGTCGAGTTACCGGTACCATGACTTCTAGTTGATATCTCTCAGCTGTTCAGTAATCCATTACTTCAGATTTTGTCTTTTCGACTTTTACAAATGTACAAACATTACAGACAAAATTTATATATTCAACATGACAAATTTGTCGACTTATATAAATGTGCAAACCTCTCGGACAAAAATAATTTTATGGATTAGGCTAGTGTGTATCTACTTATTTTGGCGATTTTATTTTTACAAAAGGAATAAGTTTTATGGTAGTGCATAAACATTTTGTCCCTTATATAATAATTTAAGCGCAGTTGAATTTCAACTGAAATGACTGCAAAACGGGCTAACTAACCAGTGAAAATTACCATGTATATTTTTTTTACATCGTACGTTCTTAAGCTTATTGTGTTGTCTCAAAATATGTTTGCATCGTAAATCAACGCCTCCTCATGGAAGTTTTGACCTAAATAAACACGATCTATCACCGTAAAAATTTAAAAAAAAATAAAAAATACATAAAGTCCAAAATTTCTAACAAACATAACATTAATTTTTATATCACTAATGTTGACATTATACATAAATATGCAAAATGTTACTGTATATATATATAACAAAATTTGATGTACAGTACAAATCTGTGGGAAGTTTAACACTGAGCTAAAGAAAAGGAGTTGAAGCTCGACTGTCGAGTTGCCGATACACGGATAGCTAGTGAAAAATCGTCTAGTCAGATGGCAGCTGCCGAGGTATAGTTTTTTTTTCTTCCATCATTCCTATGTTTGAAATAGAGATTTCCGCTTTAAGAAACGATGATAGAAATTTCTATCTTCACCTCCTCGTGCGTTTATGTTTATCTTCACCTCCACGTGCGGATTTTCAGTGACGTCACAATCATATGACAATTGAATGACGTCATTTTGTGGGGACATGACGTCGTCTTGCGGGAAAAAGAAATCCGAGTCTCAAAAATTTAGAAATTTTCATGATTTGGGATATTAGATAAATAGCTTTGTTTTCTAGTTTATACACATTGTATAAACCAAAATCGGGTACATTCTCTCCGATGGTCATATTTATTTTTATGTAAAACGTTCAATAACAAAGATTTACAAAGATGGCGTCGATGTCGGTGTAACTGATACTTGAAGCCAAAAATTGTCATCAAAATGGAAGAAAAAGAATCAATCATGAGTTTACCCATCTAGGAAAGGGAAATCTCACCCTCGGGGTTGAATCTTTCTGTCAGAGACTCGGCAAATCTCCTCGTCTCTGACTAAAATATTCAACCCCTCGGGTGAGATTCTCTATCCTACATGGATACTCATGATAGATTGTATTATTCCATATTTTTATTCAGATTATTCATAATGTTGCTACATTTAATAACTATTTTACGCATTAAATATACATGGCAAACACAAAACAATAAAAAATAAACATATATGCAAAATATTAGTTCAATCAAAAATTAGTTTGATACTTTCCTATTTTTGTCTTGTTTTTCCTGTTTTGTCGCGGGAAGTAAATAAAGGAAATCAATTACCAAATTTCTGTAATACTTTATAGATTCAATTGCGTCTGAAATTGTAGACATAACATTTCTGTATTTACAAGAGTAAATATACTTCTTGATGAAAAAAACACAAGTTAACTACACTTAAGGGTTCGTCCTTTAAGCCAAATACAGAAAAGAATCAATATTTTTTGGAAATTACTAACTAGTTATTTTATTTAATATAGCTAAAAATCCATACCATATATTTCTAACATAGAAACGTTCATAAAAAGGTGCTAACAGTCTCCTTCGTTTCAAAACAAAATGTACCGAGTTGATTTTCACATAAATTACATTTATTTGTATAAATAATATTGTGCTTTATTTTAAATTGTACCGATTGTAAAGTTGTATCGTCAGTCTATATAAATGGGGATTTAAATATATCTTCCCAATTCCTGGACCCTAAGTTGAGTTTTCCCTCCCATTTATTAATTTCTACCTCCGGATTTTGAATTATTTTTTCCGAAAAAAAGTTTATAGATAGATTTATTGATTTTAATATTATCACTGTGGTACAGCGTACACGGGATATTAAAGCATAAACTGAATAAAACAGTCAGTGTAAACAACACCAGCGGGAGTCGAAAGCCGATTTTTTACTTATCTGTTCATTTTAACATGTGATGGTGTATTGGGGCATCAATCGGACACATAAATGATTCTATTGAAATAGTAAACTGCATCTGATACGCTGTTTAAACTTTAAAACAAATTGATAAAGCGCAAGTGCTCACCTGTGATTTTGCCGTCGCCGGGAGTCTCTTTCCAATATTTCAAATTTCACCTGATAAATAAAAGTTTTGAAGCGTACAATTCCTCTAGGATGTTAAGAACTACATGTCGACCAAATTTCAGCTCAATGTATTGAGATATAAAGGAGCAGGAGACGTTGGAGGATAACATGCGGTGTACTGGGAATTGCAAAAAGGTGTACTGGGTATTGGCAATTAAGGAGCAAGTAGGTGTACTGGGAATTGAGGATTCAAATATCTTACCAGCTGTGCGATTTTCATGTTTTAATGAATTTATATAGAATTCATACTTCTTTTTCAATGACAAACAAAACAATTATCTAGTGAAAATCTTCAACATCTGTAATTATTAATAATGCACTATAGACGAGATGAAGATGGAACATACATAGACCACATCTTAAATACATATTTCCCCGATATATGTAGATTGAGAGAGATCCCAGATTACAAAGGCCCATGTGTAATGTCAAAATATAATCCGTTCTTAAATTGTTAAAGTGTCATAGCTAATGCAACTAGTGAAAGTAAAGAAAAAACTTTGTAGTTTGGAACTGAGCAGGAAAATGAAGATTACAATTTGAGAAATCTTTTAAAATATTTAACCTAATGTCATTAGATCGAATCGACCAGCCAAATTATGACTTATTTATATCAAAGGTCAAGATGAGACAGTCGTCGAAAGGAGGTATCTGGTGTAAAACAGATCCACAAATGAGACGAGAGTAAAATCAAACGTCTTGAAACTGATTTATAAATAAAAAGTTTTAACAATATAACACATTTTTTCATTTTTAACATGTTAAACATAGTTCATAGTGTCATGCGTTTATTTTTATTTACGAGGGCTAATCAATAAGAAACCAGCTTAACCTTTTTTCCGGATTAGATCCACCTCTTCTTTTTAATGTTATTCAGTGCCCTCGAGTGTGATGCACTTATCCATCAACCCAGATCTGAAAAAGACAGGGTCATTTCCATTGACACACTCCTCAACTATCTTCATGACTTCTTGGTCAGACCTGAAATGACGCCCTCGGGTATCATTTTTCAATTTTGGGAAAAGTCGCTACGAACTAGACAGAATGTGGTATTTCGCCCCACAGCCTTCATTGTAACTTTGCAACTGTGTACTCTTGCGTTGTCCTGTTGTGGCGGTTTCACAGATATCAGTTCTCGTGTGGTCTAGCAAGTTTGCATAGTGCACTCCAGTTATCATTGTACTTCTCTTTGGTTAAAAGTCACAGACAATAACACCTTTTGCGTCCCAAAATACTGTGGTAATCACCTTGTCAGTAGACTAATGCTTTTTAACCTTCTTTGGCCTAGAGGACCCAGGCCCTATCCACTGACGACTCTGTGCTTTATTGTCTGGCTCATATTATTGTACCAAAATCTCGTATACAGTCGCAAAAGAAAATCATCTTTTGACATAAACGCTTCAACAAGGCGCCGTATACTGATGCTTTGGTTGTCAAAAATCCGCTCAATAGATTTTTTAAAATTAATGTGTTCAGAAAGCAAATATAGTGTTATCAAATAATATAGAAAAAATCCTAATGTCAACCGATTCGATTTTCTGCAAATCCACGATGAAAGCTCAAATTTCATCTACATGTATTCAAAATTTCCAGTTTTTAGACACTGCCATTTTAGTTTATCATAACCATAGCATTTCAGAAATTATGTACTTGGTAAAATATTATATACATTTTTTTTAATTCCTTAATATCGGATGTGCAACTCAAAAATATGTATTCCTTTACGCTCTGCAAAAAAGTGCCTAAAACTATACTGACCCCTCGATACGCATGTAATTTTGTATCCGGGTATAAAACATGTATTGAAACAAGGTACAAAAATAATGGCCGTGTCGGACAATCGGAAATGGGTTGGTTGGTTAGTTAACGTCGCATCAGCAATTTTCCAGCTATTCGCGACGAGAACTATTAATTTTATTAATCTATGAACAAGTTCGTATATGCATGTGAAGTGCGAGTGTGTTTTATGGTCTGCTTTGTACTAGGGCGCACTCATGGCGACTTTAACGTGCTAGCTCACAGAATCAGTATGCCGCAGACAAGCGTACCACTCCCCAGGCACATTATATTATACTGATACCAGGTAAACCAGTAAAGGCCAACGACAAGGAAAAATCACTTTCCCGCATGTGGTCTGAGTGGGACTCGAACACACAGCGGTGAGAGACCCTGGATTTGCTTTGTAGACTAATGTTTTATTTATTAGGCAACCGCGGCCTCTAAGTCGGAAATGGGATACTCCGATAGGATGGTCCCTCGTAAAATGAGATATAAAAAAACTCTACACATTCTACATACATGTTTCTATAAAGCCTATATTGTCTTTTTTGAGTCTAGTGGCATTAACGTAAAGACCACCTCTAAATAAGAACAGCTTGTATATTAAAGCCAGTATGTTCTATGTAAATGCAACCTACATACTGATAACGGTGCACAATTCCGGCCACTCATAAGCGATGCTGTTTAAAACGTGATATATTTTACCTTGAATCGGCAATTTTTAATCATTCTATAGACAGGAACAAGTTCTAATAATAATAAAAATAAGGTATTATACATATACCAAGCACCAACTGGCTGCAGTTTCACTATCATTTCCTAAGATTTGTCTGATTTAAATAGGCTACTTTTAGTGGAACAGCACATCTTTACTGAGCTTTCCGTCATTTCTTGAATTTAATAATTTTCCGTAACTACATCATAAGTGATGAATAGTATGTGTCATTGATTGTTTGTCCCTTTTGGAGATAACCTACCGCCAAATTATGATCAGCATCACTGGAAGCCAAGGTCATACCCTCTCCAGCTGATGTAACAGTATTGGTCTTTTTTCAGGGTGATCAAGTGTAAACTTTGGCCACTGGGGTGAATTGAACCCACGTTTAATCCATAGTAACTAATCTCTAAAAAAGCACACAACAAAGTGCACTTTATGTGCTTCTGACCAATTGTCAGATGCCTTGGTAAGTTGGTACCCAACTGAAAGCATTTCTCATTGCAAGATTTTCTGTCAGAATTAAATGTAATTCATGTATTCCCTGTGAAATGCCAACTGGCTACATACCATTCTGTAACTCGCTTGTCAGTCGTAAAAATATCATAAACTTTATTGACCTTTTCTGGGGTTGCATCAATGACAGATCTTCTAGAACAACGGCCTTTCTGTTGCGGTTAAATCCCACAACCCACATTTTTACTTTTAAATTTGAAGGTCGTTTTTTCCTAGTGTGGATACCATATTAGTTTGGATATCCTTGAGTGTTAAACATTTTAATGAAACTATTGAATCACTTTATGTCTCTTAATATTGACGATCTACCTAATTCAATTTTGAAATCAAGGTTAGACCCTTTACTATGAACACCTAATATAAACTTGCACAGTGAAACTTTTTATTATTGTATGCACCATGCATACAAACTGTATCATACATTCGCAATCCCCAATTTCTTTAAAAATTGGGACTTGAAGATAATGTTATACACGATTCCCGGTAGCCGTAATTTTGCAATTCCGAGTACACTAAACCGATGATGAGAATCAATTCCCAGTACACCACGTCGATCTTTCAACGTCTCCTGCTCCTTTATTTCGCAATACATTGAGCTGAAATTTGGTCGACATGTAGTTCTTAACATCCAAGAGGAATTGTACGCTTCAGAATTTTTAATCAAGAAGTAAAAATTGAAATATTGAACAGAAACTCCCGGCGACGGCAAAATCACAGGTGAGCACTTGCGCTTTATCAATTTGTTTTAAAGTTTAAACAGTGTATCAGATGCAGTTTACTATTTCAACAGAAACGTTTATGTGTCCGATTGATGCCCCAATACACAATCACATGTTAAAATGAACAGATAAGTAAAAATCGGCTTTTGACTCCCGCTGGTGTTGTTTACACTGGCTGTTTTGCTCAGTTTATGCTTTAATATCCCGTGTACGCTGTACCACAGTGATTATGCGGAATGGTTTTGTGGATCTATAAACTTTTTTAACCACAATATTTTAGTGAACTATAAAAAGATTGAATGTGTGTAGTTCCCCTTTATGTTTGTCGTTATAGAGACCATTACGCTTGATTTTATCTATTTTCCCATTTCAGATAAATTTTAATATTGCATTTTCTATTTTTTTGTAATATGGTCCGGTGGATTGGGAAGAGAGGTCAAAATAGGAATAAAAATTGGTAATGTAAGAGTTTTCACAACTGTCACTCTTCCCATTATAGTAAGATGTCGAAAAGACCAATCATTTAGTAGTTTTTTATCGATTCGAGCTTCTCTTCATAGTTTTTAATATAAAACAATCCTTTTTGTAGAATAAATTGTATGCCTAAAAGTTTAAACTTCCCTTCATGATTTCCTTTTTTAACTCCTTATTTGTTTTTAGTTCTTCACCACAGCCCCTTCTGACCCCAATCCAAACGGCTTGTGTTTTCTCGAAGTTTGCTCTCAATCCAGAACAGTAGGCGAATGACTCCAATAATTTGATAACAGTATTTAAAGATACTTCATCGTCAATGCCAGGTTTCTATCATTTGCATATTGACTTATTAAATATCCAGTATCATAAACTTTTAACTCCATTAATATTTATATCATTTTAATTGATGCACTTAGCAGCTCACTTGCTATTATAAATAAATACCGTGAGAGGAGGTCACCTTCTCTCACTCCTCGTTGAATAGGAAAGAAATTAAAGCAATAGCTGATATATTGGATGCAACTTGAAATATCAGTATAACAGGAATTGAACCATTATTGATTTTCCAAAACCAAAACACTTTAGCGATTTTTCAATCAAGGATCATTCAATAGAGTCGAAAGCTTTTTTAAAATCTAAAGTAAGAGTATTCCAGATGTATTTTCATTTTTTCAAGGGTTTCTATTAAGTCGAGAATAAGGCGTACGGATTCTCCTATATATCTTCCTTTCATAAAAGATGTTTGAGTTTCGCTAATTATTTTATTTAATACCTTCTTATTCTATGGCTGATACTCGCCGAAGCATTTTTATAGTCCACGTTAATAAGCGACATTGGTCTCCGATTTTTTAAAATAAAACTTTCGTTTCCCTCCTTTTGAAAAGCATGTTATGACACCTTGCCTTTGTGTAATTATAGAAACTTTACCTTGTCTATATCCTTGGTTTAAAAAATTAACGACAAAATGACTGATGCCGTTAATTTTTTTTATAAAACTCTACCGTAAAACCGTCTAAGCCTGACGATTTCCCGTTTTTCGTGTTTTTAAAACTTGAGTAGATTCGAAAATACAGAAATCAATCTTTCTAAGATTTTACAAAATCATGATCTAAATATTCTAAATGAACATGAAGCTAACGATTTGGAAGGTGAAATTACATCTAATGAAGCTCTAATGTTTTTAAAAAATATGAAAAACAACAAAAGTCCTGGATCAGACGGATTTACGGCTGAATTTTTTAAATTTTTTTGGAAAAACATCGGAAATTTCGTCGTTAGATCAATAAATGAAGGCTATACTAAAGGAGAATTATCGGAAACTCAAAAATACGGAATAATTACATGTTTACCAAAACCAAACAAACCAAAACAATATCTTAAAAATTGGAGGCCTATAAGTTTATTAAACTGTACGTATAAAATAGCCAGTGGATGTATTGCAAACAGAATTAAAAAAGTTTTAAACAAACTAATAGATAAAGACCAAACAGGTTTCTTAAAAGGCAGATATATAGGCGAAAATATCAGTTTAATTTATGATATAATGCATTATACCGAGGAACATAATATACCCGGTATGCTACTGTTAATTGATTTCGAAAAAGCTTTTGATTCGGTATCTTGGCAATTCATTATAGAAGTTCTTCGCTTTTTTAATTTTAAAAACTCAATTATACACTGGATAAAAACCTTCTTTAATAAAGCAAGCTCTGCAGTGCTACAAAATGGAACTCTGTCTGAAAAAATCTTGCTAGAGAGGGGTTGTAGACAAGGGGATCCTCTCTCCCCTTACATTTTTATACTATGTGCAGAAATTATGTCCGTTTTTATAAGAAATTCCAAAGAGATTAAAGGTATTGAAATAGGAGGCGAAGAATATAAAATTTCGCAATATGCTGACGATACAAGTCTAATCTTAGATGGGTCCCCCGAGTCTCTGACAGCGGCGCTGCAAATACTTGACATTTTCGATAAAATTTCTGGACTTCATATAAATATAACAAAAACAAAGGTGATATGGATAGGTAGCAAAACGTTCTCAAAAGAGGTGTACCATCATGACAGATGGAAACTTGATTGGGGTTCTACAGAATTTTCAATGTTAGGAGTACTTTTTTCACTTGATATAAAGAAAATGCCTTTATTAAACTATTATCCAAAACTTGAAAAAATGAAAACACTCTTGAAGCAATGGTCAAGAAGAAATTTAACAACCATAGGAAAAATAATTATCCTAAAAAGTCTAATAATTTCTCAAATTAACCACCTTCTACTTTCCCTTCCAAACCCCACAGATACATTGATGACTGAGCTAAATAAGCTTTTCTTTAATTTTATCTGGCAAAATAAACCAGAAAAAATAAAAAGAGATATAGCTGTGAAAGAATATTCAGAAGGGGGGTTAAAAATGATAAATATAATAAACTTTTCAACTGCCTTAAAATCTACCTGGATAAGGTGAGCGATAACAAATGATTCAAAATGGATAAAATTATTTGAAACAGAAATAAAAACGAACACTTCTTCGCTGATACTTTTCGGAAACGATTACCTAAAAGAAACTAAAACGAAAACAAGGAATAAGTTCTGGAAAGATGTTCTTAATAGCTGGGAAATAATACGAAGTAAACAAAAACTTTTAAACAATAACTTTGAAAATCAACCTATCTGGTATAATAAAGATATAACAAAGGGCGGGAAATCATTTTTCTATGAAACATATTGGAACGCAGGAATAGTGTATGTTAATGATATTTTAGATGAAAATAGTAATATACTGGATTTTGAAACATTTAAAAGAACTTACAAACTAAAAACAAATTTCTTAGAATATGCATCTTTAAAACTTTCAATTAGAGATTATAGGTCAAAAAACCACCCCCAATACAACTTTGCACAAAAAAGCAACAACCTATTATCCCTGTAGATGTACAGCTTATAAATAAACAGAAGTTGTAAACATATCTATAATTTTCTGAATAGTAATACAAGCAAGCCCAAATCTCAAAAGAAATGGTCAAATTTAGGATATAAATTCACACCGGAACAATGGACACACTACTATAAGATTCCCTTTAATTGTTGCCAAAAAACTCAGTTACAATGGTTCCAGTATAGAATTATACATAGAATCCTTGGTACAAATTCTCTGCTAAATAAGATGAATGATAAAAATTCTAATTCATGTTCGTTTTGTAAATTATACCCAGAAACCATTGATCACCTCTTTTATGAGTGTGAATTGACACATAGATTATGGCTTAAAACAAAACAATGGATACTAGACAAAACTCAGTGTGATATAAATGTTACAAAGAATACAATCATTTTTGGTAAAGAAGGTATTTCAACAACGAATAACTTTGAAAATTGGCTCATTATCAATACAAAATATTACATATATAAAATGAAAATGCAAAATAAAAAACCCAACTTGTTGCCTCTCAAGTCATTTATAGAAATGAAATTTCAAATCGAAAAGTATATTTTATTTAAAAATTGTAGATCCGAAGAATATATCACTCTCTGGTCTAGATGGTCGCCTCTTATTGATTAATAACACAAATACACAATCTTCGCAGGACACGTGTCATCCCGGCAACTTTTTTCTTTATCTCTGTCTTTTACCTCTAACTTTTTATTTTCTCATATACTTAAAAAAAATAACATTCACTGAGACAGTTATGTATGTTTATATATGTAATTTGTATATACTTTTGCAATGTAGTTTGTTTCAAATACCTCCGGATCCTGTCGAACAACAACAACAAAAAATTGTACATACTCACCCGTGAATAAAGATGACCATTGTAATCGCTTTGTCCGTGTAAATTCACATAGCTGTAATTCACATTTTTGGTTTCATATTTAGCTCCAAATATAATCCCAACAAAATGCTTTAGTCCGTCACCGATTTTATGGCAGAGCCAACGGTTATGTAAACACGAGCGAGTTCATTGTGCACCAATAGGTACTATATATACCATGTTGTCGTATATGTGTGTTCGCGCCTTCATGCGTACGTTTGGCGGCTCCATCTTCGTGTATGTCCCTATCGGTGGGCTATATAAGTTATATGGACTCTTCCATAGTTATGGACGCTCTGCCACATTGTCGCTGACCGGCTTTTTCACTATATCATTATTGCACGTGATAAACAGCATAATCTTTCAATCATTGTCCATCAAGTTCAAGATAACAGTCACGACGGTTAACGGATTAATATTGTCTAGTAAGACAGGATCCCGGGGACTTGAAATCAAACGGGAAAATATTTTTGTTTATTAACTTTATTATGTTATTTACAATGTTAAAGTTGAATGTTAAATAAAAAAAAAAATAAAAAAAAAAGATTCGAAAATACATAATTCTCCTTCAAGACTGTCTGCATCTTTTTTTTCAATAAAGTTTATAAAAAGATTATCAATATAAAAAATATTTTAAGATTGTCATCGTTTATAAAGATTTTCGTAGAAAAAATTGTTGTAAAAGAATGTCGTTTTGATCCGTAATTTTAGTGTTATCATCTAATATAATTTTGGGAATATTTTTTTAAAAATGGTTTTTTTTCAATGTTGCAAAAATATTTAGTACCATGTATATTTTGCCTTCGCCCGCATTATTAGACCCCTTACTGTAAAGCCCTTAATTCCATTTCGTTTTTTTCAATATCCGCTGTTTTGTAATGATTCATTTCGGTATTATTCCTTTAATTTATCTTCTTAATTTTTCTCGTTTTTGTCACGTTGCTTTTTAATGTGGGAAGAATAGGATATAGTTTTACCCTGATCATCAATTTTATTGTCTCCCAAAGATGTTGGTTATTAATAGAGTAGTTGGAATTATCATTTTCACCATCCCCTGAAAAATATTGGTTTACCGTTTCATTTATACACTGTTTCACGATTTGAATATACTCTTGGCTATTTAGCAAACTATCATTAAATTTCCTAGTGCTCCTCCGCCCCCCCCCCCCCTCTTATTTTTCTATAAAATTTAAGGTAATATTAACCTGGGAATTACGAAAGCCTATTAAGCTCATGAATAAAAAAATTAAAAGGCGTAATAACGCGAAATAAAGGCGTTATAATGCGAAAAAAGGCGTTATAACGCGAAATAAAGGCGTAATAACGCGAATTGAAAGGCGTTATAACGCGAAATAAAGGCGTAATAACGCGAATCGAAAGGCATTATAACGCCTTTAGAAAGGCGTAATAACGCCTTTTTGTCTATATATAGAGCAGTCACTTGAGAATGTTAACAACCCTTACCACAAACAGATTGGTTTTAGTTTGAAAAGCTTAAGGCAACTGTAGATCTATTCATATTAAGATGTCACAGGTGTCATTTAAGGTAGCGACGGACAGCGGTCACGTGATTTTTAAACAATATGTTGATTAAAAGATCAAAGCCGGGAACCGGAGCGAACTTGATTCGGATAACGGTTACGCGACTTGAAATCCTACTGAAACTTATGAATATTTGTAGTTCACTTGACTTAAAAAGAAAAAAACAAGAGATGGAAGTACTACTCACGTGAGATTTTTTCCTAAAAAATAGCGGGTTTTATAAATAAATAAAATAAAATAAATCCAGATGTCCGATTGAAGGTACATTATCCTACTACAAACATCGTCCGAGAGAAAAGAACCTTCACTCTGTCTCCAACATTGTAGTCTTAACACGGTAGTCTAATAACTATGCAATTGCAGAAAAATAAATTTCCATGTGGAATCATTGTCATCAGCTACTGCTGTTTTAAGGCAGGTCTTCCTGCTAGCCCTAAGTGAATGAGATTCAAGTTGTAAATATGTCAATCGGCAAGATTGTTCAGAAGGATCTTGCAACTGCAATGTTTTTTTCCGAACAAATATACATGGTATAACAAAAAACTTTTCTTTCAAAACATCTTTTCTGACATCACATTTGTCACTTCGCCGTAAATCCAAAAGAATCTCTCAAACATCTGACTGCAGGGCGATCATTGTTTTGAATAAAGCCGTGTTGACAACTTCAGAGTGACGTAACGAAATGTATACATTTGTGAAGTACTTGTCGGAGGCGCATTTTGGGGAGCTTGACTGATTCAATAATATTTAAAATACCTTAAGTGATTTTTCAAAGTTAAATTTGGCAATGCTATTATTGAACTGAATAAATACATTATTTTTTGTTATTTTTATTTTTTTTGTGTTATATTTACATAAATTATCGGCTTTTTGTGATATAATTGATACTACATCAGGCCTCCTTGCAGTGTTCATTCATTAAAATCCCGGCAATTTAAAACAAGTGATCGTGTCTTTAATTTATTCAAACTAATAAATGCGTCAGGTCTGAGTTGTCTGATGTCTGATAAAGATGTACAAGAACTGATAATTATCAAATGAATGACATGCGGTAACTTTGATAAACAAAAACATAAGGAATTTTTCACGTCAATGTAGGCAAGCTCACGTTGCCTCAGTAGAAAGTTCAATATTACGTTCCAAATCGGAAAACGGTTCAAATACTATCCATCCCGGATTTCCCGATTTTTGCACGTTTTCCGTCACAAAAACGACATTTACTCAAAAGTTAATCCACAAAAGTATCTTCATTTTCAGATATGATATGCACCTTTATGTGTTCTTTACAATACATCTTTTTGAAAAAAAGTTATAGTCAAAAAAATTTTAAAGCACATTTTAGAGGGTATAATTGCATTGAAAATTTGCATTTTTCAATGAAACTTTTCTATTCAATTGCCATTTAAGTCTGTTATAGGCATCAAATCATTTTAATTGATGAGTTTATTTAAAACCCCCCTTCATCAGACTTAGTTTAATCAAAACTTACATATTTTATCAATTATTTGCATAAAGTAATAAGTGTTTATATCAAGTGGCTGCACAACAGTTAGAACAAGACAGGGGAGACAACTTTCAAGGGGAATAACTCTTTTTTTAACTCACAAAGTAGATTTGAATTTTTGATATATGATACAGGATATTATGATCTAAATGTATGCAAAAAATTATAAAAATCTATAGTTGAATTATTTTCCATGGCTCTCTCTGTAACCTCCTTAAGTTTGATCCTATTTTTCATAGCTGGATACATATATGATACTCTCTCATGAACAGTATTTCCTCGGCTAAATTTGGTAAAATATATTTTGGCCCTTTTGGTAATCTTTTCAACATCATGAAAACAATTATGGTTTTATAATTTTGGTCCAAGAACTACTGATGAGGAATTGTATTCCGAACCGGCCGTCTAGTACTGTAAAATTAAAACTGGCATAATATGTAATGACAATCATGAATAGCTATAATGCTCATTCACACTTCATTCGACCAATCATGTTTGTACTTTTTACTTTTATGTGTATGTGCTATCGTTCTACTTCTTATATGGTATTAGGAATGCTTTGATTGCGGGTTTTGGTACAAAGAAGTTTAAAAAAAACTTACACTTGCAATGTTAGGGGTGACTTGTGGCTTGCAATTAGGTATGAAATTGAATATCTCAAATCAATCCAGAGATGATGTGATATTTGATTTATATTACTACCTATTGTTTTGGTCCAGTAGACATTTCCTAACTCATTCATACAAAGTAATCTCTCAGTAGCTCGTACTATTTTTGTAGTTGGCGCTTGTCAGCTTCCATAGATTGTAACGTCTCGATAGCTCGTAATGAGGATATACTATTTTTATAGTTGGCGCTTGTCAGCTTCCATAGATTTGTAACTTCTCGATAGCTCGTAATGAGGATATACTATTTTTGTAGTTGGCGCTTGTCAGCTTCCATAGATTTGTAACGTAATGAGGATATACTATCTTTATAGTTGGCGCTTGTCAGCTTCCATAGATTTGTAACGTCTCGATAGCTCGTAATGAGGATATACTATTTTTATAGTTGGCACTTGTCAGCTTCCATAGATTTGTTTAGCTTGTATTTGCCAGCATGAATGAATTAAATAACAGCATTCAATAAAAAATAAGTTGGCAATAGCAAAGATCGTGAAACAACAAACAAAGGTCCATATTAAAAAAAGAAGGCATCAACCGCAAAAAAATAGGACCCATGATCAAATCGCAGTCCCAAATCCAACTCTGGACGCTCAAAAGTATGAAGCACCTCCTGTCTAGCTGGATAAACCTGCCACGTGAAAAATAAAAATTGAGAAAGAAAGAACATGGAACTATGGGATACAAAATATAACCAGGATAAATTTGGACACAGAGACACCATACGTACCAACTTATGTAATACCGACGGTATTAAAACTTTTTGTGGGCTCTAATAAGCCTAAGCATAAATGAGACCACTTGTGATGGAACTCATGGATTTGAAAAGGTTTTTTTTTATAATGTTTATGTTTATTGGCATAATAAGGTATATAATGATAAAGTTTATAATTTTACAAATATAATACATGTATATATACATATCAATAGACAGCAACAATGGTTATACACCGTGATCATTCAATAATAACAGTACGTAAGACAGTTATACATCGTGAATGTCCAAGTTCAGTAGTTATACCTGTTAAAGGTTAATCATGCGTGTATAAACAGACACGTGTAACTTAAATGGAATATATTTAGTGGAAGTGTTCAAAAGTAAGTACTTTATATAATTTGATATATAATATTTAATATTGACATAATTTATACTTTTATTATATGTATATCTATATGGATATAGTTGTGTATGTACGGTATACTCGTGTGCATATAAAATATAACTACTAAGCGTGGACATTGCGGATGTTATTATATAAGCTAGTATGATTCACAACATTTTTATTTTGGATTATTCAAATAAATCAAACCATATCTCCCAGTTTTCTGTAAAGATATCTATTTTGTTATTACCTATATATATCAATTTTTCGCATTGAAAGTTTTGAAGGATAATATTTTGCATCATAAATAAGTTTAATTTTCTATTTTTAACTCTACATGTGTATATGTAGTATCTCACCAGCAATAATAAAAAATTGACTGGCTTACATTTTTCACTGAAGTTAAAAAGACCAAATAAAGCCGTTTTTGCACTAAGATCAAGCGATTTTTTCATTTTTATGGAGACCCAGTTTTGTATTCTATCCCAGAAATGGTGAACCATTTGACACTCCCAGAACAAGTGTATAATTGTTTCTTCCGCGTTATTACAAAAAGTGCATTTATCATTATTTTTTACCCCAATTTTCTTTAAATATCGATTTGTTGCCAAAATGTTGTGATTAATTCTAAACTGAAACCATAACAACTTGGTATTTTTAGTAGTATAAAAGGGAATAGAGTATAAATAATGCCACTGTGTATCTAAATTGTTAAATATATTTAACCACTTAGCTTGACTTTTGGGTTTTGTTGTATTCTGAGTTAAAACAGTATACATATCTTTACAACCTTTTGATGATTTTAGCAAAATTCTTATATGAAATGGAATAAATGGGTACTGTATCACATGAGGTCTGAGTTTGATATCAAGGTTTGACAAATATTCCTTAATTGCATTTATCACCCCAAAAAATTCTAAAGTATTTGTTTTTACAGTAAATGTTTGTATAAATTGATCATATGTTATAAATCCATTCTCAGTTAAAAGATCCCGAATAAATAAAATACCCTTACATTGCCAATGTTTATAATTTATTTCTTTCCCTCCAACTTTTATCAAGTGATTGTTCCAAATGCACGATGTTTGGAAATCATTTAATGTTTTGCAGTTATGGACATTTTGTAAGTTTGCAAAGGAACATAAAACATGCTTCCAAAATTCGTTACTTATTTTTTTGGATATATCAATACAGGCTGTTTTGCCTTGTGTGTATATACTTTTCGGATTTTTAACAATGGTGTAAAATATTGTTCTATATTTTCCATTATTTTTTAAAGTTCTTCTAATCCAAGTTATTTTTAGTGATTCTATAAACTTTTGTAAATGAATCATTTTTAAACCACCGCTGAAATATTTTTGAATAAGTACATTTCTATTAATCCTATCATTTTTTGAATTCCAAACAAATTCATAAAACATGCTATTCAGTTTATCCAACATTTGAGGGGGTGGGTTTGGAAGTGATATAAAAAGATAGTTCAATTTCGATATTATCAACGTCTTAAGTATTGTTATTCTTCCTAATGGCGTAAGATACCTGCTTGACCAGGAGTGCAAAATTGACTTTATTTGTTCAATTTTTTTCTCAAAATTAATTTTTACTATTTGATCAAGATCAGTTGAAAATTCTATTCCTAGTACATTAAAACTTGTTTGATTCCAGTTTAATTTAAGCCGGTGGTTAAATGTTTCCCCACAAAACTTTTTTTTACCAATCCAAATTACTCTCGTTTTTGAGACATTTATATTAAGACCCGAAATTTTTCCAAAAAATTCAATAACGTTCATAGCTTCATCGAAGGCTGTTTTTGAACCATCTAAAATTAAGGTAGTGTCGTCGGCAAACTGCGATAGTTTAAGTTCTGTGTCATCAATAACAATTCCGCTAATGGATTTATTATGTTTCACTAGTAAGGATAAAATTTCAGCACATAATAAAAATAAATAACTGGAAATAGGATCCCCTTGTCTACAACCTCTTTTCAATATAAAAAAATCAGATAAGATATTATTTTGATTAATTGCGGATGAAATATTGGTAAAGAAGAGTTTAACCCATTTCTTTATAGATTCTCCAAACTTAAAGAAATTCAAAACATTGAATATAAAGTCCCACGAAACGCTATCGAATGCTTTAAAAAAGTCAATTAATATAAACATGCCTGGAATATTTTTCGATTCCGTATATTGCATTATATCATATACAATTCTTATATTTTCACCTATATATCTACCGCTTAGAAAACCAGTTTGATCTTCAGAAATAATTAAAGGTAATATATTTTTAATTCTTGAGGCTATACAACCAGACGCAATCTTGTAAATAACATTTAAAAGACTTATTGGTCTCCAGTTTTGCATAAACTGTCTTGGTTTGTCGCCCTTAGGAATGCAGGTAATAATTCCTTGTTTTTGTGTTACAGACAATTCTCCCTTCTCATAAGCGTCGTTAATTGATCTAACTATGAAAATGCCCAAATCAGACCAGAAAAACTTAAAAAATTCAGCAGTAAATCCATCAGTACCTGGGCTTTTGTTGTTTTTCATGTTTTTTAATACAGCAAGAGCTTCAGATAGGCTAATTTTGCCTTCTAATTTACTTGATTCATTATTAGTTAGTTTCGGAATATCAAAATTGTCAAGAACATTTTCTAAATCTAAAGATTCTACCTCTTTTTCGGAATACAGTTCTAGATAAAAGTTTTTTATTTCATTTAAAATTTCTTTTTGATTTCTAATTATTTCTCCATTATCTTTTTGAAGTCTGGTAATTGTCTTATTAACAAAGTTTCGAGATTCTAGATTTAAAAAATATTTTGAAGGTTTTTCATTGTCTTCGACTAGAGAGGATTTAGATCTTATTATTTGTCCTTTTATTTTTTCTTTTCTTAAGTTTTCAAGTTCGGTATGTTTAGTTTCAAGAATTTCAAGGTCGGTGTGGGTATTATCTGTTTTATTTTCTAATACTTCAATTTCTTTGATAAGAGTGTTTTCTTGTTTAAGTTTTTGGTTTTTTTAAATGACGAAAATGAAATAGTTTTACCTCTAATTTCCATCATCAAAGTTTCCAAAAATAGTTGATCAGAAATAGAAAATTGTATATCATTATTATCAATACTTTCAATGTTGTCTAATTCATAAACTGGTACTGCATATTGCTTTTTAACATTTGTAATACATGACTTTACTTTAGAGACATAGTCTTTATCACTTAATAGAGTGGAGTTAAATTTCCAGAGCCCCCTCCCTTTAACAAATTCGTTTAACTGGACATTTAATATTATCATAGAATGATCAGATCGATATCCTGGATTTATCTGAACATCTGCAACATTTGACATAAAATTTTCAGAAATTAAAAAGTAATCGAGTCTAGCTTGTTTAATGGGGTTGCTCTTTCTCCAAGTATATCTCTTTTTGTCTGGAAATAATTGTCTAAATGGATCAACAAGGTTAAGGTTGTGTCGTATTTCTAGCAATTTTCCTCTTGCTTTAGGGTTATTTATAGAACTGTAATTATATGTATCAAGTTCAGCATCTTGAACAATATTAAAATCTCCACAGATAATATATGATTCATTTTTAAAATCAGTAATGGTATTCTCCAGTTGTTCAAAGAATTTTGGTTTGTCAGAGTTAGGACCATATATCGTTATTAATGTTACTTTTTTATTTTCAATAGTAATATCAAGAGCCAGAAAGTTACCATCATTATCTTTCTTTTCTTTATGCAATATATATTCAAAGTTATTATCAAAAAGAATACAGACGCCTCTAGAATTATTCGTGTAAGAATTAAATACTACTTGTCCGTCCCACTGCAATTTTATGTTATTTTCCTTTTCTCTCGTAAAGTGAACATCTTGTAAACAGTATATGTGACATTTTTTTGACTTAAGATATTCGAAAACGTCTGTTCGTTTTTGGAATTGACCTAAACCTCGCACGTTTGCCGACAATACACGGATTGAATTTTGATTCTTACTCATTTAAATATATTTTTTAACATTCGTGTCTATATAAACATAACAATTTGATATATAACAATATGTACTACATTTCATTAATATGCACTCACTATGCCAAGCTTTTAGAACACTAAAGTATAAGAAATAGACAATAATACAAGACAAAAACAGAGACAAACACGGGGACAGATATGACATAATACGGGAGGGGACTTATAAAACAATACAAGATTTTTTGCTGGTTCGCCTGCTACTTTGGGTATAAGATCCTATATACATTTATAGTGTCTTTTCAGTAATAGCAATTTAGCTATTAAGCGTTTTTTATTACAGAAAATCAATTACACATAGACTGACCGCAAAAATAAACACGGTACTTTTGTATAGGGTTGGTTAATGATAGAGAGAAGAACGACTACATTTACACTAACCGCTGAGATCGTTCGATAAAAATCGATAATCGTGTTTCCGAACACTTGTGTATATAGTCCTAGTGTGTAATGGTTCAGTGATTTCAAAAATTAATAACCGTGCTATGAGTACATTCGTATACGGTTGTTTAACGATAGAGAGAAGAACGACTACATTTACACTGACTGAGTTCATACAATTAAAATCGATAATCGTGTTTCCGAACACTGGTGTATATAGCAGAGGTGTGTAGTTATGGTTCGGTAATTTTAAAAATCAACAACTGTGTCCGTTATCGTATAGTAGCTCAGTAAGTTGACTGGATGGACTGAAGACATACCTATAAACACGGAAGAGTCTATATATGGAAATAGGGGTCACAAATAAGGGTGATTGAGGATTGAAAAGCATTACTGCGCGAATACATGCACACTATAACACTGATTATAATACCCATTTCTTAAAATAGACCTACCGGTGTTTACAAACACTCTGGCAAACGATCGTCGTGAGACCATAATTGCAGTTTGGTACATAAAAGACCTTTGACATACCAATTTTTTGACAAAAATTATAGAATTTGCAGGATCATGTATTGTTTAAATTTTGGATCATATAATAAAAAAAATCATATTAAATCATTTTTCAAAGTTTTGAAAACTATAACAAGAACAGATATAGAGTCAAAACTGGAAGAGATGACAAAATAATTATGCCACCAGGGATTTGACTATTTAAAGATTATTTCTAAAATTCTCTTATTTACGTATCCTATTACAGTTTTGACTATATATCTGACTATAGAACGTAATACATATATATAATTTTAAGTGAAAAAAGACATAAAAAGTTCAAATAGAGTTCCAATTGTTACACACGCAGATTACTAGCAGCTTCTAGGGCACTTTCTATCATTATTTTGAAGCGTTTCGGGCCTAATTTCCGACATAGAGGGTTCCACCTGGATACAATTACAAGGGTATTGGTGATATTATTGTAATTCATCATTTTTAGAATTTGTCGTGCAGCACCATACTCTCCATTATCATCTAAGCCTTCATAAGAATCACCATTCATATCATTGAACACGTAAGCCAGAATGTTATGAGATGCTTTTGCAACATGGGGTATCTTAAGAATTTGTTTCACAGCATTACGCGCTTCAACATGTGATGAAACTTGGACTGCATGAGCAATGAAATGATTTTCATCCTCTATCTTTGGAGTTGATGACACAATATCCAATTCATTTTTACTGGAATTATCTTCTGTAAAAAGATCTTCTGCTTTTGGAATTTCTACCTTTTCTCTAACAACAACACCACTTTCACTGAATACCAGCTTGTTTTGGACAATTTTTGTTTTAATGTTTTTGTCATCATACTGTAGCTTGAGTTGTTTTGCTCTCTTGTATTGTTCCCTTTGGGCCTCTGGATACTGTGGATAGAATCTTACACCACTTCGAATTTTATCTACATTGTTTAATACTTGTTCTTTGTGTTTGTAATATGTACATTTTCCTACAATTGTTCTGGGATGTTTCTGTTTGGGGTTCTTTGGGCCTATCCTGTGTATTCTGTCAAAAAGTATTGGTGGAAGTTTGAGCTCATTCTCAACAATTTGATTGATGGAGGCACGCAGGTCCTCGTTATCTTTTTCAGGAAGACCTGTAATTATGAGATTATCCCTCATGCTTCTCTCAGTCAAATTGAGTATGCTTGTATCATGTGTGTCAAGTTTATGTTCTAGTCTGACTGTGTAGCTTTGTAATAACTTCATGTCACTTGCAAGAGTTTTATATTGTTGTTTAAGCTCTGTGATCTCGACTTGTTGTTGTTCAACCGTTTCAGTCACACATTGGAGTTTTTGTTCAACCCCTCCCTCTCCGTGTATATGTAACTTTAGCTGGTTCACGTCTTCACAAACATTATCAAGGCGTTTGAGAAACATGTTCATAGTGTCTTGTATATTGGAGACAATTTTAAAAGTTTCTAAACCCAGGTTTTTGTCAGTTGGTACTTGGTCAATGTGTTGGTCCCCGGGGAGGTGAACGGGTGGACAATCCGCCATATTGATACGTTGATCAGCTATAACCGTGTTGTTTGGGCTTGTGTCAGTTGAACTATGAGACCTCTTGCGCTTCGAAAACTTGCGTCTTTTGCCCATATATATAGTTCTAGATATTTACCATATTAAATTTTTTGTAGTCTGCTATATCATGGCGAAACCAGCAAAAAATAGGGAGCGCTCACACGGCGCGTGTGGACATGACACTACCCACAATTCCACATCAATGGATTTGAAAAGGTACTATTTATATAACAAGCCAATGGTGTGGTTCAAGTACTTTTATCAAGCCCATACCAATTATTGACTCGGCAGAATGAAGCAAAGGGTTCGTTTTTCATCAAAATAACGGGATAAGTAACTACAGTCCAACATGTCTATAAAGGCACTCAATTGATCCCTCAAGGGAACAAGTAACAGTGGCCTTTATGGGTAGGTTGCCTTTATATGCAGATTCAAATAATGTGAACAATGAACAATTGGGATACAATTCTACTGGATGGGCTTTATAAGCAGGTGACCTTTATATAAAGGTTAAATGATATACATAAAGAACAATTGGGATACAATTCTACTGGATGGGCTTTATAAGCGGGTGGTCTTTAAGTACAGGCACTTGTTTCTATGAATAAAGGGGGGTAGGTCAAGACCCATATTACTATATAATACAAATTATTTCTGAATCGAACGATGTATGGCACGTCATATTTTTAAACATTTTAATAGTAGAAAATTCTGACTGAAGCGGAGTGGTCACAAAAAATTGGAGATCGTCGTTAGACACCTTGTTGTATTATATAGTAATTCATAGAAACAATTACTTTCAGTAATAGGATCAATGTCCTTACATTGTATATTTAGTACCTACTTATCCGATAGTGTGTTTTAACAAGATAGAAATCTTTAGGATTAATTTTATCTAGAAAATATTATGTCACACGTGTTTGTCCCTTTGTTATTTTTAAAAACAGATTTGCGAGATATCAAGAAAGAAGTCTTTATATTTGATCGTCTATCTTGGATTTTTGTCCAAATTAACAAAAACCTTGATTTGTTCACTGATAAGCTTTATCTCTCTATCTACCTAATAGATTATGTTATTTTCATTATATTGTGCACGTAAATTACGTACTTAAAATAATTATATTTAATCTTTCTATCTCTGAAATCAATCACAACACGGCTGTTGTCTCTCGTAAGCAATCAACTTTTTCTAGAATGTCAAGGTGTTTCCAATGAACTTGTAACTAATGAACTTTTTCTAGAATGTGTGTAACCAATGAATATAAAAAACAAACTAATCCATGTCAAAAAACCAATCCCAAACGAAAGCAAAACTTCGAAACTGGCCCCGGTTTCACTCATTTCTTATCTAAGATTTCCCTTTTTGCATACGGCAAATTTGAAATCACAATTTTTTTCCGGGGGGGGGGGGGGTATTTTTAAGACATTCGTGGAAGTAATGTATCATATTGAAGATCACGCTAGGCTTGTTGAAAATCATTGAAAATTTTAATTTGTAATACCACAAAATATGGATAAAATTTGCCAGATGCTAAGATTTTTAAGCTGAAATGACAAAGCGATAATTATGTCATGTTTCCCATAATTTCCATATGTTTTTCAACACATCTTCCAAATAGGTATTTTATGTTCATTGTATTTCCTCATGTACCATGTTCTCTATTTGCCAGAAACAACTGCGGTAGCTCAGTTAGTAGAGTGCTCGCTCCGTAAGTGGGAGGTTGTTGGTTCGAACCCTGGACGGGTCTGACCCAAGCCTTAAAAGTTGGTAGTGACTGTTCTTTCACCAAGCACTCGGCATTACGAAATGAAAGTCACGGTTCTTTCAGATGGGAACTTAAAATAACCAAGGCCCCGTGTCTTGGTAGGCTTGGCACGATAAAGAACCCTGCTGTATAATGCCTTCAGCGCAACGCACAGGCAAAATGTTTGCACCTTGTTATCCCATTGTAACTATGACTGACAGTGTCAATTACAGGTATGTCTGCTTTGAACTGACATGTACTCAGGGCGATTTTAAGTGAAAGCTCACTGAGGCAGCAAATGAAAAGATTGCTGCCACACCCACTTAGCAAGTCTGCAAAATGAAGTAACTTACTTAAGGTGACAACCTACCCAATCAATATTCGAACTCACAACCCTTGGATTATGTGTCTTAAGCTCTACAAACTGAGCTAAATGTTTCCACTTAAAGTAGAATCAGAAATGGATTACACTCAGTTTTATGGATTTTTTCTCAAAAACCAGTTGAAGATGTGAAACAAAAATTTGGCTATGTATATAACAAGACCCAGCCTAATATATCATGATGGTTTCAGTTTTTCATCGCTTAGGACTTTGCCCCTGTACAGTATAAATTTTTGTCAAAAACGTTCAACCTGAAAAAATCTAAGTTTTTGACTCCACCTCTCATGAAAAACCCAACCCTTTTTACTTTGGGTTCCATTCAAAGTTTCAAAGGTGTCACAGATAGCGACGGACAGCGGTCACGTGATTTTTTAACAATATGTTGATTAAAAGATGAAAGTCGGGAAACGGAGCGAACTTGATTCGGACAACGATCACGCGACTTGAAATCCTACTGAAACTAATGAATGTTTGTAGTTCACCGACTTAAAAGAACAAAAACAAGAGATGGTAATACTACTCACGTGAGACTTTTTTCCAAATAAATAGCGGATTTACAAATAAATAAAATAAATCCAAATGTCCGAAAATCGTCCGAGACGGCGAGAGAAAAGAACCTTCACTCTGTCTCCGACATTGTACTTTTTTTTTAGTAGTCTTACTACGGTAGCCTAATAACTATGCAATCATTGAGAAAAAACCCATGTGGAAACATTGTCATCAGCCGTACTGCTGTGTTTATGGCAGATCTTGAAGGATCTTCCTGCTTGCAATGAGTGAATGAGATTCAAGTTGTTGATATGTAAATCGGCAAGATCGACCAGAAGCAATGTTTTTGGAGCATATATATATATATATATGGTATAACAAAAAAACTTCTCTTACAAAAACATCTTTTCTGACATCACATTTGTCACTTCGTCGTAAATCCAAAAGAATGTCTAAAATATCCGACTGCAGGGCGGTCATTGTTTTGAATAAACCCGTGTTGACAACTTCAGAGTGACGTAACGAAATGTGTATCCTCGACCGTCCGTGATTCGAGACTCTAATAGAAAACGAACTAAATTTGCTAACGCAACAAGAATTTGAGCTGAAAAATAGACAACTGTTTTTTTCTGGATAGTTTCACAGTAAATACCTTAATTTTGTCTTTAATGCATGAAATCGTCACTGCAGAGACGATACTCGCGTATATAACTGAAAACAAAAATGGCCTCGAATCTTAGGACGCTCTCGATTTTAGAACGGTCGACGATACATTTGTGAAGTACTTGGCGGGGGCACACTTGGGGTGCTTGACTGATTAAATAATATTTAAAATACTTTATGTAATGTTTCAAAGTTAAATACAGAACTGTATAAATACATTGTGTTATGCTATTTTTATCTTTTTTTTTGTATTATATTTACATAGATATTTATCGTCTTTTTGTGATATTATTGATACTACATCAGACCTCCTTGCAGTGTTCATTCATTAAAATCCCGACAATTTAAAACAAGTGATTATGTATTTATTTATTTAAACTAATATAATCAATGCGCCAGGTCTGAGTTGTCCGATGTCTGATAAAGATGTACAAGAACTGATAATTATTAAATGAATGAAATGCGGTAACTTTGATAAACAAAAACATAAGGAGTCTTTCACGTCAATGTAGGCAAGTTCACATCGCCTCAGTAGGAAAATATTACGTTCCAAATTGGAAAACGGTTCATATACTATCCACCGGATTTCCCGATTTTGCACGTTTTCCGTCACAATAAAGACATTTACTTAAAAGTTAATCCACAAAAAGTATCTTCATTTTCAAATATGATATGCACCTCTATGTGTTCTTTAAAATACATCTTTTTGAAAAAAAGTTTATAGTTAAAAAAAATTTTAATGCACATTTTAGAGGGTATAATTGCATCAAAATTTTGCAATTTTTAATGAAAATTTTCTATTCAACTACCATTTATTTCGGTTACAGGCATCACATCATTATAATTGATGAGTTTATTTAAAACCCCCTTCATCAGACTTAATTTAAACAAAACTTACATATTTTATCAAGTATTTGCATAAGGTTATAAGTGTTTATATCAAGTGTCTGCACAACTATTAGAACAAGACAGGGGAGACAACTTTCAAGGGGAATAACTCTTTTTTAACTCACAAAGTAGACTTGAATTTTTGATATATGATACAGGATATAATTATCTAAATGTATGCAAAAAATTATAAAAATCTATAGTTGAATTATTTTCCATGGCTCTGTCTGTAGCCTCCTTAATCATTGTTAAAAGTTAGCGATTGACAATTGGACAGGAACTTTTTAATAAATAGCCATGTGTACATTGCCAATGTTTATCAATGTTTATTTTTCAGATTACTTAAAAGATTTCCATCACCATATATAAAATGATACTCTTTATGAAAAAACAACACTTTAACATTGAAAAGAAACCTTTCTTTCTGTGTTACTGAAATAGTATGTTCATTTCAGCGCAGGATCGGATGATGTGCAGTTTTTTTTTTAATTTTTATAGAATAAATACATATAAAACAGCTTATTACATTACATAAAGTTGTGCAGGAAACACACACACACACACACACACACACACACTTTTGATATGTATGTAAAGTGTGTGTGTGTGTGTGGGGGGGGGGGTAGAGATTACACCCCAGGACCTTCACATCATTATGGAAGGAATCTTAACTTCGCGTTATAACGCCTTTCAATTCGCGTTATTACACCTTTCTAAAGGCGTTATAACGCCTTTCAATTCGCGTTGTACGCCTTTCTAAAAGGCGTTATAACGCCTTTTTTTTCGCATTATAACGCCTTTATTTCGCGTTATTACGCCTTTTAATTTTTTTTTATTTATGAGCTTAATAGGCTTTCGTAGGGAATAATTTGATTTATATGCGAAATCAATATCTGCGCTCAGAATATACGGTTGTAAATCGGAAGAAATCAAAAAGTAATCTACTCTGCTAAGTTTTTTAAGGTGTCTCTCCATGTATATCTTTTCACCTCTGGGTTAATTTCTTTCCGAACATCGATCAAATCAGGTTTTGACATCCACTCGCGAATTTTTTGCTGAGATCTAGGGTTGCTGTTTTAACATTGTTAAGGGTATCGGTTTCATAATTGTGAGGGACATTCATTTCCCTTGTCACATATTTGATTATAAAGAGAGAGAGAGAGAGAGAGAGAGAGAGAGATTCATTAGGTTTTATCAAAATGTGTATATGTGTGTGTATGTGTTTGTGTTGTTAGTCATTTCTGTGGTCAAAAGATTATTATTCTATTAGTCTACATTTGTTTGCAGATGAAGTACATCATTTTCTCTGCAATGCCACGAATGGAATTCTCTTATATATATATATATATATATATATATATATATATATGTTTATTTTTTTCTGTTTCTGTCATCTGTCTCAAACTTTGTAGAAGTTTGGTCCTTTCCCTGCCTCAGTATAGTTCACGATGGCCCTAGATGGTCTGCCAATTCAGCACTAAGCGAGTTTCATGTTAAACGTTCGACAGGTCTGTACCGTACAAAGATTGGCCTTATAATGCACAAAACATAGACGTTTTTCTAAGCTATACGATATGAATTATTTAGTTTTAATATCACCAGATGAATTATGCTGACCTTCAACAGTTATCTGCATACTTAGATGTATGGGATATAACACGATATTCTGACTCATATATACAGTGCAGCCATGTCGAAAGTTTAACACTACGCTAACAAATTGATACCGAGTTGACAGCTTGTTAGTTGTATTTCGACAGTTTTTCAGAAACTGCTATCTATCACTTGACATCTTTAAGGTCATTGGCTTTCTATATATATGTATCTCGGAAACTTGACAACCGAGCTTCGACTCCACTTCTGTGTTAACTTTCGACAGTTCTGTACTTAAGCAGGAAATATACCTGTTTGTAACTTCGAAATTATATTTCTTTTTTATCGATATACATCATATGGCAAATGCATCGGTTGTAACATTTGTTTGTCTCAAAATTAAATGTAGCATATGACGTGCCAGTACAAATCTTCTTTGTGCAAAAACATTAATTCTGCTTATATTTCATTTAATAAATATAAATATGTATATAATAGTCATGCTGTCAAACATGTAAGCTAAGATAATTGAGTTTCATACATGGGGGATTTTGGATATAAAGAGTATGTTTGTAACAACACCGGTTGAATGAAAGTTCACCATTATCATTTAGGGGGCCTACTAAAAGGTGTATTTTTCGAAAGTATTCTGAATTGGCTGTGCGTAGGGCCTGACAATACAGAAAATCAAACAACGATCTTCATATTACTAGTACTATAGATTTACCAGACTTTTCTTTTCTATTTTGCTTGCCGTTTTATAAAGTGCTGATTTTTAATTTCTATTAAAAATAATGCATTGGATATCAGTACATGACAGTACTTACTGACTTATTTCAATTCAAATGTCGAGAAAGGATGTCCAGTTTTCTATGCTAATTTTATAAAATGGATATTTTTTTAATTTCAATTTCAGATGAATCAAATGAAAACAAAAGAGGAAAAACTAAAGAAACAGAGTGAAACCGAAATAAAAATGAGACTGACAAAAGCCGCTATCGGACAACCAGATAACAGCTCTTAAAGTGATAGCTGTGACATGTGGAATCTTGTCCTTCATACTGTTAATGGTAGTGATTGGTCTTGCTATATCACATGGATACATTCCTGTCTGCAATGGAGGGTACACAGTCATTCCCAAAAAGTTTGATAAACCGGGTGTATTCGATGATCTCACTCCGCAAGAATATGTAAATAAGAGATTTTTATTACGAGACTCGACGCTCAATTTAGTCCCATTTGAAAATGCAACAGTAAATAGCAGTTATATTTACATGATAGATTTGTTGATGCCATTGAAAGATGCTGTGTTACGCCATCTTGACAGGGGAGATAAACAGCCGGAAAGATCAGCTAAGGTTGTCCTTTATCGTGGCAACAAAGATCCACCGTGTGTTGAGAAATACTTGTAGGTCCTTTACCTGAACCTGCCTATTTTCGAAGAGTTTCAAATCCTTCATATACAACAAACAAAATACCTTTCACCTCTCGTCCAGTTGATGATATTGAATATAATATTTTATATAGTATAGTATCAAAAGCTACCGAGGTCGTTTATCCGATACTTAAGGAAAGCTACGGGTTGTCATATCATAACTGTACCAAGGGGGTCGACTGTATGGTGTTCTTTGATATCGCTCCGCGTGGAACAGAGAGCGGCGACCGGAAATCTTGGTTCTGGTCATTTCGGGATATTGAGGGATTTTACCTCCACCCTTTAGGATTTGAAATTCAAATAGACCATAAATCCGTTAATACGGATGATTGGCACGTTACTAAGGTTGTTTATAACGGTCAGCTATTTTATACACCCGAGGATTTATTGAAGGTATACAGAGACGACAGAGGATTCAAGAAAATCAAATTGTCACCAGTCGGATTCAAAGAACATCTTTATTCTTCTTATATCAGGAGAGGTCATGACCAGTCTGATCCGACATTACAGGGACCAAAATTGGTCGAGCCAGATGGTCATAGATATCAGGTCATCGGAAGTCATGTGAAATATATGAATTGGGATTTCAACATCCGGTCACGAACGTCTTCCGGTATTCAAATTTTTGATATCCGTTTTCAAGAAGAGCGCATTATTTACGAATTGTCATTGCAGGATGCTGTTGTATTTTACAGCGGATTTGGACCAACACAAATAACATCGGTTTACTATGACAATTCTTGGTCGATGGGAGCCATGACTTTTGGCTTAGTACCTGGCATCGATTGTCCAGACACGGCTACCTTTCTTGACTCATTTCATTTTGTTAGCGCTGGAAAGCAAAGACATATTAAAAACTCGATTTGCATTTTTGAACATAGTGCCAACCTTCCATTGCGCAGACATTACTCAAATAATTTTGCAGGTGGTTTTACCTACTATGGTGGCTTAGCAGGTCATAGCTTAGTTGTAAGGACTATTTCAAATATTTGGAATTACGATTATATTTTTGATTATATTTTCCATATAAATGGCGCAGTAGAAGTTCAGGTAGCTGCAACAGGTTATGTTCAAGCTACGTTTGCTCTCCCAGGCGAGTTAAAATATGGCTACCTGATGAATGAGAAAGTAATGGCGGATATACACCAGCATTTGTTTCACTATAAGGTTGACATTGATGTAAACGGACCAGAAAATAGATACGCGACGCTAGATGTCGCCACCGAATATATCCGAAATCCATGGTACAGAGATGTCAATAAAACGCAAATGAAATTCGAGAGATTTGACAAACGAACCGAATTAGATTCAGTGAATCAAGATACATCCACACCAAAATATGATATTATTTATAGCAGTAAGGCTACAAGTAAATTTGGCGCCAATAGGGCATATAGGTTTCTAAATAATGCAAAAACCAAACTTTTAGTTGAAAATGCTTCTGTCGCAAAATCGGATTATGGGCAAAGTATCCTTTTGCTGTGACCCAATTTAAAGACATTGAGGAGATGAGCACCTCCATTTATGCTCAAAACGATCCCTGGGAACCAATTGTCGATTTTGAACGCTTTTTAAAGAATAACGAATCGATAATCGACAAAGATCTTGTTGCCTGGGTAACCATGGGTGTTATACATATTCCACATACTGAAGATGTGCCTTCCACAACAACGGCAGGCAACCAATATAAATTCTTTATACTTCCATATAACTATTTTACTGAATGTCCAAGTGTTTCCTCATCCGATAACGTAAGACTGATTCCGAATGGAGGAAGTGACGTAAAAGTTGAGACATACGGTACGTCATTTAGTTCTGTATGCGTTCAGAAAACGGTTGGCCCTTATAAGTATGATGGAAGCTATTAGGATTCATTATTATTATTTTGTTTTGTTGTTTTACAAATAATAAATAAACTTTTTTATTTTGAACTAGCTGGTTGTATGATTTTTATGAAAAATATTTTAATAACAAATCGTAAATGGAACTACGAGATTAACAATTAATAAATATCTAATCGCCAATTACAATAAACTGAAATAGAAACAAGACACAATATGAACACACATATATATTTATTGTGCCGGATCACTAAAAATCAAAAATGCAGAATTTGGACATGCACTGCATACAATTAAACCCGCCTTAAAGACCACCTCTATATAAGGACCACGTGTTCTAAAAGGCCAGTAAATTTTATTCCAATTGCTCTTTGTTCATGTTATTTGAACCTCTGTTTAAGGACTACCTGTCCAGAACAGCCAAATACACACTGTTTGTAAACATTGTTATTTGATGTAAATTCCATATTGAATTTCAAAGGAATTAAATGAATAAAGTTCTTGCATTTTCTACATAATGTCCTTTATGGCCCAAACTCCTGTGAAATTTCACACAGCATCTCCATTTTACAATATGCACATCTTCATATTATTCCGATCATGCATGACGAATTAAGAAAATGGTTGAAAACTGTACAGTAGGACTAATTGAATCCACAAGCCGGACGGACGGACGGACAACACTATACCATAATACGCCCCCGTCTTTGACGGACGTATAAAAATTCGACACATGCTGACGTATAAAATTCGATATGCATTAATTAACTGCGAAATCAAGCGTCTAGTTAAGTATGCATTTACAGTCGAACCTGCCTTAAAAAGCATTTTTATATAGAGACCACCTGCTTTCAAAGTCTAGTATAATTATATCCCAGCTGCTCTTTATACATGTTATATTATTTGAAACCTGTATATAAAGACCACATGTTAAGAATTCCACTATTACCGGTTCCCATATGTGGCCTTTATAGACAGGTTTGATTGTATGTCATACCCCTGCAAAGCGTGAAGTATTTAATTTGTGATATGGGGTTAATTGTGAATTTTTTATGTTTTTTAATATTTGTTGAACAAGTACCCGATTGATTTGACGAATCAATAACATTATTCCTGTAACTTGATACAGATCGTTTCCCTTAAACCTTCAGAAACGTAAGTTCCTAATAACATCGGCATCAAACGTACTTTTTGAAGAAATGTATTATTATTGCCCAATTCAAAGATCCATCATGACTGACTTGATTACCTTCTACAATGAAACCGGGTATGAAAAATATTTTTATTTTTTTTATCTATAAGGAAATGAAAAAAGAACTGCTGATTAAATATAAGACATGTTGAATTATACTACATCCGTCCCGATGTACTTGATTTGACTTTGCACTGAACAGAATGCAGCACACTGAATCAAGTTCAACCAAGGAAAACTCGTATTTTTATATATCAGGCGAAGTAACTCCCACTTATCCCGATACCAACGCCTCGAAGAAATCCTCCAAAATACTTATTGGAAAAGCCTGACGTTTTTAAATATATTTCAACTTTTTATTCATTTGATGCTATATAATTAATATAAAGAGAATCTATAACGAATTTCAGACCGAGACAAGGGAATGCCAAATAAGTGGTCAGATATTTTCATCTTTAACGAGGTTCTGTCGATATTTATCAGAGATGAAAATATCTGACCACGATTTTGGAATTTCCTTATCGTGATCTGAAACGAGTAGATGAATATTTTTTTCGCGTATACTCTAATTTTAGGCTAAAGGAATTGAAATTTCCTATTACAAAGCAAAGATTTTACTAGCGGATGAATACATGTATGACGTAATGCTGTAACGTAATCAACGACGTGTCGCTCTGTGCAGAAATATGAACCTACGCGATAAAAAAAACAACAAAATAAATTTTCTTCTTTATATACTTATCAGTTTAAATCGTTCACGATACAAGTAGTTAAGGACACAAACAGCAAAACAAGATAAGGCGATGAAAATAACGTCAAGTGGTTGGATTTCAGTACTATTTTGGAGTTCCGGACAACAGAAAATACTTTTAATAACATACAGCCGTTTGGTTTGTCAAAACAAAAAATACCTTTTAATGTAACAAAGTTCTAATGCCGTGAAAAAAAGATGCAAAAGTAATCATCTTTTGTCAACAAAATAGATATACGTCAACATACTGTGCTTTACAGCCACAGCATTGCGACTCAAACAAGCTAAGAGCCATTTCAGCCTTGTTCCTATGGATAAATTTTCTGGCCCCGGTTTCACAATCATTTCTTAACTTAAGATTTTCCTTATCTTAAATCTGGCAATTTAAAAACCTTTATAATTTTGTTAATTGTTCAGATATTAGGAACTTTAAGGTGCCATTTTAAAGATTATATCAAGCTTATGACATCTGCATTAAGTTTTGACAACAATATTTATTTGTAGTTCCGAAAAGAGTCTGTTAAAATTTGCTAAATTTAAGTTAAGGAAAATCTTAGTTAAGGAATGATTGTGAAACCGGGGCCTGCTAATTAAAATCTAAAGATCCTGAAAAAATAAGGTACATGTATACCCTCTTATGCAATTTTTTCTTAGCTAAATTTGGTTTCACAATTTTGGTCCAAACGCTACTCATAACGAATTATATTCCCAAAACGGCTGTATAGTGTTGTAAAATAAGTATTGGTATAATATGTAATCACGCAAACACACGCTATTTTTCAAAAGAATTTTGAACCCTCATATCTTACACGAAATACAAATTACTGTTTGTCAGTAAGGTGTCTGTGTAATGTCAAATAGCCTTTGTTGTATGACATAACACGCCATTAGAAGAAAAAAATGTTTAAAGAACACTGGCCTCATGCTATAACAAACTTAAAAGAAAACAATACAGAAAAAACCTATAACGATACTAATGAAACAAAATTTATAATATAAAGACAATTTGTGTATTTGGTATATTGCCATCTAGAAAATATATCTCATCTTTATTTCATAAAAACATAACTATTTGTCACAAAAAGAAAAGTATAATAACTTTTATTAAAATGACATTTTTGAAGCAAGGGTAATGTAAAGTAATAATTATCATTTTGTTAATTTTGATTGCATTAGTTACTATCATTCCTTCGCCTTCGTAATTTTGCTTCCTCGCCATCGTATCTTCTCTCCTTCCTCATTGTGTTTTCGCACCTTCGCTTCGTTGCATTCTGGTTGAATGAGCGACAAAACAATAATGTATTTTGGTACAACCAAAACACCATAATTATTGTTTCTCATGCAGCAAGCCGATGTGTTACCGAGAAATATACAAGCTATATTATTGTTTTTATATAAATAAATGAATAAATAAATACAAAAAATCTTTTAAAAAAGCACGTAAGTTACATTTTTTGCCTTTATTGATGATCACACGTCTCTTTAATCAGAAAGGAATTGAATCAAAAACAAACATACCAATCCATGTACGAATCACAAACCAGAAGTAAAGTAAAAACTTTGGAACTGACAAGTTATTATGTCACGCACGTGAACTTCCACCAGAGAAATGAGGCCGGATGTTCTGGAAGGGTAAGTATTTCCTGTTTAGCTAGCTACGCCCGCCACGTGTGTAATCACAATTGGGTGATATGAACCTAAAACTACGAATATATCCAGAACAATCATGGACACAGTCATGTAAGTACACGACATGAAATTTACCAACATTGCTAACTTGAGTGGTTCGTTTACTCGTTGGTATGTGATAATAAAATAATCATACTTTTAGTTTTCTTAGAAAAGATCGAAACTAGAAATAAACCTGCATGCTGGTTCGATATGAATATCAAAACCGACTGTACTTCGGTTTGTTTCAGCATAGTAACCATTTGATGTCAGAAGGCGTGTTTTGTGACAGAGGTTTTCTCATTGCACACTGTTATCATATCCACAGGTAAAAATGAACTATACTGTGGTCAGTTTGTAACAAAGTTAAGGACTTTGTTTGGTGTAATATCGTTTACTATGTACAAACAAAAACGATCACCGTCTAAAACTTAGAGTTAAAAACGAGTTACCTCTCTTTTTATATCAATCTGATGCTGACGCACTAGTCGAACCACTACCTCCATTAAAATTTATCCCAATCGCTCTTTTTTCATACTATTTGAACCTCTATAGAAGGGTCGCATGTAATGAAGTAATTTGAAATGATTTAATGATATAGAAAGCTAAATCATAAGAATATAGAATTTTATTATTTTTTTATTATTTGCCCCAGATTGAAAGGCGATGCATGGTGCCAGGGTTTAAACCATGGGTTTGCCATAGCAATATCCTTGGGAATTCGATTTATACCCCTTGTTTTACAAATCTAGTTGAGTTTAATATGAGGCAGACTGCAGGGGAAAATCAACAATATTTTTTAAGCGTGCCTCAAAAATTTTTTAAAAAAATTAAGTTTTTTCCTGTGCTTGTTTTGCATATAAAGATTTTTAAAAAAAAAATAATTCTTTTCGATTTTTATACCAAAATATGTATTCATATTTTTCTTGATTGAATTTTAACCATTTACAAATGATTTAAGTTAAAATCCACTCAAAAATTACCATAACAATTTAAATTGTACAATCACCCTCGAAATCAATACAATTAAAGCCATGTTATAAACACCATATTATACACGTGCAATTTCACCAATGTTTTCTTGGTAAGTGATGTCATACGACTATTGTAGCATATTATGACGTTATATCACATATTATACCAGTTTTAATTTTACAGCACTAGACGGCCGTTTCGAAATACAATTCTTCATCAGTAGTACTTGGACCAAAATTATGAAACCAATTTTTAAATATTTTTTTAGACGGCGTGACTTGTAATTTTACAGAAATTTCAGCTTTTCTATTATAGCTGAGAAACACTTTTCAGATATAAAAATGAAGTTTTTCATATCACATCAAAAAGAAACATACTAATCCATGTCCGAATCACAATCCAGAAGCAACATAAAAACTTTGGAAGTGACAAGTTAGATTAGACACGTGAACTTCCACCAGGGAAGTGAGGCCGGGTGCTCCAGAAAAGTAAGCACCTCCTGTTTAGCTAGCTACACCCGCCACGTGTGTAATAAAAAACAATAAACATAGTCTTACAATTGTGCATATGTCTTATTGAAATTATCGTTGAATAAACTGAATATTACATAAGCAATCACCTAAGATCATCTGTATATTAGATTTGAGTAAGTCATAAAATTGTATTTCCCAAGAACAATTAAAGTCCACAATTTTCAATTTTTTCAATTTTTAAACTTTATTCTTTATTTCAAGAGGTATATTTCATATAATATATAGAATCCGATGCCTGCATCACAATGTTTACAACAAATATTATACATTTCATACATACAAACATTAAATATAAATTTATACATAATTCCACAGTATTTATAATACTGCATATCATATGCATGTACGTTTACATAATAGGTTACTAGTGTCCACTAGTAAATTTATGCATTATGTACATAATAAAAAAATATCACATAATGCATTTATGAGACTAAAACTGATTAAAGCTTGTCATAACGGCACGCTGCAATCACATTTAATACATAATTCCCATTATGAGTACATAATTCATAATAAAATTATCGATTTTAGTTGCGATAATATGCGCCGTAAACACATTAATGCCCATAAAGTGCATCGTGTATACATAATGCGAATTATGTATTTAATGTGATTGAGGCTTTCCATATCCACCAGTCTTGCAGTTTGGTATGTATTTTTGTGACAGCACTGGCCTATCGAACACTATTTAACACTGAGTGTCGAAAAACATGCTGAGAAATAAATACACTGTGGTACAGCGTACACGGGATATTACAGCATAAAATGAGCCAAACAGCCCATGTAAACAACACCAGCGTTAGTCGAATGCCGATTTTTGACTTATCTGTTCATTTTAACATCTGGTGGTGTATTGGGTCATCAATCGGACACATAAATGATTCTACTGAAATAGTTAACTGCATGTGATACACTGTTTAAACACTGAAACAAATTGATGAAGCGCAAGTGCTCACCTGTGATTTTGACGTAGCTGGGAGTTTCTTTCCAATATTTCAATTTTCACTTGATAGTTAAAAATTCTGAAGCGTACAATTCCTCAAGGATGTTCAGAACTACATGTCCACCAAATATAAGCTCAATGTATTGCGATATAAAGGAGCAGGAGACGTTGGAGGATAACACGCGTGTGTACTGGGAATTGCAAAAAGGTGTACTGGGAATTGGCATTACAGGAGCAAATAGGTGTACTGGGAATTGAGAGTCAAATATCTTGCCAGCTGTGCGATTTTCATGTTTTAATAAATTTATATAGAAATTTATACGACTTTTTCATTGAGAAGCAAAACAGTTAATTATCTAGTGAAAAACTTCAACATCTGTAATTATCAATCATGCATTACAGACGATATGAAGATTAAACACATAGACCATATCATAAACAAATTTTTTCTGATATATGTAGACTGAGGGAGATGTATAAGTGTTAACTAATCCATTACAAAGGCCCGTGTGTAATGTCAAAATATAATTTGTTCTTAAATAGTTTAAGTTTGACAGTAACATAGCAAATGCAACTAGTGAAGTGAAAGCAAAGAAAAAACTTTGTAGTTTGGCACTGAGCAGAAAAATGAAGATTGCAATTTGAGAAAACTTTTAAAATATTTAACTTAATGTCAATAGATCGAATTGACCAGCTACAATTAATGCAAGATGGCTTATTTACGTCAAAATGAGACAGTCGTCGGAAGGGAGTGTCTGGTGTAAAACAGTTCCACAAATGTGGCGAGATTAAAATCAAAAGTCTTGAAACGGATTTAGAAATAAATAGTTTTTACAATATAACACATTTTTCTGTCTTAAAATGTTAACCATAGTTCATTGTCATGTGCTATGTTTGAGTTTCTATTTACGAGGGCGAATCAATAGAAACCAGCTTAACTTTTTTCCAGATTAGATCCACCTCTTATTTTTTAATGTAATTCAGTGCCCTCTAGTGTGATACACTTATACCAACGGTGTTCATCACCCAAGAACTGAAAAAGACAGGACGATTTCCATTGACCCAATCCTCAACTGTCGTCACGACTTCTTGGTCAAACCTGAAATGACGTCCTCGGGTATCATTTTTTCAATTTTGGGAACAGGAATAAGTCGCTACGAGCTAGGCAGGATGTGAAATTAATTCATACCCGTCTCGCCCAACAGTTTCAGTGTAAGTTTGCAACTATGGACTCTTGCGTTGTCCTGTTGCGGCAGTTTCACGGATATCAGTTCTCAGCTGGCCTAGCAAATTTGCATAGTGCAATCCAGTTATAGGTATCTTTGGTTAAAAACCACACACAATAACACCTTTTGCGCCCAAATACTGTTGCCATGACCTTGCCAGCAGATTAATGCTTCTTAGCCTTCTTTGCCTAGGGGACCCAGGCCCTATTCACTGACGACTCTGTGCTTTATTGTCTGGCTCATATTAATGAATCGAAATCTCATATACATTCTTTAGACGCATTTTGACATAAAACGCTTCAATAGGGCGTTGTATGTTGATGCTTTGGTTGCCATTTGCACATTGCTAAGAGATTTTGGGGCCCAACTGGTGCCTATTTTGAAGTTATTTTCCTTATTTTTGTCACAAAAATCCACTCTATAGATTTGTTTTTAATTCGTGTATTCAAAAAGCAAATATATTTTATCAAATAATATAGAAAAAATTCTAATGTCAACTTATTCGTTTTTCTGCAAATCCGCGATGAAGGTTTGCAAGGTCAAATTTTGTGTATTTAAAATTTCCAGTTTTTAGACTACCATTTTAGACTTGTTAGTTTATCACATTACTACGCGAATAACCATAGCATTTCAGAAATAATATAATTGCTAAAATATTATATTCGACTTTTTCCATTCCTTTATAATATTAGATGTGCAACTATTCGGGTTTTTTTTTATCAAAAAACATGTGTTCTGTTACGCTGCTCTGTGCCTAAAACCATACTGACATCTCGACACGCGTGCAATTTTGTATCCGGGTATAAACATGTACAGTGTCGGACAATCGGAAATGAGATGGCTAGTTACTTATTGAGTCGCCCTCGTAAAATGAGATAGAAAAAAGCTCTACACATTCTATACGTCATAACGCTATATTGTCGTATTTTGAGTCTAGTGATATTAACATAAACACCACCTCTAAATAAGAACAGCTTATATATATTTTATATATATATAATGGCCACTCATCCGTGATGCTGTTTGAAACGTGTTTTGCTTTACCTTGAATCGGCAATTATAATCATTCCATAGACAAGAACAAGTTCTAATCATAATGATAAAGTATTATTACACTTTACACCACTATCCCTCATTCTAAATTGAAAGAACGTCTTACAGAAATTATTCACTTGTCTTTCTTTTACAAAAAGGGTAAGCCAAGATACAAATATCTGGTGCTGAATTGGGATTCTGGTTATTTTGTCAAGCATCATACGGATTCCAAACAAAAATATACTGAAGATACCATCAACAAAATGTTGGAGTTTTTGATAGATAACATATTTGTTGTGTTTGGTTATATAGTTTTTCAGCAAACAATCGGTATACCAATGGGTACAAACTGTGCACCATTGCTTCTGATTTGTTTCTTTATTCTTATGAAGCAGAATTTATGCAGAACCTTGTTAAATCTGGAGAGAAGACTGTCGCCAAATCATTCAACTCAACATACAGATATATAGATGACGTTCTGTCTCTTAACAATCCTAAATTTGGAGACTATGTGAATGTCATCTCTCCTAGTGAGCTTGAAATAAAAGACACGACTGATTCCTCAAGTTCTGCTTCATATTTGGACTTATACCTAGATTATGACGCACACAAAAGGCTACATTTGAAACTTTATGATAAACGTGATGACTTCAATTTTTCTATTGTCAACTTTCCATTTTTATGCAGCAATATACATGTACCTGCTTCTCCTCCTTATGGTGTATTTGTTTCCCAATTAATACACTATGGTAGAGCTTGTTCCCACTACGGGGACTTTGTACAACGAAGTAGACCTGCTTGCAAATAAATTGTTATTCAGGAATATTGCAAGCCTAGGCTTTTCAAGGTCCTCAAATAGTTTTATGGCCGTCATCACAGTATTGTTGACAAATTTGATGTCCCTGTGTCCAGGATTGCCCTGGATATATTTGACGCCTCATAGTTCCATGTTCCTTTCACACAATTTTGATTACACGCGTGGCGGGTGTAGCTAGCTAAACAGGAGGTGCTTACCCTTCCGGAGCACCCGGTCTCACTTCCCTGGTGGAAGTTCACGCGTATAACCTAACTTGTCAGTTCCAAAGTTTTTACTTTTTTCTGGATTGTGATTCGGATATGGATTAGTATGTTTGTTTTTGATACATATACCAAGCACCAACTGGCTGCAGTTTCACAATCATTTCTTAAGATTTGTCTAATTTAAATAGGTTTCTTTTGGTGAAACAGCACAGCTTTACTGAGCTTTCCTCATTTCTAAAGTTTAATAATTTTCCGTAACTGCCTCATAAGTGATGAATAGTAGGTGTTATTGATGTTTTGTCCTTTTTGGATATTCTACCAGCATAACTGGAAGCCGTCCGAGGTCATACCCTCTCAAGCTCGTCTTTTTTGGCACGGTGATCAAGTATAAACTTTGGCTTCTGGGGTGAAATGATAAACCCATGTTTCAGCCATAGTAAACAATCTCTGAAAAAGCACATGAAAAAGTGCGCTGTGTGTGCTTCTGACCATCAGAATGTCATTTGCCTTGGTAAGTTAGTACCCATTCTGTAACTTGCCTGTTAGTCGTAAGGATATCATTGACTTTATTGACTTTTCCGAGTGGGGTTGCATCAATGGCAGGTCTTCTAGAACAAGGGTCTTTCTGTTGAGTTTAAATCCCACCACCCACACTTTTACTTTAGAGTTGGAAGGTCATATGTTCCTAGTTCGGATACCATATAAGTTTGGATATCCTTAAGTGTTAAACATTTCTTATAAAAATATTGGATCACTATATGCCTCTTAATATTGGCGATCTACCTAATTAAATTTTGAAATCAAGGTTAGAACCTTTTCTATGAACACCTAATATTAACTTGCACCGTGAAACTTATTATTATTGTATGCACCATGCATACAAACTGTATCATACATTCGCAATCCCCAATTTCTTTAAAAATTAAGACTTGAAAATAATGTTATACACGATTCTCGGTAACCGTAACCTCGCAATTCCCGGTACACTAAAACGATGGCGAAAATCAATTCCCAGTACACCGCGTCGATCTTTAAACGTCTCCTGCTCCTTTATTTCGCAAAACATTGAATTTAAATTTGGTCAACATGTAGTTCTGAACATCTTTGAGGAATTGTACGCTTCAGAATTTTTAATTATTAAGTGAAAATTGAAATATTGGAAAGAAACTCCCAGCTACGTCAAAATCACAGGTGAGCACTTGCGCTTCATCAATTTGTTTCAGTGTTTAAACAGTGTATCACATGCAGTTAACTATTTCAGTAGAATCATTTATGTGTCCGATTGATGACCCAATACACCACCAGATGTTAAAATGAACAGATAAGTCAAAAATCGGCATTCGACTAACGCTGGTGTTGTTTACATGGGCTGTTTGGCTCATTTTATGCTGTAATATCCCGTGTACGCTGTACCACAGTGAAATAAGCCCTGCGGAAAAGATGTCTAGATAAAGGGGCACTATAGGTGCCGATTCATCATTATTTCGTTAGGTAATTCGTTAAACTTTCGACAGGTCTGTACTGTATGTTTATTGTTTGCAGGTCAGAAGTCAATGCTATAGAAGTATAATATATCATCATTGTCTTGATCTATAAAACGATGATTTGTTCATATGTCAACAGAAGGAAAACAATCAACCATGTAACTATTTGTAACATATTATACATGCACGCTGAAGATGTTAGAACGAGATGATTGCAAAACGTGAGAAACCTTTGACGAGTTGAAAAATAAGAATATGCGTTGTGAATTAAATTCATTTTGTACCATAAAAGAATCAATAAAAACAACCAGTCAATGTCCGAATCACAATATCAAAGAGCAAAGTTAAAACTTTGAAACTGTCAATTTAAGTTACACATACACGTAAACTGTCATCGGGGGAAGTGATGCCGGGTTTTCCGGAAGGTCCTACTATTCAGCAAGCCACACCCGCCACGTGTTATATTATGTTTGTAAAATTTTAACTTATGATAAATGCCTGATGTTATATTGGTTATTGAAAATATTGAAACGTATATTATAAACCCATATCCAAATCAAAATCCCAAATCAAGGTAAAAACTTTGAAATTGGCAATTTAGGTTAAACACGTGGCTTTCAATCGATTTACAATTTCTGCCACTTCATCTATTGCCGGTGACGTCTTGATACAAGTAAGTATTCTTGACTAGGGCGTCAAACTCCGTTCAATCAATCAATCAACATGTCGAGACATGTACGTAACATTCGGCTGTACTTTACGACAAACAGACGAGAGTATCAATCTTTCCAATGATAGTAGAAACTACGTTATTTTTGCCAATACCTTTTATTTAACTAATTAAGTGGGCCTTAATATCCTGGCTCAGCAACATACCACGCGGCTCGGCTTTTAAAAGTTCATGTAAATTGACAATTTCTTTTTATAAGCTCTTTCGTTTAACAATCTTCTTCGAATAATTGGTTTTATACAAAAGTGGAGTAGCTGTGACTCTGGCTGGCTTTACTCCCGCCAGAATAGGAATTAAAAGGATCGATTATTTGATATATGCATCCTAATCTGTCGTCTGGTTGTAAGCCAAACTTTTGATTAAAATTAATTATATCCTTCCTCAAGGTTTCTGTATTTTGATCAAAGTCTTGACCTTTTTATCATACAAACATGAGTTGAGTAATGATGTCCGTGTCAGTCAAGAAAAGTTCACTTATATCGAGACGTCACCAGGCAAAGGTGCAGGAATTGTGTCTGTGCGTTACGCTGATCACATTATACAGCAGGGTTCTTTATTGTACCACGCCTACCGTGACACGAGACCTCGTTTATTTTAAGTACCCATCGAATAGAACCGTGACTTTCATTTCTTAATACCGATTTCTCGGCGTAAGAACAATCATTACCAACTTCTAGTCTTGAGTAATATTGTGGCGGATTTGAGCCATTTCTGACTTTGAAGGCGAAACAACGCCAAACAAACAAGAAATAGCGAAATGGCACACCATAGGATTGAATCATTGTTTGAAAAAATGGCGATATAATTGTTATGTTACATTAACATGAACACAAAAAAGCTTTAAAAGTGACACTATTCGTAAAGTGCTGATTTTGGTGTTATTTCACAAAAAATCAAAAGAATAAATGCCAATAAACATTACAAAAGAAGAACATAAATATGAGATACAATAATAATGTACATCATCAACTACGTCGCTAGAAAGTTACGAGGTATATCGGAGTTACGAGAAGTATGTATCGGAAGTAACCGAGTATATCAGCCGGTTCGTTCAGGCAAATTTTTCGTGTATTACAGGTGTACAAGGCAACACTACCCATAGAAATACAAAAGTAATACATTTGGTTACGGGTGACCTTAAATAAGTCCAGGAAACAAAGTTTAATTACCTTTGTCTAAATCGAAACAAGAAATTGTATTGAATGCACTTGGCTATAACCAGTGAAAACAAATATGTTAAAACATAAATGAAAAGGAAAAACATGTTAATTTACTAATGTACATCCTAAAACATTTGAAAGCTGTCGAGAAAACGACCACGTTAAAATTAGAGTTGAATTTGTCATATGTCACGCGAGTGTGTGTTTGTGTGCTAATATCTATAATAAATAAACTGTTTAATTGTTTTGTATTATGCATAATGTCGAGATCTAGCGCTTTTAGTATTTAGATTTCACCAAAAATAAAATAAAAGATTTAACTCTTAAATCCACATTTGTTCTCACGTTCGTGGTCTGTCCTCTTAAATTGTCATTTTTTTAAATTCTATAATATAATTATATTTGGATGTAAAGTTGTACCTTGTCTGAAAATTGTCTACAAATTGGAATATTTAAGATACCATTCACAAGTTCACAATTCTAGGATTGATCCTCATTTGACTTTGTATTTTATTAATTTACTTACATCCGAGATTACTTACATACGTGTCCATTCATCTTGATAGCAGTTGGAAATGTTGTTAATGTCTAAATTCCTGATTTTTATTACTGTCACGTTCATATGTATAAGAAAGTGTTCTATGTATTCAAGCCAGACACTTATTAGTTGCTTTTAGTCTTACTGGTTGTAATATTCATTATTCTCCTTCTTGAGTGAAATATTGTGGGTCATTTATCTCATTCACCGACAAGTACCGAGCTAGATGATTAAATTATCACGAGCAAGTGTTCTTCATATGTTGTTTTGTTTGGTATTATGGAGGAGTGTGGCCACGAATCGATTGAAATATCAGATACCTTAAATGACCGTTAGTACAAGTATATGTGACCGCCATAGCGATTAATTAATTAGAATACTAGAATACAAGCTCTTACCATGAATGCATAACAGAAAATTAAATCTTCTGGTTGGTATTCGTTATTTTTCTTCAATAAAATATTTTGGACCATATGCTAGTATGTAAGTGACTAGAATGTTAAATAAATGTTGTTGTGGAAATTTTTTTTTATTAGTTTTGGATATATTGGACGTTATATAAATGTGAAGTTCCATTTATTCTCAATATTGTGTTAATGCGCGGCGATTGAACACCTTTCAGACTACATGGCCCAGATTCCTGATAAAAGTTCACTTTCATGTTTAATAAAATGCCAAGTTTTTTATTTTACGTTTTGGATCGTGATATTTTCATATTCCATTTTTTTTACTTTTATCATAAAATACATTCAAAAAATGGCAAAAGTGTCATATGCCATTTTTTTAATGTATTTTATAATTAAAATAAAAAAACGGTATATGACAATATGAACATGGAATAGAATGCTTGTTTTTTATTTCTTATATTTGCTAGTATGTAGATGACCACAAGATTAAAATATTGTCGTTGTTTAAGAGCTACTTTAGCATGTTACAATATACCGGGTGCATTGGTTGGTAAAATGACCATATATTAATTGTTATATTTGAAAGGCAAAGGTTGGAGGTATGAATAATGGTGTACTGATGTAATGGTTAAAACACCGCTGGCGAACTGACAGATCGTCTTACACTAGACCTGCCGGAATCAGATTAGGCAGCATAAAAGGTGCTATGGGCCGTCAACCGTTGCTTTATACTATTCAGTCGCGGAAGTCCCGTTTGTGACTAATGTTTATGGATTTTTGGTCCATAACTGAAAAGGTCTAACAATGTTTTTCCTTTGCGTTATTTCGTTTCAAATGAATTAATATTGTAGACACCACAAGACGGTTGAAGAAAATTTCAAACAAAAATACGAATTATCTTGCCTTACATTTACATATTTCATTATTTTTATCATATACAAGGACCATTGACCCACAAATCAATTTTCTTTTAATATATATTGCAAACATTTTCATAACACATATAAAGAAATGGGTCATGCATTCAATCTAGAAATGACTACAATCAACCGTAAATATTCAATGCATGTTCTCTCTCAAAGAAATATTGTGGATACTTTCTCTCAATAGTAACTAAAAGATTAAATTATCATAAACGAGTGTCCTTCAAACTTTGCATTTACGTATACGACGATGTAAAATGAAACAGTGGAACTGGCCACTATAGTTGAGACTTTTTCATCAATTGAGTGATCTAGACCATTTCTCTAAGTCACTAACACGATAACCATAATCAAAAACAATTATACTAATCCATGCCACAATCCAAAAGCAAAGAAAAGTACAAACTGTGAAACTTACAAGTCAAGTTAAACACGTGAACTTTCACCAGGGAAGTGAGATCGGGTGTTCCGATAGGATAAGTACCTCCTGATTAGTTAGCTACAACCACCACGCGTGTAATCAAAATTAAAAGGAACATGGAACTATGGGACGTCAAATATAAATATTATAGAATGACAAATAGCTTGATGTACATTTGGTGAACGCTGTTTTTAGAAATGTCCAGCAGTTTCAGCTGTTTGTTAACAGTTGATTAAAATCCATTATACAAATACAATGTATAATCAAATAAAAACAACTAGACCATTCCATGTCCAAATCTCAGTCCCAATCCCAATGAAAATAAAGGGTTTAAAAGTGGCAAATTAATTTAAGCATGTGAACTGCCACCAAGGAAATGAGACTGGGTGCTCCGGGAGATTTATTACCTCCTGCCAAGCTAGCTTTACCCGTCACGTGTGTAATCAAAATTGAAATTGAGAATAAAAGGAACATGGAACTATGGAACGTCAAAAATTTCCAGGGTAATTTTACGACGAGAGTCTTGCATTGATAATAAAGGAGGGCAAATAAAGAGTCTCTTTTATAGAAAATATGCTTCAGCAAAGGACTAAATAAAGAGTCTATTTATAGAAAAGGTTCTTTTGTAAAAGACTGCCAGTCCTCTTTAATATTGGCCCATTTTATGAACATTTTGCTGTAAAACTCTGTATCTATTTGTGGATTTTCGTATGTCATTGATAAACATAAGTACAACGTGAACTTTAATGCGCCTTGTTATGATATGGTAAAGAAGAAAAAGTTTCAAATTCTTAACTGTAAGAAAATATCCTTTGGAAGATTTGGTAAAACAAAATTTGTTCCTTCTATTATTATTTTTTTTTTTAATTATTATTTTTTCTACCATTTTAAAAATATTTCGATTTTCACATTTTTGGACGTAGCACTACTGAAGAAGAATATGATGCGGAAAAGACCGTCTAGTGCAGCAAAATCAACCTAGGTTAAGTAGTTATTACATTGCTTCATGTTTCACAAGATCAACCTTGTATATACATGTAAGTGGCTTTTACTTTTTACAAATATTTATGTGAATACTGAACATTTTACGAATCACCCGGTACTATTTTTTAATTACGGATATTTTTAGCATAACTACTAGTATCGGGTATATACGTTCTCAGACCAGTCAGAGTTGAACGAATATTCTTTTATTACACTGTATTAAGCATTTGATGTACATACATATTTTAGAAAATAAAATGTTCACCTAACCAAAAAAAGAAATTGTTGAATTTTTAAAGGGCAACAGTTTAGCAATCATTTCTTAACTAAGATTTATTTAACTAACACTAGCGTATTTGACAAAACTGAATACAAAAGCATGAAATAATCTTCAAATGGCATCTTAAATACCGGTAACTTGAGGGCTTAAAATTAACAAGATTTGTTATTTGCCATTTCAGTTAAGGGTAATCTTAGTTGAGGAAGTATTTTGAAACTTGGGACAGAATATAATATGTAGATCTCAGCTTGAAATGGCATGTACAAAGAAAATGTCAAGGAAAAGACAGCGACTTAATATTACTTCACATTATAACATCAACAACGTATCGTTGGTACGCGATAGGTACGGAAGATATAGACTTTAAGTTGCTGCATGCTGATTTTATCGAACGAATCTCGACAAACCATCTACATTTTACCTAACGGGTCTCGTCAACAGACTTTTATGTACACAAATATATTGTGCAGTCTTTATAGAAAGTTCCGGCGTGATCCGTGCTTTAATGGTTTAATAGAGCCACAAAAAGCTATTCATCACGCCTACACTAACAAGGTCAGATTTCAGTTAAAATGCTTTATTTGGTCAATTACCGTAATTGAAACATGGAAATTATTTTGAATAAAAGATCTTCCGCTTTAAGTACATTAAGAAAGGATATCTGAGACTGTTGTACAATAATAGGTTTTTGAATATTCACAATATGTCATATACTCATGACATTACTGATACTGACAGCGAGCCTTGAGCTGTCAGTTGTGAGCGTTTTATAGTAAAATTATATAGTGTAACAACTTTCTTTTAGTGTTTTTTTCTCAGACTGACATTGTCTCGGTGCAAAGTTTAGCACTATCTAAAAAAGGTAGGTTAGAAGTTTTTTTAAAATTGTTTAAAAGACCAGAGTCATAACTATAACTAAAAATAGACAAATGAAAATGACTGGAAATACCCTCGAGCCTCACTGTGTCATTAGGCATAATGGTTTTAAGGAAGTTGATTTACAATCAGTTTTTCATTTATTTGTCTTGTCTTGTTGTTTGGATGTTATTTTATATACTTGTATTGTAACGTGATCTTGGTTACATAGACTATTGTCAAGTTTATGTTTTCAGCAAATTTTTCTACTTGCAGACAGTTATAGCGTGGATAAAATGCTCAAATGATCCTTTTCCTTTGTACTTAGGTCTGACATATCTTAATGGCCATTCTATTAATTTTGTTTTTGATGCTCCAACTAAAACCACATAGAATGGGGAACAAATTGTTTCTTACGTTTAATATAGAATAAGTGTAGCAAGACTAAAAGTTTAAGAGGATTTAAATAAAAATTGCAAAATTAATAGGGTCAGTCTTCTTATTTGCCAACCAGATTAGTGAGGACATTAACTATCACAATTGTTTTTACAAAAGAAATTTTTCTTGCCAGTCGAATTTTTATAGGGTAAATGATCAGACCAGAAAAGGTATAAAGGTTTCTCTACCTATTATAAAGATATAAAAATATACCAACCACTCGAAGAAACTCGCTATTGATTTTATTATTTTACAAACAAATATTCAGTAACTCTTTTAGGAGTATGCTTCAACATTCTATAATATGTATTGTTTGGTTATCCACATTACACATGGACGTTCACATAACCTAGTTTGTCAGTTTTCAAACAATTTATTTGCTCAAGAATTGGGATTTGGGCAAAACATAAGTATGTTTGTGTACGATTGATAGCTAGCTAAATAGGAAGTGCTCATACCACCGGGGCGCTCGGCCTCACTTACCTGGTGGACGTTCATGTGCTTAACCTAATTTGTCAGTTTCAAAGTTTTTTACTTCGCTTTGGGACCGTGATACGGACATGGATTACTATGGTTTTTATTTTGATAGCGTGGTAAATCATTCAGATTCATTAAGGAAAGTTTTGTTATTCATTTTGTTTTTTTTTTTTTAAATAATGCACATAGTAATGATATTCTACTGCTTAATAGCTAGCAACAGTCTGAAGGATGTATTCACGAAATTGTTTGTCATTTCAAAAGTGAAAGAGATAATGTTTTTGGTCAGAGACGAGGCACTGCAAAATTCTTCACTCATAATGAGTAAGCGTGCGCTTTAGACCACCAGGGGCCCCAAGCAACAAGAAAACGATTGCAATCTGCAGACTTAAAAGTTAGAATGATGTTTTAAATAACCACGGAATACGATATCCATGAGAAATGTAAAGACATACGCTCAGACGACAGTTTCATCTGTAACAGAAAGATGCTATTTAGTTTTATATCACCATTAAGTTCTTATTGTCCGCCCGTCTTAGAAAAATCTGAATGCTTTAACCTTAATTACAAAAAACAAGGCTTCTATCCATGTATTATGTAGTTGACCTGTTTTCGTCCAAGTATATACCTTTTGGCGCTAAATGTCGGGTTAGACACGCCATTTTTGCGCGTCTTAATTGTTTAACTTTTGGTATCTTTTTATTGCTCATTTGTAAGAACCCATTAAAACTATTGACGTTTTACACAAATAGTTTATAAAAAATATCAATGACATAATCTTAAAGCCAGAGAAAAACTATCATTAACAGTGGAACGTCTATCATTTAACTGATCAACTATTCTCTGGTAAATAATGCCTCGATCATACGATGTTTTTATTTTAAAGGCTTAAAATGAGAGAGAAAATTAAATGTTTTTTCCTGATTTTGTATGGATAACATAAACATTCTTTCACCCAATTTTAATTACACACGTGGCGGATGTAGCCAGCTAATCTGGAGGTACTTACTCTTCCGCAGCACCCGGCCTCAATTTAATTGTGGCAGTTCATGTTGTCAGTTCCAAATTTTTTAACTTTGTTTCTGGATCGTGATTCGGGAATGGATTAATATGTTTGTAGGTGATACAACAGTGGGGAAAGTGTTGATCAAATGTTTTGTGGAATCATTGGTATTTTTTTAATTTTTAAATGTGCGTATTTATTGACGTCTGACAGGTTTCTTCAATTTCCTTCAAAAACGTTTTTTTTATTATCCCTTATGTCTCTGTCTTTTCTTCTCTTTCTTGGCTTGTTTTCTAATACTTGTTTTTTGTCATTTTTCTTGGGTAAGGTGGGTACTGCCAAGCACGATTTTTTTCAGTCAGCGTTTTTGTTTGGCTGAAACTTATTTAACCATGATGCTTGGTATGTTATAATCATGTTTATTTATCGTGCTGCATGGATGGGTCAGATTCAATGTTATAAATGCAGGGTCATTTTTAGTGTCCGGGCTGCATATTGCAGTTAGACTATTATATCTATATCCCGTGTTCGGTCACAAAGAGACTTCCAAGATCGACAATGTTGTCACACGATTTTGTCATTCAACTAGAGTCTTGAGTAGTAAAATCTCTCTTTAAATTATTGATTTAATAGAGGTATATATCCTTCCGGCACATCCGGCATCGCTTTTCTAGCTGAAGCTCACATTTTTAACTTAATTTGACAGTTTTAAAGGTTTTACTTGATTTTGGATTGCGATTTGGGCGTGGATACGTGTGTTTTGTCAGCTAGCGCGAGAAAGTTTGCAAAAAGCACAGGGTAGTTACAAGCATCATTATGACAGAGGGACACGAGATAGAAGATTTGAAGTAGGACAAAAAGTACTTGTATTGTTACCGACTAACTACAATAAGTTAGTTTTGCATTGGAAGGGACCTTTTGAAGTTGTAGAAGTTTTGAACAGGAATGACTACAGGATAAATGTGAACAATACTGTGATGACGGCCATAAAACTTTTTGAGGGCCTTGATAAGCCTAGGCTTGCAATATCCCTGAGTCAACAATTTATTTGTAATTGACACCACAACAACGGATCCGATGATAGTGAAACCATATCCGATACCTTACGCTAAAAGAGAAGCGATACAAGACGAAGTTGACTATATGTTAGAATCGGGCATTATTGAACCCTCAAATTCACCATACAATTCACCAGTTGTTTTAGTGCGAAAGCGAGATCAAACCAACAGGTTCTGCATAGATTTTAGAAAAGTTAATTTGGTCACCAAGTTTGACTCCGAACTAATGGGTAACGCAGAGGACATTTTTGCTACTTTAGAGAAGGACAAGTATTTCACAAAAATAGATCTCAGCAAAGGTTATTGGCAGATACCGGTCAAGAAAAAATGCAGGACAATTACAGCTTTCACAACACCAACTGGATGCTATCAGTTTGTGAAGATGCCATTTGGAATGGTCAACTCGGCCGCAACGTTCAATGATGAGAAAGATGTTGAGTAGTGTAAGTCATGTTGATCATTATGTGGATGATGTACTCGGTCACACGGAGTCATGGTCAGAGCATTTAAAGATGTTGAGAGAAGTGTTTACAAGAGTGAGGGATGTAGGATTAACGATTAGACCAACTAAGTGTTATATTGGATACATCTCGTTAGATTTTGTAGGACATGTTGTTGGAGAAGGTAAATTGACCATGGAACAGGACAAGATTGAGAAGGTTAGGAATGCGCCTCAACCAGAAACAAGCAAGATCGTGTTTAGGACTAGCTGGTTACTACCGGAAGTTCATACCGAATTTTGCAGAAATTGCTGTTCCACTTACAGATTTAACCAAGAAGGGTCATCCGAATATTGTGAAATGGGGAGAGCCACAACAACGTGCGTTTTTAACTTTGAAGGACCTGCTCATCCGTTCGCCAATTTTACGTTTACCGGATATGACAAAACTTTTATTATACAGACGGATGCTTCAGATGTAGGGGTTGGAGCTATTATACTGCAGGAGTTTGAAGATGGAAGATTCCCTATTGCATATGCTAGTAAAAAGTCACTATAAAGAGAAAAGAATTACTCTGTGATTGAGAGAGAATGTGGTGTTTGGGGTTAAGAAGTTTAACAACTATTTATATGGGAAAGAATTCATCTTACAGACAGACCATGTGTCATTATCTTACCTACAGAAGTGTAAAGTCGTGAATGGAAGACTGATGAGATGGGCACTGTTTTTACAGAATTATAGGTTTAAGTTAGAGTCCATTAAAGGGAAGGATAATGTTGGGGCAGATTATTTGAGTAGGTTATAGGGTATGATGTACTTTAGTGAAATTGCTTTTGGCGAACAAGAATTGTAAAGTGTATAGAGTTTTGTTTCAATTTATTCAGCCTATGTCTTGCTAAAGTTTTGTCAAGCAAAAAAAAAAATCTTGAAAGATTTTTCTTAATTCTTAAGGAGGGCGTAATTGTCAAGTTGTTTTAATTGAGTATGTGTGTATGTATGTCATTGTACGTGTGGGATGGTTGGATGCGCGAGTAGCATGGATTTGAGTGATGCTAGTTTGACTTGGGTGTTTGGCGGGAGGTGAAAGGACAACATACGGGTAGTGGGTCATGTGACAGAAAGAGCGCAAGATTGAGTAAAAAAGAGCGGGAATGTTTGTGTTGGGCGGAAGTGCCGTGTTGAGTAAACAAAGAAATTACAGACAGTATAGTTTTAGCTTAGTAATGTTAAAAATGGAACTATAGAAACAATGTGACCATGAAAGATACTGAGTTTAGTGTTTAGAAGAACAGTTGAACAGTTAGTAGTTATCGGGAACTTTTAAGTGAACAGTGTGATGAATATGTAGTGTTAGACAGTGTATAGAATTTATGAACTCGTGTATAGTGTATTTTAAGGATTAGAAGAGGATCAAGGTATAAGTGGTATTTATCGAAAGTTTAAGATGTATTGAAGAGCTGTTAAGAGAATTGTTCAGAGATAAGTGTATTTACCTAATTATTGTAGTGTATAAGTGGTAGTGAGTGCGGTGGTAGAGTGCTAGTGGTTGGTAGGTGTGTGTAGCAGGTGTGTGAGTTGGAATGTTTATCACAGGTGTTTATTTTATTATGCATTCTTTGTGTTCATCCTATTAATCAATGTTAATTAAAATTATTATTTTTTATCGGGGAATTAACTGTTTTAATTTGGCCCTCCCTTTCAAAGACATAGTCACCCTAGTAAAGATCCCAAAATTCATATAAGAAGAAGTTACTTCTTACAATGTTAGAATTGAAATAATCAACATATCGTATACATGGGTCAAAGTTCATATGCGGAAAAATATACCACTCGATGACTTCGCCACCTTGTGATATATTCTTCTGTATATAAACCCCGGTCCGTGTATTATTCTATAATATCTTCTTTCAGCGTAAACTGAAATTCTAAAAGGCTCTTCTCGTTTGTTTATGTATTTATTTTTAACACTTATTTCCGAAGACAAAATATGAATTGGTATACTAGTATTTGTTTTAATTGATTACCACTCTGGATAGGCGCTCTTTTTTATTGAAACAATCTCATGCAATCCAGGGAGGGCGCGGTGGCCTAATGGATAAGACGTCACTCTTCAAATCCAGGGTCTCTCACCGCTGTGAGTTCGAGTACCGCTCGGGCCACATGCGGGAAAGTGAATTTTCCTTGCCGTTGGCCCTTACTGATTCACCTGGTATCAGTATAATGGACTGGGGGAGTGGTACGCTCGTCTGCGGCGTACTGACTCTGTGAGCTAGCACGGTAAAGTCGCCCTGAGTGCGCGCTAGTACAAGGCAGACCATACAACACACTCGCACTTCACATGCATCCACAAAATTGTTCATAGATTAATCCATAGAAATTAATTAAATAGTTCTCGTCGCGAATAGCTGAAAAATTGCTGATGCGACGTTAAGCAACATTCAACCAACCAATCATGCAAACCAGTGATGTGGTCGAAGTAATTTTAGAGGATTCAATGCATCTAGCGTTTTACAATTATTTGACTTTCATCGACGATATTATTTGTCACAATTTTAAACTAAGTGGACCCGAATATTTTTGTTTTATTTCGATTGACAATAATGTATTTCCAGATTATCGTATTTACGTTACATTGTGATCAAGAATTGCACTTCTAACGGCTTCAATTAAACAACCATAAATAATAAAATATTTTATCATCATGAATTACATAATGCTTCTCAAATTTGACAGTAATTGCGTAATAAAATAAACAAATTTGATTATATGCACCGATTTCATTGTTTTATACCCTGTAAATAATAAATATTTATAAAACATTGGTAAAGGACTTAAACAACTGTCATTTGTATCATTATCTAACAATGAGATGTACTGATACGTGCCAATAAATTAATAGGATAATACAACACCACTGTTAAATATAATCATTATACCGATTCTTAAATGTATTTTTTAAATTCTTTTTATTTCGACTTGTTTGAAATGAATGCACCGCAAAACTGATTATGTTACAAAATTAGAATTGTAACCATCCCACTTATTAAATAAATATTGGTATTTGAAATAGATACTTTATAACAAAGATATAAATACCAAAAACTTGAATTGCAAAATCAGTTAGCGTCCAGTTACGCTTGTAGAATCTTCTTCATATACATATACAATGTAGAAGTTTTTAACACTATCATCCCGAAATATATATTATATTGAAGATTACAGGCTGATTGGCTATGTGTAAACATTAAGATTAAATGTTTAATCTTGGATTTTTCAGAAGGGACCACTTTAAACACCTTTTCCATCACTATAACATCCAATGTTTTTTTAATTTTTTTTTTAAGTAATGTGAAAATTACCCACTAAGACATTAACAATGGGGTCATTCGACAAAATGAGGGACCAATGTCATCATTCTTGTGAATCAAAACATTTTTTGTATGAACGTCAAATATATCCAGAGTAACTTTTTGAGAGTCTTGCAATTGTAATAAAGAGGATAAATAAAGAGTCTATTTTATAGATAATGTACTTTTGCAAAAGAATGCCAGTCCTCTTTAATATTGGCTTATTAAACAACATTTTGCATAACTCTGTATCTATTTATGGATTTGCTTATGCAATTGATAAACATAAATATATAACAGCATAAACTTTAATGTGCCTTGTTTTGGTGAAGAAGAAATTAGCTTCTTTTATTGTTTATCATAGTGTCAAATTGTACTAAATTTCTATTTCCATAATTTTGTACTAAGTACTAATGAAGAAGAATTAGATGCGAAAAGGGCTGTCTACTACGTCTAGTGCAGCAGAATCAAACAGGTTAAGTAGTCATTACATTGCTTCATATTTCACAATATCAACCATGTATATACATGTAAGCGCCTTTTTAGTTTTTACAAATATCTATGTGAATACTGATCTTTTCACGAAGCCCCATATATAAATCAACCGGTACTTCTTTTAAATTACTGATATCTTAACCATAACTACTAATATATACACGTGACGGTTGTAACTAGCTAAAGATGAGATGCTTACCCTTCCGGAGCACCCGACGTCACTTCCCTGGTGTAAGTTCACATGTCTAACCTAACTTGTCAGTTCAAAAATTTTTACTTTGCTTCTGGATTGTGATTCGGACATGGATTAGTATGTTTGTTTTTTATATACTCTCTCTGATGACTTAAAAGTTCCACGAAACCTCTTTTACATTTTAATACATGTGTGGTAAGCAATTGATATATACATATTTTAATGCTGATCGATAAGCAAATAAAATTCTCATCAAACCAATATAGAATTGTTTATTTTTTATTTCAAAAGGGCAAGGGTTTAGCAATTAATCTTTAACGAAGATTTCCTTAACTAACACTAGTGTATTTGACAAAATTGAATATTAAAGCTTGAAATAATCTTCGAAATGGCACCTCAAATAACTCAATGGCTTTAAAATTAACAAAATAATTAAGATTTTAGATTTGCCATTTAAATTAAAGGTATTCTTATTTAAGGAAGTATTGTGAAACTTGGGACAGAATATAATATGTACATCTCAACTTGAAATTACATGTACAAAGAAAATGTCAAGGAAAAGTCAACGACTTAAAATTACTTCACATTAAAACATCAACAACGTATCGTTGTTACGCGATAGATATGGAAGATATAGACTTTTAGTTGCTGCATGCTGATTTTATCGAACGAATCTCGACTAACCATCTACATTTTACTTAATGGGTCTCGTCAACAGACTTTTATGTACAAAAATATATTGTGCAGTCTTTAAAGAAAGTTCCGGCGTGCTCCGTGCTTTAGTGGTTTAATAGAGTCACAAAAAGCTATTCATCACGCCTACACTTACAAGGTCAGATTTCAGTTAAAATGCTTTATTTGGCCAATTACCGTAATTGAAACATGGAAATTATCTTGAATAAAAGATCTTTTGCTTTAAGTACATTAAGAAAGGATATCTGAGACTGTTGTACAATAATGGGTTTTTGAATATTCGCAATATGTCATATAACATGACATTCCTGATACTGACAGAGAGCCTTAAGCTGTCAGTTGGGAGCGTTTTATAGTAAAATTATATAGTGTAGCAGTTTTTTTGTAGTGTTTTTTCAGACCGACATTGACCTCATGCGAAGTTTATCACTATGTAAAGAAGTTAGGTTAGTGGTTCTTCAAAATTGTTTAAAAGACCAGAATCATAATTATAACTAGAAGTGGACAATGAAAAATGACTGGAAATACCCTCGAGCCTCACTGTGTCATTAAGCCCATTATTTTAAGGAAGTCGTGGACTTTCAATCAGTTTTTCATTTATTTGTCTTGTCTTGTTTGGATGTTATTTTATATATTTGTGTTGTGTCGTGATCTTGGTTACATAAACTATTGTCATGTTTATGTTTTCAGCAAATTTATCTACTTGCAGACAGTTATAGCGTGGATAAAATGCTCAAATTATCCTTTTCCTTTGTACTTAGCTCTGCCATATCTTAATGTCAATTCCATTCATTTGGTTTTGAATGCTCCTACTCCCACATAATAGGCTACTGTCTCATTGCTAGTCTTACTTTGAAGGATGTAATCACAAAATTGCCTATCATGTCAACAATGATAGAAATAAACTGGGTCAGAGATAAGGCACTGCTAAATATATTCACTTATAATGAGTCTAACGAACCTTTGCCTGTGCGATGCAACGTTTTGTGATCCCTAAGCGCTCGCTCTAGACCACAGAGCCACCCTCTATCCCTGGTAACAAGAAAACAGCTGTAGACTGCTCACTTTTAAGTTAAGAATATGGTGAAAATAACCATGGATTAATATGATATTTATATGAAATGTAAAGACATATACTCAGACGGCAGTTTTATCTGTAGCCGCAAGATGATATTCAGTTTTATATAATCACCATTATGTCCTTATTTTCCGTCTGTCTGAGAAGAAGGACTGAATATTTTAACGTTTATTACAAAATGAAACAAAAAAAAAACCTTCTATCCATTTATTATGGAGTTGAAATGACCTGTTTTCGCCTTTTGGTGCTTAATGTTTATCGATCATCGTTGGGACAAACACGCCATTAATGCGCATCTACATGGTTCAACTTTTGGTGTAATTTTTGTTTACTTTGTAAGGATCTATTGATACTGTTATGTCTTACACAAATAGTTTATAAAACGATATCCGTGGCATAATCTGAAAATCAGAAAAACTACCATTAACAGTAGCACATCTATCATTTAATTGACGTACTATGCTCTGTTTCTTTTTATCTTATGTATACGTTTTAGGCATACCAATTTTTTCCTGATTTTTTATCGATAACAAATACAACCTTTCACCCAATTTCGATTACACACGTGGCAGGTGTAGCTAGTTAAAAGTAGGTGCTTACCCTTCCGAAGCATGCGGTCTCAATTCCCTGGTGGAAGTTCACGTGTCTAACCTAACTTGTCATTCAAAGTTTTTACTGTGTTTCTGGATTGTGATTCGGATATGGATTAGTATGTTTGTTTTTTATACAACATATGTTTTATTTAGTTTCCTTTCAAAAGTTTTTTTTATATCTCTGTTTTTCTTGTCTTGCTTGGCTTTTTTTCTTGGGTAAGGTGGATACTGCCAAACACGTGTTTTTCAGTCAGTGGTATTGTTTGGCTGAAACTTCATTTAACAATGGTGCTTGGTATGTTATAATCATGTTTATTTATCGCGCTGCATTGAGGGGGTCAGATTCAATGTTATAAATTGCAGAGACATTTTCAGTGTTCGGACTGCACATTGCATCTAGTCTATTCTATCTATATCCGGTGTTTGGTCACTTAGAGAGACTTCAAAGATCGATAATGTTGCCACACGATTTTGTCATTCAACTTTAGTCTTAGGTAGTAAAACCCCTCTCTAAATTATTGATGGAGGTATATATCCTTCCGGCACATCCGGTATCGCTTTCCTAGTTGAAGCTCACATTTTTAACTTAATTTGACAGTTTCAAAGTTTTTACTTGATTTTGGATTGTGATTTGGGCGTGGATTGGTGTGTTGTAGTTTTTACTTTAGTATCAAATCATCGGAACAATCAAGATATAAAATTAATTATTAAATACGTTGGATTTATCACTTGCTTAAAATAACAAGATGTGAAGACAATCTTTTCTAGCATTGATTATTCGATGTCCCATTGTAATTTATTTTCTTGTCAAACTGTGCCTATTTTCGTTGAGTAGAGTAACAGACCCAATAAATTTGATTTAATTAGGATGCAGTTTTCTGTGTAATGGGATAATTTTTTTAAGTTTATAGTTTAACGAAAACGTTTTCATTGAGATTAAATTACATCAAATGCGGGGAAATGATAAACGGGTGATGTTTTCTTTCCTTTAGTTTTCTATTTTACCTTTTGTTTGGTCCATCGAAAATTTTATTTACCTCAACTGCCTATAACCTGTTAAGGAGACAGCATGACTTCGTTTGCGTGTGCCTGGGGCCATGTACGCGATTCCGTGCGTGCGTAATCGTTCATCTTCTCCCCTAAAGCCAATTGAAACAAAATTTAAAACAAAAGGATCTTGACTAATGGTAATTAAGTCATTCCTAGAATGAGGTAGCTTCCAATTACAATAGATGATCACAACTTTTTCAATGATTTAAAGGTAAAATGTTATTGTAATTGTATTGAACGGTATACTGGTTCGTTTTATGTAAATGCTTTTTAAGGAGTGTTTTAGCTTGTTTTTTTATTTTTTAAGTATAAATAGTTAAGCTGCAAATTAATACATTCCAGCGCGAGACATTCGAGTATGGTTAAATATGACATGGACACCCAATGCGCATGCTCATATCAGCCGAATATAAGATGATACGAGAAAACATTTTGTTGCTTAGAAATTGGATTACAAATATACTGGCTTTAAAATTAAATAAAATTCTAATAGGGCTGGATAAAATAGTAGTCTCGTCAAGAAAATGCATTTAGAAATAGCCTTAAAACTTTCGTTTTATGCTATAATTGATTTCCTTCAGGATGTGTAGACACATATCAAATAAAAATGTTTCAATTATAATAAATTCGATTTTATTTTGACACTAAATTGCAGTTGTACTCTTGCCAAGAACAAATTAATTGATGTCGCATAAAACATCGATTTTTCCTTCAAGCTGTGCTGAATACGAATATGTAGTTTATTTCAAAAATAGCTTAAGAGATGAAATAATTTTACTGTTTTTATTAAATTTTGTCCATTTTACATTTTCTACCATAAAAGTACTCAGTTAACTGTATTAAAATTCAAACCACATTTTGGTCTCACTTTACTTCAAACGTTTATGTTTTATTGGTATGAATTAGGCAATATGTGTATTTCTGTATTCGTGTTCTTTTCCTCCTCTTTATGTTTTATGTTGAATTAAATAGATCTACTATAAAAATAGTTTTCAAAATTAATATGGAACCATGTAGATAAAACAGATGCATTTAGTAATAGCTGAAAATATAAAAAATACCCGAAACAAGCGAATACAAAAGAATAAAAATCACAGAATAATGATTAATTTAAAACACTGATATTGACAAATTGACATCAAGTGGAGGTGATAGTAGATTAAAAAGGCCCAAATCAATAACCAGAAATCAAGGACACTTTGAAACAATGTCGATAAGGAAAAAAAACATATATTAACCGATTTTGAGAACACTATTTTGCTTTTACATCAACTACATACGAAACTGCAATTGTTTATCATTTATTTTATATTGACAAGCGTTTTCCCTGATATATTTACAACAGCACCCATTTTCCGTCTATGAAAGCTATTTCTCAACATTATCGCAAATTGGCTTCATACTCTGAAAATGTATGTTTGACATTTTTGAACTGATGTTTTTTCATTACTGTAAGTAGGCGGGGGTCACCTGTCATCCCACTCATTGACGTCATCCTTCATTGAGATGCGAAGCTCTTCATGCAATTTGTACCCTGAACACCCGGTATCACACTAGCATGAAGTAAATGAGCCCAAAACAATGTCATTTCTTAAATGAAACACAAAGACGTTACGCGTGTTAAAACAAACGATATGCCAAGGCTGTTTTGTTTTATTGAATTATTCATCTTGTGACGTCATGTTTGGTGTCGCGAACAATGGTTATGACGTAAATTTCATTTGCAAAATCATTTGTTCTATTGAAGTAATCTCAACAACCGAATTGTTTCATTGAACCTTTCGGCAAATAAATATTATGTACTTCCGAGAAAAAAGTTCGCAGGGTTTATTTCAATAATTTTTCATATTAAATTCAAATGATCAACATATCGTATATATGGGTCAAAGTTCATGTGCGGAAGAATATACCACTCGATGAATTCGCCACCTGAGATATATTCTTCTGTATATAAACCCTGGTCCGTGTATTATTCTATAATATATCACGCGTAAACGTTTAAGATTTTTTTATGTTACAAGAGCCACCAAACAAAGACAAAACACGTAAGATGGAACAAAATAAAACGTACAAAACACACTTTCAATACCTTTAAAGGCCACTGGTCACCAAAAATTTGAATTAGTTTTAGTACTATTTTCTGAAAGATTATATAATAAAGGGTCGATTTAGCAAAAAATAATAGTTTTTATTATTTGTGCCTTTTTGCGTAAACTGAATTTCTAAAATGTTCTTCTTATTTGTTTATGTATTTATTTTTAGTAATTCCTTTCGAAAGAGACAAAAAAAATGGTATATTTGTTTCAATTGATTACCATCCTTGACAGTTGCTCTTTTTAATGAAAAAAATTGCAAACCAGGAGTCTGATCGTAGTCATTTTATAGGGTTCAATACATCTAGCGCTTTACCATTAATTGACTTTCATTTTTCATTGTCGATATTATTTGTCACAGTGTTAAACTAAGTGGACCGGTAAATTTGTCTTTGAATTCGATTGGTAATAATGTATTTACAGATTATCCTATTTACGTTAAATTGTGATCGAGGATTGCACTTCTAATGGCTTCAATTAAACAACCATAAATAATAAAATATTTTATCATCATGAATTACATAATTAATGCCTCTCAAATTTGACAGTCATTGTGTAATACATTAAACCAATTTGATTATATGCACCGATTTCATTGTTTTATACCCTGTAAATAATAAATGTTTATAAATCGTTGGTAATGGACTTAAACAACTGTCATTTGTATCATTATCTAACAATGAGATGTACTGATACGTGTCAATAAATTAATAGGATAATACAACACCACTGTTATATATAATCATTATACCGATTCTTAAATGTATTTTTTAAATTCTTTTCATTTTGACTTTTAGTTGTTTGAAATGAATGCACAGAAAAACTGATTATGTTACAAAAGTAGAATTATAACCATCCCACTTATTAAATAAATATTGGTATTTGAAATAGATACTTTATAATAAAGATATAAAACTTATTTACCAAACACTTGAATTTCAAAGTCAGTTCTTGTTGAATGGTCTTCATATACATATACATGTAAAGATTTTACCATTACCATCTCCGAATATATATCATACAGACGATTAGAAGCTAATTGGTTATTTGTAAAGATTAAGTGTTTGATCTAGGATGTTTCAGAAGAGACCATTTTAAAAACATTCCAGCACCATAACATCCAGTATGTTTTTATAAACAGTGTTAAATATGGCCCACAAAGACATTAAACATGGGGTCATTCGACAAAATAGTGGACCATTGACCCCTTCTAGAATAAACACCGATTATAAATAATCATTCTGGTGAATCAAAACATTTTTCCATACCTTCTTGTTTCTATAAAAGGATGGGAAAGATAAAAGTTTAAATTATTCATGTAAGAATAACCACATTGGATTAAAATATCAGAGTTATGATTAAAGTAAAATTATTTTAGATAAATTATCAGGAATCAAGCACATATACGTCCCCAATCAAACTTCTAAGAAATTTTCATAGTCTAAGCTTTGTGAACTACTTCAAAATATTAAACTGGGACGTCCGATATTGAAAACCATGCAAGTTGTTAAGAGAAACTGTGTGTTGTTCGAAAATAAAGTGACAGTTGTGATTATACGATGGGTCCTATAGATCGAGTATTTTTCGGCCTCACTTCCCTGGTGACAGTTCATATGTTTCACCCAACTTGTCAGTTTTAAAGTTTTTACTTTGCTTCTGGATTGTAATTCAGACATGCACAAGTATGATGTTTTTGATTTGTTCGTATGTTTGTTATTCTCGTCATGTGACGAGTGGAATTTTCTCTTCGAGTACATAGATTGTCTTCGTTAGAAAAAGTTATTTTTTTAATTTTTTTAAGTCTTTAACTAAGACTTTTTCTCTGTTTTCTAAGAACACGACCGTATTCATATACAAAGCAAAAGTATGTTTAGACTTACGAATTCAATTGTCTAGTACCTGTTGGATCTACAGTACAGGCCAGTCGAAAATTTAACACCAAGTAAACTAATAGGAGACGAAACTCGTATGTCGAGTGGCCAAGATATGGATTTCTCCCATACTTCACCGAGTTATTCCGTTGGCTGCTAGGTGTAAGATATCTCTTTCTTACACCCCTGTGTAAGACAAGCTACACGCGCTGTGACGTCACAAGATAATCATATGCAGAAATTGACATTGTGTCATTGCGCATAGCTATATTTGTTTGTTTACGTTGAGAAATTATTAAATACTTACAGATTTAATATAACAGTGTTTTGTATGTATGGAAGAAACAGAATCAATCAATACCTGTTGTGTGAGATAAGGAAATCTTAATCCTTGGCTTATATTTTTAAGTCCAGAACTCGCTAAAGCTCGTTCTGGACAAAAAATATTAGACCTCGGGTTAAGATTTCTCTATCTCACACAACAGGTAGTGATAGATTCTATTAAGCTAGTGTTAAGAAATTACTGAAAAATGCTGTAGCAATTGTAAAACTGTAAAGTTATGAGTAACGATAAGCCTTCAACTCAGCACTTGTTAGCTTAGTGTTAAACTTTCGACAGGCCTGTATACTACAAGGGGGAGTTGTCGTATAACTGCCAAATTACGGGTAACGATAAGCCTTCAACTCAGCACTTGTTAGCTTAGTGTTAATCTTTTGACAGGCCTGTATAGTACATCCCCTATTTGATGTTATTATATCTTTGCAATTCATATATGTCTCATCATTTACAATTATATAATTTAACATGTTGATTCTGACTCCCAACAAATTCATTATATCTTATAATTAATATTGAGATGAAAGCAAAGCATATTATATATAAAGTAATGTTGTATTTAATATCATTGCGCTATTAAGTATCAAACAAACATCTCTTTATCTGAAGGATTACTTTGAATTGCTATTCCAATTAATATCAAATTATGATATTTTTGCAATTCTGTAATTCTATTACGGCTTAAGCAAATACTAGATGAATTAATGTTATGATTATTTTGTTTAAGAATAAATAGAACTAATGTTTCCAGTAAGTCAGCGAAATTAACAAATATCTGTTATACATTAATTGGATTGGTTGTTTGATTAGAATAAGCAGTCAGCAGCAATCAGTTCTGATCACAACTGACAAATCATGTTTTGATTAATTTATATCAATATTAAGATGTAACAATCAAAAAACTAAAAACATTTGTAACCGATCGTCAACCAACGACTGAAAAAAATATATTTTCGGAAACACTACAGTAATAAGCCACATTGCAATTTTTAGGTTTTTTTTCACTGGTACTATTTATACTCATAAATGCAATTAGCCTTCAGCTGTAAAATGACGTGACTCTTTAAATGCTTTTAACACATCTGTAAAATATAGTTTTCAGAAAATATAACGTCCTTTATTTTATATTAAAAATTAAATAGTGGAAATATTTGACTGATAAAATGCATATTTTTACACCAGTGAAAAATATGTATTTCATCCCGAATTCCTTCACGTGCCTTTAATTAGAGTAACTCCCCTTTTAGAACTGATGTCCTGTGTTTGTATATTGTTGTTTTTATGGCAACAACTATCAGCCAGTGTATCCATCAATATTGGCTTGTTGTCTGGGAAACAAAAACGTCTGATATTAACTGCACTGCATTTTTTTAAAACTCGGAAAACAAAATGTCTGATACACAGACAAGTAACATAGTTCTTGATTATATGCTCAGTAAAGTAGATCCGAAAGTCGTATAAACGTAAACATAAATGATAATTCAGACAGATTTAAAGTTATGAATCATTCTTTATTATGATGTTAATGATGTAACACAATTAAAACAGTCATGTAAAATAAAAACAACATTTAACAGCGAAATATGAATATGAAACTAATTTTGTCTGGTGAACTGAGGATGTAGAATCCATATTCATACTCCACAGTTAAATATCCTCTATTTATGTACGCAGTTGACACTCAAGAAATATTCAATATATGTAAATAACAAAAGCAAACAAAACTGAGCATTAGGAAAACTTCCTACAGTCAAACTGTCTATAAAGGCCACCCTAGAGAACCATTAAACGTGGCCTTTATGGGCAGGTGGCCATTATTTACAGGTTCAAATGATATGAATAAAGCAGGTGGCCCTTATATAGAGATGGCCTTTAAGGCAGGTTGGACTGTAATTATAAATTCCCTACTTCGGACTTGTATCGGATATAACGACATGATAGTATGATTATTTTCGGCTATATTTAGTTATACCACCAGTAATAATTAAACTTAAGGCCTTCATCTTTAATTTAACTATCAATGGTTTAATGGTATTGTACAGCAGCCAAGAAAATGAAAAAGGAACAACCAGTATTGAAGACACACATGAATGGAATATTGATGGCTCGGTATCTGATCAAAAGTCCAAATAAATTGCTTGACAAGATAAACGTTTTACACACGACTTTAATTATCTTGTCCCACAAAACAATAAAATCTCAAGGGCAAAAATCTCGTTTTTGGAGTGATGTTGCAACCTGAATTAATAGAAGCATTTTGCTCATCATTCTGACGACATCTTAAACTTAAGGGTCATTACGATAGAATAAAATTATTCATTAGATTGTCATCATCTACAATAAGAATCTCAGCCCTCGTCTAAGCAATCGATCAAGTATATCATGCTTTTCTTTATCATGGCTTTTCAATATATAAGTTCGATTCAAAAGTATGATAAAAAGAATGAATGCATAATAACGGAGAAATTATAAGAGATCTGATAAGATTTTCTGCTTTTGTGGATATTGTCATACTTTTAGTTTGCTGGAATGCGCTTTTATATACGGAGTAATTTTTGGTGAATATGTCCAATTATAACAAATCATTCTTCAAGGAATTGGATTGAAAAAACACCATTGTATAATGTGAAAAAAAACTGTCAGTGAACCATTGAAAGAGAAGGAAAATATATATCGAGTTTCTTTGTTGAATATATAAACACCTTTATTTGGATGATATTTCAGAGGTAAGTTATTTTACTTTCATATTTTCAACTTTTAATTTAATTAATATAAATAATAAAATAATGTTATACTGATTACACAACGTCCATTCATCAGAGAAAAAAACCAAAAGAGCTGCGCTGCTGTCAGTCCTATAGAATTGTGTTCAGACGAAGCATTATGCAACATATTAGCTAGTTATTTAAAATATATTTAAAGGAGTAATAATTAATTATGTACGCATGCGCATCATATGCAACTAGTTTTTAAAATCGTCTATCTTTGTACGATCTTATAATTATTTTTTATGCTTAAGAGTATGTGGAGCAAGTACTGGCTTATGGGAGATAGAAAAGCTGCATTTGACAGGTTAGAATACAGATGCTGAATACATTGCTTCGGGGTTCTGTTTTATTGTTCATACTATTGCAATCTATGTTTTTCGATTTACTTTCCAAGACTGGAATAATTATATGGTGTCTTAACAGATATGTACATAGATAAATCTAAATATAGTTTGCGATCGATTAGAAAGTTTTGTCTTTTTATCATATTATTGAATTAAGCAAAACCATATTATTCCTATATAATTAAAAGGATTCAGATGTTAAATGTACCAAAATAGTGACCTCATGTATTTTGCCATTTCTGGTTTAATTGGGTCATTCATATGGTCGTTATTACGGTCACATGACTTACAAAATCATATTAAGAGAAACCATTATATGTCAATATAGTTACAAAAAAGGTTTAAGTGTTTAATGCACCAGACTTGTGACCTTGTTTTTTGAGAATCTGGTTTGATTGCAGTCATTTGTCTAATATATCACTATAACATTCTTCCTTGTTAACCTAAGTGCATTTCATTGCCAGATGAGCAGTTTTGAATGAGACAATTTTAAACATTTATGACTTAAAGTTTAAGTCCTTCGTAAAACTAATTCAAGGTAAGACAAAACTTGTAAAAGAAGTTAATACAGGTTATATAGAGACTAATAAAATGTACATCCTCAAGGAACGAAAAATGTGTTACTGTGTGAATATATTTTTAAACAACTTATAATTAAAAAAAAGTTTATAACTTTTATCAACAATAACGATCAATGAATTACAATAGATCTGATAATAATTCTATAGGGCAATTTTGTGAGGCCGGTTGCTCGGAAGGTCAAGCAACTGCCTAGCTACTTTTGCCACAAATGAAATCCATATTATATGAAGGAAACATGAGATTAAGAGACATCTTAATTTTTAGGATACTATAAAGGGGCATCATACTTACGTACTTGTAACTTTACAATCAAATCGTAACAAATTTTCATAATACGTTTATCAATGTTTTTTATAGATTTTCCATTTAACCATTGAACTGTCTTGAAATGGCGTTTGTTTTCATATAACTTCATTTGGTCTCAAACAGAGTTTAAAACAATCAAACATCACTTTATGACAAACGTAATGACTTCAATTTTTCTATTGTCAACTTTCCAGTTCTATGCAGCAATATACCTGCTTCTTCTGCTTATGGTGTATTTGTTTCCTAATTAATACACTATGGTAGAGCTTGTTCCCGCTATAGGGACTTTGACAACGAACCGGCTGATTGCAAATGAATTGTTGACTCAGGGATATTGCAAGCCTAGGCTTATCAAGGCCCGTGGCGGTCGAACCTAGCTAAATAGGAGGTGCTTACCCTTCCGGAGCACCCGACCTCACTTCCTTGCTGGAAGTTTTTTGTCTAACCAGACTTGTCAGTTCCAAAGGTTTTACTTTGTTTCTGGATTGTAACTCGGACATGTATAAATATTTGTGGTTTTGGTTTTGATTGTTGGAAGCAGTATTTGGCAAAAGTTGTATTACAGATAATGAAACAACATTAAAATATTTCAATTTTGAGCATTGAACATTGCTGTAATCGTTGGCGATATTGCTAAAGTAGACATAAAAATGAGCTTTCGATGTATCATAAATTAAAAAAATTTTTTACTTTGTATATTGATGATGCCCTTTTATACTTGACAATGAAATGTTCTACAAGCTGACACAAAACTGAGTCTTAAGACAAATCTATGAAATGTCTGTGACTAATAGAAGAAGGTATTATCATTAATTTATTCTTGATGTCGTAGACACTACATTATCTGATTATAAAATCATTCACCCTCTCAGACAATTGATCGTAGTAAAGATCCATTAATTCATAATTACTTGTCTATATAGTACGTTAGTTGATGAAATGGTTTGCCAATACAAATACTAGTGCCAAGAAAACTTTACCACCGTCAAAATTTTGAAATGCATTCTTTCACTAACAAACTAGATAAATCGACAGATAGATATATATAATATGGACTTTGCAACTGACTATAAAATGCACATTTGTTCGAAATTCACACGCTATAATTTCTTTTATTGCATTCGCAAAAAAAAAAAAAAAAAAAAAAAAAAAAAAAAAAAAACTCAGAATAATATCATATATTTGATATGTATGAATATCAACACAAAATTATAGCTTATTATAAATGTTTATAAATTTTATCGGGAGACTAATAAGAATTATTGATGAAGGATTCAAAGCCGAAAAACCGAAATCCGACTGACATGTTACGTGTATTGAAAAAACACAAAACTTGTTTTTTATATAACAAAACCAACTAAACCTATATAAACACAAACATACCGTGATTTGTCCATACCCCATCTCAAAAGCAAAATTAAAGCTTTAAAAATGACAAATTATGTAAAAATATTTAAAAGATATATGTGTCAATAAAAAAAAATTAAAAACAAACATACTTATCCATTTCCGAATCACAATCCAGAAGCAAAGTAAAAACTTTGGAACTGACAAGTTAGGTTAGACACGTGAACTTCCACCAGGGACGTGAGGCCGGGTGCTCCGGAAGGGTAAGCACCTCCTGTTTAGCTAGCTACACCCGCCACGTGTGTAATCAAAATTGTGTGAAAGGAACATGGAACTATGAGACGTCAAATATATCCAAGGCAATCCTGGACACAGAGACATCAAACTTATCAACAATACTGTGATGACGGCCATAAAACTTTTTGAGGGCCTTGATAAGCCTAGGCTTGCAATATCCCTGTGTCAACAATTTATTTGCAAGCAGCCTACTTCGTTGTACAAAGTCCCCGTAGTGGGAACAAGCTCTACCATAGCGTATTAATTGGGAAACAAATACACCATAAGCAGGAGAAGCAAGTATATTGCTGCATAAAAAAGGAAAGTTGACAATAGAAAAATTGAAGTCATCACGTTTGTCATAAAGTTTCAAATGTAGCCTTTCCTGTGCGTCATAATTCAGGTATATGTTTGTTTGGAATCCGTATGGTGCTTGACAAAATAACCAGAATCCCTGTCCAGCATCAGATATTTGTATCTTGGCTTACCGTTTTTGTAAAAGAAAGACAAGTGAATAATTTCTTTAAGACCTTCTTTCAATGATACATTTTGTAAATTTTGCTAAGTGGTCATATTTTTGTTGTCATTTTAACAATAGCAAAAAGTCATTGGGTTTCTCTGCAGTTTTTCTATTGTATGTAGAACTTATTTAAAGGTTTAAAAGTTCCAAAATGGCAGCCGTTGCCATGGACATCGAAAAAGCGACAAAAGTACAAGTCCTTCGGGTTCCTTATTTGTAATAATGCATCTATTATTACATTATCTTTATTATTTAACAGAAAAGCTACAAATATAGTACACCGGATACTAAATGCAATTTTCAAGTGCAAATTGACATAGGACATAGAAAATCAATCGAGCGACACAATTTACATTAATATTTACAACAAGAACAACAACAACAACAAAATATTTTCAAAATGTAGTACCTTAACATGTCATATCTAGTCCACTATTATTAAAACAAGCAAGGGTTTTAAAACTGCTTAAGAGAATAATAATGTGAATGCAATAACCATTCGAAAGATTGACAAATATGGTCCATATTTACGACTTTATGTGTAATTATATGACGATTCCAATAAAATCAGGGATGAATAAGACTTTGATCGATATTTTGGTGGCATATTTAACTAAGATAGTTTTCAGTGACTATTCTTTGTGTCACATCGTGTGTAAATTCACCTTATCACAATAAAAGGTGCTAAAACAAACTTATGTTTATGCATTTTGCCATCGGAAATGCTAACCCTTTTGTTTAAAGTTACAAATATTAACCATTGATGCGTTTTGATTCTTTTGAGTATGGTTATAATTTTAATGGATTATTTTGATGAGATCCATTGGTACATGCTTTAGAAAATTTTCACGTGCTCGACATTTAAATTTATCCTATGCCTAAACTTTTGGTCCGAGCATTACTGTTGAAGAATTTTTTTCCGAAACGACCTAATGCTGTAAAATTAATAACAGTTATAGTAAAATTATAAAACAAAAATATCATTTTAATCTATATACACCAAAACTGTCGATAATTGTCTTAGTCTCACTGTAAACCCCTTATTGACCGACTTTGCGATTATTTCCAAAATGGCCCTTATAAGATTAATTGTATACTTTCATGATATTTTTGTCTTTCCGATCAAACCATTTTGAGTCTTGTTATAAGGGTCGTAAAGACCTTAATTAGACTTCGAAACTGTTTATTAATTCTACTTAAAATAACGATGACTAATTATGATAACGTGATATTATCACGTAGAAACTAACATTAGGCAGCTTTACAACCATAAAAGAGAAAGTAATTACAGTGTTATACCATGCAATCTTCAGGTTTGATGTTCATTTTAACATAAAATAGCGTGCTGCAATAAACCTGACATTATTCAACATATTTGATCTTCAAGATCAATATTATAATGTACTCAACACCTAATGGAATTCCATGTGCAAATTTACATAAGCAGATTAAAAGTTAATCGAGCGAAAGAATGTTGAGACATAAGTACGATAAAACATACATTTTGTTGCGTAATATTACCGTAATGTTCAGACCAACATCTCTTAACCACTAAATAATGTTGCGATAATATCTATCGTTATGCAAGGAAGTAAGACCGTGAAGAAGACGAGGTAAAATACATTATGCATCTAGACAAAGTAGGTTAATAATGCTCAATAATTCCATGCTCCTTTCATTTACAATTTTAATGCAAGTCATGGTTGATGTAGGTAGCTATTCCGGAGTTCATCGCCCTTCCGGAGCTTCGAGAACAATTCTTTTACAATTTTCTTTCAATTTGTTGTAGTTTAACCGGTATGCACACAATTTTTGAATTGGCAATTCTATCATAAATTGCGAAGTCGGTTAATAATGCTCAATAACATCTTATTTTAATGTTCAATAATTCCATTCTCCTTTCATTTACAATTTTAATGCTAGACATCTTTGGTGTAGCTAGATATTCTGGTATACTATTTCCGATATTAGGTTAAGTGGATTTCACGTGAAGCTTGGTATACGGCCTTTTCGCTATAATAAATAAAATGGTAACGTATCAAGGAGACTATTTATGATATCATCTTAGTGCAATGTGAAGGAAAAGCTATCATTATCATTACTTTAATGTTAACTATAACATAAGTTACATCACACAGACGAAAAATCAGTTTAAATCGTGTATTTTTGAGCTTTGAGGAACAACGTTCGCTAAGTCCTTTAATGCACCCAATATCGGCCACGTCGACAGTGTGATCACGTTGAAACAATTGCTTTATAGAAACACAAGCATACTGGCTCATGTTCAAACCACAATTTAAACTTGGAAACTTTTAAAAGAGAAGTGTGACTGGATGCTCCATAAGGAATGAAAATTGGTGTGTCGGAGAGCAGTATATCTGTGATGAGTTAAACACCTTGTCCCTAAAAAGAAAGAGAAAGTAAACCATTTATATAATTGATGAGATTTTGATGCAAGTTTGTCTCTTGATATCTTACTTTCTCCTATCACAGAATTCCTAATTACACTTCCTAATTTTGTTTTAATCCAACCTTGGGATTAGGTATTTAATGATTGTTTACAATACAATTATCATGATGTATCATGCTATCAACGTTAAGCTCTTAAAGCACCATAAATGAGAAAATAATTCCTGCATTATGTCATGTATTTTAGGGATTTGATGTTAATTCCTTACATAAAGCTTCGTGCAGATACAAATGTATAGCGCCTAACATATTTTTGATATTTAATCCAGAGCTTTAGTCAGCACCATGTTGAAAACTCAAAGTTTTTGAATACGTATATAATTCAGGGTATCATCTATGTCAAGTCACTTTAATTTTTGTCAGAAAAAACTGAAACTGTCTCTGGAGAGTAAAGGATCATGATACATCTTTGGGCCATGGAAATTATGCATGTGAAGTCGTCCAAAGCAGCAATGTGAAATGGCTTCTACACGATTTTACACCGACGGGCGGACAGACATCGTGATTCCTCAAATTAGTTTGCGGGGGGGGGGATAAAACAGTACAAATTTACAACATAAATGCAATAAAACCTGTCTATAGAAACCACCCAAGGGAACCAGTAAAAGTGGCCTTTATGGGCAGTTCACCTTTATATACAGGTTTAAATATTATGAATAAAGAACGATTGGGATACAATTCTACTGACCTTTATAAGCAGGTGGCCTTTAATTCGGATTCGACTGTATATCATTTTTTTAAATCATGGTGACGTCATTTAAAGACGCTGATTGCTGTGTTAAATGCAAATGACACCAATACAAAAATATCATTGAGTCCAACAACATCTTGATAAAAAAGATGTTCTAAAATTTCTAGATGTATCGAATTATACACACATATTACAAATTATGATGCATCTGTTGTAAAATTTGTATGCTTTGTTTCATCTTGTTTCCATTTCTATTTCGGTTAAAAAAGGAAGTTGCTTCGTAAAGTAAATTGTGACTTTGGAATATTGCAAGTATAGATTTATTAATACTTTAAAATTGATGATATCTATGCATCTCAAAAGATCCTCCACTCATGGTCATAAAATTGCCAAATGTTTTAACAGTGACAGAAAGGGGTATTATGTTCTTTAACTCGATATTGATTTGCAGATTTCTAAGTTTGTGTAAAGCATGCAATGAAACTGTAATGAGACATATTGCTCATGGAACATATCAAGAGTCTCATTGTAAAAATAAGTTGGTGAGAAATAATTGATTCCATGTCAGTCAAAGGTTTTGTCGTTTATTTCATAATTGTCTTTATGTGGTAGTGAATTTAAAAACTATGAGTTTTTTATATTCATAAGTAGTAGAGACAGCATCAGGGTATTTAAAACTCTGGGCTTAGAGATCAAACACACCAACAAAATCACCATAACGAGATTATTAAGTTCTCGTTTGAAGTCACATGTTGAATAACCCAAGGTCTCGAGCTGTCATTTATCTGTGCAGAGGTACATGAACTTTATCTTATAGAAAGTATATGCGTTAAAATATGTTACTTTGTGTTAAAGTGTTAAAAACATCAAATTTGGGATGGATATTCATCATCAATCAAAAAATAGGCAACGATGGTAAATGTGTGTCGTCCATTCTATTTGGTTTGTTTTGATTTTTATTTTTGTATCAAGACCATTTATTATCGTGATTATCTGACCCATACATTTTCCATAAGTTGTTTAACAATGTAATTCAATGCATTGTATTCGTCAAAATACACTCCATAATTACATAACAACACGCATTGATAAATAAATTGATATTTTTCGGAAACAATAAATTCATCAACCGTTTCCACTCCTCTCTCTTTAAAAATGTTACGTTCTTCCTAATTCCTGTTATATTAATGAGATAAAACATAACAGCACAGCATATCATAGATCAAGTATTTTGACAATAATTCTGTACATTATAATTTCCACCTTTTCGGAGAGTTTTCTTCTTCTTCTATAGGTGACAAGTCTGGTATTGCAGGCATCGACGATCATGACTTCATTCCCCTCTGCATTCCGTCCGTCTGATGAGATCAATGATAAAGAATTGGTGGTTAGTTTGATCTTTTTCAGGCTGTCTGTGAACTTTGTCCGCTGTCTTCCTCTGCTTTTTTGCCAATGATATTTTTTAACAACAAACACTTTTTCAATCCATTTGCTCTCATTATGTGCCCAAGCTAATTTTATTTGTCTTTCAAGGATGGTGTTGAAGTGTGATTTCTTGTACCCTGCCATTTGTATTACCTATTTGGTTGTTTTTTCTGTCCACGAGACACTAAGGATTCTCCTTATAAACCATGTCTCTACTTTTTCCAAGCGGCGTTTAGTACCCTTTGTCAAAGTCCAGCATTCGCATCCATTAAGAAGGGTGGACCATATATAGCTCTTAGGTGTAGCGATTAAATTGTTTTTGAAAAGTGTCAGTTTACTGATCGCATGTTCTCTGGCTATTAATAATAAGACGAAAAAAGGTTTTTTGCTATCCTACATTAGATCCATAGCCCATAGGTTTTCATCATCACACCCTCGATATATATAAGTTAACAAGACTTTTGACCACGGTGTAAAACTCCTTCTAAGAAAGCTACAATATTCTATCTATAATATTAATGTTTGCTTTGTAACCAAATTATATTTGGCTTCCTTTATAGTCATAGTGGGGAAATCTCGGCATTTATTTTAAGAAATTTTCCTTGCAAGTAACAGTATACATGTACATTTATATGTTAATGAATGTATATTGAATTGTAGAATTGTCATTCATGTTTGTCGTAATTACGCGTATTGACAATATTCTTCAGCCTTGTTTACAATAATTGCACAATATAATGATAGATTCATTTCTTCTTCAAATAGGTTGTCATAATACATTCTTCCAAGAATCTCAACTTCCTAATGATGACAATCCTTAATGACATTCAACTAGATATACCGTTATCTCGTTCATCACCAGTGTTATCTCAATATGCTCAAAAGTCATGACACAGACTGGCTATAGTTATAACAATGCTGAAAAAAGTTTCTTTATACAAAATAATAGCATATATCATCTCTGATATTGCAGTTTGATGTTTCTGATATCTTTATTTTAGCAGTTGCAAGACAATCCTTCATATTATTCTATCTAAAATATAATACAAAATATAACATTAAGATGACTGAAAACAGTATATATTATTTTGCTTTTTCCAAGAATTTTTAAATCATTGGCCTCATATGTCTTGTTATTTGATAGTGCATCCCTTACAGAGAAGCTTAAAACTGAAATGAATATCGGTATTATATTTATGTTTTCATTTATTATTTAAGACGTCAATTCATTACCTCGGAATCCAATTCTTTCGTCACAACAGGATCGTTAACCAAGCCTATAATGACAAAATATAGACATTTTAGTCCAATTTAACGACTGATAATTCAAATATAAATGTTTCTTCGCAACGATTTGAAACTTTATGCACGATGGGTTTGTTTCTGATGTGATTATGCATAAAATCGACTGTTTTTATACTACAACAATTATTACCAATTTCGAATTCATTTATAAAGAGTAAAACTCAACATCTTTAAAGGGGGGGGCATGTTGTTACTTAAAGGCAATATTGTGGCCTTATTTAATTGCATTAAAATTAAGCTAGTTTTGGATTAGAAAATAAAAAAAATTAACTATAACCTTGTAGCATGTAAGAAGGCGGGTGTACAATTATTCAGGAAAAGATGACTTTATTTCCTTGTTAATCAAATTTTAGTTTCTCTCTTCAGATTATGCAGTGCGGTTTAGTTATATTTACTCAGTAGGAAATAAATGTGTATTATTGTCAAAAATATACTATTGTCTTACTTTGCTGCTAGTTAAAATTTTAAATTCCTCCAAAACTAAGGCACACTCCCTCATCCCTCCTTCCTTAGTTAAATTTGGTAAAATATATTTTAGTCATTTAGGTATCTTTTCACCATCTTGAAAACAATTTTGCTTCCACAATCACGGTCAAAGCACTACTGATGAGGAATTGTATTCCGAAACGGCCATCTAGTGTTGTAAAATTAACAATGGTGTAATATGTTATATAATCCATACAATTCATTCTGTAGTTGAATGTATTGAAAAAATATCGACCATCTATAATTGAATTACCAAATGGACATTACTGCATTTCATAAACGCAACATACCACGTGATTATAACGCCATGATGCTTTTGACAGCTTTATGGAAAACGTTAAAACCACAAATTCGGAATAACGGCCGTTTAAAAAGAAAATCTTCATTAATGTTAAGCGATTCAATAATAATTCAAATACAAATGTTATTGGATATTTCATGGTACGCTGGAGAACACATTGAGTTAAACTCGATACCCTCTTATTAATTTTATTTTTATTTTGAAAATATATGAAAAATTCACCGCAGCAGTCACCTTACCATTAATTCTTGAAGCCTTAAATATTTCGTAAACTACAATGTGGTAAGTACGCGTTCGACGGATTATGTTAACCAAGTGTAATGTTCTTTTGGAATTCCTCTTAAAATAAGATTAATTGATACTTTCGGTGTTGTGAATGCAATTTGCATTCGAGTTTTGGAAAAAAAGATATTTCATCAAATACAAATGTAATTTAAACAAGAAGCAAAATAATTATATGTTTTCTGTACATATATTTGTCATATAACGGTGTTAAAATAAAATCGATTTAACTGTATGCCTAAACTTGTCGTATCCTTGTCAAATTCAGAACTACAGTACAGACCTCTCGTTTAACACAGAGCTTACGTAAAGACGAATTCGGGCTAATGGTGCGCCCGAGATTAATAGAATTTATCACCTGTTCGTGACCGATACCGTATGATCTCAGTCGATGATGATGTGATGTAACATATATCCCAATCGAGGCTGTGCCGAGATTGGAATATGTTACATCACATCACCCGTGACTGAGATCAATCCGGATCGGTCACAAACAGGTGATAGATTCTTTTTCTCGTACCATTAAATTGTTTATAATCAAAAACAAACATACTTATCCATTTCCGAATCACAATCCAGAAGCAAAGTAAAAACTTTGGAACTGACAAGTTAGGTTAGACACGTGAACTTCCACCAGGGAAGTGAGGCCGGGTGCTCTGTGATACGTCCAAAACAAAACACGTACTTTCATGGGGCCTCTTGCATCTTGGGTACCTAATTACATTGTACAAATCCGCCTTTTGAAAATAATCCCATCAAACTCTTCAAACTTTTGAAATATCAATGATTTGTAAAGAATGTAAATATAAAACAACTCTGACAACGAAATATTTTGCATAAAAAGTAAAATAAAACACATATCTGAAAAATAAATAAACGCTTTGTTTTGATGACGTCAAGCACAATGATCGCATACGTCATCCTGATTGTTCAATTGTCGCGTGAGGCAGTACCAGACAAACTGGACAAGACAGAAAAATCTAGCACTAGTGTGCGCGTGAGATTTTTCTGTCCGAGGTACGAGAAATGTATATCTAAGTGACGAAAAACTATCGAAAGAAAGATAACAGATGTCAAGTAAGGACTGGTGACGAGGAACCGAGCTGAGCTGCCGATTCTGCACTAATTCGTCAGAGAGTGTAAAACTTTCGACAGGTCCGTATTGAATTTTGTTTTTAGGCTTGTCTGGAATTTGAGTCTCATTTATTGATCATGTCACAAGTTTTTTGTAATACAATAAAAAACATATTTGACAACAACAAGAAAAGAAAAGTAAACATACAACATATGTCACAAATAAGATAAATTGATACACCTAAATACATCTATCTAGTCTATAGTTTAAGTACATATATTCAAAAAATATCCCGTTTATATTTAAGATGCCATGGTGCCATGTTTATTTCATGCTCGGTTTTGGTTCAACAAAATGCTCACCCCATCCGGAGCATCCGGCCTCACTCCTTTGGTTGAAGATAAAGCGTTTTACTTGATTTGCCAATTTCAAAGTTTTTACTTTGCATATGGATTGTGAAATGAAATGGGTCGGTATGTTTGATTTTTTTAGGATCTTCAGTGGATATAAAAACAGATGAATTACAAAGTTTAAGGATAATTCAAGATTAGGACGGACGCAAGATAGTTTAATCGTAAACGCTAGTCAAGAATAGTCTTGGGCGAATTTCATCTTTGTTTGCCCTTAAGACCCCCTTGTTGGCAAACCATAACACAAAAATATAAATCATTCACGTTCCTGGCGTAATCTCGATGAGTGAAATAATCTTGATGTAATCATCATTAACAAACATACTAACCCATGTCTGAATCGCAATCCAAAGGGAAAGTAAAACTTTTGAAGCTCACATAATATTTCATTCTCTCACTTTTCTGATCAGTTAGTAAGGTGCTTGATATATGTTTGAATTCAATCATCAAATTACAAAGATTTATTGCCCTTTCATAAGCTTTTCGTCTTTCACAATGAATTGTTTACTGACTGATTGTAAACTATAGGTCCAACTGTCACGGCGATTTCTTCCCTCTAAGGAACGTTTTTCCTAGTGTTTTACTACTTTAGAATGAATTCAGTATTATTGTTCCAACGAATTAGACACCCTTATGTTAAGATTCAATGGGCGGACATGGTCGGGTGGTACTGTCACTGGCTTTCGAATTCAAAGGTAATGGCTTTGAACCTCACTCAGGACTCGGAAATTTTCTGAAATGATTTTCATCCCCTGTCCATACTAGAGCTGTAAAAAAGTTCCATACTAAACTAGTCTTTCGGATGAAACTCAAAACCGAGGTCCCGTGTATCGGTGCAGTTAAAGACACTTTCGTAGAGTTGGAAAAAAGAAAGCCATCTGTGGCCACTGCAGACGACGCTTACAACTAAAAGCAATTCAAACAAGCTGAGGAAAGTGAGAGATTCCAACAGAAAAGGCTGTACTTGTGATTTATTGAGATCAATGTTTTGATTTACTAAACTCTATAACAGGAAAGAAAAGGCCACGCAATTACTTGTTATATGGTGCAGTTTAGGGACACATGTGTCTAAAAAGTAGAACAAGTTAGTTTAATGATCAGTCGTTTCATTACGTTTAATCGAAATTCCTATTATTCCTTTGTTGTTCTTTTTTTCTAATCCTGCGGTGTTCATTTTGTTTGCAATGTAAATATTATTGCTACATTTATTTAGTTTTTTTTTCTCAATAAATAACTATTATATAACTAATCAATTCCATCTTTATGATTGGCTAAAATGGTTACACGTGACAATTTCATCTCACATGATATACCATAGATCCCTGAACGTTATCGACTTTTGTTAACGTTTATCGCGTAAACTAATTATGACGTCATTAATTGTGTGATTGTGTCACATCCAGAATACCTGTTATTTATATATAGGTAAGGACTAAGAAATATAGTAAATGCGGGAGATTATTCGTGTGATCTGTCTCAACCAGGGCGAAATAGGGAACTGATAAAATAGGTATATTTCCTGGACACAGTTGTGAGAAATGATTGTAAATCGAAGTGAAAAGTTATATAAGAAAACAGTTATTGAATATTTTTTAAGGTGTGATATTGACCGGAAAAATAAATAAAAGTAACTATTGAACTCGGCTGTTGCCTCGATCATTATTTATTTTTCTGGTCAATATCACCTTAAAAAATTCCATAATTGTATATAATTATGTTCCATTAACAATCAAATAATTCTGTCTGGTATATCTGTGAATGACGTAAGCCAGATTAATTATGTAAATAATCTAAAATACTTTTCTGGGATTATGCCCATCGTATGGTTAACCCTCAAAACTTTCTGCCGGTGTCCAACAGTCATCATCTAATCATACTTGATCAATCTTATATTCCGTTCAGATATATTGAATATATGCGATGACCACTAAAATACATTGATGATTTAGCCGAAAATACCAGATCAATCAAAAACAAACATACTCATCCATGTCAATCTATCAAATTAATGACATTTGTCGTGTTGATGCCACCAAATCCAAATTCATTAAATAAGTTGATGCTCATGTACAACAAATATTCATAATAAATAAATATATCTACCATTAGTCCAGTGTTTTGGACAGTTTTATCGGTTATACATCTTTGTTCATGGTAAAAGGTTAACGGCCAAAGTCGATCACACTCCTTCCTTTAATTTCTAGCTGATAAAGAAAGTTCCTCTATTTATTGACCAACGCTATTCTTGTTCAATTAATTATAAAATCAATAAAAATGTGATTATTTCGAAGTTTGTGATTAATTAGTATAAAGATTTCATCTATGTGGCTTCTTTAACACAAGGTCATATAATAACAAATCAAATTACTCGTCTCCGTATATTTTTAGACATTTTGTTACTTTAATAAATGGTGATTTTGATTCAATTATCATTACACAGCAATATACAAGAAAACAAACAAGAATCAATTATTTAACGTAAAGGGACACTTATTAGGACAGCCATTGTAAATGAAAATACCGTTGTCGTACAAACACTGTATTTCGTGAAAATGCAACCAGCTGTGTTATTTTAGTTTATGAAACAAACTACAAAACAACCAATTTTAACTGATCCAGTGTAATTAATAAAAAAAAGTGTCCATTTCTAAATCCCATTCCCAAAAGCAAAGTAAAAACTTTCAAAATGGTCAAATAAAATTCAACACTTTCATTTCGACCAGAGAACTAAGACCGGGTGTTCCGGAAAGTAGCCCCATGTGCCGCATAATTTATTTGTAATATCAGGTTAACCATGTTCGATATAGGTTAACCCAAGTTCCTTGATTTTGGCGTTACTTGTTGCCAAGAATTTGCAAGACTGTTTTGCGGCCTTATTGAAACTTTCCGATTAATTACTCTTTTCCGATACTTAGATGACAGCACAGTGTGACTTGAATAACATTGAATGATAGTTTCACGAAGAAAAAACATAGCTTGTCGATATATGATAAAATGTACACAATATAGACCATATTGCAATAAATTTATTTTGATTTAATCACTTGTAATCAAATAAGAAGAAAATCACAAAAATATATTTATATTTACATACCACGAACGGCATATACGTGATGACGCATAACATAAAACCGAATTGATTTTAAGTGTCTATTGTGAGAAATATAGAATCTTTAGGGTGATGTTGGTATCCTACCATAGGGATATAGGTACAAATAAATCCATGGACTTAATAAGCGGTAAGGATTTTCGTGTCACGCTTACACGGTGACAAAGATGTAAATTTAGGTTTTATCCGAAAAAATCTTGACTTGTAAATGGGATTAAAAGACAAAAAAAGAAAAAAAATGTCATTGTTAAATCTCAGGTTAAACCCTACTTATTACACTCATCGAAAACACATACCAATCCATGTCCAAATCATAATCCCAAAGCAAAGTAAAAATTTTGAAACTGGCAAATTAAGTCAAAACTGTATACTTTTACGTTCGTAATCAAACTTGAGAATGGACTAAAATTTAAAACCTGAGCACCTTTTTTAATTCTAGCACTGGAACAGCACCATTCATCCTTTCAGAGCATTAGCCTGGCTTTCTTTGACATCTTGCCTTTACTTCAACGCATTAAGCCCCGCCTTCTTTGAAATCACAATAAAGACTCGACGAGAGATTGACAGTTCGTGATAGATTACTGAAATATCTAAAAAAAAAATTGAATTCTCTGCTTTCTTGTTTTTCTATTGTCTTGTGGCGCATTAACCATCCCGGTATGTTTTTGTAATAAAATATATAATTTTGACCATTAAGACATCATTTATTGAATAAAGAATTGTGTAACCGAAAACAATATAAATAGTAATTAACAGCCAACGCAGAGACTGAAAGTATGTTTGCTTATGTTTAAGTTACATTATTAATTACAAAAATAGTGCAATTTACTTTAAAACACTCCTTCAATGAGACATTAATGAACCATAAGGTACATGTAATAATTATCTTTTCTTTTTCTCCTCCTAATGAACTGCCGATTTCAGAAAATTTTCTACGATTTAGTCATTAATCATATGTCATATTTTTCAGATGATTAAATAAATTTGAACAATATTTAACTAATGTGACTATATACGGTTGGAAATATTTTCCTCTTCTTTATGTTCTTAAAAGTTTTCGACGATTTTTAGCAATCGTCAGACGTGTGGTGCTTTTCTACAATAATTTGTCACTTTTAACATGTTTAGATTTATAAAAATGCTCAAGAAAACTATAATCTGTCAAACAAATTTCTAAGGCGTATTTTGTTTACGTACAAAAAAAAAAAAAAAAAAAAAAAAAAAAACAAAAAAAAAAAAAAAAAAAAACAAACAAAAAATATAAATAAAGAAAGCGATAGACGGGACATTTGTTATGGTTAAATATCAGCATATTTCGCATGCATTAAATAAATTACATATAAAAACATACGAATTCATGTCCAAATGACGATTTATAAGCAAAGTAAAAACTTTGAAACTGGAAATTAAGTTAAACACTTGATCTTTCACAAGGAAAGTGAGGTCGAGTACTCCTGAAGGTTTAGCACCTCCTTTTAAACTAGCTACACCATCGCCGCGTGTGTACTCAAAACTGAGAATGAAACTATAGGACGTCAAATATATCCAATGTATCGTTCTGATATAAAGACATCATATTTATCATTAATATGTTGATGACGATGATAAAACTTTTTGAGTTTAAACGGAAAGGAATTTGTAAAATGAGTTAGAAAAGCTATATTCATTTGGAAGCTGTATGAGAAACATAAAGACTTCAATTTTTCTATTATCAATTTCCATTTTCTATGTAGCAATATAGTATATGTTTCTGCTTCTTATGATATAATTATTTCACCCTATGGTAGATATAGTTCCTACTACGAGAACTTTATACAACAAAGGAGGTTGCGTACAAATTGTTGACCCAGGGATATCGCATGACTAGGCTTATTAAGGTTCTCAGGAGGTTTTATGGCCATCGTAAATGACAATCTTGTTAATACGTATGGCGTTTCCTGTGTCCAGAATTACCCTAGACATATTTCACGATCCATAGTTTCCTGTTCCTTTCACTCTCAATTTTAATTACACACGTGACGAGGGTATCTAGCTAAACATGATGCGCGTAGCTTTCGGGAGCATCATCCCCTTTTCCTGGTGAAAGTTCACGTGTTTCACCTAATAAGTCAGTTTGAAATATTTTACTTTGCTTTGTGATTGTGATTTGGACATAGATTACTATGTTTGTGATGGATTTGATTGGGTCATTTAAAGCATGTACACGTTCCGGTTTCTTCAAACATTGCAGAATTGACCTTGAAATAAATTAGAGAAATAAAACAAACCTTTACTTATCCTTTCAGTTGCCCTCAATTTTATAATAAGTAATTCGGTTTCTAATAACAAAGTTATGTTTTCTCTACAGACAACTGAATCATTTGTAAAGCTTTACTGGAGCTAAACGTACTTATGTTAAGAATGTACAACTCGGTTTCCAAAAATAACCATTTATAACTGACTTCGATGGAGTAATTAAAATGCACTCGAACTATAAATGTCTCATTGTAGAAAAACGATCATGTAAATGATCGAGAAAAACAGCATTTTATTGGATCCATGATGTTTTCCATTCCAACATTATATGTGTTATTTGACAGATTTACTACAAAATGAAGTCAAATGTTACTGGTTTTTATTTCTTTTTCCCATGTTTTAATCGATACAAAACATGTTACTTCTTAATGCAAATAAACATGTCTGTGTAATTAAAACAAATGTTGTACATATGAAGGTCGTTGTTTCTGAAATGTTAGGCTTGAGAATAACGTTTTTTTCTTTGTTTTTTACCAGAAAATCTGAAAGTATTTTTCTTTAAAAATAGTAATAAATACCTGGACGTGATAACTACTGAGTACTTACAGTGACAAATGACCAAGACTGCAATACTAACTTGGAGTGAAGAAATAGAATAGAAGATAACAATTTGTGACTGAGAAAGTAATCAATAGCTATCGCAACCAAGAACATAAAAATGCAAACGAATGATAACACAGACAAAAAGGACAACTGACGAATAAAATACATAATGGGACCACTGATTATAAACTCCAAAGGACACTGGAATATATGTACAGTGAGGTGGTTACAGTTCTATTAGAGGACCTTGAACGCAATACGCACATTAATGACATATTATACTAAGCACTAGACGGCCGTTTCGGAATATATTTTCTCATCAGAAGTGCTTGGACCAAAATTATGAAACAAAAATTGTTTATAAATCATAAACAAACCTTATTTGATTAAAAATGAACCACCAAACCATATATATTTTATAAAGGAATTGATGGCACTTTATATACATGTAATTACACAATTGACGGATCATGATATTGACACTGTTCCTGATATTTTTCGTAGGCAACTGAGACAAATCGTCGTTGTGATCTTGGTGATTTGTTTTGCAATAAATCGTTGATTTTGTAGAAACACTAAAACACAAAGCTCAAGAGAGTGCATGATACTATTTCCAGCGTGGCTAAACTTTATATATGGAGATTAAATTTCATTTCTCCCTTTATTCAATAACTGCGCAATACAACTGGAAATTAATTTTCAACTTTTTATATTTTCCATTATTTGTTACTTATAGTGTATTAATTAGGTATTATTTCATTGTAGAATAAAATTTTTTAGTACATTAAAGAGTATATTTATTTTGACAGTTAAGAAGAAAAATGTATAATAAAAACTGATTCCACCCACGTGTGTTTTTTATAAACAAGATGTCCATCACGTTCAATTTACGAGATAAAACAGGACTCGGATATAAAAAGGATCGGGTAATGGAAAATGACTTCTATCAATAATGCTTCAAATTCAATTTTAATATCATCAGACCCCTCTTATACGACTGACAAAATATATGTTATGAAACAACAGGAAACCCCAAAGGTACGGAAATAAAGATTCGAGAACATCTCTTAATTAGGTTACAAAAAACGTAAAATAAACATGTGCTTCTAAAGAAAACCTAATTCTGATTGATAACTGACACAAGCTTAGTGTATCTTCATTCATTATTGGCATTTATAATGTTGTATAAGTCAGTTATAAATTGAAACAATGAGACCATTAAAATAAAACATTCAACTGCATGTGTAGTACATCAAGTTTGACCTGGTCGCGTGATCTTAAAGATAAGGCTTTTAATGTTCAAACAGATATACCCATTGTATAATTTAGGGGCTATTAAGTGTTGATATATAAGGATAGAAAATAATAAAACCGGGAACCAAGTGTTTATGACAATGAAACATTGTTGTCCTACCTGAATCACACAGTCTATTGACTGAATCTAACATAAAAAATAAAGGTCAAACGGACAGGTCAAACTTGACGCACTATATCTCAGCGAAACAATTTCTTTTTAAAATGGAATATAAATTAGGTTAGATAGCACTTAATTTTTTTCACATTAACTGTTTATGTTTGTAAATTATATAGATCAAAATTGGTTGGTTTTATGTTCAGAAAATGTTTTTTCATTTTAATTCTTTAATTAACATTTTTGTTTCACCATAATGGATACATATTGTTCTATATAGCAAATGTATGCTTTTTGTCTATGTTTTAGAAACTGTAATTTAACTTTGGCCATATGCATTTCAGACAGTTACTCTTCAGTGAATACTTTCTTAATCAAAAAATAATTATAATCCAAAGATGTGATATTATGTAGTGCCACTGTGCTTACCCTTCCAGGGTAATCGGCCTCACTTCCCTGGTGAAAGTTCACGTGGATCTTCTTAAGTTTACATTTCTTTTAGATTGATTCGGACATAGATAAGTATGTTTGCTTTTGATTACAAACAAATCAAACATAATTATTTATCAGAAATATCAATATGAAAACATTGAATTGAAATAGAAGTTATAGATACAAACAATATAGCATCATAGCACTTGTTTAAACATTAATGGGGAATACCAAAATAGCAATATTAACTTATTCTTGTAAAATGACACGGCAGATCCCCCGCATGTAGATAGTATTATGGCATGTGGCTTTTAGCCATGTCATTTCAAAAGTGAACGATGATATTTGTAATCGGATAGTCTTTAGAGAGTAATCTGTAAATGTAATCATCACAATTCGGAAGAATTATATTATTGTAATGGCCCAATTATGTCTAATAGGTTAATTAGATTATGTTTTGTTTATCTCTGGTAAGGACTGGATGTCTGATGTTTATTAAAAATTAATATACAAATTCAAATGATATTCCAAATATTGTAAAAACTATCAAATTTAGAAAAACGTGTAAACTTCCCATGTTGCAGGTGTAGCTAGCTACACAAGAGGTGCTTACTCTTCCGGAGCACCCGGTTTCACTTCCCTAGTGAGAGTTCACGTGTATCACCTTATTTTTCAGTTTCAAAGTTTTGTACTTTGCTTCTGAATTTTGATTTGGATATGGATTAAAATGGTTGTTTTTCATTAGGTAACACCTTGCAGACTAACATTTGGCCTACAAATGATTTCTCTTTAATCACAATCAAGACTAGATTTTGTTCCTTACGCCCTTATATTATCTTGATGAAAATATGTGTGACAGGTACACGATAATCAATACCTTCACAAGAAACATATTTTGAGAAAATCAAGATTTTGTTCAGCTGTTATATCCGTCAATGTGTATTGATTTCGTTAATGTAATATACATATTGTTGAATGTTAATTTTGTTGCCGTATATAGATGAAGATCTACATCACATTGTTCGGGAGTCGTTGACCTAAATTCAATACTATTCCTTCTTGTTTGTGTGTCTGTTTGATTTCAAAAATAGTACCTTGGTATTGTTAAGCTTCACCTAGTACATTGCTCCCTGGTATTTTTTTATAATAATTGTAATAAGGTATTTTGTTACTTGGAAAATGTACTTGACTAGACCTAACGCAAACCAGGAAATTCATTATGCAAACGAACGAATTAAAACTGAATCGAAACTACAGTGTTGTCATGTTCTACTTTTCAATGCATTATTTTAAAAAAACTCAAAGGTACCACATGACATATCAATCTAAAAAGAAAAACAATCAACAGAATAGTAATGTATAGAAAGTTTGCCAGACCTCTTTTTATAGAGTACGCTATATGAAATATGTAACGTTAACATTAACATAGCTATAATTGGTTTATTGTTCAGTATAAGTGAACATTTCACTTATGCTCTTTAGTCACGGTTGTACACATTATGAGGATTAATTAGGATAGTGTAAACGTATTTACTTTCGCGGTGCTTTTTTCTGTTTTCTTTTTTTTTTTTTTTTTTTTTTGCTTATTTCACAGTCTCGAAAATTAATACCGAGCGAAAATTATATTATGTTTATTTTGTTAAAGTACATATTTGAAAACGCAATTTTTTACACGAATATATATCTTAATTTCAAATACCCCGAAAAAATACACGCATACCTAACCGTATTAAAATATTAAATGCAAGATCAAATAGTCGGACTATTACTTTAACATTGAAATGAAAATGAACATTATTTTAATCTATTTTGAATATACAAATGGATAAATAGAAAAAAAATTAAAAAATACGTTAATTTGTTTTTCATTTTAATGTTATTATGTTTTCAAAGAGACTATGCAGTTGTTGTTATGTGATAAAAAAGTTTTAAGAAACGTGCTTCAATAAAGTCGATCAATCATTTAACATCTCAGATTTGTTAACAAATATATATCACAAATATACATAGTTTCAATGAAGTGTCATCCACCACAAGTCACCTGTAAGACTGCTAAGCGTTTATGAAATATTTGAATATTGAAATCCTTTTAAGCATTTTTCCATATGAAGGTTGATCAAAAGATCGGATCATCATAACATTATAATCAACAAAATTGTGTGCTTTTATGGTTCAAAGTTCTATAGTTATCGATGTATAAATGTTGGCTGTTGTCCCGAGGTTACCAAAAACTCAGTAGGCCATAATTCTGTATTATATTATATAATATTATATTATATTGCTGATAGTTAACACTTGAAATTCTTCAAAAACTACTCCCTCGTGCAAAATATACCCTTAGCTAAGTTTGGTAAAAAATATTTTTGTCCTTTTTGTATCTTTTCAACATCTCGAAAACAATTTTGGTTTCATAATGTTGGTCCAAGCTTTACTGATGAGGAATTTTATTCCGGCACGGGCGTCTAGTGCTGTTAACTTAAAACTGGTATAATATGTTATTTATACAAGTAAAAGCTTTGCAATTTGTTGAAATATAATATTGTGTAACAACGTCTTTGTCAGTAACAATCAATCATTATGTAAAACAAATACAACACACCATCGTATAATGAAATTTGATTGGTATAGTCATTGCAGTTAATGTTTTCTTTAAAATATTAAGAATGTCTATTATTATTACTACAAAAATAATCATAATTGGTGTTTGTCAAACAAAATATGCGTTAAATTAATTTTATCATATTCAGTGATTTTAACAAATTTCACAAAGATGTTTTAATATTTAAATCATCATGCAATATTGTAAAACAATTTAGATGATTACATAAAATTTTTCATATGACATAAGAAGAAGAATTACAAGAGATTTGACCTTTCATTGAGACAAAAAATTCTCATATCATTCTTTCTTAAGTTTTTAAATGTTTAAATACATATCATTTGACATATCTAAATCAATTTTCTTTTATCAAGTTGTTCATCATTCTGACACTTTACCAAGCAAGACCATTCTATCAACTTATTACAATTTCAAGATAAATACTAAAGTAAAATCTATGTACGAGTCGTACATAAAACCCTAGATCAAATACATTCTTGCAATATTGGTTAGGCAAGGAAATGGGGTTCAATATAGCAGAGACGATTTCAAATTAGAAAACAAATAAATCATTATATTGTCCAATGACCCAATAAATAACATACAAGCGTATCTAGTATAAAGTCGTTATCAGTCTTACACAGCATTGCTCGGTCGTCAGCGATCTAGTAATACAAAATGGCAAGAGACAACAAATAATTTCATTACCAAAGTACAGAGATAACCTCCATTCTGTCAGCAGATTAATAAGACAAATAACGTTATTTACAACATCACTTCTAGTATAATTAATAGGAAATGTTCAATTTGATATATTGTACAGGCGTGACTTGTTTTTTTTTTTTAAAGAAAGATGGTAGTTAATGTGTTAAAGCCTCAGGTATTAGAGTTTTGTTTTAAATAATAAGATTGTTTCATCACCATGCATAAAGTTGAAGTTTTGCTATTAGTTGAAAATAGAAGATAAAGATAAACAATGATATTACGTTTACATCACTTGTTTGTTTTAATAAGAAGTTGCAATATATTGATGATACCATCATTATAAACACAGTTTCAGAATGTGTTCATGTATCAGTGTTCAATTTTAAATTACATTGCATTTTATCAAAATAGAAGTAATAAAGTAGTAAGCTTAAATGTGACATATTAGGACCAACAATTGAATTACTTACATTTTTTAACATAAATATACATAAAATTCGTACTAGATATGTAATAATATTGAGTCTTTAAACTGATATATCGTAACCATTAGTTGTGGAGTACAAAACGTTGTCGCATCACAAACAAATGTGAGCTAGTGAACTTTAGTAGAAACTAACCAATGTGTTTTATCTTCCCCAGGCATATATGTAATTATTGCCAAATGTATTTGCTAATTGGCATTTGGATAGAGATACATTCGGGTTGACATTTGGATAGAGATACATTCAGATTTATTTTATTTAATATGAAAAGCGAGTACTTTTGTGTCTATAGTTTTGTTTTTCACTTGTTAATGGTTTTGTCTAAATTATAAAGCCTACAGTTTCAGAGGTGTTGCTTATAATGAATAAGCATGTTTACATTGTCTCAGCAGATGGATACTCCAACAAAATTGATGTTGATTACTTTTTACATAATTACCAATGCTACGTTTTCTAGTATAAGAAACTTCGTTTTTAAAACAAATATTTAATATACGTTTTGTTAATTGCTTTGGTTCTGGAATCATTGCCATGTCGAAAAAACAATTTTTTTGGATGTTTTAGGAAAACGTTTTTGAAATATTTTCCCAAAATCAGTCTTTTGGATTATTTCCAAAGAAAATCATTCTTTTTTATTTTTCATTTTTTTTCCAAAAACAATTTTGTCGGAATTAATTCTAATTTGAATTTTAAGTTTAATTTTTCCAATTGGAATTTAACAATAAACTTCAAATACTTAAAAAGTTTTTTTGGTATTTCTATTTCATTTTAGAATGGTACTTTATTGTTACATTATACTTGTTTGCATCAGAAGTCTCTTTTGGATGGCGCAACTATAGGAAATAATCGCATGTTCAACATATTTCGCTATAAAATCACCGATTTGTAATAATGAATAGGACATGATAAATTTGACATACATCATTAACGTGCTTATAGATGATAGCAGTTAATAGTTCAGAACATCAGATATTTGTTATTGCAGTTGTAAAATCAGTTCAGAAATGATCAAGCATGGAATTAGAGTTCTATTATTTAAAGAATAAAAGATTTACAACATGATTTCATTTCATTTTATATGACTTTGTTATAATGCCGTAAAATTGATTTATGTCAACAGAACAATACGTTGATAATATCGTCGTGCACATACTGCTAGAATCGGTTTTTAGACCAATGTTTTATCACATCATATTCCTGAATAGATGAATTATTATATGCAATGAATGGTATGCATATTATGTATTTTTTCGTTACACACATGTAATCAACGAAATAAAGTTGAATTGGGATGCGCCATAGCTTTACAAATAGCTGAGAATTATCTTCGTACTGTAGTTTTTTTCCTTCATGTGATGTTTATTTCATTTGTAGGTCAATGAATTAGTCGAGTTAGGATGCTTTATCGCAGTGAAGAAACTGCATTCGCTGGATGGTTTGACTTGACAAATATCTGAGCATGGTTTATGTACTGTAGTTTTCAATATTTTTGCCCTTCATGTGAGGTGTGTTTCATCTATAGGCCGTTGATATAACAATTCGACAATTCGTCTTGTGAAATAGTTGAGGCCCAACAGTGTCTTGTAGTTTGCACAGCGTTTGCCCTTTATTCAATTTATCGATTTGAATTACAGCATGAATATTAGACGAATACACGTTTGAATCTTTTAAAGCAAGAACCACTTAAAACACAACAAATATGAATAATTTTTATTATAAAAATCTTCATACAGACATAAAAACTATATATGGCATCAGCCTAGTCTTATCAGAGCCCTGAAAAAGTTTTATGGCCGTCATCACAATATTGTTGAAAGTTTGATGTCTTTTTGTCAAGGATTCCCCTTGATATATGTGACGTTTAATAGTTTATGATAATTTCACTCAATTTGGATTACATACAAGGTGAGGTGGGTGTAGCTAGCAAATAGGAGGTCAATACCCTTCCAGAGCACCCGGCCTTACTTCCTTTGTGGAAGTTTCCTTGTTTAACCGAACTAACCAGTTTCTAAGTTTTTACTTTGCTCCCGAATTCTGATTCGGAGATGGATTAGTATGTTGTTATTATATTAAATCAATATTTTGGTGGCAAAAGATCATATACTTGACTATTAAAGCAAACCGTTTTGGCTTGTATAATTTGGTGTTAGACGAAGTTTCTGCCTTGCTAATGTGCCTAATTTAATTAGTACATGTGTTACCAATTGGTTAAAATTGGCTGCCTACATCGTAATCAAACACCACAATGTTCTAAATATATCCGTTTCGCAGATTATGCAATTTGCGCTGCTTCACTGTCGTTTTTCACACCATAAAGGGCACAAAACACTATGTCAATTCCTAAATAAAAGATATGTTACACCGTATTAACATATCGGTATCAAGATATTTAGAAGATATCTTAGAAGCCAAGCTCCTTCAGCAACACATTTGCATGTTTCTAGGTGGCATCTTTACATAAGAAAGTAATCTTGACCCCTTTTTCATTACTCTGGAATTTAAAGTATGGTCCACTTATGACCTATCCATTTCTGTTTGTGGGGTAACTTTGAATTTTTTATATTAAGTCCGTGGTGGGTATTTTAAGTATGCAGTATTATGAAAATTACCTTCTTTTGAGTGATATGATATTACCTCAGTTTTCAAAAATTAAAATAGAAAATTTACAACAGTAAATTCATTGCAGAAATTGGCAACAATATTTACAAGAGCACTGACAGATTTTTCAATGAAAACTACATGTGCTTTAGTTAATATTGATGACATTGCAACTCTATGTAGTTGATGACAGGTTTTAGTTTACACTTAAAGTTTCTGTGTTAAAAATTAGTGAATTTATTTTGGATCTTGAAAGGAGGATTTGGCATTCTGGATTAATGTGTAAGTGAAGATTACAATGAATCTTTTACAAAATGCAGGTTGTGTTCTTTACCAAATTGGAAGGCATTCTACCAACTCAATTCACAATGATATAAATCACAAAATACTATTCAGATTTTTGAAATACATTATAAGGATGTTGCTGTAAATGATTATAGTGCTGACTACACCATCAACATGTCAATGAGGGTTTCCGGCAATGTAAAGTGTACATTAGACTGAAGCTCATTAACACCAGACATGTTACGAATATTGTAGTACTGTTTCAAAAAAGGACCGTCATTTGATAACCATTCAGCTAGAACAGCAGCAGCTGTTTCACGAATTATGGTCACCCGGAAGAGATATGCGTCCTGGTTTCCATCTACAATGAAATGCAAACTAAAACGTCAGGTGATTAATGCATGCATATCAATACATTTACTGTATCAGAATAATATTTCTATCAAATGTCTGATGTTTTTATGAGCAGACATTTCGCTTAGTTGTCATTAAAACCACAATCAGTACGTTTACTACTTTGTTAATAAAAATAGGACTTATTTATTTTAGAAAAGACAACAGGCAAGCATTATTATAAACTGTTGTAGAGCCTTGCTTGGTAACAGACAACACGCCAATGAAAACAGAAGACAGAATATAAGTTATTCATAAATAGCAGAACAAGACAGTAAAACACTCATCACTACTGATTTATTTTTCTTAGTTTCCTTGTATGGCTATTTTATCAATACTTCTATAATGTCATGTGCCATGTTTTGGTTATGTTGGCTGTTGACAACAAGTACATATTGCAGATTTCTTTTTGTTTTATAATGATGTGTAATTTATTAACAGTGACAATATATTGATGCTTAATTCGTACACAGGCCAGTCATTATTACCTAATTTGTAACCTTAAGAAACCTAAATTATTTTTACCAGGAAAAGATTAAAGATTCATAAGATAGTGTTGAAGATGTTTATCAACCAGATAAGTGACAAATTACGAGTAATTACGTTTACAAACTGTAGTTGAACCAGTTTATATTCACAATTTACAATAATATTTCATTTCTTGTTCTGTCTGTCTGGTTCAACGTCCTGAACCTGTCTTGTTAAGGAAGAACAAATACTCTATCAAACCTCGCCAGAGATTTCTCTCTCCCTGCCTTATTTGGATTTTCTACATGAACATGACTGGATTAATAAAGAACAGATGCTTCATTAGGCCTTGCTAGTCACCTCAACAAATGTAATTTATCGCAAAGGGCCAGGACCATTATATGTAAATAAAACAAAGTGAAATTCGATAAATGAGTATCAGTAAAAGGTTATCTATAGTTCATACCACTATAGTCAAATTAAACATGTATCTCTATTTTAAATACATTATCTATAGTATCAGTTTGTATGATAAATGAGGTATTAGAAATCAATTTGCCTATTCATTTTAAATTGAATATGAATTTAATTTTCTTCTAAAGTAAACAGTTTCTCCAAGATTGAATGTGATGGTTTTTCTCTGCAGATGTTATGGGAGAGAGTTTGGAACATTATCAATTATCTTATTCATTTTAAAATGAATATCAATTTAATTTTCTTCTAAAGTAAACAATTCACCTAAGATTGAATGGGATGATTTTTCTCTGCACATGTTATGGGAGTTTGAGACATAATCAATCTTTTATTCATTTTAAAATGAATACCTGTATGATTTTTTTTCTAAAGTAAACAGTTCGCCTAATATCGAGTGTGAAGGTTTCCTCTGTATATGTTATGGGAGTTTGAGACATAACTTGTCATTGGTAGAATCATTATCATCGTAAATCCAAGAATAAAACATTTGTGTAGTGATGAAATTCTTTTACGCCCAATTCAAGTGGTTTTTTTTACATTTTAGTGGGACATTAGATTTATGACAGCGGAAATTCCCAGTGTCGGAAGAAAACCACTTACCTCCGACAAATGTCCAAGTGTCCAATAATAGGTAGAGAAATGCGCAGTGCGTCCTCCCGGCATGTCATATAATCAGCAACAAAGATACGGATCCATGAATCCAGAAGCCAAATTTAAACTCTGAATACTGTCTTGCAAATTGAGTTAATCGTGTGAACTTCAGCCATGCAAATAATGACGGGTGCTTCGAAAGTGCAAGCACCTCCTGCTCAGCTAGAACAATAATACATCATTACATCAAACAATCGGTATATCAATGGGAACAAACTGTGCACCATTGGTTGCCGATTTGTTTCTTTAATCTTATGAAGCAGAATTTATGCAGAACCTTGTTAATTAAAAAAATCTTAACCATCCTAAATTTGAAGAGTATGTGAATGCCATCTATCATAGTGAGCTTGAAATAAAAGATTTAACTGATTCCTTACGTTCAGCTTCATATTTAAATTTATACCTCAATTTTGAAACCTGCGAAAGGCTTCATTTGAACTTTTTCATTTTTCTATTGTAAACTTTTTTCTATGTAGCAATATACCTGCTTCTTCTACTTATGTTGTATTTGTTTTCTAATTAATACGCTATGGTAGAGATTGTTTCCACTACGGGGACTTGCAAATGAATTAATGGCCCAGGAATATTGCAATCTATGCTTATCAAGGCACTAATAAAGTTTTATAGCCGTCATGACAGTATTTTGATAAGTTTGATGTCTTTGTGTCAAGGATTGCCCTAGATATTTGGCGTCTCGTAGTTCCATGTTCCTTTTACACAATTTTGATTACACACGTAGCGGGTGTAGCTAGCTAAACAGGAGGTGCTTACCCTTCCCAAGCACCTGGTCTAACTTCCCTGGTGGAAATTCACGTATCTAACCTAACTTGTCAGCTTCAAAGTTTTTACTTTGCTTCTGGACTGTGATTCTGACATGGATTAGTATGCTTGTTTTTGAGTATTAACGGTCATTCACCTATGTAAAGTTACGAAATTATTTTTTATCTAGGTTTTAAAAAAAACAAAGATTTCGGTTAATACTTTCAGAACATACTGACAAAAGTTGAAAAGCTTTACGTTCCTACTGATCGTTGTTAAGATATATACATCAGCTATCAACTGACCTGGAAACATTTGATTGTTCACCGTGACAGTAGACATTTGTTATGTTCAAACTATCAATGCAATTACTACAAAGAACGGAAACAAAATGAAATGGTGTTCTGTACTTTCAGGCAAAATGCATACAGTAACTTCATTGTCTAAGATTAGATTAAATATATCGATTACTGGAATCTTAAAAAAGAACTTCATTTTTTGACATGAGACCGAGAGATTGTTGCATACTTGAGTATTTCGAGTTCAAAGTTAAATAATTAGCCATTCAAAGTACGATCTTACTGAAAAACAAGAATGATATAAAAATAGCCCATTCATTGAAATGAGATACGAGTTCAACATCTCTTGACAGTATGATTGAGCCGTAAAATAGCATTATGATACCCCTTTATGATATGATGTTTTGGACGTTCAATAAACTACATGCATGATTAATATAAAAGACTTATTGATATTTATCATCTTCTTAAGACCAAAATGATAATAATATATTGCTTTACTGCATTGATAATATCCTTCATAATAAGGAGTGTACAGTTTTTCACAAGAAATTTATATAAAATTATATATATATCCTTATATTTTTTTAGAAATTGAAAAAATGAAATGAGATACGAGTTCTTGACTGTAAAAAATGAGCCGTAAAATGGCATTATGATACCCCTTTATGATATGATGTTTTGGACGTTCAATAAACTACATGCATGATTAATATAAAAGACTTATTGATATTTATCATCTTCTTAAGACCAAAATGATAATAATATATTGCTTTACTGCATTGATAATATCCTTCATAATAAGGAGTGTACAGTTTTTCACAAGAAATTTATATAAAATTATATATATATCCTTATATTTTTTTAGAAATTGAAAAAATGAAATGAGATACGAGTTCTTGACTGTAAAAAATGAGCCGTAAAATGGCATTATGGTACCTCTTTATGATATGATGTTTTGGACGTTCAATAAACTAACTACATGTATGATTTAAGGATTTATATAGATATTTATCACTTTTAAGAGACCAAAATGATAATAATATATTGCTTTACTGCATTGATAATATCCTTCATAAGAAGGAGTGTACAGTTTTTCCTCAAGAAATTTATATAAAAGTCATTTTTAAATAATGAAACTTATGAGATAGGATATAGATCATAGTAGTTTTATATATGTTAAAAGACATCTGGTAATCAAAACATTTAATCATACTGGCTGGTTTTCAGAGAAAAATTGAAAAATAAAAGATTCCGTTACTGCCAAGGATCAATTGCGATTCGACAAAGAAATCTCACATTGGTATATCAAAATGTTGAAATCACATCTATGTTTTGAACATATATACAGATTAAACATGTATATGATAAGAATATGTAGCAAAATAAATTATTTTGGATATATTTAACGTCTAATAGTTCCAGTTTTTTTTCATTTTATTTTCAATTTTGATTTTACACATGGGATGTCTCGAAATGCACACCCTCTCTTATTCCTATTTCAGAGGTAATGATAAGGAAAGGGTTATCTTAAATATAGATGGCTTACTGTTCGAATTCGTACTCGCGATATGCATTACTTTATAATTTACTGGTTTACATGATCAATGTCTTGATGAGGTCATAATCTCCCCCTTCTTTTGTCTTAAACTGTAACTTTCGGTTGCTCCCTGAGATAACAACCACAAGTATACTGATACATTTTCCATTCTTTTAATCTTAATATTCTTTTCCTTACAACAAAACGGATGACACGGGGACATCAATGACGGTCATTTGCTATAGATACCCTTTGTATTCGCTTAAAAAACTCTATTTATCTTATATATTAGCTTGATGCGGGACAACTAGTTCTTAAATTATATTTGTATCCTGTACCCCAAGAAAGACTATTTATATTTATTAGTGTCAACATGTGGTAATATATGAAGGTTAAGGAATAGAATAAAAATATCATATATACAGAAGCTTTTATAAATTAAACAATTTAATAAAGACAAAGCATATGAATATTTGATATCCAATTAGAAGCTGTACACAACTTTCTGAAGCTTTATTTTAACTTCACGTTTATTCTTTTCTTAAAGAAATCAGGAAGCACTCTGTACATCAAAGGATAATAGGATTGTAAAATACAGTACAGACCTGTCGAAAGTATAACATTGAGCTTATCAACAATAGTCGAGGTTCGGCTATCAAGTGGACAAGCTATGGATACCCCGTTGATGAGAAAGTACCAAGGCATAGATGGAAGCAACAGAAAGCTTCCGAGCTAACAAAAACAAGATATGAGTGATCGATTCGACAGCAAGTATCAGCTCATAGTAGAACTTTCGACAGATCTGTACTGTGGATAAAAATATTATCGAATTTTTAGTTACTCAACACAATGGATATTATGTCAATTTTTACAAAGTAATCAATGTATTATGTATTCTATGTTTTACAAATGACATTGATGTTTTGCTTCCTGATACGAGTCATTCTAGAATACTTGAAAAGAAGACTAATGCCACATCAGGTCATTTATATGTAGTACGTTTTAAAACCTTCATTAGATAAAAAGAATGGGGAAACACATGATTCCATCAGGTTTAAATAAACAAGAAAAGTAGGATGTGAATAATAAAGGCTTTTTTAAATTTCCACATTGTGTGTTAGTGTATGATAAAAAAGAATAACGTGCTTATGGTTTTCAGGCACTGATTCCCACGTTTTTAATAGGAGTCTTTTATAACCCACACGTTTAGAAACTATTTGTGATTAGTGTGTATTCAAATATATGCATTTTGTATACAAGAGATATTCTGTTTGTTTTAGACAATTGATCTCGACTATTCAAAACAAATTTAAAAGATAAAAGCAGACAAGGTTACCACAGAATATAACAAATACATGTATACAAAAGTTGCAAATGCATTAGGGAAATATTGACAGTTTTAATAAATATTTAATTTAGTAGATCATTCCATCTTTTTTATTAATTGCAAGGAATTGTACTGTACTTTGTTTTAGTTTTAATTGCCTTTTCACGACCTTGGCTATTGAATGAGATATGATTTTTTCTGGTAATCAATTATCATAACACTGAACGAGTACAGTATACTATTATTAAACGACCATGACTCTTACATTTAATTTGGGTTTTGACATTATTAAAAGTGTAATATATAAATATTTAGAATTATCATGACATGCATTAATTATGTTTAAAAGATAATTGAGTGGTAATCACAAACTATTTATAAATATTTCTAATTGTTGTAACCATCAAAACCACACATACCAACCCATATCCAAACCAAATCTCATAGCAGAATGAAACTTGAATATCAGTTAACACGTGCATTTCCAGTAGCGAAGTGAGTCCGAGTGCTACTAAATGGTAATCAACACCTGATTAGACCACTACACCCGCCATGTGTGTAATCAAAAGTTAGAATAAAAAGGTTCGTGGAGCTATGGGACGTCAAATGTATCCAGAAAAATTTTAGATAAAGATACATTCTTGGTATCATCCATATTGTGATGGCAGACATAAAACGATTTGGGGGGCCTTTACAAGTTTACAAGGAGTGCAATATCCCTGCGTCAAAGATTTATTTGCACGTAGATTGTTTCTTTATATAAAGTCCCTGTCTTTGGAACAAGCTCTATCATAGCTTATTAGGAAAAACGACGATAAAATCTCGTTTGTCATACAGAAATATAAATATATTAATAATAAAATATGTAATTCTTATTTAGCAAAAAATTAATTGGAGTCTCGAAAAAAGTCTACATCAATAATAACGCAACGACATACCCGTTCAAGTGTTTTGTTTCTGTTACTATATGGCCATCATGTTTGCTTTGGAGCAATATATTAATTAAAAACAAAAATACTGATCCATGTCCAAATCACAATCCAGAAGCAACGTAAAAACTTTGGAACAGACAAGTTAAGTTGGATACGTGAATTTTCACCAGGGATGTAAGGCTGGGTGCTCCGAAAGGGTAAGCACACGCTGTTTAGCTAGCTACACCCGCCACGTATGTAATCAATATTGCGTGAAAGGAACTTTGGGACGTCAAATATATCCAGGACAATACTGGACACAGAAACATCAAACATATCAACAATACTGTGATATCTCAGCTACTTTGATTATTTTATATCTGACATGTTTGGAATTAGCTGGTCTGTAATATTGTTATTTTAAAGATTATGTACAAAATGAATTAAAATAAATTTTAAAAAGTGTTGATATTAAATGCATTCCTAACAGTCACTTTAAATTAGGAAAACGACATTTGTAACTAAAGCACATGAATCTACATCATAACAGTTAACAGTACCAGGAACACAACAGAATTGAAGTAACAACCAAATACGACACGACTTAAAAATACATTGGAACTATTCAAGAATTATTTGGTCCAATTGCAATTCAAACACAGGTCATTCACGCGTATCCAAAGATTGGCAGACAAACACACACAGAACACAGTTCCATAATTAGTTGGTGTTAACTGGTAGTCAGGTATTCCAGTACAGTAGACAACAATGTCATTTGCGGTCTTCATTAGGATCACACACACATATATACATGCAAACACAAACTTTTCCTATCAGTCCGGTAATTGGTTGACATTTGCTGATTGCCACTTGTTACACAACAGTGGACACAAATGTCATATCGCCGTCATTAGGATTGGTGATAGAGGTGAGGTTTTAGTCTTACAAATTGTTATGTCTGTCTGTAAATTTATCTTTTTTTTATTTTCTATTTGCAGTTCATTATCTTGTTTTTAAGAAATAACCCTCTTGACAAGATGATATTTCAGATATAAAACACGTAATTAGCATCAAATTTTAATGTAGTGTCGTAATTAGTGTATATTGTGATATGTCGAAGATGTTTCAATTATTATACGACATCAATAAACACCATTTTATGTCAGCTGCTGAAACCAATGCTTTTAAAGAATCTAAAGGTTTTTCAGGAAAAGAAAAAACGTTAAAATGTTTTTGTATATCTGTAAGGATCTGTCTACATTGCATCCAAATAAAAATAATACCTGCAAGGTGTTTGTAATGCAGAAAAACAGAAATACAAAATCAAGCATTTTGACTCTTTTTTTTGTTTTGTGAGCAGTCGAAAAATGAAATTTCTAAAAACTGTTTTATGTATCAGAACTATAGCTTATTATATGTACTAAACATGTCTTTGGTTTGTTTGGAAATAATCATCAATTTGATCGTTATGGAATATTCAACGTACCACATTCCATTCTACAGCAAGCAACAAGAAAATCTGGACTTAGATTTGCAATATAAACATTATTGTTTGTGTAATCATAAACAATAATTATATACATTTTAAAACTTTTTTTGAAAAAGGGAAAGACAAGAACGTTTTAAGAAAAAATGAACTCTTACAGTTGTGTAGTATTTTGTTATAATCAAATATGTGAATACATAGTCAAAGTAACCAATTTCATCATACATTTATTTTTCAAAAGAATATATTTACAATTGGAATTGACCTTCTTTAGATTAAACTATTTGTTTTAACTTGCATTCAATTGCTCTTGAATAGTGTGGGGTCATGACCTCTGATTACGTAACGTTAAGCTTTCAGATTATGTCACAGAATGTCATCCTTTTACGTCATGCATTGCTTGATTAATCAGCATCCACTTTCAGTCCCGACGTAACTATCCTAATTTGGAGCAAGGCTGTTCTATCAATACCGTATGTTTGTCGGAATCTTGAATGAAACAAATTATTGTAGCGATAATTTTACATTTCGGACATGCTATCAATATTTATAATGTTTGTAAATATAAGAAATAACATTCTATTTAAGTGTTTTCATTCGGTAATATGAATGAGAGTCAGGAATGAACTGCTTTGCAGTTCATTGACTATGCTATTCCTGACTCTCATTCATAATACCGAATGAATACACTAAAATAGAATCTTATTTCTTTAATAATGAAAGAGAAGGATATGAGCCAGTTAGAACGTTCAACCGGAATATTGGTTGGAACTTTTATCATCCCCCGTTTGATTGGGTATCCTTATTTAAATCACGGCGAAGTTGAAATTTACATTTCTGTAAGTTCTGAAAATATTTTAAATAAAAATATCATAAAAATTGTATTTGAATACATGTACTTGGTAACAATCGACTATGAACATAAGAAAATACATTATAAATCAAACTAAACAAGTAAATGAAGGCAAAGCATATTTACATCTTTGCTTATAATAGTCTATAACGGCTTCTCGGCGTTTGAAGGGCACGGTGTTAAATGTCCAGAATATTGGAAATATTATTTTGATATATTTTTCATAAGTAAATAAACTGACGCATGGACAGTGATATACCTTTTAGAATAAAATTACAATACAATTTGTATATATTTTGTAAACAACTACAAACATATCGATTCATTTTCAAATTACAGTTCGAAAAGCAAAGTAAAAACTACCTTGGAAGCGGGACCAGTTGCCTCGGGAGAGTAAGCACTATCTTTACCACTGGCTTAAATATCATAATAGAAGAAGAATGTTTGGATATAAATATGAGAGAAGCACCACCCTTTCGATATATTTGAATTTTGTTAGTTTAAAATTCATTAATAAAAACACTGACATTTTATGTAGTTAATCACCACATGTACGTATTAGTAATATATATAAAGGTTACAAATGGCACATGGCTAATGACTAAATGGACCACATTACTATACCAATCGATTTGTTACAAAAAGGGATTAATCTTATAAATGAAATTTTGGCACGACCTGAATACATCCTTGGTCTAACGTTAACTTTTTTAGTCGGTTAGGACCCTGAAGATGTATTAATACAAATATTGGCATTTTTTCAATATGGAATCCAGTGCCCATACAATGTTACGAGTTTTAAAACAAACTGGTCCAAAAACATATTTATCTTTTATCTTTTTTTTTTTTTTTTTTTTGATTAGTTTACCTGATTCTTTCATATTATTCTTTAACAAAAAACATACTGACCCATGGCCGGAAGGTAAATATTTTTACTTAGTAATATTATATACTACATATACTGGTTTATCGACAATGTTCTTCAATTATATCATTTCAACTTCCTTAAACTTAATCTAGTTTTACTCGAGTTATACGCGTAATTGTAAAATCATCAAAAGGCATATAATTTCTGTTTTGTCAACATTATATTATACAGTGCAAACTCCATCGCATATTTGGTCCAAACATCATTGATGAGGAATTGTATTGATTTGTTTTCCGAAACGGCCGTCTAGTGCTGTAAAATAAAACTGTTATTGTATGTAATCTCTGACTTGACCATAACTGATAAAACGAAGAATTCAGTTGATACTGTTAAGGTGCATTCTGCTAGAACTTATATTTTTGAATTTTGCCTTCTCTTTTGTTTCAAAATACAGCCTGTCAACTGAGACAGAATGGAAATAAATAAGATTTAATAAAAGTACATGATATAGACGGTTCGATATGTAATTCTCTTTTTTCGTCGTCAATGTCCTAAAATGCAACAATGAGAAATATCTGTCTATTTAATCAAGTTATTTTTTCAGATAAAGAACGAGCTCTAATAATCTATCATTGGAACAGACATTCAGATTTTTCATTACAGTTCACAAGATATCTCATTTGTTACCATTATAGAACATTATTAGTTGCATGGACACTCATGTCTGAGTTGAAACATTGACATCTTTTCATTATGTTATATTCAATACGACATAGAATCAATTTATTGAACAAACTTTATACAGAAATGGAATCTTAATCTGCTTTTGTCAACCTGGACCTAATGAAATTATTCAATGTGCCTAGTCTTGTAGTAAGATGTTTCTTAAAATACCAATCTTCAATAGTAGCGTGAAGATGCGAATAACCGAAATAAATGGCAAAAAGTCTCAGTAATACCATGGTAACAAACTAACGGGATATTTTAATACATTTTTAAAATATGTAAAGAGATTTGATTGAAAGCGATGGTTCAATGTAAAACTTGGAATATCTCTTCAATGTTTACATTTGTGGACCTCTGAAACTGAAATACGTATTTTAATATACTAAAAGACATGCACTTCTGTGGGTATCCAAAGAGTATTATAATCAATTATCTTGGTTTTTTTTTTTTTTTTTTTTTTTTTTTTTTTTCATTGACTGTTTAGTATAGCATTAACCTGTATCGTGACGCGTTTATTGTTGCCTTTGTTATTGCCAGTTATCGTGTGTTACCATTACCATATACTTTCGAAACTACATATATTTTAAAAAGCTAAACCCTTCCGTTATGTAATACTCAATACAATACGGGTTAAAATGAACAATCCGTATATTGATATTTAAACAAAAAAGGAGTCAGTCCTTTCCTTAGACTAGTATGAGATATTGTGTGTTTGTGACAGTGACTTACTCCTTATTTAAAAAAAAAACCTACGGGGATCCTGTTGCGCCTATGACGTTAAACCTCACACACCTAGAACACCACTTCCGGTGTTAACATTGCCATTTCCACCACGTTAATTCCCCATAGCGCCAATAGTTTCCTTTCTATAGAAATATTTTATGAAAATCACGGATGCGCTTACAGATTATCTGTTACAACTAGGTACCAGTAAGTGGATAATGTAAGTTTGTTATTATTTTTTATTCCATTTTCTATGAAAACAAGTCGAAATTCAATGTCAAAACACACATATTATGCATCTCTTAGGACGTGTTCTATGTTTTCAAATTTTCTACATTGAATTAATTATCAAAAACACAAATAAAGGTTAAAACAATACACATGATTATATTTTGCCAATATATGTAATTGATTTAAGTATTTTAGTGTCCAGACTGTTTCAAGACAATTTTTTCACAAGTGCAAACGTCCAAAGACCTCAGGTCATTCCTTATAATGTTCTTCTTAAAATGCAAAACATATATATTTATTTCTATGTACCGGACTAATTTGTAAGATATATATTATATATTATAAATGATATGCAACCATAGAAATGCCAAACCCAAGAGAAGGAGAAGCATTGTAAAAATTATTAATTCACTTTCACCCACTGTTTTAGTTGTAAAACCAAAACTTGGATATGCTTACAGATTTTTTGTTGCGACTAGATATACAGAAAGGGAAAATATTCTATATTCAATTAAATGTGATTTTCTTAGGAAATAAGTGGTAATTTTCTGTCACAAACACACCGATTCTCATAGCAGAGGTTCAGTGTTTTCACATTTTCTACACTGAGATAAAAACCACAATTAATTTTAACAATAAACATGGTTTATATTGTGTCAATATATGCAAGTCATTTACGTATGGTTATTACTAAAATTTTCATAAATATTGCAAGGCAAGTGTTTCTAAAGCAAAACGTCCAAAAGATTCTAAGTTATTTTTTATTTTAGTAGTGTGGATCTTAATACATAACATATTTTTGACTATAATGGACTATTATGTAATATAAATATATTTTATAAATGATATGCAACCATAGAACGGCCAAACTAAACAGAAGCGTTTCCTTATGAACTATTCATCTAATGAATTTGTGAAATTAATCAACTGAAAGAACTAAATTGACTTCCTCATTCTGCATGACAGATACTCAATGATCTGAGAAACGTACTACCATTCAAACAGAGAATGCACTGATCAAACTTACTTGAAAAATGGTGTTTAGTTGAAATTGGACATTTAACTCTTTTATTTTAACATTAAACCTTTTACATATCGACTTTAAAACGACATTAAAACTTACATGCAGGCAGTAGTCAATATGTCACTGTCCAACTAGTACTTGATAAACCTGATTGTAACATCATGTTTTGTCTATCTTGGACATCTGGATTCAGAAATGTAACAGAATTAGTGTCTTTGTAAGTAATTAAGGTCAAAGGAAATTAAGATAACATGCAATGTTACATATGTCAATGTCTTAAAATATACTATTTTGAAAATTTAGTGTGAAACGTGAATGAACTTTACTTAAATATATTGTCCGATAGGTAAATTACTTAAATTGCACTTGGTAAACTTATGTTAAGTTTGACGTTTACTTGATTTAAAACAACAAATTGGGAAGACCAGGAACTTAATCCCAATAATGTTTATTTTAAATTTCTAAATATTCGTTATAATTTGTAATATTTTAAAGAACTAATATCAATTAAGTTTAAATAGTATTAAACATACAAGTGTGGTTCGTTGAATTTGATATGAGATAAATTGGCTCTTGCAAAACATTTAAGATAGCATTTTGATGTCCTTTATACATTTGGTTTAACAGTTTCACTTCATTTTTATAATCAACAAAAACACCAACATATCGGTCCGTATTCAAACCACAATACAGAAATCAAATTAAAGACTTAGAAGAAACGACATATTCAGTCAAACGCGTGAACGTCCAAATGTGAAGTTAGGTTGGATGTTTTGTAAAGGTAAGCACAAATGCTGTTGTTTAGCGAGCTATATCCATAAATTGGGCAATAAAAATTGAGAATAAAAAGAAACATTGAACAACAGAAAGTAACGAGATTTAGATAAAAAAAGGTTTTGCAAAATGATTGATGGGCAGAATAATCATAAAATCCAAAAATTTATAAATCCCTCGCGTGATTCGGAATGTCTCTAATAGATCGATAAACTTGCGTCTTCAACCATTTGAAATACCTTTTTGAGTACAGTTTTGGCATTGTGTTTTAGGAAATTAACAACATCAATAGCATATAAAATTTAAGATACATAAACATGCTCAAAATGTGTTATTTTTACTTGAGTGATTTGTAAACATCGTTAAACATAGCTTTTAAACATTTTGCTAAAATTAAATCTAAAGTGCAATGTATAAAACTGTCACCATGATGTTGAGCTAAAGTGATATTTTCAAGATAATAATGTTTAACTTGGGCTTATTCAATTTAGGATTTCTTTTAGTTTATTGTAGTTTTAAACACATTGCTTTTGACGTGTATAAAACATGAATCCGTTCTAAAGCTCTGGGACATAATAGGTATCGGGATTACATAAAGACATTATAGACATTGGAATAACATGCAACCTTTCAATGTGCAATTGTCATAGCTAATGTTGTCAGATAATGATCTGTCTGGATACTCAAGTTATTTGAAGAAAAACTGCATTGCTTTCAATTTCGATTTGATTTTTTTCACTTGAACTTTTAGTTCATGGTACACGTTATTGCAATTACGGTTCCTTCAATCGACACAAGCTACTAACAAATAAAGAGATGACTCGGGGATATTGCAAGCCTTAGATAGCCAATGCACTACTTATGATGATATTATTTCTTGAAGCGGCTACCTTGTGCTGTAAAACTAACACTAGTATAAAAATATGTAGTTTCTAAGGCTTTTACAATGTTTTATGGCTGACACCACAATGTTGTTGATAATTATGAAATTATGATTTTACTTTATGAAACATATCCTAGATAAATTACACGCCTCAGTTCTCCTATCATTCTAAATATTGAATTTACAAGTGACGTCTGTATGAAGTCCAAATAACATATTATACCAGTGATAGGTTTACAACACTAGATGGCTAATACAATTCCTCATCATTAGCGCTTGGACCAAAATTATGAAAAATAAATCTTCAAAGGATTAAAATTATATATAAAAGCTACCATTGATTTACGGATTTACTAAAAGAAACATACCAATCCATGTCGGAATCACAGTTAAGAAGCAATGTAAACTGACAAATTGGTATAAACACAAAAACACACTTACTTTAATACATACATGACAGAGGTCCCTGTTCCATGGTATTTCATAAAGTTTTATTCTTGAATTATGCTCTAAATTGGTTTGGTAATTGAAAAACATGTGTTTATGACAATTATACATATTTTAAAGGAAAACTATAATTAATAATACAATATATTCATGACATCATGAAAATGGTATACGTATTTCGCACTGAATAACTAGTAATTGATCATAAATTGATAAAGATTGCAGGAAAAAGACGTTTTATACCAAAAGACGTATATACAAAAACGCAGTAGTGAATATCACATCAACACCGATATCCATTTTCACATCAACAACATCAACACCAATGTACATTAAATAATCAAATAAGACATTTAATTACTGTCTAGCATTGATAACACAATAATTTCTTATATCAGAGTGACAGACATTTCACTTGTAGAAGACAATAAGTTGAAGGTTATTGATGTGTCTCGGTATATCAACATTATCCACCTTTGAGACATAAGTATTCATATCTATTGGTACGTTACTCTTCTTATGGAAAAACTTTGTTTCATATATAAATAATTTTATTATTATTATTATTATTATAATTTTTTTATAATCAGTCGTACACTATGTTTTGCCATTTCTTCTCAGGTTGTTTTGTTTATTTGTTTCATATATAAATAATTTATTATTATTATTATTATTATTATTATTATCATCATCTTTTTGTTTTTAGTATCATCAAAAATAGTTTTATTTTGTTTTCTAGTTTGTGTTTTTTCTGAGTCTTGGTTCCTTCGGTAAATGAAAAGTACGTGTTAAAACTACAAATTTATACATTAACTTTAAACAGACCGACCTTGTATACAAGTACAGCAGAGGCAAACTAGACCTTCATAAAACAACAATCATTTTACAGTGTGACAAACATTCATTTGTAGGATAATATATGGATTTGTATTGATATATCAGCCTGTAATTATACGACAAAATGATATAAGTATTCATAGACGCGGATTATATCAAGGTTATAGTAATTTTGCCTGTGACTTCATTTATACAATATTATAAAATGAGAACGTAACAGAATAATATGTTTTCATAAATGTTCTTTTGGTTCTACGTTGCATTTAGCTTTGAACCTGAATTATAACGTGACGCCCATGAAAGGCTACATTTAAAGCTGTATAAAAAATGGGATGACTTTAATTCTTACATTGTCAACTTTCCATTTCTAACAAGCAATAAACCTGCTACTCATGGTGTTCTTTTATTTATTCCACAATTAATACGCATTGGTAAAGCGTTTTACCATGGGGAATTGATACAACAAAGCAAGCTGCTTACAAATGCACCACCGACAAGCTATGTTGGAACCCAGGCTTATTAAGGTCCTCGAAAAGTTCCATGGCCGTCATCAAAATATAGATGTCATGTTGTATACATAGTTATACATTGTCATACTTTAAAATAGTTCATCATGTATTTATAATATACATGTAGTGTTATAATATAGCAATAACATACCAATCAAATTAAATCACAATCCCAAAAGCAAAGTAAAAGCAGTGAAAAATAATAAGTATAGTGAAAAACGTTTACTACTAGCAGTAAAGTGCTCCGGTAGGGTAAGGATATCCTGTCTTGTCTAACTTAATAGCTTAACCTGCAACGTGAGAATTCAAAACTGTAAATGAAATTATTTGTACATGTATTCGGTTTTCGTTGAAATTAGTGTTTTTCTCATGATGTCAATGTTATCTATATTGTTATCTGTTATGTCTCACTATTGGTTGTCCTATAATTGTCAGGTATCATGTCCAAATACAAATTTGTTTTTTTTTTTTTTTTTTTTTTTGTATTTAACAAATATTGCCCGACTTTTTTGTTTTTGTTGCGGTGTATTTCAACACATTTAAATATTTTGCATGCAAGGAAATATATACATAACCGGCATTTTATTGTTTTTTTCTACCATACCCCTTGCATAATATTATTTTATAATAAATAAGCCCTACTGCAACATGCTGTTTCCCAATTACTTATACTTATTGCCTTTCAAAAGTCGAGTTTTATAATATGCAATTGATTTTATGTGTTTGATTTACCTGTCTCCTTCATAAACTCTTTTTGTGTTTTTTCACATTATCAATTTTACGAATTTCACACTCGTCCATTAGTCACTTACCCCCTGATGTTAATCATATTTATTCACTATTTTATGATTTAACTCACAATGGTCTGTTATAACTACCAATATGTTTATTCAATGATTTAAACTATTAGTGATATCAGATCTGTTAACCGTTATCCCACATTAAACACCACAAAGTGACTAATGACCTTATTAATAACGTGTATGCCCTTCAAATTTTTTTTAATTCAAATGATAAAGAGTATTTGATTACATTTATGCTGGGTATTCTGGTGGTCTTCTAAACATCAAAATAAAATTTCAACATTCAAAATGATTTATTTCAAAGCTAACCCAGAAAGTTCATAACGAATGATTCTACCTTTTGTTTTCTTTCTTTTGATGCATATGAAATGGTTCAGTTAATGATGTGTTCATAATTTTCTATTTATTTGTCTCCACTCAAAAAATGAATAATTTTCAGGCTTTTCAATATTCTGATGATTAAAAATGTATTAGTTCAGAAAGTTCATAACCAATCATTCTTTATTTTATTGTCATCCTTTTGATGTATATGAATAAGTCCATTTAATGACGTGTCCATAAGTTTCTATTTTATAACGTTCTTCTTCGATCCCTCGTGTCAATAAATATTCATCCTTTCACTACATTACTGAATTAAAAGGACTTCATACCATGCCACTTGGCACTAATTCCTAATATCCATTAGATAAATGGTAAATTAACTTAATCGCAGTATATTTGATAATGCTTTTGAAAGTTTAATTGAATGATTAAGTTAATATAATCATTTGGGTTGTTTGAATTGGCAACCCGTTAACAGATTACTTTATTGCGTTTGATGAACACGTACTTGTAGGAAACATCTAATGAAGCAGCAAAATAGCCATATTAACGAGTGGATATATCAAATTATCTAGCCAATTCATACATACAATAACCTGTCGAAAATTCAACACTAATCTAATGAAATCGTTTCGAATAGGTCCCTCGTGGGATATATATACATCGACCGCTGCTATATACTCTTGAAAGGTTTCCGGCCACTAGCTACCCATGGCTACGTCTCTGATGTCTGGCAAACAGACCACCGTCTCTGTGGACTACACTTTGTTAGCTCAATGTTAAACTTTCGACAAGTCTGTACTGTACAATATATTCGTCTGATCTGAAGTTATTCAGAGTACGTTCTACTAAACACGATTCCTGAAAGACATTGTCAGCATTAAATTTCTGATGAAATAATCCTTTTTATGGAGTACACTCAAATCAAACTATAGAAAGTTGAGTATACTTTGATCAAAAGGTATTTACTGAAGCAACGCGCTTGCTGAGTGGTAAATATTAAATCGCATTAGACTATTTTATGATGAGATGAAGTTCTGAGAATTCAAACATAATGCCTGGCTTATCAAAGTGATAAAAATCGAATTTATCTGTCGAGTTGACTTTTTAATGTCCCAGCATGATACTTAACTAATTCCATTAAATTATATCGTTTTCTTTCCAAAAAATACAAAGTGAATTTGTTTTAGATTTATAATCAGAATATTATTCAAATAATTGCTTATTCCAAGAGGACTTACATTATTACTTAAATATATATTTAACTGCGATAAAAAGTTATTGTCATATTTATTTTATGCAGACATTGCAGTCTATCATTGGTATTTAATCACGGTGCACGTTTTAATAATGTTATATTTTTTCATATTTTTTGCATCATTTTCCATTAAAAACCAAATTAGATTTTACAAATTTGCCCGTATTTATTTTAGTGCGAGTTGTTTAGTGTATGACAACATAGTCTTATGGTTTCGCAATTGTAAGTACGTCATTAAAGTCTTTGATGTAATCAAAAACAAGCATACTTATCCATGTCCGAACCACAATACAGGAGCAAAGTAAAAACTTTCGAACTGACAATTTAGGTTAGACACGTGAACTTCCACCAGTCTAATGAGGCCGGGTGCTCCAGAAGGGTAAGCATCTCCTGTTTAGCTTTCTACATCCGCCACGTGTGTAATCAGAATTGTGTGAAAGGAATATGGAACTATGGGACATCAAATATATCCAATCATAGATAACTTACATGCTTTTCAGAAATATTAAAAGTTAGCAGCTGATACATGATTAAAAGTTTTAGGCGATTACTATGAAATGTTTAGGTGAATTGGACATTCCAAATTAAAAGACTTGAAGAACATCTCTTATCAAGCAAGGGATTGTAACTTCTTTGTTTATATTATTTTCTAATAAATTATACATAATTAAAAAAAGATTAACGTTTATTTCTCATCAGTACAAACTGTTTAAGTTGGCAATGAGATTTCAAGTTTTTTAATTGATTTGTCCCATCGGCTCTAACTGTTCATACCTTGAAAACCGTTTGAACGAACAACAAACGCCAATCTTTATATCTAAAACCATTTTTTTCAAATACCTAAATCAAACCTTAACGTACAGTAATACATTTATTTTTTTAATTGTCGGTAAATCTGCAATATCATTGATGACGTCACAATCAATTCATGTCATTACGTAAATATAAACATATACAAATGGCCATTCGTGGACGGGATAAATAAAATTAGTGTTTATATCAATAAATGGCGTAGTAAAAACGTTTCGTCTCCGTTTTCTTTATTGACCACATAAAGATATTAAGATCTGTAATATCTGGTCATTGTAAATGATAAATATGATCAACCGAGGTCATTGGATTGCCTAAATTGGAATCGTATGATTTTTAAACATAAAACTTGAACAAAAAACGCCATTTTGAATTTATTGGCAGCCATCTTCAAAATTGGCAAAATTAGGATGGCCAACGCTGGATATATAATGTGCATGATACAAATAGCTTGTGAGCCAAGTTTCATGCTTGTATCACAAAGTGAATTATTTTTGACTTAGTGTTCCACTATATTGTTACATGTATCATAAACACTAAAAAGGATACTATAGACATTGGTCATTGACCTTAACTAGTTAGCAATATCATCAATTTAACTTACGCGTATTAATTGTAATTTAAGATTTCTAAAAAAAATTTACAAGTCATGATTGAATATAATGGATAAGCAGAATGTTATAATAAGAAAATAGCTAACTTTACCAAATAGTTAATCATGGTCTTGATTGACAAGGGGATTCGAAAAAGCTAAGGAAAATGAAACCATGTTACATTTAAGGAATTTTATCTAATAAATATTTGTCAACCGGACTTAAAATGCAAACCATAATAAATCAACAAATTATCTTTGTATAAATAGAACTAATTTAAAACACAATCCGTCTAGACAAGGGTTTAAAAACAAAATCCAAAAGTAGAAAAATGTCAATTTTAAGAAGTGATTATAAGCAATTTTGTATGCTTATTGGAAGATGAAAACTATTTATCCTGCTTTGGGCTTTATTAAAATTTCCCAATTAAGCCAATACGATTGACAAGAGATAATAATTGTCAGGGTTACTTGTACCTAAAGTGTCTCCAACCCTAGGAAATTCAACTGAGTGACATTTGGAACTAAGCAGTGAGTGGCTTTGTGATCCATAAGCAAAACATTTCCCTACTCGCACTGCGGCAGATTTACCATGTTCATATTATTTACATTATTTACAAAATGAAATTATGTTTTAAATGTATTTCTTTTTCTAAAAGGTATATACAGCGCTTCATAAGAATTTAGGCTGGATATTATAGTACGTTTTAAAATTGTTATTATGTATATAATGTATTTATGATAATTATGTGGCAATTAGTGTACTTATTATTTTATCTTCCAGACCCTGGTTTCACAATCATTCTTTAGCTAAGATTTTCCTGAACTTAAATTCAGCAGATTTCGCTAATCTCTTTTTGCAAAAACTGATGAATATTTTGTCCAAGCTAAATGTAAATGTTTTCATCTAATAATAATTTTTAAATTCTTATCTTAAATTCTTGAATATCTTTCAAATTTACAAAATAATCAAGATTTGAAATTTTACCAGATTTAAGTTAAGGGAAATCGTAGTTAAGGAATGATGGTGAAACCGGGGCCTGTCGTTACAAATCGCGTTAACTTATTTAAAACAAACATGTTACCAAAGTTAACGCGCGTACGTGTTAAGAATGATTTACATCACCACATCATCACCGTACAATAGCATGTTTTGAACTGTAAACAACAAATAAAGGGGAAAAATGATGTATTGGCGTCTAAGATTGATTTTCACTTCAAAGACACATGTTTATATTTTAACAAGAAATAATTGAATTTACTTTGAGATAAGTAATAAACAGAGATTCCGTAAATATTTAAATGTTGTTGCAATCTGATTGAAATCTGATACGGTGCAACACGTTTTGTTTTATTATAATATTGACTTTTTCTTGAACTTATATAGAATACACTACAAATTGTTTGAGTACTCAAGAACTGAAAATTGTATTCATTGTCCTATTAAATGGATAATAATCTGAAGATGAATCAATTTTTAGTTTGTTTTCCTGACAAAGTCGTTGATTGATTTGAAATTAATTTAGTTTTTTAGATGTTGGTAACAAAAACTTGTATCGAGACGTGTTCTTGGTGGGTTTCCTGTTTGCAAGTATATGTCCACTTTTCAATTGCCAGTATCTTTGTTCTATTGTATGAATATAGAATGTGGACAAGGCCGTTTCAATCCATAATTAATGACAATCGTTTAAAGGCATAAAGCGAACTATTTCATAGTTTTCAGAATATTTTGTTCTATGGAAAATGGAGAATGTAGCCCAAGCCAAAATCGGATAACAAAAAGGCATATCACCTTGAAACATTATTTTTTTCATGTTTTATTGGATATTCCTGAAAGACTGTGGGTATTCATTTCATTTCTATTGGATATTCCGTTTCCCAAATTGACTGGGTTTTTTTTTTTGTTACAACTATAACAAATTCACTTGCAATAACCTTAAGTTCCAACGGGTGTTCGCTACTTGACAAAATGGCTGATCCTTTTTCTATGACTACTCTGTATATTTGACAATAAGCTGTTCCGAAAGTATTTTTTGTAATGCCAAACTGTAATTCGCAAGATCCATGTATTTGATGTATCTGACATTCTTGACAATTGTTGAGGGAGTTTTTCCATAACAAGTGGTAACAAGTGGAAGCAACAGGTCAAAATAAAGCCGGTATCACGTGATATTCGGACAAAATCTGTCTTTAAGGAATTAAGAGTTTTTGATCCTACCTATCATGTTAAAAAGTACAGTACAAGTATTTAAAAACATACGGGACCCAATAAGTAAGCTATTTGATGTAGTTTATTATATTTCAGCAGCTTGGCTCCATATTTTCATCGCCCTGAAATGTGCATAGGTCATAAAAATATAATTTCACAAAAAAGACAAAACTTCTTTAAGTAATATATATCAGTTGATTTCTAACATAAAAAAGTTTTATGGCCGTCACGACGGTATTGTGGATAAGTATGATGTCTCTGTGTCTAGGATTGCCCTGGGTATATTTGACGTTCCTTTCACTCAATTTTGATGATGTAATCTAGCTAAACAGGTTGTGCCTACCCTTCCTGGGCACCCTAGTATGCAGTTTTGTTCGATAATTTTAGAATAATTTGTTGAATATATGAATGACACAATGTACGTAATTCAATTTATAATTATAAATTATATGCTTTCGATATTGGAGGATCATGCTTATAATTTTATTGCAGAATTTGCTTTGATATATAATTACCTTTTCATTTACATTTTAACATTTAATTGCCTTATTTCATAACTCTTTTAAAGCTTCTTGTTGAATATTTTCCTAAAAACATTTGTTTATAAGTTATTAATTTTTCAGTTTTCTTCTTTTATCGCTTTTAACATGCAGGGGTTTGGTTTCATTTGAAAGATTTGGAAAATTGAAAACGCAGAAAAAAACGCCATATAGAAAAAAAGAAATGATATATTTTGTATTCTAAAGAGGATTTTCACAAATTAGAACAAATGTCAAAAATAAGTCCCGCGATAACATAAATATAACTGGTTCTTCCAACATGTCAAATATAAATAGAGCTTTTGATGTAATCAAGGGAGGGAAATGGATAAATAATTTGAACACATTCCGGATAATAATGATTGATAACATATCAACACAATTAGGGAAGGAAATACGGGTTATTGATGATTGGTGATATTTTTGTTGTTCCTTCTGGAAGAATGAAAACGTCTAATTGGGTCTGAACCCTTCAAGATCCAGAAGTGAAGAATGAAAACGTCTAATTGGGTCCAGATCCAGAAGTGACTTTCTGTATAATTAAGAGGCTACTGGTTGATTTGATTATGTTCGACATTGACCTGTTTATTTTTCACGCTGAAACCCATTTATTTCTTACAAAAATAAATGCCATTGCTTATACCTTCTAATTAGTATTTGTAACCGATATTTTTGTTCTGAACAAAATGACCTTGAAGATATACAACACGACTTTTTGGAAATTCTGACCGTTACGTGTATAAAATTCAACATAGTATATTATATTAGTCATATTAAAATAAGGTTCATTACAATAAAAGTATCACTTATAGTGCCGTCATTTCACCTAAAGCTGGTGACATATTGATATAATTGAAATAACCTTAAATGGGATATAAAAACACAGTTCAATCAATTAACAGCTCAACTTACAAATCAGCTTACAGTGGGTCTTAACTTCTTAATACTAGGAGTGAATTGTCGCTGTTGCTATGGCATGCGTAATCTGTACAATGCCATAGTGACTCTAAATTACCACCTCCAATCAAGCAGCATGAGCTGAGCATTATACATTATAGACAAGATTCTGGGCATTCAACACTCAAACATATTTGAGCGGTTCTTTTGTTAATTCTCAATCAACAGAAACATTTAAACTTTTAGAAATACATAATAGTAATAATAAAATAGTTTATTTAAGTTTCACATGTAAAAATTAAAAGTCGATTTTCATAATAAAACATTACAAAATCAATTAATCATTTACATCCGGCCAAACATGACCTACCTAGACATTACAATTTTTTACATAGTTAAAAAAAATATATATACATATACGTACTCTGTAAATGCACTACTGTCAGAGCCGGTCTGTTTGTGACAGTGAATAACGCTTTATTTCATAGAAAACCAAATGACTCTGAATAAATATTAATAATATTCACTTACTTGTACCTAGTTGTAACAAGATATCTGTATGTGCATCCGTGATTAGTGTAGAATACTTTTTTCAGAGAGCAATACGTTGGCGCTATGGGGATTTAAAATGTTGAAAAAACAGGCAAATGGCGGATCCTATTGCGCATATGACGTTAAATGTCACCAAGCACATCACTACCGGTACACGGTATAAGCATCGTCATTTTCGCCATGTAAAATCGACATAGAGCCAACATTTTCCTTTCTTCAGAAATACTCTATGACAATCGCGGATGCGCATACAGATTTTCAGTTACGATTAGGCACAAATAAGACAATAATATCAATTTTATTAAGATTTATTCGTTTTTCTATGGAAAAAGGGTAATTCACTGTCACGAACAGACCGGCTCTGAGAGTAAGTCTAGTATAATTCATATGCATGTTGGGTAATTTCAGTATGTACTGTTACAATAAAATATGTAACTACAAAGTCCTAGAACTGAATCTTCCTGAGCTCAATAAAATTGTATTAAGGTTGAAATTTTGATAAAATAATTAAAATACTAAAGATTAAATTGTAAGAAGTATTTAAGCTTAAACACTCATCATTAAATATTTGAACGATTCTCTCACAAATTATGTGTTACATGCATGTAATTCAAACAATTGCCCTGTGAGGTCTAACACCTTAACGGTGTTACATGTACTTTACAGGCCTGTCGAAAGTTTAACACTAAGGCAACGAATGAGAACCTAAACGGTTCCTCATTTCGGTCCCTTGTCAGCTATTTCTCCACAGCAGCTGCAATCTGTCTCTATACAGCTTTTTGGATATTAGCATTCCGTATCTTAGCCACTCGGCAACCAATCTTTGACTCCTTTTCGTTACCTAAGTGTTAAACTTTCGACTGTCTGTACTGTATGCATACATGTGTGGTCTCTATATAATTATCCGATATTTATATTAAAATTGATTTGTGAGCATTATATATCATAGGTATATCCCAGGTGCCCGGATATAATATCTACAGGAACACTTACTTCTTTATACAAGTAAAGTGAGATAATAAAATATGTTTCTTAAAGCACTTAGAATTATGTTGATAAATTCTTATACTGTCCAAATGTTTTATGGTTCGCTGTTTTGGTAAAATTCAGGTTATCTAAGAACAAGCATTGCATGCTTTATTTAAGGGATCGAAATACCATATTGCAGGGTATCTGCAACATCAGGATGATTATCACTGATGGCTTGGTGTAATACTATGTGAATGTAGTGACATTGCCTAGTTTTGCCTAATTTGCAAACTATTTAAGGCGGGAATTTGAAATCCTGAAGATCGAAATCGACGTCCGATTTAGGATCAATGCAACAACAAATAATAATAAACAACACAACAAACAATAATAATAATAATAATAATAATAATAATAATCTGAAATATAAATATTTCTATAGAATTTAATCAGTTTGCCTAGCACTATCAAGCTATAGTAGAGTAACCACGGCAGTTGTAGGATCACAACAACCATATCGCAACAGTTCAATGCTTAACTCTTTGTCATGTCATCATGTGTACATGTGTTTAGGAATTATAAAAAGAATGAGAAAAAACTAATGAGTGACTCTGTAATATTGAGTTATATATTGAAACATTGAAATAATATGATTATTTGCTTCTCTCTATATAGAGCAATGCATATATACATAAATCAATATTAAACTCCATGAGATAAGATTTATATATTCAAGACAAAAACCATTAAACAGCCAAAAAACGTAAATGTCTGCAACATACATATCAGATTGATGACAGAGTGTAAACTGTGGACTGGGTTTGAGTGTTGGATTAATGTGTCCTAAGTTTCAAAGTTGCAAACAGTGCTATTTACAGCTGCTGGAAAAAACATGAGTTGATCATTTGTCGGACCACACCATAACTTAATCAAAATAATAGAAGACAAGACAAGAACAAGACGTTGGGTGCACAAGCATTAATTTTAATATTGAATGCCGCTACATTAGATGGGCTCCGGATACAATGGTAAAATGGTATCCAGTTGTAAATGTATTCAACTAAATAATATCTGTCTTGCCAGTGGCTTATCAAACGTGTGTTGAGAAAACATTTAGATATAAAAACCTAGATTTTTTAATCTTGAGAAACTAAATCTGCAGCGCTAAGGTGCGTCTTAACCGTTGCAGTGAAACTGCCTTTTGTGTTATATTAAATACTTCATCGTCGCTGGTTAGCTGAACATATCAAATGAAAGGTTAATTAATATCTTTGAGACACATTGTGCAAAGCATTCTTCAGAATTTTTTATGTATCTTTTATCTATATTAACCTGTGTGATACCATTCATTTCAAGGCAGAAATTCGACATCCTAAAAGGCAATGGAAAAAAATTGATTTAGAATCAGTTTAATTGCAAATATAAAAATTTTACAGCATCAAACGGTTTCAATATGCTTTCTCACATTATTCAGTTTGCCTGGAATAGCTTAATAACACTACTTATGAATTAAACGGGTAAAACAGCATAAAAGTAAAAATAAAGTACTGTTGAACATTATACTTGGCGTAGAAAGACTTTTAAAAATGTTGAAAAACTGTCAAAAAGTTTATCATTTAAAACTGCTGAAAAGCCATGCTCGCCTATTAGACGACATTTATTATCTCATAAGATGGAATTATTGACGATAAAATTTAAAATTCTTAAAGTGTTTTACTGTGCAGCTATGTGATTTGCATTGTCCGAGGCGAATTCCATGCGCGTTTGATAAAAAACTGGTTTTATTTGAATGTTAGAATAGTAATTTTAGAACTGCACGATTCTGCTTTCGCACGGCAGGGTGGCTACAGATATTAAAATGCATATTACAATTTGGAATCTGACCTGTTCAAGACTTTATACTATGCCTTAACGAATTCTAAACCGGTAAAATTTACTATAAATTAAGTTTTTAATATAATCGCGAATGTGTAAATTCTATTAAACTGACAGAGATCTCTAACGTGTTCCAATGTTACGTCATGCTTGATATAAAATAAAGATATCACATTAGGACAGGTTTTCTATTTGTTAGATACAAATAAATCAACATGTAACAGGGAAAAGCTTTTATTTCACAATCCGCTGCATGCAAATGCAGAAGATGTGCTTTGGTTGTTAGAACGTAGGCTAAAGTTAAAATACCCTGCGTGAGTTAAATAGTAAAAAGTAAAGTATCTTTGTCTGACAATCAAACGACCATAGTAGTACTAACGCGAAAATCATTTTATCTTTTATTTCAGTGTATTGTCATATTATAATTTTTTTTCTTAATGAAATATTCAAAAAATTATAATATGACAGTATTATAGTCAGGCTGTATGTTACATTCAGTGTTTTAAAAGCATACCGTCGATCATCTTACCAGTACTATGATTAGGTTATCACAGTCTAATACCAGTGAAATTTATGGGGTTTTTTAACCAAAAAAACTACCCTCTGCATTTTGCATTGGGAAATTTGAGGTTCTGAAATACAGGATACTGCGATAGCTTCGGACCCCAAGTGCGAAAATATGACATTGTGATAGCATCTAAAATTTTGTGGGTCAGGTAAATAGATTTAATTTACAAGTTTATCACTGTTGTTATATTCAGGTTATTTCCCTGCTGTATTCGGTAGTAATTTAGGCAAACAAAACCACTGAATATGTACGAATAAGTGTAAGTTTGCGTGTGCGTTGCGCTGATTGCATTTTACAGCAGCATTCTTTATCGTGCCACGCCTACTGTGACACGGGACCTCGTTTTAAGTTCCCATCCGAAAGAGCCATGACTTTCATTTCGGAATGTTCTTAGTTCTTAGCGAAAAAAGTCACTACCCACTTTCAGGTCTTAGGTCAAACCAGGCCAGTGTCCGAACCCACGAGCTTCCACTTACGGAACATTCTGAGCTACCGCAGTGGTTGGAATGAAACTGAGGAGTTTAGTTTGGATTCAAGATTGATCCGGTGTACCTGTTAATCTTACAAACAATTTTAAAGACACGTCCTGGAGTTTTTTTTTCAGTTGAGACCAGATTTTGACTATCAAAAATTTTGGATAAGTGGTAATCCATATTAGACGATACAATACAAAATACTTAATCCAGTAGTTTATAGTTTTTGTTCAACAAGTTTAACAAAACATTTATTTTAAGTTAGGTGATTTTATCATTAAAAACAACATTTCGGTGATTGAAACATAGTAAAAAAGTAAAACTAATTTAATACTGTTTTCAATATTTAACTTCTAACTAAAAATCAATAAGATTTGAGTTTTGTTCGTAATGTGATTTCAATTTCTTGACTTCAATCTCGTTCCGACAAGCTACGCGTCTTGTTTTCGATGGATTTTGATAACAATGACATATCGATTTCTCCCTAATTCCTAAGCTCTTTTTCAGACTCTTCTTTTCTTTCATTTCAAGAATATATTGACGTGCTACGCTAAAAATTGTACTGGGAATCTCAACCTTTACTGAAGACAGCATTAAAATCATACAAACATTGCATTTCTTATTCCATTGCATATATAGCTGAACTTTTGATTAGAATATTACTTTTAGTTATAAATAGATAAGAATTTAAGCGTGTTCATTGTAAGGGTTTTTGATAGAAATGAGATATTTCCTATTTCAATGAATTTATTAGCATGTTAACATTGAAGTAAGCTTGCATTTGAAACCCTTACAAATGGCGTACATAAAGAAATTCGTTCTGCATTTGACATTGCATATAGAGTAGAACTTCTGATTAGAACATTAATTTTTCGCCAGTATGACTTTTGGATTGACAAGATGATAAGCGTATCAAGTTATTGATGTCACAAATGAAAATTCAAATCTGATTGAATAATTATTATACTTTCATCAAGACATCGGTGGGGGTTGGGCATACGAAAATTACGAAATTCTAAGTGTAATAACACTGCGGTAGCTCAGTTGTTAAAGTACATGTAATCGCTCCGTAAGTGGGAGATCGTGTGTTCGAACCTCGACCGGGACTGACGCAAGACCTGAAAGTGGGTAGTGACTGTTCTTTCGCCAAGAACTCGGTATTACGAAACAAAACTACCTACTTTTGACCACGACTACTCATAGAATAAGGATGATATTTTCTCAGCTTAACGTTGTCGTTGGAAATCTTATTAAAATGTAGATGCAAAATTTGATTTTAGGACTGAATGAGGAAAACGAGCTCATTTAAAACATTTATCTACAATCAAACCTAAATATAACGACCATTGAAGGTAACCAGTAAAAGTGGTCTTTTGGGCTGGCGGTCCTTATATACAAGTTCAATTAACATAATTGGGATACAATTTTAAAGTCCTTTATAAGCAGGTGATCCATATATAGAGGTTGGCGTTTAAGGAAGGTTTAACTGTTTATATTGGACCAACGGGGTGATGTTCTTAAATGTAGTATTAATATATGATTATCATATGTTCTGTGTATAATATATTCTAAATATTAGGTTTGTATTTTGTCAATTAAAGGTTCGATAACTCGAAGTGCCTGTGACATTTCGAATTTGAAAACAACACAACAAATAACAAACATAATGGTTGAGTTATCGATTGATTTCAATGAATTGATGCTCAAGTTATACCGTATAAACTATTTAGTTTGAACTTTCATATTTCATTTAAATTTGAAAACCGGATGCACATAAATTATATACCTGTCAATGCACATAAATTATATACCTGTCAATTTCACCTGTCCTGTATAAAATTGATATACAATACATATTCCTGTTAAGATTACATGTATATTTTTCTCTCTTTCTTTGCCCTTTTCGTGAATAAAATTTGCTCCAACTCTTTCTAGAAAAAGGATGCAATTTTTCCCGCCATCTTCTCTACATGAAATTAGTTTTTGTATATGATAATGCAAAAAAGTGAATCCTGCACAAATTTAAAAAATCAAAAACCAATCAGAGACGATTTATTGGCATCTGTGTCTTTTAACATTTAGTTCCGTGTTCATTACGTATTTTTGCATTTGATTGTTAAGTTTACGGATGTTGCTGTGACTATTTTAACATTATCCACAGTCTGGTGTATTTAAATCATTCCGATACTATATGTCCTCGGTCCGTATGCTTTATGTATAATTGATAAATATCTTCTAAATCGATACTTTTAACTGGTGATTTGAGTCTAAATATGATTTATCGTGGCAGTAATAAGCACGTATAATGCGTTTGTACTGTAGCTTCCTCGGTTACCCAGTCAGTGGACTTCCGACGATGATGAATGTGTTATGTAAGGGATCACGCTTTATAGTCTACACAACCACGTTTTCTGGTATTTATATAAAATATTCAGGTGTGACATTTTACATTGACAGGTGTGTGATTACATTTTAATTTTGGTATTCAGAATTATACATGTAGTTCCCGTCTCCCAGTGATCGGGCTTTCCGATGATGATGAATGTGGTAGATAATGACTCATGGTTCTGCATTCTAATATTAAACTCGAAGACTTGAGAATAGAGGGTATTTAACGTCCGAATCAATAATATTTCACTTATATCGAGACGTCGCCAGCTATAGGCGAACGTGCAGAAATTTTGCCTCTGCATTGCGCTTATGGCATTATACAGCAGGGCTCTTTATCGTACAACGCTTTCTTTGACACCAGACCTCGTATTTTGAGTTCCCATCCGAAAGAATCTTTACTTTCATTTCGTAATGGCGAGTGCCTGGCGAAAGAACAGTCACTATCCACTTTCAAGTCTTGGGACAGACTAGGTTGGGATTCGAACCAACGACCTCCCACTCGAGCACTCTACCAACTAAGCAAATGCAGTGGTCTTAAACTCGAAGATACGTTTAACAAGTTTTATATCATTAATATTACTGATTTTTGAAATGGCTATGATATCTTTTTTCGGATTTCTGAACGTAAATGGTTCATAAATACATGTAGTTTAAGACCACACTTTTATCAAATTAGACAGTCTGTTATTTAAAATATTAAAACGTGTTATGAAGCATCAAACGCAAATAGCCATAGGTTATCACAAGGAACAAGTTCTAGTTAACAACGTTACGTGTGTTCGATTTTGTAATTGCTTGAAAAATTACACTGATAAACCTTGGTCTGGGACGCACACAGAATTTTTACGTTATACATATCAAGCCAGAAATATAATTACGGCAGCTCAGTTGGTAAAGTGCTCGCTGCGTATTTGTGAATTCGTTGTTTCGAACTCCAGCGGGTCTTGCCAAGACTTGACAAAATGAAGTGAGTGTTCTTTTCCCAAGGGCTCGGCATTTAAAAAAGAAAGTCACTTGGTCTTTCGGAAGAGACATATATTGAAATTCGAAGCCTTGTTTTACGCCTGTCCTTAAAGAACCCTTAATGTACATTGCCCTGAGCACACTGCAAATCTCAAAATTTCTGTCATATTTCCTGAAGGTTATGACGTCTAGATATAAGTGAAATCTTTTAACTGAGACTCAAGAACTATTCAATCATTCATTCCAGAAACTGCTACAAAATACAACGTTGCTGTAGATATCAAAATCTAAAACTAAAATCATTAATTTCATACGCAAATTATAGATAACATACAGTTATATCTTAAACCTTGTATCAATCAAACAAATTAATTCGAATAAAAATATCAAATTAATTATCCTTATTTTTCTAAGCTGAAGATTATCTTGTTTTTTACCTTTTTCTTATGACCCCAATGGTTCAGTACAATCTTTGAGTTGCATGTCAACACGTTCTATTAATTAGGATGACCTAAAGTGTTATTTATCTCGAATTCGTGATCAGGTATTTTAATATAATGATCACCTTACAAGAATATTAACACATCATTCCAATAATCACCAAATAAGATCAATATGTATCATTTAATATCCATATTGCTTCCAACGAATTAATAGGTACAGAATGGTCAACATGCGTTAAAAACTTGTATCATAATGCCATCGTAAACTCATCAATGTGAGTTGTAACCATTGAATGCAGTGATTGCTTTTTTCTGACTCTCTCACTCACTCACTCACGTTGTGGCTTTTCGTCATAGTTGTAACCATTGAATGCAGTGATTGCTTTTTCTGACTCTCTCACTCACTCACTCACGTTGTGGGCTTTTCGTCATAGTTGTAACCATTGAATGCAGTGATTGCTTTTTTCTGACTCTCTCACTCACTCACTCACGTTGTGGGCTTTTCGTCATAGTTGTAACCATTGAATGCAGTGATTGTTTTTTTCCACTCTCTCGCTTACTCACTCACTAACTCTCGTTGTGGGCTTTTCGTCATAGTTGTAACCATTGAATGCAGTGATTGTTTTTTTCCACTCTCTCGTTTACTCACTCACTAACTCTCGTTGTGGGCTTTTCGTCATAGTTGTAACCATTGAATGCAGTGATTGCTTTTTTCTGACTCTCTCACTCACTCACTCACGTTGTGGGCTTTTCGTCATAGTTGTAACCATTGAATGCAGTGATTGCTTTTTTCCACTCTCTCGCTTACTCACTCACTAACTCTCGTTGTGGGCTTTTCGTCATAGTTGTAACCATTGAATGCAGTGATTGTTTTTTTTCCACTCTCTCGCTTACTCACTCACTAACTCTCGTTGTGGGCTTTTCGTCATAGTTGTAACCATTGAATGCAGTGATTGTTTTTTTTCCACTCTCTCGCTTACTCACTCACTAACTCTCGTTGTGGGCTTTTCGTCATAGTTGTAACCATTGAATGCAGTGATTGTTTTTTTTTCCACTCTCTCGCTTACTCACTCACTAACTCTCGTTGTGGGCTTTTCGTCATAGTTGTAACCATTGAATGCAGTGATTGCTTTTTTCTGACTCTCTCACTCACTCACTCACGTTGTGGGCTTTTCGTCATAGTTGTAACCATTGAATGCAGTCATTGTTTTTTTCCACTCTCTCGCTTACTCACTCACTAACTCTCGTTGTGGGCTTTTCGTCATAGTTGTAACCATTGAATGCAGTGATTGTTTTTTTTCCACTCTCTCGCTTACTCACTCACTAACTCTCGTTGTGGGCTTTTCGTCATAGTTGTAACCATTGAATGCAGTGATTGCTTTTTTCTGACTCTCTCACTCACTCACTCACGTTGTGGGCTTTTCGTCATAGTTGTAACCATTGAATGCAGTGATTGTTTTTTTCCACTCTCTCGCTTACTCACTCACTAACTCTCGTTGTGGGCTTTTCGTCTTAGTTGTAACCATTGAATGCAGTGATTGCTTTTTTCTGACTCTCTCACTCACTCACTCACGTTGTGGGCTTTTCGTCATAGTTGTAACCATTGAATGCAGGGATTGTTTTTTTCCACTCTCTCGCTTACTCACTCACTAACTCTCGTTGTGGGCTTTTCGTCATAGTTGTAACCATTGAATGCAGTGATTGCTTTTTTCTGACTCTCTCACTCACTCACTCACGTTGTGGGCTTTTCGTCATAGTTGTAACCATTGAATGCAGTGATTGTTTTTTTCTGACTCTCTCACTCACTCACTCACGTTGTGGGCTTTTCGTCATAGTTGTAACCATTGAATGCAGTGATTGCTTTTTTCTGACTCTCTCACTCACTCACTCACGTTGTGGGCTTTTCGTCATAGTTGTAACCATTGAATGCAGTGATTGTTTTTTTCCACTCTCTCGCTTACTCACTCACTAACTCTCGTTGTGGGCTTTTCGTCATAGTTGTAACCATTGAATGCAGTGATTGTTTTTTTTCCACTCTCTCGTTTACTCACTCACTAACTCTCGTTGTGGGCTTTTCGTCATAGTTGTAACCATTGAATGCAGTGATTGCTTTTTTCTGACTCTCTCACTCACTCACTCACGTTGTGGGCTTTTCGTCATAGTTGTAACCATTGAATGCAGTGATTGCTTTTTTCCACTCTCTCGCTTACTCACTCACTAACTCTCGTTGTGGGCTTTTCGTCATAGTTGTAACCATTGAATGCAGTGATTGTTTTTTTTTCCACTCTCTCGCTTACTCACTCACTAACTCTCGTTGTGGGCTTTTCGTCATAGTTGTAACCATTGAATGCAGTGATTGTTTTTTTTCCACTCTCTCGCTTACTCACTCACTAACTCTCGTTGTGGGCTTTTCGTCATAGTTGTAACCATTGAATGCAGTGATTGTTTTTTTTTCCACTCTCTCGCTTACTCACTCACTAACTCTCGTTGTGGGCTTTTCGTCATAGTTGTAACCATTGAATGCAGTGATTGCTTTTTTCTGACTCTCTCACTCACTCACTCACGTTGTGGGCTTTTCGTCATAGTTGTAACCATTGAATGCAGTCATTGTTTTTTTCCACTCTCTCGCTTACTCACTCACTAACTCTCGTTGTGGGCTTTTCGTCATAGTTGTAACCATTGAATGCAGTGATTGTTTTTTTTCCACCCTCTCGCTTACTCACTCACTAACTCTCGTTGTGGGCTTTTCGTCATAGTTGTAACCATTGAATGCAGTGATTGCTTTTTTCTGACTCTCTCACTCACTCACTCACGTTGTGGGCTTTTCGTCATAGTTGTAACCATTGAATGCAGTGATTGTTTTTTTCCACTCTCTCGCTTACTCACTCACTAACTCTCGTTGTGGGCTTTTCGTCATAGTTGTAACCATTGAATGCAGTGATTGCTTTTTCTGACTCTCTCACTCACTCACTCACGTTGTGGGCTTTTCGTCATAGTTGTAACCATTGAATGCAGGGATTGTTTTTTTCCACTCTCTCGCTTACTCACTCACTAACTCTCGTTGTGGGCTTTTCGTCATAGTTGTAACCATTGAATGCAGTGATTGCTTTTTTCTGACTCTCTCACTCACTCACTCACGTTGTGGGCTTTTCGTCATAGTTGTAACCATTGAATGCAGTGATTGTTTTTTTCTGACTCTCTCACTCACTCACTCACGTTGTGGGCTTTTCGTCATAGTTGTAACCATTGAATGCAGTGATTGTTTTTTCTGACTCTCTCACTCACTCACTCTCGTTGTGGGCTTTTCGTCATAGTTGTAACCATTGAATGCAGTGATTGCTTTTTTCTGACTCTCTCACTCACTCACTCACGTTGTGGGCTTTTCGTCATAGTTGTAACCATTGAATGCAGTGATTGTTTTTTTCTGACTCTCTCACTCACTCACTCACGTTGTGGGCTTTTCGTCATAGTTGTAACCATTGAATGCAGTGATTTTTTTTCTGACTCTCTCACTCACTCACTCACGTTGTGGGCTTTTCGTCATAGTTGTAACCATTGAATGCAGTGATTGTTTTTTTCTGACTCTCTCACTCACTCACTCTCGTTGTGGGCTTTTCGTCATAGTTGTAACCATTGAATGCAGTGATTGTTTTTTTCTGACTCTCTCACTCACTCACTCACGTTGTGGGCTTTTCGTCATAGTTGTAAGCATTGAATGCAGTGATTGTTTTTTTCTGACTCTCTCACTCACTCACTCTCGTTGTCGGCTTTTCGTCATAGTTGTAACCATTGAATGCAGTGATTGTTTTTTTCTGACTCTCTCACTCACTCACTCTTGTTGTGGGCTTTTCGTCATAGTTGTAACCATTGAATGCAGTGATTTTTTTTCCACTCTCTCGCTTACTCACTCACTAACTCTCGTTGTGGGCTTTTCGTCATAGTTGTAACCATTGAATGCAGTGATTGCTTTTTTCTGACTCTCTCACTCACTCACTCACGTTGTGGGCTTTTCGTCATAGTTGTAACCATTGAATGCAGTGATTGTTTTTTTCTGACTCTCTCACTCACTCACTCACGTTGTGGGCTTTTCGTCATAGTTGTAACCATTGAATGCAGTGATTGCTTTTTTCTGACTCTCTCACTCACTCACTCTCGTTGTGGGCTTTTCGTCATAGTTGTAACCATTGAATGCAGTGATTGTTTTTTTTTCCACTCTCTCGCTTACTCACTCACTAACTCTCGTTGTGGGCTTTTCGTCATAGTTGTAACCATTGAATGCAGTGATTGCTTTTTTCTGACTCTCTCACTCACTCACTCACGTTGTGGGCTTTTCGTCATAGTTGTAACCATTGAATGCAGTGATTGTTTTTTTCTGACTCTCTCACTCACTCACTCACGTTGTGGGCTTTTCGTCATAGTTGTAACCATTGAATGCAGTGATTGCTTTTTTCTGACTCTCTCACTCACTCACTCTCGTTGTGGGCTTTTCGTCATAGTTGTAACCATTGAATGCAGTGATTGTTTTTTTTCCACTCTCTCGCTTACTCACTCACTAACTCTCGTTGTGGGCTTTTCGTCATAGTTGTAACCATTGAATGCAGTGATTGTTTTTTTTCCACTCTCTCGCTTACTCACTCACTAACTCTCGTTGTGGGCTTTTCGTCATAGTTTTACCATCGAAAGCAGTGATTGTTTTTCTCACTCGTTCACTCACTCACTCACTCACGTTGTGGGCTTTTCGTCAAAGTTGTAACCATCGAATGCAGTAATTGTTTTCCCACTCACTTACTCACGTTGTAGGCTTTTCGTCATAGTTTGTACCACCAAATGCCGTAATGGTTTTTTTCTCACTTACTCTATCACTCGAGATGTAGACTTTTGATCATAGCTGTAGCCATCGTATACCGTGATTGTTTTTGTTCTCACTTACTCACAGTCTGGACCTATTTACTTTGAAGCTAAAGAAACTCAGCTGTCGAATGGCCGACGAGTAAAATAACTTGTGACCGAAAAGCTACATGTACCTAGAAAGAAATAGCAGCTGACGAAAAGCTACAGAAATTAATCTAACCATGGGTCAAGATGAGCCGCCGATTCGACACGAATACGTCAGTTTAGAACATTCAAACCTGTGGGCAGGCTTACCTTATAATAACATGAATAAAGAGAAATTCAGATTTGAGCTAGCCTTTCAAATGGGTGGCCCTCATATAGAGGTTGCCTTTAAGACGTTTGACATTGGCAGTATGCCTGTGATATAAAAACTAATTATGCTATTCCAATGGTATTAAAAACAGTGTACGATACTAATAATCGGATTGCCTGATAATTATCGATAACTTTGTACTTATAAGTTGATTATAAGTCTGTAATTATGAAAGTAAAATTAATAACGTTTTCTATAATGATGTATAATGATGTTTTTCTGTCATCTGTACTTGTTTGTTTGTCACGAGTACGAAAACAGTTTGCCTGTAATCTGTAGAACATGTTGAATAATTAATAAAAAGGAAGAAAAATGAAACTAAATCTATTGATATTTTCACTTAATGAAAAAAAGGTTATAATTCGGTCGCTTTGACAAAAAAACATGACAATACGCACAGACATTATAGGCTACATAGCGCTTTGGCAAGTCACATAGCCCCGTGTATTATTGGTCTTATATTCTCGAATCACAAGTTACCTATAGAATCTGGTAGGTGGAATAGAACTCCAAGAGATGAACGTTTTTGTATTTTTTGTTAAAATATTATGGGAAACGATTTTCATTTTTGTAGTTTCATTGTACAAAATTAAAAAATATAAGGTCAAAATACATAAAAGAACGTTTCTGGAAAAGACCAAATATACTGAATTTACATCAATCATTTAACAGTCAAGATTTAGATACACTTATTAATCTCAGTAAATACATAAGCTAAGGTCTAATTTTTTTTAGTTGAACTTCGGACAATACACATACACTTATTACTGGAAAATATGTATTTCTTTTTATTATTTATAATGTAAACGTATATGATATACAGTATTATAAACACTGTATAATTATGTATGTACAGGTCAATGTCAAAATTAACGTCAACCCTACTGTGTCAAAATAAACGTCACCCCTGCAGCCCTGCAATTCTGCCAGATTTGCAGCAAATTAAAAATGTCTAAACTGAAGTCCCATAATTTTTTTTCTTAAGAATTTGCTCCCCTTAAATTTACAAATTGTCGTTGAATTCTCAATATCCAGCATTTCTTTCAGTTGTTGAGGTAAATTTCAGTTCTGAAACATTATTTAAAACATTTTTATACGAAAATCATAAATGGCCTCAGTTTGTTCCATTTCCTAATCGAAACACCGAAAAATATCCGGCAAATAAATTAAAACCCGTTTAAAATATGACTCAAATATTTATAAAATCAGAAAGGTTTGTCATTATTTCGCGGCAGCTAAAAGGTACAGTTGAAAGAAGATTGTTGTGTCTGATCAAAGAAGCTATTACGGCAAGTTAACATCCTTCTTTATTGGTTTCATATATGGTGATTCTGTTGCTTTTTTGACATTTGTTTTTTTTAAAACAACACTGATTATCCTAAAAGGCTATGGCTCCTGCCCAAAATTCCAAATCAACCAGGCGTTTCCTAGAGTCTAAACAAATTCATATTTTAGATTGGCCATCAAACTCGCCAGATATGAGTCCGCTTGAAAATCTGTGGGATGCTTTGAAAAGGGACGTCGAAATGGACAATCCAACATCGTGTAATGATCTATGGGAAAGCGTCAAAAAGCATTGGTACAGGATAAATAAGAACTATCTTGAAAAGTTATACGACAGTCTTCCCAGACGTGTTCAGTCTGTTATAAGAGTTCGTGTTGCCTCAACTAAGTATTAATGGTGTTTGTTTGTACCAATGCGATATTAAATACTTAAAGATTGGTTTCTTTGTCTGGTTTTCTATTTTATAATGTCGTTCATTAACCATTCAGCTAGAAATTATTTGCTTTTTTAATCAAAACTTATAAGATAATTGATTTTCGATAGGGGTGACGTTAATTTTGACATTGACCTGTATATTTAATGTTTGTATATGAAATGTATATTTATTGTAAACATTGTGATGCTGAGATCGGATTCTATATACATGTATTATATACCTCGTGTACCACCTCCGGTGGTTTAGAGTTAATGAAGCTTGAACTGAATTGTACCCTTTCAAAGATTTATGTACCCTGAGTTGCAGTTGCAGTCTGTTGGAGGCACGGATTTTTTTTCAATAAATAATTAATTACCTTGACTTCAAATCCGACAAAGATTTTGCATCTTATTGAATATGCCGTTGTATTACAATGTTTATCATCATTTAAAGATAAATGCATTTTAGTTTGACCGCCGGTCTTACTTCCCTGGTTGACTTTTACGTGTTTAACCTAATTTGTCAAAGTTTTTACATTGCTTCTGGATTGTGATTTCAAAAGGGGTTAGTATGTTTGTTTTTGATTTGGTATTAAAGTTCATGATGTTTTTCATGTTATAGACAGCGTGATATTTGTATTTGTAATAACTATGTTTACTAATGTAATAAGCCTTCAACTTCCTAATTTTCTTGATTTAAAGTTGTCCAAAATAATTAAACTCTCCTTTGTTGCAAACATTTTGATTGTTACGTTTTCCTGAATGAATTGGCTCTCAGTACTAGTGACGTCAACTTATTTTGGACGACGCACAGAATCCTACACCATAACGATGCTAAGTTTTACTTTTGTCGTTTAAATAGTTGTTTTATTGTTGAAAAAATTCTATACTAGTAAATTGAATTATAAGAAATGAAATTGTTTTTTCTTTTTATTATGAAAGTATGAAAGAAGTGGACAATTTGTACCCGTAACATAATTCGCTAAGCGAATTTTTCAGTGTGTAAAATGTCTTATTCTTTTATAACAAAAAGAAAAATTAAAAATTTCTATCATGATATCTCACAACATGAAATAAATTGCAAGTAAATGGATCTGTGCGTCTTGATTTTGGTTTAATATTTCGTTTCGTGTAATTGTTGTTTCTTGTACTGTGTTGCATTGACTACAGTTAAGTAAATTTACAAGATAATTTCAGCTAAAATACTTTTGTTTAATTTCATGTAATAAAAGTGTACTTGGGTATGTGTGTTTATCAGGGCTGGTGTATATCAGTGTTAATGTCAAGCGTTCCTTCACGGATCTTACACAAGTGACAGAAATCAATTACTCCTTAGTTAGATATGTGTCTGAGACTAATTGCAATTTATTCGTGCATTTAAATGAAAATTAACGATTATCTGTCAGCACATAAATAAACGTGAAATTTCTTTATATAAGTAATATATATTCAATGGAAATATCGGTCGCTCTTAAATATTATATAGATTAAAGAAGTAATAAGAAAACTTAAGAAGGACAAGACAGAATTTGATACACATTTTTTAATTTGTCAAGTAATACTGGTAAACTACAGATTCACGTTTTTTGTGAAACAAAAGCTGGGTTGAAATCAAACAGGGAAATACACATACTAAATATTGCTTTCAATAAAGCAAACAATTAAAATTTTACAGATGTCATTATAAAGTCAGTTGACTGAGTGTTCTTGGTCATTTTTAAGAGTATGTAAATTTTCAGTTCGAGATATCTGAGTTTAGCCTTGACTCTTTCGAGATGTTTCCAAACGTTTTTTAGTTTCTAGATTTATTTTAGATTTGTTTTTCTGACATTCATACTTTTCTTTGCCCTCTAATACACGTATAGTCATGCTATTTGATAGCATATGTTGTCATGGAACATTCCTTATTCTTTGTCCCGTTCTCGGCTTAAATCCTTTGCAGTTCACATGTTTAACACAGCTAATTCTGAAGTGATTACGGAGTGTAACAAAGAGTTATACACCCTGGTCACTAACATAGAATTTCGGTGGTCAGATCAGATATGGTGGAGGAAACCAGAAAACCCAGAGAAAACCACCAAACTTCGATCAGGTAACCAACAAACTTTCTCAAATTTGGTCGTGAGTGGATTTTGAAACTAGGCTATTAGATGTGCTGTAATCCTTAGATAAGATGTCCTGTAATCCATAAGGGCACGCTTAAGACCAGTCTGCCATCGTAGCTTATAAAGTTACAAGAGACAAGTATTTGAATTTAGAAGCATAATGGTCAAAATCAATCGCTATTAGAGATCAATGGTTCTCTCCCAAACAGTTATAACATTATGAATTAAAAAGATTAAAAAAATATCAATTATGATACTAAACAGAGAAAATAAACAATACATGTACAATTTTTTCCGCTGACGTTACTATCAGAGTGGTCTGTATCTTGACATTCGTTTATAGGGCGACACTTCCATGTCGATATTCCTGGAAACGAAGTGAAGACAAAAATTAACAGCACGGGTGGTAACATTCTTTACTTTGAACGGGCATTGGATTTTATGACAAAAATGCCGGGTAACGTGGTTGTGTTTTAATAAGGATATTTTCCTGTCTTTTGAATTATTGCTAGATTCGATAACTGAACGAGTATTTTTTGTAATAAACCATGTCAGTTTTTATAATCTATTTCAAAACACAATAGTTCAAAAAGTTAAATCAGCACATGCAGTCCTGAAAGTGTTGATTAAAATAAGTGGATTAATCGAACAACCATTCATTAAATGATTAACATATATCCGATCAAGAAGTGTGAGTTTGATCAATATTAAATTTTGTAACCATGGTGATTCTATCTGCCTTAATTCAAGCAAAAAAAAATATGTTGAAAATATAAAGACTAATTTTATTTTGATATTGATATTTGTGCCTTTTGAATTATTGCTAGATTTGAAAACTGAACGAGTAACTTTGTAATAAACCATGCCAGTCTTTATAATCTATTTTTAAAACACAATAGTTCAAAAAATTAAATCAACCTATACAGTCACGACAGTGTTGATTAAACAAAGTGGATTAATCGAACAATCATTCATTTATATTTCTATTTAAATGATTAACATATATCTGAAGAAATGCGAGTTTGATCAATATTGAATTTTGTAATCATGGTGATTCTATCTGTCTTAATTCAATCAAGTAAAAATATGTTGAAAATACAGAGACTAATATGATTAAAAATTCGAGTTTTATAGAAATAAAATAAATATGATAATTGATTTTTTAATGTTTGTTTTAATAAGTTACAGGAAAAGATGGAACATTAATATTATTGATAATTGTGATAAAAAATAATTTATGTATGTATCGTCATTTTTATGTTTTCCTGAATGGAAATCATTATGTTATCTGAACATTGGTTCTACATTTTAATTATGTCAATAAAATGGTAGAATCGTTAGAATATGTTGTTGTTCTTTTGAAATTTAATACATTTAACATTTTATGGTTAATGATTATTTTTGCACATGCAAATTTACACAAAGCATCTAGCCTTGAAATGAATATTAACATTTTCCGATTTTACAAAAATATCTGAAATATGATTCTAAAGCCATGAAACATACCATCGAGATGTTCGTAAATCTGTCCCTATGTGATACTATATTCAGAACACTTGTTTAAATCATCAGTATTGATATAAACATTTTCCAAATGAAAGAACAGCACAGGCCTGTCGGAAGTTTAACACTGATCTAACAAAATGAAGCGGAAGCTCATCTACCCATGGACAATAGGTAACCGAAAATTAAAGCTGCCCATCTCTTGGCCCCTCGGCAATGCAACTGTAGCTGTCCACAGCTCAGCAACTCATTCGCCCCCTTGGCACAAGTGGTCGAGCGGCCGAAAAGCTATAGACATCGGGTGCCGAAAATTTAAAAAAAAAACAGATTAAAGATAAAGTCTGTTGGTACCGTATCTTTATGACTTTTAAAAGTTTTATGACCGCCATTACAACATTCTTAATAAGAATGATGTCTCTTTATCAAAAGTTGCCCTGGATATATATTTGACGTCCCTTAGTTTTATGTTCATTTCAATCCATATTGTTCCTTTTGTATTCAATTTTTAGTTTAAACGTGGCATAGTATGGGTGCCACTTTGGCTTTGGAATTGTGACTTAGACATATGCCGTGTTTTGTATGTGTTTGATTGTAATGCTTTTGTACATGGTATAATACAATATGCGTATGATATGGACATGTTTGTAGACTGTGAAGATACCATGTTATATGTGTAAGTTTCTTTTGTAATTACATGAGAATTAATAAATTAAATATAAAAAACAAAATTACTAATCCTTGTCCGAATCACAATCCAGAAGCAAAATAAAAACAAAACTTTGGAACTGAAACGTTAGGTAAGACACGAAAACTTCCACCAAGAAAATGGGGTCGGGTGCAAACTATGATGGTAAACAGATCAAAAAGTTCGAAAGGGGTTTTAAAATTGTTTTCTTGAATTGACAATTTGTAGTGCTCAAATATCTCCAATTTATGACGCACATTACATGCCACGTCCTATTGAATCTGTCTCGTTTCCGATAATCTATTTTTTTTATTATAAACCATGTGTAAACATAAACACTAAAGTTTTTATAGAACAGAAAATTATTTGCTTCAGAAGTGAGTTTAAATCAATTTTGCTGAATCGTTAGAAATTTAAATAATTGTCCCCGTTATCGTGTTAAAATCGACAAATTTGACACTAAACAAAATACTTTGTAATTGATTGGAAATCTGAAGCGTTGAGAAAATTGATTTTAGTTTAAGTAAATATTTCTGCTCTTTTGTAATTATCTATAGAAATATTTGCTTGTATAGTTTGAAGAAATAAATTACTATTCACTGCTGATGCTGCTTTTAGTTGAATAAATAAGATAATTCATGCTTAATGTGCGATGATTTTGTGATATAAAAGCAGTATTGTGTTACTTTGAATAGCAACGACATAAACGCATCATGGTATTAAATTTGAACTATTTGTGCCATTCAGAAGAATGGTTCCGGAGAATGAAACATGTACTTAATGTGTTGACAGCGGAGACAGAACTAGGGCATCCATCGGAGTTATAGCCTTGAATGCAAATCACGTTGCATTTTATTTTGTATTCTTCCCATAAACGGAATTTTTCATTTGCACCCAATGACATTTAATTTAAGCCAAATATTATTACAAATATTTTACAATCAGAACAAAAACAACAAACAAACAAACAAGAAATCACATGTCTAAAAGAACACTTGTATCCCTTCTCAAAATCACGATATCGAAGTAGGACAATTTAGATTAAAATAATTGCAGTGCTGTATTTTCAAAATTCTGAGACAATAAATGCAAAAAAAAAAACAAAATTCATTGGAAGTCCTACTGGTTTTTTATTTTAATTTTGGCGATAAACCCAGAGAAAATGTACTATCTGACGGTTTCAAGAAGCGTGGCACGATAAAGAACCTTGTTGTATAATGCAATCAGCGCAACGCACAGGCAATATTTTTTCAACTTTAACTTTACCTGGCGACGTTTCGATATAAGTGAAATATAATTTACTGGCACGTAAAGCAGCATTACTTAACCCGTCTTCCACTGATTCACTGATGCGATGTAAAATTTAAATATGCAATTGTGGTTAATTCTTTGGTAATCGGTCTGCTCATTGAAAGACAGACCATACATGTATGTAAATGTTAAATTCCGGCATTCATAACCAGATTGTGACTTTCGAGAAGGGCTTAATAAAATAACTACTATGCATGCTAATAATAACTTAAACTACATACATGCATTTTACCAGTTTTAATTTTACAACACTAGAGAGCCGTTTCAGAATACAATTCCTCTTCAGTAGTGTGTGAAACCAATTTTCCCTCCAAAATGTTGAATAGATACTAAAAGTGGCAAAATACATAGTATAGTAGTAATTACAGGTAATGCGGAGGAATAAAGATTAATAAAACAACGTAATGCCCTCAATAAATCGACCTTTCTCAATCTACAATTTGCATTGTGCCTTTTTCTCGCACAAAGATCCAAACTGTGGCAAGTGAACGTATCCTTTCGGCCACTCAAAAAGATCGCTTAGTTTAAACGATATTTATTTCAATAAATATATACATGAACAATAACATTTCATCAAATAGACAAAAAGGGGATTCCGGAACAAGAGTGAAACTCTTATATTAACCAGTCTCCCTGGATACAATACATTACAAAACATATAAGGAGCTTACTTAACTAATAAAGTCAAGAATAAATAATTATTTAATATGTAAATAAATAGCGATTAAATAAATATATAAATAAGTAAGTAAATACACAAATAATAAGTAAATAAATAGGTATGCGAATATAGGTATATAAGAAACAAAAACAGAAAAAGAAGATACTAAAAAGTGTAAATATGTAATTAATGTAAATAGATAAATAAATAAATAGGTGTGTGAAAATAGGAATATAATAAACAAAAACCGAAAAAGAAGATACTAAAAAGTGTAAGTAAGTAATTAATGTAATTACATAAATAAGTAAATAAATAAATAAATAAATAAATAGATGTGTGAATATAAGAATATAAGAAACAAAAGCAGAAAAAGTAGATACTAAAAAAGTGTAAAAAAGTACTTAATGTAAATACATTTTTTCTCTCATATGAAAAAGGTAGATAAATAAAATAGATTGGCTAACTAACTAACTAATAATAATAATAATAATAATAATAACAATCACAACAATATAGCTGTTGTAATATTTACTTTGTTAGATGATAAGCAGAGTAGGTGTAAAAGTGAATGTAAATAAATAAATGAATAAATAAATAAATAAATAAATAAATAAATAAATAAGTGGGTGTGTAAATATAATAAATTTACGCACTACTATCAACAGTTATCTCGCAAAACGTTTTGATTGTAAAATAAATTCTTGCACAGAAAGGAAAATTTCTTCGTTTTGTTCATTAGATAACATGGGGTCACCATACAATAATTTATCAATATTTAAGACATAAGGAAGTGTATTAATAGTTCTTAAACGAATATTATCAAATAACTGACAACATAAAAGAAAATGTTTTGAATTTTCTATATGTCCACAACGACAATAGGGATCATCAACTAAATTTTTGTTAAACAAATGACATTTCAAGGAACTACATTCTAATCTAAGTCTTGCGTGAAGTATTTGTCACATTCGACATCAACAGCTAAAATAATTAGGTATTTTGACGCTAGTGTCTAAAAACGTTTTAAAGACTGTTAAGGAGTTATGTTTAATGTCGTTAGGGATGTCATTCCAATCTCTTATAACAGAAGGTAAAAATGAATTAAAATAAGAAGATGTTCTACAGAGAATACTTTGGAAATTTTGGGAGCCTCGTGTGTTGCGCGAATGAATATCATTATAAGATGGTGGAACAAGATTTGATAAATAAGTAGGAGCCAAGTTTTGATTCATTTTATAAAACTGTATTAACTTGTGGTTATTTCTTCTTTTAGCCAAAGTCTCCCACCCTGTTTCGATATATAATAATTGGATACTCGTTAGTTTTGTAGCCCCACAGACAATACGGGCGGCTTCGATGTTTATGTTTTCAATTCTTTGCTTTAAAATTTCGGATATATTATCCCAGACAATATCACCATATTCAGCAACGGCCTAATAAAACTAAAATATATTTTTTCCAAACACTACGTGATAGGATAAACTTGTATTTTCTTAAAATGTATATTCTGAATTTAGCTTTAGCTTCAATAGTTTCGATATGTTTTTCCCATGAAAAATCAGAAGCGAAAGTTAAACCCAAGTGTTTATGTTCATCAACGTCGTTAATTAACGTTCCGTTCATATAAAGACTAGGATGAAAAGGTTGTTTTGATTTTCTAGATATTAGCATAGTTTCTGTCTTGCTTGGGTTAAAAGATACCAACCATTTCTTTGACCATACATTTATTTTTTCTAAATTATCATTGAGTAATGATGCTGATTCAAAAGGATCATCAACAATACAGTAAAGTGTAGTGTCGTCAGCAAAAAGTCTAATCTTACAGTTTATATCTGTGACAATGTCATTTATTTATATTAAGAATAATATTGGACCCAGTATTGACCCTTGTGGTACTCCGGCATTTATATTTAACCACTCAGAAATGCTGTTTTTGATTACAACTCTGTTACGACGATTAGAAAGATAGTTTTCAAACCATAAAAGTAAATTACCCGATATACCTATTGAACGCAATTTTATTAATAGGCCCGCGTGCCATACCCTGTCGAATGCCTTACTTATATCACAGAAAATTTTTCGAACCTCTTTGCCTTTGCCTTAAGATCGCTTAACTTTTACTTATGATTAAAAGATCTGGTCACGCGCGCAACGTTCCCGTAAAACACGATTAAGAGCAAAATTCAAAGAGGACAGGAAAAGATTCGATAAAGCATTACAGAAAGCTAAGAGGACGTATTGGTACAAAACACAAAACGATTTACTACGGACGGATTCCTCACAAACACAACAATTCTGGAACAAGATCGGTAAAATTGGAGTTGGTTTCGACAAAAGTAAAAAGATTCCGATGGAAGTCATTCTACACGGCAAAATAACAACTAAAATCGACGATGTATTGACAAAATGGAAAAACGATTTCTCCTCGTTACTGAACCCTGCAGAGACGGACGAAATATCATCATACGGAGCACACATAATAGGATGCGAAACATTCGATGAACTGATCGATTCTGAAATATCGCTCGAGGAAGTCAAAGACGCCTTAATCAACGCTAAGCCCGGAAAAGCTGTCGGGGTGGATGAAATTCCCAGCGAAGTATTACAGAAACATAACATTTTACTATATCTACACAAACTCTTTAACCTATGTTTTATAAGCGGGAAAGTACCATCAACGTGGTCTAAGGGAATCATCAACCCAATTCCTAAATCGGGGAGTACAGACAACCGTGACCCGTTAGGTTACCGTGGTATAACACTTGTACCATCGATTTACAAACTTTATGCGTATATTTTGAATAAACGCCTAACGCACTGGGCAGAGGAGAATGACGTCTTAGTAGAGAACCAAAATGGTTTCCGCAAACACCGCAGTACAATCGATCATTTGAATACCCTTACATCTATCGTTGAAACGAGAAAGAAAAAGAGACAACAAACGTTTGCTGCCTTCATTGATTTCCGAAAGGCATATGACTGCATCGATCGAAACCTTTTGTGGAATAAAATAAGGCATAACGGTATACAAGGGAGAATGTACAAAGCAATTCAATCTCTATATAAAGACGTTAAGTGTTCGAAGTAAGACGGAATGGTTCGAAGTTAATTCGGGTGTTAAACAAGCTTAAGGTTGTCTACTCTCGCCTCTCCTTTTTAATATTTACATCAACGATTTAGCAACACAGTTAAACAGTTTCACCAAAGGTGTCTCAGTTGATGACGAAAAAGTAAGCCTTTTATTGTATGCTGATGATTTAGTTATTTTGACAGAAAACGAGCAGGATTTACAGTTTCTATTAAATGAACTATCAAGCTGGTGTGTAACCAATCGGATGAGTATTAACAAAGCCAAATCCAAAATAATGCACTTCCGTAACCCATCGGTGAAAAAATCTATGTTTTCGTTCGTGTGCGGAAATGATGTTCTAGAATACGTCGATAAGTATGCATATCTTGGACTTGTCATTACAGAACATTTGGATTACAATATCACTGTAAAAAGTGTCGCAAATTCAGCAAATCGTGCTTTGGGACTAATAATAGCCAAATCAAAATCTATGGATGGTTTACCGTACAATGTGTTCACAAAATTATACGAAGCGATAGTATAGCCAGTGATAGGTTATGGTGCCGCTATATGGGGATTTTCCGGTTATTCATGTATCAACGCGGTTCAGAATAGGGCAGCTAGATATTTTTTAGGTGTTGGTAAATATGCCCCAAATGCAGCCGTAAATGGCGATATCGGATGGGTACCAGCTTCCGTGAAACAATGGAAACATGTGATCGGACAGTGGTGTCGCTTTACATGTATGGAGGACTCCCGATTAAATAAAATAGTTTTCAGATGGTCACACAATTTGTCAAATAAAAACTGTAAAAATTGGGCTTATAGAGTAACATTACATATATCTAGAGTGTACCCGGAATTCAATATAAATGACATCTCAGCTCCAATAGATAAACGACAAGTTTGGAATCATGTTTTGGATGCAATGTTTACACAATACAAAGAAAACTGGCATCAGACTGTGAATCGCACTGAAAGTAAACGTGGCAATGCAGGTAATAAACTTAAAATATAGCCGTTTTAAAATCGAGTATCTAGCAGAGGATTACTTAACAAGGATATTACCGCGAAAACATCGAAGTTCACTAGCGAAATTTAGAACTGGAACGGCGCCGCTACGAATTGAAACTGGTAGATATGTACAGTTAGCGAGAGATAAACGAACTTGCTTTCATTGTCTAAACTGTATATATATAGAGGATGAAGTGCATGTTTTAATAAATTGTCCTCTGTATAAGGAAATAAGATTGACGCTATTTGATAAGGCCAGGGTAAATGTTTTTAATTTTGACAATCTAACTGACTGTGATAAAGCTTCAAATATCCTTACAAATACTCATTTAGTTAAGGAAAGTGCCAAAGTCTGCCATGAAATTTTACAGAAAAGAAGAACTATTTTATTTTTATAGTTTTATATAAGTTTTTAACCCTTGTAAATATAACGTAATATCATTGCTCAAAGTGTATAAATTTTTAAAGTATCTTTACACTTCATTTATTTATTCTTTTAAAGTCTCTCGTAATTCTTTTAGAATGGCTACATATAATATATTTTTAACGTTTTATATGTGTAAATGACTGTGTTTTATATGTAGGTGAGACTATAATAAATATATATGTATGTATATGTATGATTATGGAGTGAATTTTCCATTTCATGGAAACAAAGTTTTTTAGGAAACACTAAAACAAGGAAATTTATTAAATTTCAAAATTTATGGCAGTATCATATACCACTTTTTAAATTTATGTTATGATAAAATTCAAAAAGTGGTTTATGACAGCGGCAAAAACCAGGTTCTTGTAAGAACGGAGTTATATATTATACTATTGAACCGTACGCGTTTTAACAGACATGTGCTAATTATTTGCATACCATTGTTTAAATATTAATGAATTTCTTGTCATAAATCATACTTTAGTAAAGTTTAGGTTTCAGCTTAATTGAAAGTGTTTATTTTGTTATGTAATTTGTTGACATTGAACCCAATATCCTAAATTAAATAAGCGCACCGGGGTTTGAATCTCTCGCGTAGTCATACCGCTATTTGTCTCTGTTGAGTGAACATAATGACGCTTTAATGGTACGCGTTGCAAAACAGGGTCATTAAATGTATTTATTTCAAAGTGTTATGATAGCATTAGTTGTCTGGTAGAATACTATCATCAGCTTCGGAGTTTTTTAACGATACGCTGAATGCCTTTAAAGGCATATAACATAACACATGCTACCAATGTATTTTTAATTGAAAAGGTTACTGTATTTTTTATTTTTTTTATTTATTTTTTTTTGAGTATAAAATGTATGTTTCAGAGTCTAGAATCAAAACAACTTAAATTGGTTTCCACTAGACTTATTCATTTCGAAATTTTGAAACATGTTCATTGTATTGCAAACCATGAAATCTCAAAGTACTACGGTAGCTCAGTTGGTAGAGTGCTCGCTCCGTAGGTAGGAGGTCGTGGGTTTTAGCATTGCCAGGGTCTGACCCCAAGACTTGAAAGTGGGTAGTGACTGTTTTTTCGCCAATCACTTGGCATTACGAAATGAACGTCACGGTTCTTTTGGTTTGGAAATTAAAACAAACGAGACCACGTGTCATGATTGGCGTGGCACGATAAAGAGCCCAGTTGTATAATGTCATTAGCGCAACGCACAGGCAAAACTTCTGCACCTTCGTCTATAGCTGGTGATGTCTCGATATAAGTGAAGTAATCTTGACTGGGACGTGAAACACCATTACTCGACTCACTCAGTCAAAGTTCACTAAAGTAGTATCAATCTATATTAAACATTTTGGTCTAAAAGAATGGCATGTGGATCATCATCAGTATCTTGCACCGCCAAGGTTCGAATTCCAAGCTGGGCACATATAATGTTATATAGTGTTCTATTCGCTTGCCAACGTCGATGTTTTTCACAGGAACTCCGCTTTTCTCCACCATCCTAAAATTGATCGTCTTGATCAGTGCAAAAACTTAAACTAACATAATTTTTCTGTATTTTTCCATCATTATTTCGTACTAAACGTCTCATTCATAGTAGCTTTTAACAGTAAAAAAAATGAAAAGACTCGATTATTTCTTTCATTTGCTTTTATTTCGAGGGGTTTGCCACAGGGTTGCCACGTCATTTGTGACACAAGTATCGATTTTAGGGCCTCATTGTAAAAAAAAAAAAAAAAAATACAACCACTGAAATGGAATGAAATAACAAAAAACACCTGAGGAAATTTCAAGCATTGATGGAGTTTGGACCCACATTTTTCACTTGAGAAGCCATGGCAGTATCCCCATTCGTGCCAAGAATGCATTATGCAACATATGGAAAAACAACAGGCAACTGACCCACTAATATGTTTAACACACTTGCAATGAAATGTTTCTTAAAAAGAAAAGGAAAGGTTTAAATTTCAAAATTAAAATTGCACTTAACTATTTCTAGTTGCGGTTATTGACCCCTTTGCTATATTATATATATATATATATATATATATTATATATATATATATATATATAGATATATATATATATTCTCTAAATGTCACTAAACTGTGATGATTTGAATAAGTTGAGAACCATTTATTAGAAAGTATTTTCAAACAGCAAATTGTTCTATTGGGATTTGAGTATATAGCAATTGAACATGTTTCTTCTATTAATTTGAAATTTGTAGACACGAAATCCTATAACGAAGCCGTATAATAACTGTATAAACCTCCTACGTAATGGCGGAGTTATTGGTCTCTGCTGAGTATCTAATTTATAGACTTGTAAAATTATACTTCTTTTTAATATCCTTTTATGTCGCACACGTTAAAACGTAACTAGTAAATGCATTTCTTCGTGTGATATTAATAACATTAGTCTGGTATTATAATGGTAAGTGATGTAATGTTATTACAATGTCAGTCGTAATTTGCTGCATACTTCCTATGTGTCATTGTAGTCTGTGTTCGCCAAGCACTCGGCATTACGAAATGAAAGTCACGGTTCTTTCGAAAGGGAACTTAAAATAAACGAGGTCCCGTGTCACGGTGGGCTTGGCACGATAAAGAACCCTGTTGTATAATGCCATCAGCGCAAAGCACGGGCAAAATATCTGCACCTTCGCTTATTGCTGGCGACGTCTCGATATAAGTGAAATATTCTTGGCTGGGACGTTAAACACCAGTACTCAACTCAACTCCACTCATTTCATTGTAGTCTATTAAACAATATATGTACTGCCTTTGGTTTGAATTTCATGAATAGGGGTAACAAGAGTTCCACATAATGTCATGTGATGTCCCACAATATATCATGTCATTCTGTTTTGTCATTACAGTGTAAAACGTAATTTGCTGCATTTCCTACGTGTCATTGTAGTTTATGATACAATATATGTGCTCCAAAATTTTGTTTAATTTCATGAGTTCTGGTCACAAGATGTCAACGTGGTACCCCACAATGCATCATGTCATTCCGTCATTTTATTACAGCTCCAAACGTAATTTTCTGCATTTTCTACGTGCCATTGTAGTTAATAATACAATATATGTATTGGGCTTATTTCCGTGAATAGGAATAACAAGAGTTCCACATGATGTCTGCCCCACAATGCATCGATGTCATTCCGTCATTTATCATGTTTTACATGTACTTCATGTTTTTTATGAAGCAGATATGTCATGTGACACAATTTCGTAACCTATATGTACGTATACAAATGCTGACTTAATAAACCTTTGTCCTCTGTGTATTGTAATGTAAACTTTGACAAACAAATTGTGAAACGCATCACAGAAGATAAAATGCAATATTAACTTCTTTATAGTTAGCATTTCCCGGTTTGATGATTCATATGTTTTTAGCTTTTTCATGGTTGGGGTTTTCTGGGGGGGTTTTAATTATTATTTTTTTCACTTGGCTTTTTGAACAGATGATACAACTCAACTCCACACTTTTTTTCTGATCATATCGTGTCATGTTTACTATTAAGTGTTTTCAAATCGTGTTTTAATGTTCATAATTATTTTAAAACAATTTTATTTGATGAGAAAACATAGCATTTTTGTTCGAATAAACATATAAAAATCCCAAGATGCATTAGGGATTATGGCACACGTAAATGGCAATTCGATATGCTTCTATTATTTTGCCATTTCATTTGTTGACATTGAATCCTTTATTGACCTCGTAATGGCGAAGTTAAAGGGTCTTTACTGGGCATGCTATCTTTACATTTATTAAAACATTATTGCAATTACCACGTTTTCTATCGGATATATTGCAATGAAAGTATTACTGTAACTCTAGGATAATAAAGTACATCCGGGAACTTAGAAAAACACCAAACTAAGGCCACACTTTTCACACTAGGATGTGCCCATTGGGCACTCTATACATATATCATCAATGTACCCGAGTAAAAATGCTATCCAACTCCGGTACTGTTGGAATAGATGTGAGAACAGCTGTAAATCTGTGTGCAAACTTTAGTGCAGATAATAAAAAACAAACATACTAATCCATGTCCGAATCACAATCCAGAAGCAAGGTAATAACTTTGGAACTGACAAGTTAAGTTAGACACGTGAACTTCCACCAGGGAAGTGAGGCCGGGTGCTCCGGAAGGGTAAGCACCTCCTGTTTAGCTAGCTACACCCGCCACGTGTGTAATCAAAATTGTGTGAAAGGAACATGGAACTATGAGTTGATAACATATTGTAAAATAAATGACCACACGAATCGTCAGGATAACACATTGCAATTTGGAATTAAATTACTTCATTGCTAGTTTATGTATTGTAAATGTATTTATTTTTCGCGGTATACTAAATTTCGTTTATTTCGCGCGAAAATTAATACCGAGCCAAAAATACATTATGCTTATTGTGTTAAAGTGCATATTTAAATAACGCGAAAATTTAACTACATGTACGCGAATATGTCTAAAGTCCAAATACAAGCAAAATCAAAAACGTTTACAGTACCTTATCAATTAAACATGAAGATATTGTTTGAGGCAAAAGTCAGGATATAAAGTGTGACCAATCGGGTACATTCCCTGAACCCCCAGCCTCACTTACATGGTGGAACGTTTTACTTATTACTTTTTTTATTTTACAAATGTTTACTTTGTTTTTAGGAATGCGATTTGAACTTGAATCTGTATGTTTATGGTTTAAATATGTGTTTAAATATGAATCGAGGTTGCATCAAATGCATTTTTCTGTTTCATTGTAAATAATTTAGCCTTTTCAGGTCGTCAAACATTCGATTGTTCATTTGTGTTCATTTGCACGAATACTGTACACATTAAAGATATTTATCAGTTTAAAATGAACCGTTGTCCTGTAAAATTAAATTGAAGATATTTGTTATATTTGCTGATGGTATTATTTTCTGACACGAAATCCGTTATTGAAACTGTTAATGAGTAGACTTCTATAGGCGCATTAGTCTCTGTTGAGTATCAGTTAAGTATAATTTTAGTGTTCATCGAAACAGTATTCAAACACATAAAATTGCATTCTTAGTGTGATAAAAACAACACCGTTAGTACCTCATCACATTGGTAACTGGTTTAATATCGCCAAGTGTCATAATTAATTCGCTTTCATTGCTAGAAGAATTTGAAGGGTGAACAATAATGCATTTTCACATTATAGTTTTCAATTTTGGTCTTGCTTTGACTTTTGAAATAGTACATTGTAGGTTATTAAAATTATTCGCGAATTGCAGCTGTGTCAAAAATTTGTTTTTGAAGGATATCAAATGCAATACATAAAAAATACTAAATTTATATTTCGTTGGAGAATAACTAAATTAAAATTGTAAACGTAAACTGAACGATACCAAAAATTACGCATACATTTGTAAATACATTTTGATTTCTGATAATTTGTTTTCACATTTATCGAAGGTATTTATTGATTGTGAGAATTTTTATGTATTTTGCACATAAGTTCCACCCAATGACTAACTGTGTCCATAAGTTCCACCCATTGACTAACCGTGTCCATAAGTTCCTCCTAAATTCCACCCAATGGCTAATTGTGGCCATAAGTTCCACCCAAATTCTACCCAATGACTAACCGTGTCCATAAGTTCCACCCAAATTCCACCCAATGGCTAATTGTGTCCATAAGTTCCACCCACATTCTACCCAATGACTAACTGTGCCCATAAGTTCAACCCAAATTCTACCTAATGACTGTGTCCATAAGTTCCACCATTGACTAACCGTGTCCATAAGTTCCTCCTAAATTCCACCCAATGGCTAATTGTGTCCATAAGTTCCCTCCAAATTCTACCCAATGACTAAGTGTCCATAAGTTCCACCCAAATTCTACCTAATGACTAACCGTGTCCATAAGTTCCACACAAATTCCACCCAATGGCTAATTGTGTCCATAAGTTCCACCCACATTCTACCCAATGACTAACTGTGCCCATAAGTTCAACCCAAATTCTACCTAATGACTAACTGTGTCCATAAGTTCTACCCAATGACTGTGTTCATAAGTTCCACCCAAATTCTACCTAATGACTGTGTCCATAAGTTCCACCCAAATTCCACTTAATGACTAATTGTGTCCATAAGTTCTACCCAATGACTGTGTCCATAAGTTCCACCCAAATTCTACCTAATGACTGTGTCCATAAGTTCCACCCAAATTCCACCTAATGACTAATTGTGTCCATAAGTTCTACCCAATGACTGTGTCCATAAGTTCCACCCAAATTCTACCTAATGACTAATTGTGTCCATAAGTTCCCTCCAAATTCTACCCAATGACTAACCGTGTCCATAAGTTCCACACAAATTCCACCCAATGGCTAATTGTGTCCATAAGTTCCACCCACATTCTACCCAATGACTAACTGTGCCCATAAGTTCAACCCAAATTCTACCTAATGACTAACTGTGTCCATAAGTTCTACCCAATGACTGTGTTCATAAGTTCCACCCAAATTCTACCCAATGACTAATTGTGTCCATAAGTTCCACCCAAATTCTACCCAATGACTAATTGTGTCCATAAGTTCTACCCAATGACTGTGTCCATAAGTTCCACCCAAATTCTACCTAATGACTGTGTCCATAAGTTCCACCCAAATTCCACCTAATGACTAATTGTGTCCATAAGTTCTACCCAATGACTGTGTCCATAAGTTCCACCCAAATTCTACCTAATGACTAATTGTGTCCATAAGTTCCACCCAAATTCCACCTAATGACTAATTGTGTCCATAAGTTCCACCAAAATTCCACCTAATGACTAATTGTGTCCATAAGTTCCACCCAAATTCTACCTAATGACTAATTGTGTCCATAAGTTCCACCCAAATTTCACCCAATGACTAACAGTGTCCATAAGTTCCACCCAAATTCTACCCAATGACTAACCGTGTCCATAAGTTCCACCCAAATTCCACCCAATGGCTAATTGTGTCCATAAGTTCCACCCACATTCTACCCAATGACTAACTGTGCCCATAAGTTCAACCCAAATTCTACCTAATGACTGTGTCCATAAGTCCCACCTATTGACTAACCGTGTCAATAAGTTCCTCCAAAATTCCACCCAGTGGCTAATTGTGTCCATAAGTTCCACCCACATTCAAACCAATGACTAACCGTGTCCATAAGTTCCACACAAATTCTACCTAATGACTAACCGTGTCCATAAGTTCCACACAAATTCCACCCAATGGCTAATTGTGTCCATAAGTTCCACCCACATTCAAACCAATGACTAACTGTGCCCATAAGTTCAACCCAAATTCTACCTAATGACTAACTGTGTCCATAAGTTCTACCCAATGACTGTGTCCATAAGTTCCACCCAAATTCTACCTAATGACTAATTGTGTCCATAAGTTCCACCCAAATTCCACCTAATGACTAATTGTGTCCATAAGTTCTTCCCAATGACTGTGTCCATAAGTTCCACCCACATTCTACCCAATGACTAACTGTGCCCATAAGTTCAACCCAAATTCTACCTAATGACTAAATGTGTCCATAAGTTCTACCCGATTACTGTGTTCATAAGTTCCACCCAAATTCTACCCAATGACTAATTGTGTCCATAATTTCCACCCAAATTCTACCCAATGACTAACTGTGTCCAGAAGTTCTACCCAATGACTGTGTCCATAAGTTCTACCCAAATTCTACCTAATGACTAATTGTGTCCATAAGTTCCACCCAAATTCCACCTAATGACTAATTGCGTCCATAAGTTCTACCCAATGACTGTGTCCATAAGTTCCACCCAAATTCTACCTAATGACTAATTGTGTCCATAAGTTCCACCCAAATTCCACCCAATGACAAACTGTGTCCATAAGTTCTACCCAATGACTGTGTCCATAAGTTCCACCCAAATTCCCCCCAATGACTAATTGTGTCCATAAGTTCCACCCAAATTCTACCTAATGACTAATTGTGTCCATAAGTTCCACACAAATTTCACCAAATGACTAACTGTGTTCCATAAGTTCCACCCAAATTTCACCCAATGACTAACTGTGTACATAAGTTCCACCCAAATTCCCCCCAATGACTAATTGTGTACATAAGTGTTACCCATGTCTATTTTCCATCATGTAATTTCATGTTTTATTTGACTGCCAGTATTTTTTAAATGTAATTTGTATGAATATATAAGAAAAAAATGTCGCTAAAATGTTTACCATGTATTTGGATGTTCGCTAAAATGGGTTAAAATTCTGTCGCTCAAATATTCATTACTTCATCACTTAAACGTCCGATTTTTTTCGCCCTTTGGTCCTATGCTTTCGCTGAAATGTCCAACGCTGGTACATGTGCTAGTCATAATTTAGAAAACGGTCCATTCTAAGAAAAACCCAAATAATTCAAATCAGTGACCCACCAATAAGCAAAATTTAGGGCTATAACTTATGGTAAGTAAAATAAACTAAACCAATTCTAAAAAAAACCAACAATAACTTGATTTACAAATAATTGTTTCCCTTTTGGCTCTTTGTTTCGACTCAATCTACTCTAAAATCATACGGCATGTGAATGTGTTGTGTTTTCGCTAACTTTTCCCATGATTCAGAAATTTCTACCAAAGGAAAATTTTAAAGAAAATCCAGAAACATGATAAATGACTGAAAATCATTGTGAAAATAATAATTGACGACAGCATTTTGATTCCGGGCACAAAAAGGAGTTCTTACTCCTACGCTTTGGTAATATTTTACTCAGTTTGGATAACGTAATAATATACGTGTAGGTATCACCCTTCAAATAATAAAAGACGTTAAATGTGTTATATCTATTATCGTCCATTTTTTTTTTCTGGAATAGAAGTCCCATCCTAGAATAATATTCCGATCTATAAAATATATCGGTAAAAGTTCACTGGTTAAAAGTTATAATAAAGTGAATTGAACACGTCAATAACGTTATAAAAATAACCTGAGTTATACATTTATAGATACCGGTTTCCCATCGACTTTATCTGTACCATCACAATCAGTGCTCATCAATCGTATATTGTGTGTGTGTTTTCACCAACCCATATAAATAAACGTTGTGAACTTAATACCGACATCTGCCGTATTCAAAGTATGGATCTGTTCAGGAACAGCAGGAAATGCTCTTAGAAAACTAAACTGCTAGAAGTGATATATAAGTATATATTATGAAACGAAATGTCTTACATTAGCAACATCTCTTAATGCATTGGATTAATCTATAAAAAAAGACAGTAATCGTTAATTGAAAACATCTTAGATTTTAGACAAACTCCATTGACTTTAAAAGCCATTAAAAAGCATTGTTACTGCAAGGGTGGCTATTGTGTATAATATCTATTAATAATCAATTGTTAAATAGCATTAGTCAGTGAGCGACAATTAATGTTGATTTCCTTCATCAAACGCATGTATTGATTCCTTTCTGATGTAAACCGTTATGCTATTGTTTATTTTCTAACAATCTGAATAAAACAGGACTTTAAAGAGTGTGTCACGTCGCCGTAGGAAATAGCTGATTGTTTCAAAAAGATAAAGGTAGGATCATGTTATAAAATTTAGTAGTTAGCTAACATTTAGATGATTATTTGGGTCATTTTTTGCTTCGGAAATTTACGTTGTCTTTTTATCATAGCAAGTATATATATCTGTGGCGCATATAGATGTATATAATTTTTATATATTTCATACTTATCGACATTGCTACTTATTGTGGTTGTATAATATTGCAATGTCTTTCAAAGCATTTTATACAAAAATTATTCAAAACATCTTGGAAAAAAGTTTTAGTTTCATAATGTTGGTCGAAGAACTACTGATGAGGAATTGCATTCCGAAACGGCTTCTAGTGCTCTAAAATTAAGACTGGTATAATATGTAATGCAATAATCCAATTATTTCAGTTTTTGATTTGATGATTTGTGATTTGAACATGGGCCGGTGTGTTTGTATTTTATTGTATTACTATTTATTGAAAATTTTCTCTTTACTCGTTACATTTTTTTCCAGAGGTGTTAAACCACTAATGTGTTAGCACTTTAACATCTTTTAAATTATTTGCTGTTAAAGGTTTGGTATTGATTTTACAATAATTTAATGTTAATTATCTCCTCAATATTGCATCAAATGTCGTGTAAATGTATATAATCATATTGACAAACCATGGCATTTTTTTCAAAATTAACTTTATTTGTGACGAAAGAAAGAACAGTGTATCGTATTCTTGATTGATGATAAGAAATTATTGTTAAAAGAAATTTCTGCAAACAAGGTTGTAATTAATGGAATGCACTCACGTCTGTACATTCGAAATGTCCATGTCTTAATCCTTGTCAAATGTGCAGACTTGTGTCTTAATCCAAATGCTAAAGCAAAGTTATAGAAATAGACTGGAAATGCATTCAGACAGACTAAATGAACGACTTCAATCAAACAACTATCTTATTTACGGTACGGGCCCGTTTAAAGTTAAACACTTAGCTAACGGGTTAGTGCCCAAACGACAGTTCATCTCGGTCCTTCGATAGCTACAGTACAGACCTGTGGAAAGTTTAACAATCAGCTAACTAGTGTCGAATCCTCAGCTAATCTAAGTTCCTTGTTAACTGTATCATCTAGACAGCTGCGATAAATCTCTCAGCAGCTTTTCTGTCACTATCGGTCAATATACATGTATATCGGCCACACGAAAGCAGAGTCACGACTCATTTTTTAATCTCAGTGTTAAACTTTCGACAGGTCTGTACTGTATTATATCTATCTCTCGACCAGTTTTTCATTATACAGGTCACATGACAATCGGGTTTCAATTACCTCAGTGTTAAACTTTCGACAAGTCTGTACTCTTAACATTTTTTTCAGAAACTTATTTTTTCATGAAAAGAAATCAATGATCCTATTTTGTCTTGTTTACTATTTATTTTATTGTTTTAGTTACATTGATTATTTACAAAATATAATTATACACGTGTTTCTGTCATTAATTCGATTTCATCTTTATCGTTAAAAGCACATTAAAACGGCATTGACCTGATATAAAGACACACGTGTCTAATAACTAGTGGTAAGTTACTTAAATAGTTGTTATTTTATAAGCAAAATTGTAAATATATTTTTGGATTGGTTATTTTTTTAATTTTATATGCTTACACGGATGCTAGACAGAATGCTCTTACCCTTCTGGAGAGTCCTTGGTAGAATGTTTAACGAATTTGCAAATTTTCAAAGTTTTTGCTTTTGAGATTTTGATTCATGCGTACATTTTCCAGAAAAAATGTTGATCTACTGTTAGAGTGCTATATATACATATGATTTGGTAGAACAATATTTTACATCCAGAAAAGTATATAAATCAGGTCTCCATGTTCAGTATCATTTTCATATTTCATTTTGTGTGGTGTGTTCATGGTTGCCAACTATTGGTAGATTTAGGGGTAAATAAATATTTTAATGTTTGGTATAATTAACGTTAGTTAAGGTTCAAGAAACATTTTCTTAAGAAGCTTATTTCTTTATTAATTAAGTTTATTATTATAAAATGTATGATTATATTGTACCCGTGAACGATTTTAACAGCTCTTTGATGTTTTATAGCGATGTATCAACAACATATGTTCTTAAAAATCGATGTCTTGAGGACACACGGCTGTTTTACATTGATTTTGTGACGCACATGAATCAATAAATTATATCAAAAACATAAATTTAAGGACAAAAAACGAGATAAAGGATTGTTTTAAAGCTCAAATGGCTTTCTCTAGCCTACATGTATAATCTTTTAATTTGAAGATCAAATTACAGTGCAGACACGTCTAAAGTTTAAGACTTAACAGACAAATTAGCGATGAATCGGCAGTTCATTTCATCTTTAACTACATATATACTTGTATCTCGACAACCGTTATCTACAAATGTATCTCTCGGTAGCTGTTCGGTCACTACCTATCCTCGAACTTGGAAGCTGAACCACGACTCTAAGTTATCACAACGTTAAACTTTTGACAGGTCTCTACTGTATTTTAAAGAAACGTTACATTTTTGTCAAAAGCGGTATAATTTACTCTTCTTTAATAATTGATACCGTGATTGGTTTTTTCCATATTAGATGCGATGTTTAAACGAAATTCAAGAGTAGGGAGTGTTATATGACCTAAATTATACAATAAAAAGTAGGAAATGCATTTGCACATCCAAAATATTATCAATATAATCCAGTTTTTCATCACAATTTACAATGACGAGACTGGATACATTACATTCGTCAACACCGATAATCCAACGCAACTCATATTGAATGGCATACATTGGGTTTTTCTATATCAGAACGAAAGGATGATGTCCAAAACGCCGAGCTATCAGCCTATAGGATTCAAAATTTAAAAGTATGTTGAATACATATTGATAGTGAAAAAACCTAAAGCTACTATCATTATGTAAAAGTTTATATGGTTAAATTCTCAGTAAAATATTGCATTATATGTTTAATACATATAATTCATTGGGTTTGTCTCCGTATAACTCTATACAAACATGGAACAAGTCAGTGGAAATCAACAAGTTTTTTTAACAAATGCACATAGAGCGCATGTCTCTCCATTAAAGATATTTTGAATATAAAAACTATATTATGTTACTGTTAGATATGCAAAGTATGGTTAATGGAGAGATATGTGCGCTGATAATGAATTTTGTAAAAATCAATGTTTAGAGAATTACCCCAATATAACCTCTTTATATACCGCACTATACTCGTACTTGATATTAATAAAACCATATCGTCAACAATTACCTGCGTGGTGTAGTGGGTATACGTAGGGGCTATTAAGTCTTATATTGATGGTTCGAATCCCAAAGATACAATTTTATTTTTTTTCACTTATTTTATCTTAATAAAATGTATATTTTACGGCTTTTTTTTCTTTTTTATCTAACTTTGTGTCAGAATTTAAATGCAATATTATTATTTCTGCCACAAATAACATATTAGAAAGAAAAACATGCACACACATTTGTTTTATACATACAATATATATAACGACATTACAATCCAGTTTAAGGCCACTTGTCATTTCCCGTGTGTTTCGTGTACGTTGAACACGTACATGTCCTACTAAACAAAATGCCAAAAACATTAACTTTTCAAGGCTAAGTGCATTAGTCACACTAAGAAAGGCCATAGACGAAAAGTCGGTGCAGGTTTCATGTGTGATGAATGTCACTAGCTGGCAAGACTAAATATCATGAACCTGCGGTTGGTCGAATAGACTTGAATTCTGAATGTATAGACCTACCCATTTTGAGGTGCGACAAATAAATTGCCATTTGCTTTATTTTCAAAGAAAAAGTTTCAGCCATGAAACTCGCACCGATTCAGGCAAGAACTGACATTTTCGTCAAACAATGTGCTGCAATCATTTATCTACATAAAATATAAAACCTTCAGTAATCTTTGATGCTTCAAAGATGAAAAAAGTTCCAAGTCTACATACATCGGGAATCACAATATTATTAAACAATCTCCAAATAAGAATATTTCGATTATACAAATGACCTTTATGATGATGACTATTATACATTGACGGGACTTAGCATCTTGTAACAAAGGTTATATCAGTAAAGTCCACAGCACTAAGGACTAAAAGCTTGGCTTTGGGACTGCTCTTGACAAAGCTTCAAACTGGTCTTTACCATAAACACTTAGCAACACTGTGTGGTCTGAAAAATGCTATACAGGTGTCAAGCATTTTCTCTGAAGCACGGGTGGCTCTAATAGTCCAAGAGCTCATACAGGTTTATTTGACTTTTATTTGCCAAAAGGTCTGAAACTTGTTTCTGAAAGGCAATAATCAGTATTATATGAAAATGCATTTCTTACAAAATTCGGTCTGGACATTTTTTGTAAATCCCGGATTTTTAAGAGCACCTGAACGTATTTGTCAAAAACACTTTTTTGGGGTAGGGGAAGGGAATCGTGATTATATAACGCCTAAATACGATAGATACCCATTAAATTTGGTATCATTCTAAAGGTTATTGATAATTCTTTATTATATATAAATATTTTTCAATATGATGTCACTAGGTACAGATATGATGTCATAAACTATTTTTTAAAATTAAAAATAGTGAAAAAGGCTATTTCGATCGGATACAAATTTCTCAGGTTTACATTTTGTGTGTGTTGTCATTAATTTTTGTTTTAAAATAATAATATACCCTCAGCCATTGATATTCTATAACTTTGATGTGTAATTATCTGAGCATTATAATATTTTCTATCAGAGAAAATATGTACCCACTTCTACTGAAGAGTTCATTTTTGGGGTAGGGGAACACTATCATGATTTAACATCATAACTATATATACTATCCCATCATGTTTGGTATCAAATTGAAGGTATTTTAATAAACTGTAATATTATGCATCAACATAAAACAAATTACCTTTCATTGCGTCATAGTGACGTCATAATTGTAATTATTTGGTAAAATACATAAAATATGAAGAGATATATTTTTTTATTTATGTCATTCAACTGACAGATTATAATTAATATCTGTAATATGTACAAATAAACGATAATGAAAAACAGTTAAAGATTGTACTATATTACGGAAACAGGCTGCTAAACTCCAAATTTAACAATGAGCAGAAAAAGAAACAAGAACAAGTATTATATGTTAATCCTAGTTTAAAATACCTAATATTACAATTATTGCTACATCACGTTTTGGTTATAAACTATAAGACTTTTGTTACCGTATTGCTTCCTCAATTCTACGTATTTTCACAATTTTTATTTATACATAATAAAATTGAAAATCATTGTTTCAGTGTCATGTTTTTGTCTTAGTCATTGCTTATTATTTTCATCATGTGACTCATCAGGTCCGAATAAATCCTCTCCATATGCAACTTCCTCATTTTTACCCTCCACTGGCTGTAGATCACGGCTTTTTCAATACACATATGATGTTTCGTGGCACCTGTGGTCCATCAAATTAAATGATTAGGTATTTACCTTCGAAGATAGTCCATCCATTTCCATCAGGTTGAATTGTATAGGAGTTTGGAAGAAAAGTATTTTCCAAAGAAATGTGACGGTTGGCCTGCAATATTTTGTGTTGTAGAACTCTCTTGCATGGTGGCATGCTACTGGGGTTGGCACCTTTTATTTTATCTAATGGTTCCTCACACTGTTGCCATTGACATATAGGGTTTTCTATACAGAACACAGACAAATTTCTCATTCAGTCCTCAGTAATGTTTCTACTGTTACCCAAAGTACAGAATTCTTGAAGTCACACATTTTGAGAGGTCTAGCTATCCCTTTATTGGCAAATGCTGAAGTAAAGTCTGAGCCAGTAAATGCATCAATAAAAAAGGTCTGGTGTGAAAAACATGTTTATGTTGATATGACATCGTGTATTGCTACTGCTAAGACTAACATCGATCCAAACATGAGGTTGCTTTTCCATAAGTCGTTGAACATGATGTGCAAGTGTAACCAAAACATCTGTATCATTACCTCTGATGACTATTCTTACATTAAATATACTTTTAACAATTTCCGTCAAGTGCAACACCATCCGTGTATCTACTTCCTCATGTTTACACCTCTTCACGTACTACACCGTCATCAACTGCATAAAATTAGTGACAGGTTTCTTCAACCCCATGCAAACTTGATCACCTCTAATAATCTTTGCATATGATGCATTACTTTATTCTCTAGCAAAGAACTTGAAAAGTTTTAATTTAAAAGAAGAAGACCGTAGAGCTTGCTGTCAATCTCTTCGCCGTTTATGGTCAGATCTAGCGATAGCAATAGTCGAGTCTTCTGCACCGCGTCTGGAGTATAAATGCATCATATGCAAAGATTATTGGAGGTCACCAAGTTTTCATGGAGGTTGGATGGATGTTGGTCTTAGCAGCAGCAATACACAGCGTCATATCCATCAAGTTTGTCACACAAACCAGAACTTTTTTAATTGATGCTCTGCCTGGATTACATGTTTTTACTGGCTCGGACTTTACTTCAGTTCAGCATTTATTAATGAAGGATAGCTAGACCTCTCAAAAGATAGTGATCACTTAAAAATGCATTATTGTAACAGTAGAAACATTACCGAGGACTTAATGAATCAGTTGGAGAAATTTGTCTGTACTCCGTATGAAAAACCCTATATATCCAATGTTAACAGTGTGAGTTTCTTCTCTTTCAACAATATTAGGAATCAAAAAGTAAAGAGGAGCCATTAAATAAAATAAAAGGTGCCAATCCCAGTAGCATGCCATCATGCAAGAGAGTTCTACAACACAAAATATTGCCGGTCAACTACATCACATTTCTTTGGAAAATACTTTCATTCCAAACCCGTATACAATTCAACCTGATTAATTAATTGGTTTGATGGACCACAGGTGCCACAAAACATCATATGTGTATTGGAAAGCAGTGTTCCACAGTCAGTGGAGGGTAAAGTTGAGGAAGTGGCGGGATTAATTCGGATCTGATGAGTCAGATTATGAAAATGATGATGACTAATAAAAACGATGACACTGAAACAATGCTTTCCAATTTTATTAGGTATAAAATCATTATTGAGCAAAAACAAATCCATGTCCGAATCACAATCCAGAAGCAAAGTGAAAACTTTGGAACTGACAAGTTAAGTTAGACACGTTAACTTCCACCAGGGAAGTGAGGCTGGGTGCTCCATAAGGGAAAGCATCTCCTGTTTAGCTAGCTACACCGCCACGTGTGTAATCAAAATTGTGTGAAAGAAACATGGAACTATGGACGTCAAATATATCCAGGGCAATCCTGGACACAAAGACATCAACTTATCAACAATACATTGATGACGACCATAAAACTTTTTGAGGGCCTTGATAAGCCTAGGTTTGCAATACCCCTGAGTCAACAATTTATTTGCAAGCAGTCTGCTTTGTTGTACAAATTCTTGTAGTGGGCAGGCTCTACCATAGCGTATTAATTAGCAAAAAAATACAAGCAGGTATATTGCTGCATAGACAAGGAAAATTGACAATAGAAAAATTGAATCATCACGTTTGTCATAAAGTTTCAAATGTAGCCTTTCGTGGGCGTCATATTCAGGTTAAAGTCTAAATATGAAACAGAACTTGAGGAATCAGTCGTATCTTTATTTCAAGCTCACTAGGATAGATGACATTCACATAGTCTCCAAATTTGGAATTGTTAAGAGACAGGACGTCATCTATAAATATGTATGTGGAGTTGAATGATTTGGCGACAGTCTTCTCTCCAGATTTAACAAATTTCTGCATAAATTCTGCTTCATACGAATAAAGAAGCAAATCAACAAGCAATGGTCTACAGTTTGTACCCATTGGTATACCGATTGTTTGCTGGAAAATTATGTAATCAAACACAAAAGATATGTTATCTATCAAAAACTCCAACATTTTGTTGATGGTATCTTCAGTATATTTTTGTTTGGAATCCGTATGATGCTTGGCACAATATCCAGACTCCCTCTTCCCTGATACATGGGAGTGATAAATAGTGAAATACGTAGAATTGAATAAGTAATACTATAACAAAAGGTTTATAGTTTACAGCCAAAACGTGATGTAGCAAAAGTTGTAATATTTGACATTTAAGATTTGGATCAACATATAAAACATGTTTTGTTTCTTTTTCTTGTCATTGTTGTTAAACTTGGAGTTTTGCAGTATATTTCTGTTATATATTTTAAATATTGCAGTTTTTTAACTGTTTTTCATTACTGTTTTTGTAGTTATTATAGATGATATTTATATTCTGTCAGTTGAACGACATAAATAAGAAAATATATCTCATCACATTTTAATGCATTTTACCAAATAATTACAATTATGACGTCACTATGACGCAATGAAAGGTAATTTGTTTTATGTTGATGCATAATATTAAAGTCAAATAAACCTGTATGAGCTCTGGGACTATAACAACAGAGTTACTTAAATGCCTTCTATCACCGATTTCATCTAAATACAAGTATGACGGCCTAAATCAAAGTTTTCTGCTATGAAATCACACTGACATGCCGTCAATAGACACAAGGTATACGCATTATGACGCAAAACATAACAAGTCATTGTGACACCTGAGTTTTGTTTTTGTGCTAGCAAAGTAATGGCAATTACTGACAGTAGCGTTACACTTTGGTACAGAATAACAAACATTTAAATTATATAGACAACTAACCAACCAGTAAAGTCAGCTTCCACACACGTCATTATAAAAAGGGAAAAATGTTATTCATATGCAACGTATATAATTACACAGAGATTTATTTGTACTTCGCCTCGAAGTAGTGACGGGTATAGAGGGCTGAAACAGGTTTAACCTAGTTTCTTGCGTATATATTCCTATAGGCGGATAGCTCGGCGTTTTGAGAATCATTCTTTACGAGTAGGGCGTGTTATATGACCTAAATTATACAATAAAAAGTAGGAAATGCATTTGCACATCCAAAATATTATCAATATAATCCAGTTTTTCATCACAATTTACAATGACGAAACTGGATACATTACATTCGTCAACACCGATAATTCAACGCAACTCATATTGAATGACATAAGGGAATTTATTACGAAGTATAAATGCATTTGTATATTTGGTTACCATATTAAATAGTTATGAATTATTATGGATTCTAAAATTTTAGCATGAGGACATTTGAAACTGGAAGATAAACTAGGCAACAGCCTACGCAACTTAAGGTGCGATGTCATACAAGCTAAGGGGAAATCGAGTTAAGAAGACAAAGCAAGAAAAGACAAATTTAACATATATTTGAAACGCTTATAAAACTCCAGTATATGTACGGACACTGGAGTAAAGGTCTAGCGGTTTGATTTAGGCTATAAAGGCTCACAAAATGCAGCTTATTTAACAAGCGGTTCATAAAATACGCACATGTAAAAATAAAAGTACATATGTGAATCTTTTGACCACACAATGAATAAGGAAATTTGCTGGAAAATTGTAAATGTTTATTTCTGTATGCATGTTCGAATATTTGCAAATAACGGGATATTTACAAACAGTTATCAATGTTTAAGAACATCCACAGTCATTCATGTTTTTCGTTTACCAAAATGCTTATACTGTTAATATTTTAAAGATCATTGCAAAGTCAAAACAGCAGCTTTACAAACTGCAAATTTTCATTTGATTACTTTTTACAAAATGTCTATGATACAAAGAAGGTTACAATATAATATAGTAGCAATATATGCAGATTGTCATCGGTAACTGTTAGAGGTGTCTATAATATACACATGTACATGTATTTAAGTAATATATAGTATCGTAAATTGCAGCTTCAAAAACAATTCAATCATTGTTTTGGGGAAAAATGTGTATACCATTCAATAACTTAATAAGGAGAACGACAAACTGAACCAAGCCAATAGCGACTTTATTTTGTTTTATTTGAAGCTTCAAATTGTTGCTTAGTTGGTAGAAAGCTCGCTCCGTCAGTTATAGGTCGTTGGTAAGCAACCCCACCGGCTCTGATTCAAGACTTCAAATTGAATAGTAACTGTTCTTTTGCCAAGCACTCAGCATAACGAAATGTTTGGATGAAAACTTATCATAAATGAGGCCCCATGTTCCGGTAAGCATGGCACTATAAAGAACACTACTGCATAATTCCATCAGCACACCGCACGCGCAAAATTTCTGCACATTCGCGTGTAGTTGGCGAGGGCTCGATATAAATGAAATAGTCTTGACTGGGACGTTAAACACCATTACTCACCTCCTCTCAACTCTCACCCCAAACTGCCATGGAGCGGAAAATTTCAACAAAAATGTTTAAACAATCAAAACTTTTGAATTTTTGATAAATCAATATACATTCGGAAGTTAAACATGAAAACAAATAATCATACACATATCTATTGGAAACTGTACACATCCCTGGCATGTCCGAAGTGTTAAAGTAATAAACATGTTATCTTATCAACTGACCAACAACAACTATTTATAAATTGGCCTGTCAAGATACTGTTACTAAAATCATCACGATGTTGTGCCTAAAGCAACCATTAGGAAACTGGCTGGTATCGCAAAATCAAGCGTGAGGATATTGATATTGAAATGATCTCAAACTGGTTTTATTCTAATTGAACAAAAACTTCAACTGAAAATAATTAAAAAAAATAGCCGTATTAGAAATTAAATGAGCCTAATATTGGCAAAACAACCCATACATCTTCATTCTTACTATTTAAACTAACACGATATAAGCCATTTTAATCTTATTTTGTTTTTTTAAAATGTAAGGTGGATATTCAACACAATACAAAATTTCGCATTAAGGAAAATATAGTAAGGAACGTTTTATGAATATCCCAGACCGATACACATAGTCAGTAGCTATACTAAACCACTACGGTAGCTCAGTTAACGTCCGTATAGTGCTTGCTCCGTAACTGGGAGGTTGTGGGTTAGAACCCCAACCGGGTCTGACCCAAGACATGAAAATGGGTAGTGAATGTTCTTTTGCCTAGCACTCGGAAATACAAAATGAAAGTCTAGGTTCTTTTGGGATGGGAACTTTAAACAAACGATGTCCCATGTCGCGGTAGACGTGGCACGATAAAGAACCGTGCTGTATAAAGCCATCAGCACAACGGACAGAAAAAATGTCTGCGACTTCGCCTATAACTGGAGACGTCTCAATATAAGTGATTTTTTTGGACTGGGATTTAATAAACACTCAACTCAACTCAACTTAAAACTTACTGGGATTCTAAATAATAAAAACAAATGAGCAAATGTGCAAGCTGGTTACACTAATGAAGCATGACTGTTTGTTACGGCATCTAAGTTTTATGGGAGTAGTGTAAAGCCTGATGGGGCGAGATGAATGAGAAATGAAAGTACACTAACATTCGTTTATATGGCAAAATAAAATGCACAAGCGATTGGTTCGTCAGGTTTTATAGAACGTAGAATGAAATATACAAGTCCTTAGTGAAATGTACAATCTGACAGCTGCAAATGAAAACAAATTACATTTACTTCATTTGTGGAAATTGTACACATTCCTGCCATGTCTGTAGTGTTGAAAGAGTTATATACAAAACCATCATATGTATCATACCAACTGACCAAAAGTTGACCTTCAAATATTCTGTTACAAAAATCGTCCTATTTCTGTTTTGGAATCGACGCTGATATCATAGTTAGAAAATGGACTATTCATTGATGATAACTCTTGTTGGAAAATATAATAAAACATATTAATTAAATATATGTGCACTGTGTATTGAAATCGAAATTATTTAACCTTCTAGTAGTGTTATAACTGAACATTACTACAAATGATCAGTTAAGAGTTTCCAAATTGATTACTTGTAAAGAATAATAATTGTTCTTTATTCCGGTAGAACAAGAAAAAAAGATTGTCCACACTAAACATACTACCAACATGACAAAATTTTACGCATCGGCTGCGATAGACTGAAACTGATCCGAAGTTTTTGAAGACATGGTTGGGTTCATTTAAGTGGTTAAAAACACTATAAGATGCGTTCGAGTGTCTTTTGTTCCGTGGGGTATATGGTAATTTGCATGCTTATAACCAAAGTATGAAACAGAGTACAAAGTAACAACAACTTACCTCGTGTTTGTATTTGAAGCGAGGCTGTGCGATTCTATCATACCTTATACGCGAGTCATACGGGCGCTTCAGCGATTTTATCTTGGAAAGGGTTGTACACGGTGACAACTATCAACACTCCTCAATCTAGTTCTGATATGTGCTTCTCTATCCAGATGTTGCCATTTCTAGCCCCCCTCTGTCCATTTAATTTCTGATTGCAGGTTTCTCCTTCAGGCGTTTCTTGGCCTTCCAACTGTTCTTTTCCCTTGAGGATTCTACTGCAGAGCTTGTTATGTAGTTGGTTTTCGCAGTGTGTGTCCTATCCATCGCCATTTCCTTTTTGATAGCTCCATCTCTATAGGCTGTGGTTTGGTTTTCTTCCATAACTCAATGTTGGTGATTTTCTCTGGCCATCTGATCTTTAGAATTTGTTTTAGGTAGTTGTTTATGAAGACTTGAAGCTTGTTTTGGTAACATTTTGTTGTTTTCCATACTTTGCAAACAAGCTATAATAAGCTCTAATTTTCATTTTGTTTGAAATAGACAGTTTATTGATTTAACAGCTGTAAACATTTATAATCTTATTCTAAATACAGCAATTAGAAACTTAAATTACCTACATGTGAAAAATAAGGGACATCTTTTGTCGAGTTTTCTAAAGAAATGGGCGCTCGTCGTCTAGGTTCGTATCAAACTAGAGCAGATACTAGATTGAGGAAGATTGCCAGTTTGCTTGCCGAGGCCAGTGGTTTTCTCCGGTGACTCAGATTTGTTTTACCATATAAGAACTGACCGCCTCGCTCGATGTAAGTTAAAGAAACATAAAACACCATAACTCCACTCCACTCCTTTGAAACAAATCTGACGGCTGTGTAACAGCTCTTAATGAAGTCCAAGTGCTCGCTCCGAAAGTGGAAGGTCTGGCCGGGTCTGACCCAAGACTTGAAAGTGGGTAGTGACTGTTCTTTCGCCAAGCACTCGGCATTACGAAATGAAAGTCACAGTTCTTTCGGATGGGAACTTAAAATAAACGAGGTCCCGTGTCACGGTGGGCTTGGCACGCTAAAGAACCCTGCTGTATAATGCCATCAGCGCAACGCACTGGGTAAAATTTTTGCACTTTCGCCTACAGATGGCGACGTCTCGATATAAGAGAAATATTCTTGACTTGGACGTTAAACACCATTACTTAACTCTTAATGAAGTCCAAACCATAAGGTGTCGGTATTACAACGATTAACGAAGTCTGGACTCCGTTCAAAAGTTCAAAATTGAACAACTGTAATTGTCTTCTCGACTTGAGCTCTAATCTTCGGTCTTCATTAGGCGCCGAAATTGTCAATGCTTAATGAAGTCCAGACTTAATTAGACGTTGTAAATTCGACGCCTAATGAAGTCTGGTTTTCTTCAGGCGTTAGACTTCATTAAGAATTGTTTCACGGCTGTAGCATGCATTATTAAACTTTGGAATTGTCTACAGGTATATACATTTTTGTACGCATTGATAATATTGACAGTTTCATATATAAAGTTTCGAGAACATTTTTTCCAATTCATCACCATATGATTTTTATTGTATTTATATGATCATGGGAATAAGAATCATTTTCCTCCAAATTTATGAATGAATTATCATCCCCAATAGTTTTAAATAAACATACATGTATCTAGATTTAGCATGCATATTACATGTAGTAAATAATATGAATTATTGAGTAACTTCGGGGTAGTGTGTAGAAATGACTTTAAAAGTTATTAATGATGTGTTCAGTAACGTTAACAGTTACAGAACAGAAAGTGAAGATTTTTAATTTTCAGAATATACAAAAAATGGTTTCCCGGCGTGAAAATCCAAAAAGACTTTAAATGGTATCGACAAGGGAGAAATCTACAAGTTTGACTATAGGTCCTTTGTAACCTTCCTTAAAAATATATATTGATATTGAAAATGAAATTGAACACGATGAATAAAAAACCCGTCACTGCACAAACTTTCATATTATTTTACTGTTTCGTTGCTATACGAATTTGGTAAAAATTATCCCTCAATACTTCTTCCTTTAAAGTTGCCAAACTTATTTTACAGAGTATCATTTGATGAATTCTGCTAATGGACATAAGGGGATAGACATTTTTTCGAAGCAATATTAGTGTTAGGTCAACTTCAAATTTGGTAGCAATAACATCGCTACAATTTGAATTGTAAACAATTGCAAGTTTAATTGTATACCAAGATGCATTTTTGATGCATTTTTCGGACAGACTATGGGCCAAATATAATTTTTACATGGGATCGTCATTATTTTTGAAATTGGCAGAAGCATATGAACCACATGGTTCATGGCATTTATATACATGTATGTTCACACATATATATATAGAGGTACAACATATACCATCTCAATCTTATCGTTAGTTACAGAGATGGACCAACTGCTGTATCTGTTATTGTGATCTATATCGAAGTGATTTGAAACTCTAACGTGTGTTTACTCTTCTTATCTTAAATACATTTTCTTAAAGGATTTGTATAGTTAAACAAACAAATACTGATTACAGCGTAAACCAGATGTAAGTGGAAACTTTTAGGCAAAACAAGAAGAAAATAATCATCCCTTGAAAAAGGGGAATTTCAGACGGTGTTTACAGTACAGACCTGTCGAAAGTTTAAAATTAAGATAGCAAATTAGTATCGTTTATCTCGACCCATCATTAACAACAGTTCCGCAGTTTTTTGGCAGCTGTTATCTATCTCTTGATAGTTTTTCGGTCGCTAACTATCCACATCTCGGACACTCGGTTGCCGAGGTTTCACTACTTTTTGTAAACACAAGGGTTAAACTTTTGAAAGGTCTGTACTGTATGTTACAATAAAATATTTATACTCATTATAACGTCAAAAATCACTATTTAACGACCTTCAATTCCTAAAATAATGAGTATTGATATGTTTATGCAACACAAGGATATACCGTACAGGTCTGTCGAAAGTTTAACACTGAGCCTAGGAAAAAGGAATCGAAACCCGGCTGCTTAGTGGTCGAGATATGGATAGCTAGTGACCGAAAAAGTGCCGAAAAGGTAGATAGCTGTCAGTGGCGTAGCAAGCAAAAAGTTAGTGTGCAAGCCTGGTGCCAGTGCGTTCACGCGAGGAGTGTTTGAGAGCATTGCTCCTCCGAAAACTTGAATAAAAGAAGCAAAATTTAGTGAATTTTGCTTTTGTTGTTGCTGGATTTTTTTTTTCATGTCCACTGGTTGTCAATACAGGAAGAGTTTGTATATTGTAAATGACAGAATGACAAATGACATTGGATAACAAAATATGTGCAAGCATAGGATTATTGGCTTATATGCACGCTACGCCACTGGGCTGTTGTCGAAATATATAGAGTAAGGTGGGCCAAAATTAGCTGCATAGGCGTTAATTCGTCAGCTGAGTGTTAAACTTTCGACAGGCCTGTACTGTAATCACCCCGTGATCACGTAAATACTAGACTGTGTTTATGTTGCAAAAAAGTGTTTATAACTAGTGTTTTTCTCATCAAAATTATAATATTGGTAACTGAAAATCAAACATTTATTTGCACGACTTGCGATCTAAAATCCCCTTAAAATAATAAACCTCTCGTTTGTCTATAGATAAGATAATATTGATTTTGTTTAATTACCCCTGTCTTCAATAAGATGTGTAAATGAAGTAGTGGTTTTTCTGTCGTTAAACATCATTTTTATGTATATTTCATTATCAGACAAAATGTCTATGTCTAGCAGCTATTTTGGGCATCCTATAGTGTGTAACAATATTCAGACACCATGTAGAATAAAAAGTTAATAGAAATGATATCAGGCCCAGTTTCAAAATCATCCTTTAATTAATACAATCCAACCTACCCTAAAGACCAGCTCTATATAAGGGTTATCTGATTATAAAGCCCAATAGAATTGTTTCCCAATTGTTCTTTATTCATATTTTTGAACTTGTATATAAGGGCCACCTGGCCATAAAGGTCACTTTTACTGGCTCTCTTAGGTGGGTTAAGATTTTTTGAGATTTTTTTCAACATCAATCTGGCAATTTTTAACAAATTTTATGCTAATACATACATATAAAATGTTTTAAAAAAGATACTTAAATTATTAAAATATCGATGTAACAATCTTAGCCTTATCTTCAAAATGGCATTTAATTTTCTGAATATATAAAACGTTAACAAACTTAATGATATTTCAAATTTGCTAGATTTAATTAGTTAAGGAAATGTTAAGTTAAGAAATGAATAGGACACCGGAAGATGAAAAAGCTTGACAAAATTGTCCACAGAATTACGATCAAAACTGTTATCATCGGTAACGTTGGATATATTCTCCATATAAAAAACAAAAAAAACATACCAAAGATAAAGAACCCTGCTGTGTTATGTCATCAGCGCAACCCACAGGTAATATTTCTGCACTTTCGCTTATATTACTGGTGACGTCTTTATGTAAGTGAAATATTTAAAATATTCTTAACTGGGACTTAAACCCTATTACTCAACAACTCCCAACTAGGATACTCCGGGTTTTTGTTAAATAGAACTGACAACATCGGGATAAGTGAATTAATATTAAGATGCACGGAAAACCATCGTATCATTTACCTCGCTCACTAAACATGCAAACATACTAATCCATGTCCGAATCACAGTCCAGAAGCAAAGTAAAAACTTTGAAACTGACAAATTAGGTTAAACACGTGAACATCCACAAGGCAAGTGAGGCCGGGTGCTCCGGTGATCAAGTTATAAATTCTACAAAAAATAATAAATATTGAACTTGTAAGATATGGTGGCTTGGCAATATAAATACATTACAAAGAGTCGTACATATTTATATACTACAGATAGACACCTTAATTATAAACGTATTTATTTTCATGGTGTGCTAATTTTCCCTTATTCTGTTGTCCTTTTTTGCAAAACAGGATACCGAGCTGAAATTATATTACAATGTACATGTATTTTTATTGTGTTATAGTGGATACTTAAAAACGCAAATATTTATCCACGTTGATATGTGTGAATTTCTTATACCTCGAAATTAAATACACGCGTTATTAAATGCGTTTGCGGTATTTGGTTGCGAAGATATGCCTCCGTGTTCGAATTGTCTAAAGCACCAGTTAAACGTTTTAATTTGACAACCTATAGGGATGTTAAAATCAATTGATTTTTGTTATAAAATAACCCTTGTTTAAGCAAGAAGTGAGCTAACATTATCGTGGCAATGTTTCCGTTTTAACCAAATTCTATACATTTGTTCTATTGAGTTAAAATCGACAAGTACATTTGCTTCACTGCACAATGCGACTTATACATGGAAACAATCGCTAAAATCAATCACTGAACATTTAATGTGTCTGTTTTATTGTAGTCAATAAAATTACACTGTTTCAGTTATCTTCTAATGATCGATGTTCTACAGTTAAATTAAATAATTTTCAAGGGGTTCAAATATAAAGCCTAGAGTGATGTCAAACACGCATATTATAGAGATGCATTAATCTGAATAACATGGCTTGCATGTAATACCCAAAGCAAATTATATAATCAACGACACACGATAAATCTACCCGAAAAACTAACAATCACGCTTTTTTCAACAAGTATGTCTAAATGTTTTCCAAAATTATGCAATAAGCAAACATGTTCGCGTGACTTCGATTGCCCATAGGTCTAAATGATTGCTTATGAATCACATCGCTACTTACCATCTGGGTTCGAATCCCGATCGGGACAGATCTTAGTGTAAGAAATTTATAAGTTAGATTGTTGAAATCCGGTGGGTTTCTCCGTACACTCTGGTTTCCTCATCCATAACCTGACTGTGTCTGTATAAGCGAAAGGATTTTATCTGGGGCTCCACTTCACCCATCATATGTGATATTCTGACACCTATAATATCTACTCCACACCAATTATGTTTTCACCATAAGGGATATCGTGAAAACGTAGAATTGTTTCCGTTATTTCCGCTTTTCTATCGCATGTGTGATATCGTGAAAACGTAGATATGATTCCGTTATTTCGACTTTTCTATCGCATGTGTGATATCGTGACAACGTAGATATGATTCCGTTATTTCCACTTTTCTATCGCATGTGTGATATCGTGACAACGTAGATATGATTCCGTTATTTCGACTTTTCTATCGCATGTGTGATATCGTGACAACGTAGATATGATTCCGTTATTTCGACTTTTCTATCGCATGTGTGATATCGTGACAACGTAGATATGATTCCGTTATTTCGACTTTTCTATCGCATGTGTGATATCGTGACAACGTAGATATGATTCCGTTATTTCCACTTTTCTATCGCATGTGTGATATCGTGACAACGTAGATATGATTCCGTTATTTCCACTTTTCCACCATATATGTCATATCGTGACACTGCGTACTCGTTCCGTCATCTCTAGTCCTTTGGTAATATAGAGTTAAAATCGACAAGTACAACTGCTTCACTGCACAATGTGACATGTACACGGAAACAATCGCTAACATCAATCACTGACTGTGTATATATCTGCTTTATATTGTAGTCAATGAAGTTACGTTGAAATAGTTATCGTGGAATGATCGATGTTGTAACGGCTAAATTAAATGCTTTTGGAATTTAAACATAAATGCTGGAGATATTGTTATTGTTCCCCAGTTAGGTAACATAGATAATTAAAGTAATATTTGATCAAATATGACATTTTAAGTGGAGTTTTACATTAATAAACATTGTATTTCTTTCCAGCAAGTATTGTTATAACGGGCTAATACGTAATATACATAACAATGAATACACTTAGAAATACATGTAGTTTGTAAATGATTGAACATGTTATTTATATTTGAATGGTAGGCGTCGTTTTTGGTCCACTGTATGTGTTTCTTATAATCGTTTATTATTATTATTATTATTAGTATTATTTTATTAACTATTATTAATAATTATTAATTATTTTTATTATTATTGATGTGTTCCCGTGTTTTTGGCGATGTTGGTCACTGATAATTTTGTTCATTATTTTGATCTATTTGTAACAATGCCGCCATTTTGCATTTGGATCGATTTAAATGGATAATTTTATTAAAATCTGATACATTTGACGTCCTGTAGTTTCATTTTCCTCTTATTTATTTTTGATAACACATGTAGCGGAGTGTGGTGTAGCTTACTAGACAGGAGGTGCTTACCCTTCCGGAACATCCGGCCTAACTTCCCTGGTGAAAGTTCACATGTTTAACCCAACCCGGTTTAAAAGTTTAAAATCACTTTGCTTCTTGATTGTGATTCGGACACAGGTTAGTATGTTTGGTTTTTTTTATATAAAAAATGAGTCATTTAAATTTCGCTACGTGTCCATATATTGGATAATCAACTATTACTTATTATTTATTTCATTACTTTGATGTCCGATTTTGACGTTATAATAGAAATCCCTAACATTGTTAAATACGCATGCGCAATGCCCGTTACATGCGATAAAACGTTACTGACAATCGAGTAAAAAAATTGTACTTTAATATGTGTTTTTATGATGTTCTGGTATAGGTTGCTATTAGATATTGAACAAGGATCTTCAAATAATTTCTAGTTGAATTGGACGTATGTTTCTTTAAGCATGCTAGTGTGTCTTGGTAAAACTAGTAATTGTTCTGTGTAACTCTAAAACACTAGAACCATTGAATGAAAAACAAGCATCTTAATTACAATTACAAAGCGAAGTAAAAACATTTGAACCGGCAAATTAAGAAATACGCGTTGCTCCGGAAGGGTAAGCGCCTCCTGTAAAACTGCACCCGCTGCGTGTGTAATCAAAATTGAGAATGAATTTAACCTTGTTCTTGTCTCATCATCGCTGGTTTAATTTGTAAAACAAAAACCTAGAAGAAGCTTATGGTGCAACGAGCAATTTTTCTCCAATTGTCATTATCTAAATATAAACTGTAATTACAACTGTGTGTTTAAAATAGATCCTGGCACTGTTTTACATGTTTTAGCAGTTCACGCTTTGGACTTCAATTAAACGGTAACGATCCAATGACATGCAATGAATACAGAACTTTCCAAATTGTTGATAAAGCTGATCATTTTCTTTCAGAAAATCATTTGTCTAAGTGTGTTAATACTTATTAAATTAGTTTTTCTTTCTTTTTTTTTTCTTTTCTTTTATTGTATTTTTTTTTCAAAATTTTATTTCATTCGTTTTGTTCTTAGTTGAGTTGATTATTATAAAACTGAATTGCAATACGGTATCATTATTGTAGAAAATGTACCTTTGAAGTGAAAATGGATGAAATGTAAACTACCTTTCTTTTTTTAAATATTTCTTTTAAAAGTTTCGTTTCAATTGGTTTGTTCTTGTTGAGTTCACTATGATAAAATTGAATTGCAATGCAACATCATTATTGTAGCAAATTTCCTTTTTCAGTGAAAGTGGAAGAGAGCTAACCTTTCTTTTTTATTTTTATTTTTTTTAATGGTTTTTTTTTTTTTTTTTTTTTTTTTTTTTTTTTTTTTTTTTTTAAATTTTCGTTTCAATCCGTTTGTTCTTGGTTGAGTTCACTATTATAAAACTGAATTGCAATACAGTATAATTATTGTAGAAAATGTACTTTTGCCGTAAAAATGGATGAAATGTAAGCTACACCCAAAGCTGACAAATTGATTTAAAAAGGTGTGTACTACATCTATTTCTAGAACATGATTCCAAATACGGAACAAGATAGCCTAGTTCCATCGAAATGTCTTTTATTGATCATAATATATAATGGTGTAAGAAATTGGTTTATACACTGAAGTCAACGACTAAAAGACTTCAGTACAGACCTGTCGAAAGTTTAAGATTGATATAACAAAAAAAGAGTCGTAGCTCGAAAGTCGAGTGAACGAGATGAGGCTGACTTTAGCTCGGCTATCGAATGAACGAGATGTGGCTGGATTTAGCTCGGCTATCGAATGAACGAGATGTGGCTGGATTTAGCTCGGCTGTCGAATGAACGAGATGTGGCTGGCTTTAGCTTGGCTGCCGAGTGAACGAGATGTGGCTGACTTTAGCTCGGCTGTCGAATGAACGAGATGTGGCTGGATTTAGCTCGGCTGTCGAGTGAACGAGATGTGGCTGACTTTAGCTCGGCTGTCGAATAAACGAGATGTGGCTGGATTTAGCTCGGCTGTCGAGTGAACGAGATGTGGCTGACTTTAGCTCGGCTGTCGAGTGAACGAGATGTGGCTGACTTTAGCTCGGCTGTCGAATGAACGAGATGTGGCTGACTTTAGCTCGGCTGTCGAGTGAACGAGATGTGGCTGACTTTAGCTCGGCTGTCGAGTGAACGAGATGTGGGTGACTTTAGCTCGGCTGTCGAATGAACGAGATGTGGCTGGATTTAGCTCGGCTGTCGAGTGAACGAGATGTGGCTGACTTTAGCTCGGCTGTCGAGTGAACGAGATGTGGCTGACTTTAGCTCGGCTGTCGAATGAACGAGATGTGGCTGACTTTAGCTTGGCTGTCGAGTGAACGAGATGTGGCTGACTTTAGCTCGGCTGTCGAGTGAACGAGATGTGGCTGTCTTTAGCTCGGCTGTCGAGTGAACGAGATGTGGCTGACTTTAGCTCGGCTGTCGAGTGAACGAGATGTGGCTGGATTTAGCTCGGTCGGCTGTCGAGTTAACGAGATGTGGCTGGATTTAGCTCGGCTGTCGAGTGAACGAGATGTGGCTGGATTTAGCTCGGCTGTCGAATGAACGAGATGTGACTGGATTTAGCTCGGCTGTCGAGTGAACGAGATGTGACTGGATTTAGCTCGGCTGTCGAGTGAACGAGATGTGGCTGGATTTAGCTCGGCAGTCGAGTGAACGAGATGTGGCTGGATTTAGCTCCGCTGTCGAGTGAACGAGATGTGGCTGGATTTAGCTCGGCTGTCGAATGAACGAGATGTGACTGGATTTAGCTTGGTTGTCGAGTGAACGAGATGTGGCTGACTTTAGCTTGGCTGTCGAATGAACGAGATGTGGCTGACTTTAGCTCGGCTGTCGAATGAACGAGATGTGGCTGACTTTAGCTTGGCTGTCGAATGAACGAGATGTGGCTGGATTTAGCTCGGCTGTCGAGTGAACGAGATGTGGCTGACTTTAGCTCGGCTGTCGAATGAACGAGATGTGGCTGACTTTAGCTTGGCTGTCGAATGAACGAGATGTGGCTGGATTTAGCTCGGCTGTCGAGTGAACGAGATGTGGCTGACTTTAGCTCGGCTGTCGAATGAACGAGATGTGGCTGACATTAGCTTGGCTGTCGAGTGAACGAGATGTGGCTGACTTTAGCTCGGCTGTCGAGTGAACGAGATGTGGCTGACTTTAGCTCGGCTGTCGAATGAACGAGATGTGGCTGACTTTAGCTCGGCTGTCGAATGAACGAGATGTGGCTGACTTTAGCTTGGCTGTCGAGTGAACGAGATGTGGCTGACTTTAGCTCGGCTGTCGAGTGAGCGAGATGTGGCTGACTTTAGCTCGGCTGTCGAATGAACGAGATGTGGCTGACTTTAGCTTGACTGTCGAGTGAACGAGATGTGGCTGACTTTAGCTCGGCTGTCGAATGAACGAGATGTGGCTGACTTTAGCTCGGCTGTCGAATGAACGAAATGTGGCTGACTTTAGCTCGGCTGTTGAATGAACGAAATGTGGCTGGATTTAGCTCGGCTGTCGAGTGAACGAGATGTGGCTGACTTTAGCTCGGCTGTCGAATGAACGAGATGTGGCTGGATTTAGCTCGGCTGTCGAGTGAACGAGATGTGGCTGACTTTAGCTCGGCTGTCAAATGAAGGAGATGTGGCTGACTTTAGCTCGGCTGTCGAATGAACGAGATGTGGCTGGATTTAGCTCGGCTGTCGAATGAACGAGATGTGGCTGACTTTAGCTTGGCTGTCGAGTTAACGAGATATTACTGGCTTGTGGTAGATAAGCTGCCAAGAGATAGATACCCTCTGTCTATCTGTCTATAGCTAACAAAGGATCTATATTAACCGGCGATTCGACACTGTATTGAAAACTCAGTGATAAAATTGCTACAGGTCTGTACCTGACGTTATTAAATTATTGCAATATCTGTCTATCGGTGAAAAATATATTTCAACCAAAATAAGTTAGTATGCATGTCCACTGTCTAAGAGAGAAAATTTAGTTATCTGTATAATAGAACTGCATTTTATAGATTATCGGAAAAAGTACGAGAGCAGACAAGAGTCTGTCGTTATTTTTCATTAGATTGTCCAGAAAATAAAAGGACAACCTAAAGCTAAGAGTGCGTATATATATATATCAAATCAAGTTTGTCCACTCTATCAATCATTTTTCTTCTGCAGTATGTTATAGAATGTAAAATAGGAAATGTTCCATCAACACGTTTGATCCATCAATATGTTATATTTTATTTTACTTTAACTAGTTTAGAATCAGCACATGTCTTATCAGGCTTTGGAAAAAGGACAAAATAGTTATTTTGGTCTTCTTCCACGTAGGAGCTGGACCCTCATTGGGTGTTTTAAGTTCCGCTGTTACAACTTGAACAATGCACAACAAAACTTCCAATACAGCCATCAATATTTACAAATTAAAAACAATTGAAAAAGGATGTTGTAGCGTTATAGTGATGATGTCAATGAGTGTCTGAATATTAGCTCCTAGAATTCCGTCAGTGATAAAGATGAAGTGGCACAGGATGGTAACGGGTTCTATTCCTTTATGGTTCTAAGGAAGAATGATTTGTTGATGGAACGGTGGTTGAGTCTTTCCTGGAATAATCTGTGCTGGTCACTGGTTCGTCGGTCGCTCTGTTGTAGGTAGGAGTCTCTGTTGATTCCTACTTGGCCGTTGTATATCCAGTAGAGCATACATAAGCGGTTTGTCCTCCTTCTAGCTTCTAGTGTGTCCCACTATAATTGTTTAGGAGTCAACAATACATTACCAATAATTGATGCCCCGAAAGAAGAAATAGCATGCTTTTAGAAAGATCAGACCTCGATGTATATCCCTTGGATTAAAAAGACAAATTACGTTAGTTTACCCTTTCGGTTAAAATATTGTTTTTACATTCAATGTTAATTGGTATTTTTACAGTGATCATGTTATGCATTAGGGTGTATTAGTATTACATTTTCAATGTTGAATGACTAAATATGCAATATCCAATGACACTAGTAAGCAATGGCTCTTATTTTCATTAGTTCCCGAAATCCTGATCCATCTCACAATTTTTTTATTGCCTTTGTTTTGTCTTAAAATAATTATACAAACCCTTTAAATAATGCTTAAATAATAAACGAAATTGTTTAATATTTTCTTAGCTAATTGGGAAAATATTAATTGGTCCTTTTGATATTTTTTCAACTTCTTGGTAAAAAAATTTGGTTTCACAATTTTGGTCCAAGCACTACTGATGAGGAATCGTATTAAGAAACAGTTGCCTAGTGCTATAAAATTAACACTGGTATAATATCCAATTTTAAAGACAGGTCCAGATAAGGCTCTTATTTTCATTTCAAAAGAGAAAACACACAGCATAAGTCACACTGATTTTGAAACATGTAAATTGTACATTATAACATCTAGTTGTTTCCCCATTCTATTGTTATAGAGTAACATTAGTTAACATTACATCACTGTTTCATTTCCTAATATTAATATATATTTCACTGTCTTCAGCAGCTGTGTTTCTATCTTTATATCTACTTACATAAATAAATCAATTAAAAATAACACAAACAGAATGATACAAACATTGTGTTAGCTTATCATTCTTTAAACTCCTTTTTTCATTACAGCATTTCTATATTCTATATTTACATTCTGTAAACAAAAACAAACAAACCAATCCATGTCCGAATCAATGCAGAAGCAAAGTAAAAACTTTGAAACTGACAAGTTAGGTGAAACACGTAAAATTCCATCAGGAAAGTGAGGCCGTGTGCGCCAGAAGGGTAAGCTTCTCCTGTTTAGCTAGCTACACCCGCCACGTGTGTAATCAAAATTGTATGAAAGGATATTATTTTCGATTTGCAACAGAAGAATAAGTACCTCCTATTTAGTTAGCTTTACTCTCCACAGGTGCGATTAAGATTCAGGATGAAAAAAATGGGACTTGGAACGTCAACTACATCTAGAATAATAATGCATGCATGCGTTACAATTTGAAATAAAATGAAACATAACATGTAACAAGTAGACAACAGAAGTCTACTTATAAAATCTTTATTGACCAGAACAAAAGTTTTGATTTATTTGCATGTGTTTAATCCATAAAGGGCAAAACATTAGGTGATATGCTAATCCTTTCCGGTTACTTTACCATGCCTCATCATTTTTTCCATTAATCCTTTCCGGTTACTTTACCATGCCTCATCATTTTTTCCATTAATCTTTTCCGGTTACTTTACCATGCCTCATCATTTTTTCCATTAATCCTTTCCGGTTACTTTACCATGCCTCATCATTTTTTCCATTAATCCTTTCCGGTTACTTTACCATGCCTCATCATTTTTTCCATTAATCCTTTCCGGTTACTTTACCATGCCTCATCATTTTTTCATTAACACTTTTCGGTTCCTTCACAACGCTTTATAATTTTTTTCATTTATTATCGTATGGTTTTTTTTTTTTTTTTTTTTTTTTTTTTTTTTTTTTTTTTTTTTTTGTATTGATTGAACTTGGCACTGTGCATAAACAATAACTTTTCATTACATAATACAAATTTTTTTAACTACTTTTCAATTTATCTCACAGCACAGTGAATAAACTCAAAACAAATGACGTTAAATTTTACATTTCGTTAGCCATCTATGAAATTATGTAACGATGTTTTTGTTCTTTTCTGTATGTATCAGCTGTTTTGGGATGATGTTTGCCTTTTTACATAAAGGTATTAGAAATCCATTTATTTTATACATAGTACAGAAATGCAGATGCAGAAAAACGAAATTATATTGAACATTATCATAACACAATTGAACTATTTTTATCAATGACATCGACAATAGTATTGACATTATTATACATAACATAATCTGGTGTGTCAAGTTTGACCTGGCCGTTTGAACTTTAATTTGAATATTAGATTGGGCTAACAGACTGTGATGTAGGAAATACAGCATGTTTTATTGCCATTAAAACGCCATGTCCCTACTATCTTATCAACTTTATATTTCTCCTAAATTACACAATGATCATATCTGTTTTAATATTCAAATAAAAGTTCAAACGACCAGGTCAAACTTGACGCCATATACCTTCTGTTACTTCTGTACTCTTTCACTGTCTATATCATTATTTTTAACAGTTATGCATTTTAATTTGTTATTTATACAGAGCTGATGTGGTATCTTAATATACAATAGCAGGACAATTACAGTCGGTGTATCCTGCATAGATCAAATCTTATACTTTATTACGTCTTTATTCATTCTATTACATTTTACTGTAAACATTTGTATCCTATCTCATACATTTCATCTAATACATTATGCAACATTTGATTCTTTACTATATGTTGCAATGTGTCATCTTGTGTATATACCTGATTGATCGATGCACTCTATTATTTTCATTTAAATAAAAGAAAATTGTATAGGTTGTGCAGATGTTTGAAGACTTGATAGTACTAAGATAGCTGATTTCCTGTCTTTAAATATAAGGCCAGTAAAATTTTATCTCAATTGTTCTTTATTCGTATTATTTGAACCTTTATATGATTGCAACCTGCCAACAAGGGCCACTTTTACTGGTACTCGTAGGTGGCCTTTATAGACTAATTTTGCTTTATCTTCCTTATACCACATCACTGGTTGCTTTTTGATTTTCATTTGAGAATTAGTTGGGGTTTTTTGTTTTTTTTTTGTTTTGTTTTTTATTATTATTTATTTATTTCTTCGGTTTTACATTGTCTTGATAAGTCAGTGTGCCCTTGTTATACACATTCCGGCATGATATTTTCTATATAACGATATGTCTGAAAACAAGCTTACCTGCAAACATATGTTACTAGTGCTTTTATACATGCATTTATAATTGACAGTTGATATAATGATCAACACTGTATTTATATGATTAGATTTTGCTTAAACTTTGCAATGGAACACTCTTTATTTTTTAAACAGTCGCGATTGAAACCGGTGTGAGAAAGTTTGACTGTTCGATGAACAAAGGTTGGTGGTGGTGTTACACATTCTGAACTGACCGCCTCTTGTATGTGAAAGAATCGCGATTTGGACTAAAACACACTTATTGTACTATGTAGACGTACATGTTTCGATATCCGAGAAGTTCGTTACGTAAAATAAAAATAAAAGCTCCAACACCACAAATAATACTCAAACTAATCTATCTTGAGATTGGTCCTTTATTTTACTATTTTTAACTCGAATACGTTCGGTCAATGCCATTCTAATTTGACTAATGTATATTTCTTGAACATTCTATGCAGTAAATTTTTGTTTACCTTTTAATAACATTTTCATGTGCTACTTTTGAATTTTTATGAAATAATACATTCAAAAGTAGCACATGACAATTAATAATACATTCAAAAGTAGCACATGACAATTTGAATAATGAATAATGCACCAAGATCGTAGACAAACACATGTTCAACAGCGATTGTCGTTTCACCTCTTTAACCTCACACTCGCCGCCTCCTGCTTTTGAGAAACAAAATTGGCTTAAGTAAGAATTTCTTTTCATTTGTTACCTATCTTAACAATATGTAACATATCAAATAAATATGATGTAAAGGTTGTCCCCATTAAGTAAGTTCTAACCATTTCATTCGAGGCATGTTTTCGCGATATTATTTGATCGCCGAATTTGTAATAAACTCACAAAAATATTATAAAATATATTTTACAGCATAATCAACATCAACATCATATCAACTGATTATGAAAATAAAAACGTGTGGTAAAGCGTTTTAGTGTGTAATTACCCAACACGAAGACATGGTTTACTATACAAATAAATAAATTAAATTATGATAGAAACCATCTGTTTATCAATTATTGTTTAAAGTATGGAAGCCCATGGGTAAACATAAATAACGCGTTCTTTGAAATTAACATCGCTTACCAATACTCTTTATTTGAAGGCAGTCGGCAAATTAATCTGCTAAAAGCGTCAGATTTGTACTTAATATCACTTGTGGATATGATTTGTGGTCAGGGAATACACATAATACGATATATGTGAACATGTATTAGTTATATATCATTGACTAAACGATATCGTGATATACGAGTTGATCAGTGAAAATGTCTAACTATGTTTGATAGACGATAGGGAAGTTTAACTGAAAACAATATGTATTAACAGCATCTAACTAAAGAATAGGGCGTAACACAAAATAATGGCACAAACTAGACAACACAAAACCGCAAACACTTTTGAATCTATAATCTTAACTCAATTAAGACAACATTTAAAGAGACTCTATCGTTTGATACTAGGTAACTTGCTGTTTATTGCGAAGGATATGTTTTCAGTGTATAAAGATGGCTTTGTTACACTGGTTTGTAAATATTGATGCAAACAGCTGGATGCAATTTTGCCATCCGATGAAGTGTCCATCCAAAGCGATGCTGTCTATTGTCGAGAATATTTTTCAGTGCACGTCGATGGGTTAGTTGTATTCGTCATAAATAATGATGCCAGCAGCGAAATGTTATCTTGTCATTGGATTAAGTACCCTTCCTATGCAACTTTTTATATTATGCTGTTACTTTGTTGCCTAGTTGCATTGTCTATTGCCAGAAAATGTTTTAAGCTACGAATGTTATAGAAATTAAAAAAAACATACTAATCCATGTCCGAATCACAATCCAGAAGCAAAGTAAAAACTTTGGAACCGACAAGTTAGGTTAGACAAGTGAACTTCCACCAGGGCAGTGAGGCCGGGTGCTCCGGAAGGGTAAGCACCTCCTGTTTTAAAAGCTATCCGATCTTACGCTTATGTCAAGATTCTCTATATAATACCATTATTGCAATCTACAATGAGAAAGTCCTGTACGTATTCATTCGAAGCGATACAAATATGTATATTATTAACTGATCAACTATCATATCACGAAATCTATCAATGATGTCGAATATGTAACTTATTTGTGTTCTCTCAAATGTGATTTTATTTCTCTCAACGCAAATCATATCAAATATATTACTACATGTCTCACGATGTTAGCAAATTAATTTATCCTTTAGTTTAGGCTAAAAATTTCTGGGAAAAGATGTAACATTTTGTCTTTATACTTCCTTACTGTGAGTATAAAGGATGAGAAGAACAAATCCAACAAGATAAGTTGATTTGTACATAGGATACATAAATGTACCAAAAAATGTATTCCAATCAGGCTTGCTGTTGATAATTTCTGAAGATAAAGTTAAATCTAGAAATAAGTGGAGGTAAGCCGGATTGGAATTCCCAGTATTGATAACAAAATGGCCGAAAAAACTTGATCTCGTGTTGGTTCATGTCAAAAGCAAAACATATCATATCGGTCTATGTTCAACTCGCATTCCAAAAATATAACTACATGTACCTACAGCCGCCATTTGTGCAATCAAAATGATTACACTTGACAACCTTTGAAACAGAGACATCATACTTACCAATAGTATCGTGTTGACGGCCATAAACATTTTGAGAACCTATATCATTATCCACATAGTTCAATGTCTTTATCAATTGGGTGTATTTTTTAACCTTTTTAAACTTGTACATGAAATTATTGTTTACAATTTAGTAAAATAAGACTTGGTTTTAATTTTTTAAATGTGCGTATTGATGGAGTTCTGGTTGCAAGTTAGTGTACCCTCCAATAACACATCACTAGACACCAACGTTAGTATTTTCCCAGAATTTAATGGTTTTTTTGCAAAAGTGTGGACTCTTAACGTATTTAAATACGGATGTTTTAAGTTTATGTTTTGCTTAAAAATTAATTTTCAGATATGATGAGCTTTTAGACATGGTCTTGATTTAATGTCATTTTGGAGTTCTTTGTAATACTTTTCGAACAAAATATCAGGAGTATAAACTCCGAAACGTCCTCCCATTTCAGTGGAATATATGCGAGAAAGATATTCCAGAAATCAAATCTAAATTAATTTTCCATGACATTAAAATAATTGATGCATTCAAAATTAAGATGAATACTGAATTGAGCCATGCACACGGAATATTATACCCCATTAATAAGGATTTATGACTTCCAGGGTAAAACATTAGCCTTTCCATTAATGAATTAATGAATAGTTTGGAAGAGTGAACGTTCGAGATTGTTTTAATAAAGGCTCAAAACAGACATTGTTATTAAGAAACGGCCTGTGTGTTTCATTAGATTACGATGTTTCGTATTGATATGTAGTCATTTATACATGAGGGGACTTCAATTATTGTGAAATATGGTTGCTGTGTTTCTTGATCACGCTGAAATAATATCAAAGCTTTATATAGACGTTGTTCAATGAATAAATTAAATATAAATATGCTATTTAATGTTAATATAATTTGTCTCTTTTCCACTTGAAAGGTTTTTGATTAATGAAATTTATTTAGTAAAAACTATTTAGAAACTTCTTATTTCAAAATAACATTTATGTAAAAGGTTGATCGTGAAATGAAAATTTCCCACAAAGAATTAAGTTAAGAATTTTAATACCGTCCATTTTTGTTAAATGATTTTTAATTATAATGAAATTTCTGATATATTATAAATACACTAGAGCTATTGCACTATGTTATATAAAAGCAGTATAGAAATCAGTCAAAATATTTTTTTCCTTTCAAAGAACATTGTTGAATATATTCTACAATATTCTATAATGGTCTGCATGTACTCTATAGTAAGATAAGAAATTGTACATGAATTATTTGGTTTTGAACACTTGCGTTAAAACTAAATAATTCAATTATCATCTGTATCATGCATTGTAATTAGTCGGGTCTTTTCTGTTACGTTTGCAAGAACGGATTGGCTCTCAGTGACGTCATCTTATGATGGACGACGGACAGAAACATTTGAATTCCTACGCCATAGCGTTTATTGAAATTGCTGGGTTGTTGTTAAAACATTTATTCATTGAACTATTGGAAATAATTTTCTTTTCTTTTTGTTATCGAAGTATGAATGAATTAGATAATTAAAACATGTAACATAATTCAGTACGTGAATTATTCAGTGTGCAAAATGTCCAACTCTTCAAGTTATACTTCCGTAACAAAAATGAATTTAATTTCTATAATGAATAGGTTTTTGTGATTGATAGAAAAGTATAGCTTATGTGGTACTATAGTGTAATGACTCCTTTACGTCCACCCTTCCGTCCAAACAAAACTTATCATTCCGCTTAAGGTCATGATTGCATGATAAAGCCATATTACTCTAAGAATAATTTCTATTTAATTACTAGGATAATAAAACAAATAGCTAGTTATTTCTTATCATAATTGTTTTACAAATGAATTCTATTAATGAGAGTGTATTTTTTATCTTCAAAGGCTATAACTACATAAATATCAGCTCAAACAATCAATATAATCATTATATTTGAGATAAGACCAAGATGTCACGCAAACAGAAATATTGAAAAATACTCAAGAAAGCTATTCTTCGCGTACATTAAATATGAGCAACAATAATGAATCATAACCAAATTCAGTCAATTATTTATATTGTAATAATAATAAAGCCCAAAAAACATGAACTCATTTTTTTCTTTAATAGAAACAAAAGGAGCAATTTTGAGCATTAACGAAGTCCATTCATAAACCGTATTCAAAAATGATCATTATTCAAGCAAGAAATGTATTATTTATTACGTGTACATTATTTACAATCTATTTTCAACATTTTTAGAGTCCGGTCGATTATTCTGTAGTAATCATTGTTTAATTTAGAATAACTTTTTACTTGAACATATTTTATGACGGATGCGGATGCAGAAGAGTGATTAATTGTTCCATAGGGTCCTTTTAAAACCAGCTAGGAAAGTGCCTATTGATTAGCACTCTTTGGTCGTATTACAAACACGCTTAAAAGATTAAGTATTGTTTTACGCTTTTAAAAAAACATTTTAAGGTATCCCAGCTTTATTTATAATCCACTTAAATATATCGACGATTTTATAGTCATTTCATAAGATTAACATCCATAATCAAACATTAGACAGTTAGAAATATTGTTACAATACAAGCTGTCTTTCCTGTTCATTTAACTATTTTCTTAAATTTATTTCTCAAATGCTTGTCTAATGCTTGCCCTTACATTTCTTAATAAATCAATTCAAAACATCATACTACCAAGTACCTAGGATACTTCATTGAGAGTGGCAGCGGTGGGATGAATCCGATTCAATTTCAATCTATGGAAGCTAAAATTTAAACATACTGATTAATGTTAATTCTATAGTCCTCAGGCAATTTGAGTAGTTTTTAAAAAGAGATAAATTGTTTGCAAAATTCATATTACTTTATATAATATTTTATTGTATTATTGTATGTGTTTTATTGTATACACACACTTGATGGGTTTAGCTAGTTAAACAGGAAGTGCTACCGGAACACCTGGCATCACTTCCCTGCTGGAAGTTCATGTTTAACAATTTCCTAGTTTAAATTTTTTACTTATCTTTGGGATTTCGACATGGATTGGTATATTTTAATTTGTTTTACGAAATCTATGGATTTTAGTAAGAACACGATTGTCTACTATCAATTAATAAACACCTACTCCAATTTAGTATTAATAATAAAGAAAATATACATTAAATTGGAAACAATTGTATCAAAGAGTACCAAATAAAAATAGATATGACAAAGAAAGATTATTCTTGAAATATGAAACCGTGTCACATTTATAAGATTCCCTTCTTTGTTTTAAAAAACTATTTTGGTTTCAAAACATCATGTTTGAGACAGTTAATCTTGGTAACGGTTTATTCTTGCTTTACATTGGTGGAAAGTTGATTCAATAATGACTTTATAACAAATAACAAATTTTAATATAATTGTTAAATTTAATTTTCTACACGGGGCAATGTGTCTCTTTCATATTACAATAAAATTGAATTAATCCTTGTCAATAGGCAACAAGAAAAATAGTTAACGATAGAATGATTAAGGACATGGTATTATTGATTTAATTGCCTGACGTGAATATTTATTTTATTGAAACTTAACATCGTTGTTTATAAAATGCCAAATAAGAAAAGAAGACAAACATATCAGTAGTTTCGATATGGGATTTATAATTTGTATGTTGTGATTTGTATTTTGTTGAATAGTTATGCCAAGGTCATATGAATCCAGTAGTAAATCTATGTCTCACAGGTGACGGATGTAGCTATATATACAGAAGATGCTTACCCTTCTGTATACGTAACACCCGGCCTCACTTCCCAAATGGAAGCTCGCGTGTTCAACTTAACTTGTCAGTTTCAAAGTTGTTTTTTGCATGGGATTGTGATTTGAACTTTGATTGGTATGTTAGTAACTTAATCAGAATTTCATTTTTATTTCCAGAATTTTGATATTGGAATTCAATAAGTGATAACCGCTAATGAAAAAAAGTGTGCAAAAGGATATATTTTAGAAACCGATAGATAGAACTGAGGTGATTTTAACAAATTCCAATCAACACCATTCCTTTGGAACCTGAAGGGAAATAACACTTGTCACATGATCAAAGGTAATATTTTTATAATAAAATGAAAACATACATAAATTTTAATTTATTGCTAGCCCGAATAAAGTACTTGATTTATATTGATCTGATAGGGTTAACTTTTAATTTTAGAAATTCAGGAAATTAAAGGAAATATCAAGAACAGAATTGTTAATAAGTTGCATTTTACAGTAAAAATGTGTTAAAACTCAAAAAAAGGAAACATATAAACAAAACATAATAAAAAAAATATACAATATCGATTTGACGTAAATTAACAAATGAATGAAAATACCTTACATAATCAGTTCAACTGAAATAACATTTGTCCTTTTGCTTTTGAAATAAAAACAAATTGCAAAGGAAATGTCTTACTCTATACAGCAAATTTTCTGTGTCATATGTTGTAGAATATGCTTGCAAAAATTAAATAACATGTTTAGGTCAAATAATCTCACGATGTCAAGTGACCTGGGGACATAGGTCAAACTTTGATGATTTTAAAAGCAACATAAGTGCATATTTAAACTTAGAACTGCAAAGGGTTTATAGGAACATAAACAAATATTATATAACCAATGTTATCACTAAGCACAAGTTAGAAAGAAATAACATTTCATCCTTGTATCAGTTCATGAATGATATCTTTATTTGTTTTTTCTATTAGTTTTGAAAAAGTATCTTTGCCAAGCAAATTTATAAATATTATCAAAACTATTATATTTCGTGTTTATTGTCAAAATTTGTCTGTAACAACTTTGCTAATGTTTGATGTTATAAGTGTTATGTTACAATTAACTGCTTGTAATAGTGATTGTTTATTTGTGTAAGACACTTGAATATACATATGGAGATAGGAAAATGATGATAAAATCCACCAAATTACCATTATGTAATAATATTCGTTCAGATGAAAGATATGAAAAAAATATTGAATGTTATTGCAACATTTATGATTGAAACTAACGTTTTTGAACATCTGGTATTAATATTTTTTAAATAAATATATTTTATAGTTTTATCATTGCTATTTTTAAAAACAAGTTCCTTGTGTTAGACGGCAATAATTTTGATAAGATCTACCATATTGTTTTCTATAACTATATTAGGAATATTAACAAATAGCAAAATGGTATAGTACATATTTGATAAACAGTCCATCATCACGTAAAGAGTTAAGATATTACTAACTAGTTCATGTCCAAGTATCATTAATGATTGCTACTATCAATTCATTTAGTGAACATATCGCAATATACTTCGTGTCGTTATAAATAATACCTTTTCACTGTTTTTAAGATGTAGAAAATAACAAGTTTTTGAATATGTTAAAAAATTCTGTTAGGCTTGTTTTAACCACTTTTAATACGAAAACCACGTAGGAATTCTAAACTGATTGATGCAAGTGTGTGTCTTTTTCGGAGAATGTGATCGCTACTTATGAAATATAGACACAGACGAAAAATAATTGAATCAATCGATTTCTGAGAGAACTGTCAAATGTATATTACTCTGCTGCAACTTATAATATTTCAATTTCATGTCATATAGTTACGTGACAATATTGGTACTATAGCAGCTGATAAAGAGTGTATTTATGTTGTTTTAAAATATAAATGCTATAAATTAACATCGACACACCAACCATGTACTGTTTATAGTTGCTTTCTTTAAAATCATTAAAATCAAAACCAAACATACTGATTTATGTCCAAATCTAAATCCTAAAGGAAAGTAAAAAATAAGTTAAAACTGACAACTTAGGATACACATGTGAACTTCCACTAGGGAATTTGGACTCTGTAGCTCAGTAAGAGATGCGCCTCCTGTTACGCAAGGTACACCCACCATGTTTGATATTAACATTGAGGGTGAAAAGCACATGGAACTATGAGACTGCAAATATATCCAGGGCAATCCTGGACATCAAACTTATCTAAAATATACAATAAAATTTCACTTTATATGTTAAGCTAAAGACCAACGATAACATTTGATGTCTCATTTATAGCAATGCAGTCTTATATGAATATAGTCAAAACATGACTGAAAACAAACTGTATTTTAGCATTTTACTACCATATTCAGTAAAATACATATCACAGTAAAACCAAAACAACCCTAGTCGTACCATAACAAAAATGAAACTATGAAAAAATGCATATTTAAATTAACATTAATCAAAAACAAACATACAACTCCATGTCCGAATCATAATCCAGAAGCAAAGTAAAACCTTTGGAACTGACAAGTTAGGTTAGACACGTGAACTTCCACCAGGGAAGTAAGGCCGGGTGCTCTGGAAGGGTAAGCACCTCCTGTTTAGCTAGCTACAAATTATATAATAAACATACATAATAAACATAAACAGTTGGCAAGAAATAGCATTTTCATTTGTGTATCCGTTTATCAGCAATATCTCAATTTTTGTTTTTTTTTTCATTTTGAATAATTTTCTTTATTTGCAAACCAAATTTATTAATCTTATAAAAACTATTTTATTTCATGTTTATGGTAAGAATTTGTTTGTAACAGCTTTGCTGATGTTGATGTTTAGGTGTAATGTTTCAATTATGTTTGTAATAGTGATTTATTTTTGTCTTCGACACTTGAAAATACATATGCATTTAGGAAATAAAGATAAGAAACACCACAATGTAATCAAAAACATTCAAAGAGAAATTTATATATATTATTCTATAACAACATTATAATTGAATTGTTTACTAACGTTTTTAACATATGGTAGTTGTTCCTTATAATATTGCAATAAACATATTTTTTTTTATTTATTTTATTATAAAATTACTCGAAGTTAAAAAACCGCTAAATTGCGTTAGATTGCAATAATATTGTTGCCATAGTTTTTATTACCGTATAGGGAATTTCAAAAAAAGCAATGAAAAAATGTAATATAAATTTGAAGACAAGTTAATCATCGATTTGACGCAATGTGTAAAATACTGGCTTACTAGTTTATGTCAACGTGTTTGTTATAGTTGTCAGTATGATTTTATTTATTGACAATATCGCGATATATTCTGCAAGAGATATAAATAGTTTTCTATATTGTTTTAAAAAGTAAAAGGTTTTAAATATAAAAACAAACGATAGTAGGTTTTTTATTTTAATAAATATTAATAGGAAACCAATTTTCGAAATTCCTAACAGTAAATATGTGACGTTTTGATGGTTTGATTGCTACTTGCGTAATACAGCTAGATGGTAATTAAGCAATCAACTTAACTGTGAGAGGTCTGTCAAATGCAAATAATTCTAATTTAACTTGTCCAATATTAATTTATCAAAAACAAACATACTAATCCATGCCCGAATCACAATCAGGAAGCAAAGTAAAAACTTTGGAACTGACAAGTTAGGTTAGACACGTAAACTTCCACCAGCGAAGTGAGGCCGGGTGATCCGGATGTGTAAATACCTTCTGTTTAGCTAGCTACACTCACCACGTGTGTAATCAGAATTGTGTGAAAGGAGCATGGAACTATAAGACGTCAAATATACCCTGGGCAATCCTGGACACAGAGACATCAAACTTATCAACAATACTGTGATGACGGCCATAAAACTTTTTGAGGGTAATCAAAATTGTTTGAAAGGAACATGGAACTATGAGACGTCAAATATATCCAGGGCAATCAATTTTATACTACATACGTACTTTCATTGATATTATTGGTACTATTACTATTGTACAAAACATAATAATAATTCAGATTAAGTATATTTCATTGTAAAGCCAAACACCTCTTCTTACAAATATGGATAAACAGAAATGTAAGTTAAAATATAAAAAGGGTATAAGAAAAAATTATCAAATCGTGTTTAAGAAAACGTAAATTAATTAAATAACCAATCCTTCTAATCACTGTACATAAACAGTTGGATAGAAATAATATTTGCATCTATACATCAGTTCATCAACAAAATCTTCAGTTTTTAATAAAATTCTTTATTTTTGCATCGCACATTTATCAAAACTGTTTTTATTTCGTTTTGATAGTCAATATTTGTCTGCAACAGCTTTTCTAGATCTAATGTTATAAGTGTAATGTTACAATTTACTGCTTGAAATAGTGTTTGTTTATTTGTGCAAGACCCTTAAACATACAGATGTAGATAGAAAATGATGATAAGAGACACCAAACAATCATAATGTAATAAAAATCATTCAGATGAGAAATATGAAAAAGGCCTTGTTGAATGCAATAACAACATAATGATCAGTTAAACATTTTTAAACATGTGGTAGTGTGTCCTACTAACGTTTTTGTAATAAAAATATTTATAGATTTGTTTTTCAAAAATTTATTTAAAAACAACTTAAAATATAATAAACTGCAATAATTTTGATCAACGTAAAAGTATATCTTAACATATAGGGGGATTTTGCACACATCAAAAATGTATCGATATCATAAATATATGGACATTATTATTATTATTTTTTACACAAATTTTTAAATTGCTAACTGTATTATCGGTATCGGGGTTTTTTTTTAAAAAAGACAACACTGTTATACAGGGAATCTGTACAAGTGTCCTACACCATAGAAGGGCACAAACAAAATATCGATGGTGTAGAAATGCAAGAGCGATTGTAATATTGTAAGGTACATGTAAACTTAACTAAAACTAGACACTTTCATTCCTTTTATGTTTGTATATTTTTTGATGATTTTTGCTTCCACATTACAGCACACAATCGATATACATAAAGTCCAAAAATGAGTGGAATTGTGTGTAGAGTTGCTATTGGATATGTAAACACGCAAAGCAGTACAATCATATGTAAATGCATTGGGAACAGCTTTGGCCCATATTGCGTATTTGTTTTCACAGGCACGCTTCCATTATTTTTGATGATGTATTTGATACTAATCTTCAAAAACTTGATACATCACAGCTATCTCTGATGGGATATAAACAGTGGAAATGTACATCGTGTCTGTGTAATAAACCATAATGTAACTAATGAAAAGTGCATTTATTGCATGCCTGTCTACATCGTCAAATTCAAACCAAGCGTATTGAATTCACATGCAACATGCAAGTTTCTTATGACCACAATACATAACATTGTTTTGTTCTTTAATTCTAGAGCAATCTCTGATTCGAGTCTGATAAACCTGTTCGCTTTTTTCTTGACAACCACATAGCTCTCTGGAATGATACACCAAACTCTAAAGAAGGGAATAAATTTGTAAAGTGCATGCCAACAGCCATACGAAACTTTAATACACCACAAAATCAAAAACAATCATACTTATTCATGTCAAAATCACAATCCCAACGCAAAGTTAAAGCCCTGAAACGGATACATCAGGTTTAAAACGTGAACACGAAGTGATGATGGATGCTCCGGAAAGGTAAACACTCCCTGATTAGGTAACTAATACAAGTTACTGGTTGAGACCGAAAAACAAACAAATGCATATAAGTAATTACACTTGCTTTTAAAACATGCAACATTTCATATTTATATTTTTTTTTACCCTGGAGCTAATTAATAACGTATATTAGACATAACGATAAAAGGGAATGCTTCTTAAATATTTATCTTTTTTTAATTTCTGTAATCCAGGATAACCGTCTTACGCTGCGAAATAAAATAATGTTTAAATGCCACCAAAACTTTTTCGTAACATGCGATGCAGACAATAAAATATTTTGACAACACTCATATGTGGGACCAAAAGAAATGTGTAGCATACATATATGTAAATAAATACATGTATGTGAAATTCAAACATTTAATCATTTCTTATCGTGAACTAAACTTTTGTGCGACACTACCAGTCCAGTATTACTAGTGTACAAAATATTTAGCACGTTGCGTTAGAAATATTCAATATGAAAATAAATTTTAAAAGACTTTGCACGTTGTTGAATTGGAGGTGATCGGCCTTGTTAATAAATATTCAATACACCGGCATACGCATAATTGCTTGTCCAATGAAATGAGTTCAAATCCCAATCAATCAGTCCGCTTACAAAGGCTGATTATCTCTAGGCAGTCCGGTATCTTCAAAGAACTGGTGGGTAGTGGGGCAGATAAAACATTTTTTTCAGGCCAATCTTTCAAAATCGGATACAAGCATGAAATTTTGTATGATGGTAGTTTTATAGTCACTGAATACAAATTAAACGATGGCCACACAAAAAAATCAAAATGGCTGCCAAAATCCAATATGGCCGCCATGTGTTGGTAGAATAATATTGTGCGTATATGTTTTCTTTATTGAATCGCTTTTTTACTTTATTTTGAGAAAATAATATTAGAAACTTGACCAATATGACATAAAGGCACTATAAATCATCTATCCTGTAAAATGGCCGCAATTATCCAAGATGGCCGCCAATAATTGATTTAATAACATCAAAAGTAAACGAGCTCTTTATTCTAAAGTAAGATTTCTAAATACAAACCTTTCAATACATTTTGTTCACAAAGACCACATAAACCACAAAATAGTACAAATCTAAGAAGATTTGGTTGGTTTGTAGTTAAATGTGTTTCATGTAAAATTAAGAGTGGTCAATATAGCATTACCAGGACACAATGGTATCACCACTGTCGTGAAACTCAGCATGGAGGTCAGTGTCAGCTACATTTATTTAATAAATATAATAAGTGTCCCAAATTATGTCTAATTTACCCTCTTTTATAAGTTAGACATTCGCACCTGAATTGACAGGATGTGCTATTACGAGAGAGCTGAGCCAAGGATGGTGGGAGGTCACAGCTGATCAGCCATTATACCCCTTGGCAAAACAGATCTAATGGCAATGGCCTGAAGGGTTTGGAGAGGATAACTTTGTTTCATGTTTGGAAGTTTACATATTGAAATGGCTGCATTGAGATCTATTGGAAATTTTCTCAAAATAGTGAATGGACATCTGCCATTAAAGAAGCAGGCGTAGCTTCATCTGACACATCAGATTCTTTTCTAACTGCATCAAGTGTTTTTAGAACTCGTCTGGCGCACCAAATAACAGCATGTTGTCTCTTCAAGCTTTTTAAACAAGCATATGATGATTTCTGTAACGCAACAAGTCGCAATAACGAAGGCACAATTTCCATTTCTTTTGATGAATGGTGTTCAAAACGCAAAAGCGAACGTTTGCAGTTTTATTACTGGTATTTGATATTGACAATGGAACTAGTCATACTTACATTCATTAGATCATTTCGAGAGGCAAGTTTCCAACTTTGTTTTAGTGCATTGTCTGAATTGAAACCTTATTTCTTTTCAAATAATAATAATATTAATTATGCAAGATGGCTTCCTATTCATCTTAGAGATATGTTGACACTTAATCAAAAACACCCACAAATAGCAAGAGTATTTAATTTATTGTTCATAAGTCTAAACGTGAATAGTCCGCTATTGCTATAGATCAAGCTCATGAGCAAGCTAATGCAGTTATCAAAGGCCATGAGGGAGCAATTGGTATAACTTAAGTCGAGTCAGCTTTGAGGCGTTGGATAATCCCTGGTCCAGAAGTGAGTGGTGTTATTTCAAAATATGCAGGAAGAGCCAAAAACTTAATGCCAGACATCAATCATCATGATGATAATGCTGGAGGACAGAAAAAGTAAGAAAGCTGACAGATACTACAGGAACAATGGGTAATCCATTTGAAGAAGAGTCTAGAGACCTTCTGACATTAGACACAAAAGATGTTGGTCATCCTAGCTTAGCGAAATGATTATTACACATTATGAAAGACGAAACGAGCAATTTAAATTATTTATGGCCATATTGGAGAAAGAACAAACATCATCTTTTTACCAACCAATTTAACCAGGAATCATGACCTGTTGATTTTACGGTAAACAAAAATCTCTGAAGCAGGACTGTGTTCCTTTTCACAACTGTTCATATCGTGTCAAAATAGAAATTGCGATTTGAAAGATTTCTTTAAACACAAAAACCAACAATATCTCTCATCGATAAGTGAGAAAAGTAAACTCCATATTTGCTTAAACTCACAATTGCTTGATGTGCTTTTATGCAAGTCACAGAACCAGAAGGTGAAGTTCTTATCATTGATGGCTCAGCTTTTGTTAATAGTGTACCACCAAGAAATGCAAAAACATTTAGTCGATATGTAGAAGAGGATATTATCCCAAAAATACAAACATATTTAGAAAAATAACAAAGAGTAGATATTTTCTTTGACGTTTACCTTCCAAGTCTGAAATCAGAAACACGTGCGAAGAGAGGTCAGGGTTCTCACAGAAAAGTGTCCGAAAATGGAAAAAACCAACTAATTGGTTTAATTTTCTACGTGATGACAAAAAAAAACAGAGGTGTTTAATTTAGTTGCAGACAGAGTAGCTTTAATACAATCTGTAAAGACGGTTCTAGTTACAAAAGAGGATCAGGTGTTGAGCAATCACAATATTTCTCTTTATGATTTAAGTCCATGTAACCACGAAAAAGCCGATACACGAACTTTTGTTCATGCACTGAATGCAAAAATGACGGGGTACACAAACATTATGATCAAAGCAAATGACACTGATATTGTAGTTATAACAGTATCCTTATACGCATTCTTGCATCATAGAGGTCTGCAACATATGTGGATCTTGTTTGGTCAAAAATCCAAAACAAAATGGATACCTGTGCATGAAATTTGTTCAACAATAGGCCCCGAGAAAACTAATGGTATCCTTCTCTTTTATGCATTCACTGGTCGTGATACTGTTTCGGGCTTTTGAGGAAAGGGGAAAAAGTCCGCCTGGCAATCATGGAATGTTTGCAGAGAAGTATCTAGTGTTTTTACAAAGTTCAGTTGTCATCCACCATCAATCGATCAAGGTGATTTTGGCAAAATTCAGAAATTTGTTGTGATGTATGACAGATCAAGTTTGACTATTTATGTAAACGAGGCAAGACTTGCACTTTTTGCAAGAAAACTTAGACCGTATGATGTTTTACCTCCAACCCAGGACGCACTTAGTTGCAACATTGTTAACGTGCTGTTTTTCAAGCAGGGTGTATTTGGGAAGTCGATTGTGCGCTGTCCTCAGCTACATAATCTAGCTGATTTGGGATGGACTAAGACGGACAAATGGCAAATATGCTGGGCAACTTTATTACCAATCGCTGCGTCGTGCCAGGACTTGATTAAATGTGGATGCAAAAGTGAATGTAGTGAGATATGCAAGTGCTACCGTTTTAGTCTTCCATGCACTGCATTATGTAGCTGTTATGTCTTTATTAATTACTTTGGTCTCATTATAATTTGTATAATAAATCCAAAATATTACAGACGCGTATCTGTTATGTTAAAGCTGGAAACTTTTATTTTGAAAATAAACTGACGGTTTATGGAAATGACAAAGTTTTAACCACAAAAACAAGATTTTAGTGTTAGTTTTCGGTAATTAAGATAACAAATACCCAAATACTCTTTGCTTTCTTTGAATAATACACTGCACTGCATGTTCAGCGCCATTATTGACCCTATTGACGAAAGCAATAATGTGTACATTCCATTTTATTTGAATTATATTGATTTTTCTTGGTTTTTCGGCCGCCATCTTGAAAAATGGCGGCCATTTTAGAATATGCAATGGCCATCGTAATTTTCCTAAATTACAACATATTTGCATCATTTATACAAAGTTTCATGCTTGTATCCGGATTTGAAAGATTTTTCTGCTTAACTGCTCCACTATGGGGGTACTTGGTATAACTAAACAGATATTGAGCGTCTCGTAAAACACCATTACCTTACCTCTGAATTATTTCTATGAAAGTGATTGACTAAAATGAATCACATTACCGAACCAGTAACCGCATGCGCAAACATACTGCGTCAGTGAGGCTCATACCAGGTGGTTAGAGTTAAGTTCCCTGTCGCTAAAGGAAACGTCAACTAAAATGGTGACCGTCATAACATTTTGCTGAAGATATTGATTTCAATCGCATTGAATTATCAGTACGCGAAAGATAAAGCCAACAAAAATGCTTCGTACTAGACTCTTTTTGTATCCATTTATATTTTAATATTTAATTGCAGTCATATAACTCTAGTTTTTAGTTTAATCAGCGATACTTTTTAAAAGTAAAACTATTTTTCTTTATTACCGGGTCATCTGGTAACCAGTAGGGTAAACAGTTACATGGTTTGTGAGTGACCGGTACGGAATGATACAGGGCCAGTACGAAACATACCGGATAAGGTGTCAGTAACTTATATTATCCGCTACATTCCTCACAGTGATCATGCAACCACCCACGTAAGATATTGCCCTCTAAATGAGAACATGATGTCTTTAAAAAAAATTAGGTGAAGCACCATATGCCCTGGTGTATCAAATCACTTTTTCTGAAATGTTTATTTGTATTTTTTGAACGTTATAAGAAACTAGCTCAACCAATGTCAATGATCTTCAACAAAAACAATCAAATCGGCTAATATTGCCTTTACTAGTGTGTTAGTGTAGACAATTGGCGTTAGGTCCCTGTTTTGCTTACGTTATGGAGGACTTCAAATGTTATAAATCTATGATTCATTTTTATGTTTGTGATTTATTTCATTGAATACTGTAAATGTGCGTATTTAGAGAGAGAGACAACCATGTTAGAGGGATAGTTGTGCTACAGAAGTACAAACTCATTATGTTTCGTTTGAAGAAATTACTTTGTGATTGTCCAGTGTATGGTATTAATGTAACATTTTTGGTAAGGGACAGTATGTTTTAGATGAATTAATGGCCTTAAATGTACAAATCCATATGTTTTGCCGGTGGTTTTCCATTGTACGGTATGTGCTTTTGCAAATGGAGAGAAACAGAGACAACTCGTTTCAGAGGAATTGGTACTCTACATCAGTACATATGTAATGTGCATTTGTAGAGAGAGAGAGAGAGAGAGAGAGAGAGAGAGAGAGAGAGAACTCGTTTAAGAAATATTGGTACCCTACAAAAGTACAAATGCATTATGTATTGCTCTTATTAGATAGAGCTTTTATAATCATTGATTGTGTTGTTTGCTACACGTCTCTACTATAGTGGGAATGAATTGGTGGCTTTAGGTGTTGATAATTATCATGATGGTGTTATTTATCTTCTATAAAATGTATAATGGTCATTTTAAAACAGTATAATTAAGATTTAGATGTTAAAATCAATCCGGGTATAACGGAGAAGATTACTATTACCTCACAGTGGTGATTATATATGATTCATTAAAGACCCTTGTAACATGTTAATAACCTTTTATTAATATTGTAAACCTATCAGTATGCGTCGATTTTTCGATGATGAACTATGATTATAAAACTAAGAAAAGGCTACAATTGCCGACCCCCGTAGATTATGTAAATAAAAGACAGTGTCATATAAGGATATTACCGGTTTGAAAAACTGATGATTATTAAAATGTGGAGACTCAAACGACACCATGACGCAATCTTCAATGTGACGTAAGTTAAATTGAATGTAGATGTACTTTGTTTCTTCTAATGTCTTACCTTCTAGAATTTTGGTTAGCAAAATGTTTTGACCATAGGGTTCTGGTCCATCAAAAATGGTTTAGGGTTAGAATGGATTTCATTAATGCTGCTGTCAACATGTAATATACATTCAATAACAAACAAGTGAAGAACATAGCAAGATGGAACTTATCAAATTTTAAAACAAGATTAAGGTACATACTACATTAAGAACATAAATAAATAAGTTTAGAAAAACAAACATACTGGTCCATGTTCATATAGCAAAAATAGCAAATGAAAAGCTCCAAACACTGGCCAAATTTGTTAAACACGTGGATAGGTGGAGACGTGTGTATTCAAAATTGAAGAGAAAAGGAACATACACGTAGCAATGTGTGACGTCAAAAATAACCCGGATAATTTTAAATACAGAGGCATACTTATCAACGATATTTACAGCCATTAAAGTTTTTGAAGACCTCGATAAGCCAGGGCTTGTGAAATCAAATTTTGAAAGAAAAAGGAACAATGCGACATCAAATATATCCACGGGAATATTGGATTCAGAGACATCACAAACATCACGACTTGAAACAATTATCGAGGTATAATGAACAAAAGGTAGTAGGACACTAACCATCCCCTAATGTAACATAAACATGTACATTTATAACATCCTAGATAATACGTAAGCTTCATAACATCCTAATAATTATTAAAACTAATCGTGATATTACGTAGAAGATAATAACTTCATGTTGATGATTATTTATGACTCATTAAAGTCATGTGGACCATGTTAATAACCTTATTTTGATATTGTCAACCTTACAACCTTATCAAAAACTAACGATGAACGTCAAAACCCATTATATCACTATTTGCATTCTTGGAAATTCAAAAACAATAACCAATCAATAATAACTAATTTGCTCTTTAATCCAGTCTTATAGCTTATTTTCATATTTTGTCTCAAAAGCCAAAAAGCCCAATACCATGTTTTATAGCCATATTTAAATAATGGTCAATTAAAAAAGAGCAATTTTCAATCATAATTTGGTCTTTGTTCTTTTATCATTTAATTACACATGCCTGTTTACCTATGCAAATTTAGCCTTGTATATTTTCATGTTGATTACACGTAACTGTGCTACGCACACCAAACGAGTGTTATAATACATAAAAGCAAATTTCCGGACCACGGATCAATGTGCGCGTTTAAACATTAAACTGAAAGGGTCTAATGGATGGGAATTGACATCTTCTAATCATTTGGAAGCTGTTCATTGTGCTGAAAACATCCACCCTTAAGTATCGATCAAGCGTACCGTCGTCTTTATTTAATGTTAATGCCATACAGTATATGAATGCTGCAGTTAAAGACTTAGTGTGGAACATATCATTAATGTTATAGTACTGTATTAATTTAACCTTGGAGTGAAGAAGTAGTCTAATACCTGGGATTAAGATATTTGTACCTTTACACCTGTATCTATAACATCGTTAACAGGTAACGCAGTTTTAAATCTTAAAATAGATAGAAATTATTTTATAATTTTAATTTAATTTTCTAAAATTGTTAAAGTTTTATTTGGAGTGAAGAAGAGTTGTATAGCTAGGATTCAGATAATTTACACCTATCTCTGTAACATTTTTCAACGGGAAACACACTTTTTTATTTTATAATATTATATTGTATTTAATTTATTTTGAATTTTAATTTCAGTTTCTAAACTTTTTAACAATTTTCTTTGAAGTGGTAGATAACTTTTAGAATAGGATATTTCACGTATAACCAACTTGTTCAGTTTTCTTACTTTTGTAACTTATTTTGGTAATTTATCATGTCTTTAAAATGCTTGATATCTAATAAACATTGATAAAAAAAATCAAAACATTATTAATAACCTATTAATAATAATAATTTGTAAAATTTGAATTGCCATTTAGAAACATTTTCAGTTTAGTTAAGATGTTGTAGTAAATATTTGGTACTCTATTCCAAAAGAACATTTGTAGATTACAATTTATTCGGTTTGAAATCATAACTTATCAATAAAATTGTAAAAATAGGTTTCGGAGTTTAAAGGAATTTTGTTTAATTTGAGAAACCTCCAACAACAGAAACCATGACTTAATCAATTCCGTTGTTTCATCGTGCCAAACTATTATTATTGCTTGTTATATTGGCCTGTGTAAACTGATAAAACACTAAGGCCCCGAAAGCGTTTAGTTTTCATAATTATGCAGTTGTCGAGTGATGATTTTGAAGGCATTAAGGTGTCATGTGCGGATTGTGAATGCATTAGGTTGTTATGTGTTAACTTGTTATGTGTTGCATTATTCTAATAGAAATTCGAAATCAGCACATGACACTGTGTGCCGTTTTGGAGAGCATTATTGTAATAAAAAATCTAAAACAGCACATGACAGTTAACAAATGTCATTACGTGTCTCTTGGAATGAATTTAACGTTAACATAAATATATACGTGTAAACCATACACACTATGTAACATAATGTTTACTTTTTACATAAAAAGAATTTGCTTTTCTATTATGTTTTTATTATTGCAAAAATCACTTATAAGACATGCTAGAAACCAATTTATCTATTTATGTTTAGGGATCACGGTGACTAAATAGTCTAAAGAGTCCCCCGTATGTTAAAATCTGCTAGTTAACTTGTTGAAAGTAGGTATTTGGCTCCACACCTCTTTTGTCATAAAAAAACACTAACCGCAGTGATATGTGTGAAAACATACCCTAGTGGAAAATAACATTATTTTGTCAAAGTTAAGCAATATAACATTGATGGAGCAACTTGTAATTAAACAACACATATTACAGCAAATTGTGAAATGAAATTAATATTCTCTAGAAGACAGTGATAATTGTATAACACCATTGTTACTGAATTAGCCATGAAGTGACGATTACAATTTAAAGCCTACACTAAATTTATTTAGGTATGCAGTTCCCTAATGATTGTATAAAAGTTTGTAAATTCAAATTACTTCTAAACAAACCATCTTTATTGAATATATAGCTTCAGACTTTAATCAGATATTTGTACGATGGTGTGGTTTGATTAAATGGTCCTTAAATAAACATATTTAAACTCTTTTTAGGAGAAGATGTAGGTTTCAAAATAATGAACCAACCGCCCAGCATGTATATTTCTTGCTTGAACATTATTTACGAAAACATAACCCACTCTTTTTATGAAGTATTATTAAATGCATTTCACATAAATACAAATATGCACATGTTCTCGCATAATGTATAGAATTGCTGATTACCTAGGGGTTTTTAATCAAAGGAAGGTTTTGCTTACGACACTGCCATGAGTTTTGTCTTGTCCTTTTTAAACCTTCTTCACCATATGTTCCAAGGCTATCTAAATTTTCCAATTTCTTTTGCTGTAAAAATATTTGCTTTAAATTATTGGCTATGTGTCTGTACATCTCAGAAACTCCGTTTTAATTATTTATACAAACATTCATATCTCAAAACTTTATAGCAAATGCAATTTTTAAAGAGCAGTTTAACATGTCTGTAACATATTTATTTTAAATAAAAAATAGGAATTTCTAGTTGTATGCACCAATTTAAACTTGGCATGTGTTTAATGATAAATTAAATTGGCTGTAAAATTATATCAAAAGAATTTGCAATGTAAACGGTAAAGTCAGCTGTTATACCATGTTATGCCACAAACACACACAAGTCTCATTATATTCAAAGTTCTGATTTGAAATGACACACCTTAAAAACGTAATTGGGTAAAATCGCTAAGACAATAATTACAAGCACAACATTAATGTTGAAATCTATAAAATTTCAAGTATTTTTTGGATAGTTAAGAAAATCAATTACGGCTTAATTAAAATTTTTATCAGTAATTATCTAAAAAGCTTCCAGATAATGTTTGAACATTTTGACTGATATAATTGTTTGACAACATTCTGGGAAAGTCAGGGAAATTAAAGAAATACAATATTTAAGTACTGTAATTTAAATGTAGTCATTAAATGTTTAAAATTTTGAAGATTTAAAAAAAAGCAATTGAAATTGTTTGATGCTTAATAATAAATTGTTGTCTAATAAATATTGCAATCGTGGGGTCGGTTTTTCGAAGCTATCCTAAGACTAAAATTTCTCCTAACCTGGTCCTAAGACATTTTTTTCGTCCTAAGTCGGTTTGTCGAAGGTGTCGCAATTTGAGACAAGTTCTAAATATGACCCTAAACTTGGGACAGGTATATAGGTGCCCTAAGACCATCTTAGGGCAATCCTAGTTTTAGGATATTCTAAATAAATCAAGATGTCAGCTGTTTATTTACATGTGAGACAACGAAGAAATCAAAACATACGTCGAAATCGAGTTTTTAGAGACAGAGACATTAGATCTATTTTTTTTTTTATCGGAATCGGAATCATTTAGGGAATCTAAAAGTACATAAATCACATTAAAATGCACTTACTCTCTCTCGCTTTCTCTCTCTATTTAACCCCCCCCCCCCCTTAGGGATACACAAATAAAAATTTTATTTATAAAACTCACTACATTTTTAAAAATGCATGTAATCAAAATTAAACGTTTATAATATGATTAAAAACTCATACTAGATTTCCTGAAAATGTTATTGTGCGTTTAAGCTTTTTATATTGTCCCTGTATAGAAATGTATCATACGATATATGTATGGTTGTTTATCGAATCACTCTCTAATGCACGGGGTTTATTACATGGCACATTTCAAAACTTAAACGCACCCTATAATCGTGTGAAGTATCTTTAGATATATAATAATTTGGTGTATTTTAAGAACTAGCTTTATATATTCCATGAAATGTTCAAATAATCGAAATTAATTTAATTTAATTCTTCGACTGTTCTTTTGGTGTGACAATGTATTGGAGGAATTAACGTTTTCACATATATTCTTCCAAATTTTTCTTTTTGAATTGTTTGTTATAGTGTTTGAAACTTTGAAAAAAGCACACTCTTATGCTTGCCGATCTCGCTCAATAAAATCTCTACCTACATATCGCTGAAATTTGGGTTTCTCTTTCTGCTCATTATAACTTTTTGTACTTTGACTCACTCAAATGCCCTTATGTATATTATTGCATGATTTTACCCTATGACCCCTGAGAAATAATGAACTTCTACATAAAGCATGATTTTATCGTACATGTATACCGGTTACTACCTGTGAGCATTTAATATATACACGTATATACACGCCCAAACACATTTACTCATAACAGAAAAGTCTTACGAGACACAATACAAATTAAAAAAAACAAAACAAAACAATCATTCCCAGTGATTTCACATTTTATTAAAATTTCTGTTGAATATATTTCTTAATTAATATCACATATCTTAATATTTATTTGCTATATATTCATAATATCGATTTAGATTTTTTACTACTTTAATTCTGCGTTAAAAAGTCATATTTGTACTGAAAACATGTATAAATCTAAACCTAGGGTAAAAAATAGGATATCCTATATACGACCGAGCTGAGACACCTTCGATAAACCGGTTATGATTATCCTAACATTATCCTAGCCTAGTCCTAAAATTTATCCTAGGACCTATCTTAAGACAAAATTTAGGATAGCTTTGTAAAACAGGCCCCTGGTCTTGTCAAGGTTTTCAGACTTTCTATGGACGTTACGTTATTACAACATATACTGTTAATAAGTATGATGTCTCAATATCAAAGAATATGCTTAACGTCCAACAGTTACACGTTCTTTTCATGTCTCAGTTTTAATTTCACACATGACGGATGTACATGTAGCTAGCTAAACCAGAGTTGCTTACTATTTTAAGAGCACCCGGCCTCACTTTCTTGCAATTGGCAGAAGTTCATTTGGTTTTTTTCATTTGTTACTTGTATTTTCACACATGACGGATGTACATGTAGCTAGCTAAACCAGAGTTGCTGACTATTTAAAGAGCACCCGGCCTCACTTTCTTGGTAGTAGTTAATTTGTTTCTTTCATTTCTTACTTTTAATCCCACACATGACGGGTGTACACCAGAGTTGCTGACTATTTAAAGAGCACCCGGCCTCACTTTCTTGGTAGAAGTTCATGTATTTAACTTTATTTGCTAGTTAGGGAGCCTTGCTATTTGCTTTTTTACTCTATTTTGTTATTAACAAGGACAGTTATGTTTGTGTTTTATTGCGTATGCTTATTTTATAAACATCGTTCAATATTTCATTTTATGCCAACTACTTGTTTGGTTTTCTGACAAATCGAAGAAAATGCAAATATCAATTATTTAAATGATTACTGATACACATGAATTTATAAATGTGCTGATTAAGGATCCTATAAGTATTACTGTGTAATACGATTGATTAGTGTTATTATTTAACAACATGTGTTATTGATACAATATGTAAAATTCTGCCTTACTAATACACATTCAAAACTGTGTCAAAATATAAGAAACTAAGCCAATATCACAACTCAAAGCAAATGTGAAAGATTCAAAAGACATTCACCAAAAACCAAAAATGAATAGGAGCAAGTATGTTTACTTTGTGTGGAAAGCTGTTTCTAATCGAAAATAAAAAGCAAACATAGTTACCAATTTCAAAATCACAACCCCAAAGCAAATTAGAAACCGACAAATTTAATTTAAAATGTGAACTTCCATCAGAAAGGTGAGGCCGGATGATCCGGAAGGGTAAGCACCCCATGTTTATATAGCTACATCCACAACGTGTGTAATTATCAAAAACAAAAAATACTAATCGGTATCCGAATCACAATCCAGAAGCAAAGAAAACCTTTGGAACTGACAAGTTAGGTTAGACACGTGAACTCCCACAAGGTCAATGAGACCGGGTTCTCCGAAAGGGTAAGCACCTCCTGTTTAGCTAGCTACACCAGCCACGTGTGTGATAATAAAAATAACAAACAAAATGCATTAAACCACACATTGTGTTGTAAGCATTTGTCCGACATCAACCAGACGTGAGAACATCCTTACACATTACTGTCTGAACGTCAGAAAATATTCTTACATTGTTAAGGCTTAATTGTCTTCAACCTCGAGTCAATATGGCATCACTGGGCCAAAACCTGGGCCAATATAAAAATAACTGATTAATTATTACACGATGCTTGATAATCGCAATATATAACATGGAGCTAAGCCCTAATCTGAACTTAGTATAATATTATGAGGGTTCGGAAAACAACACTAGATACAGGTTAGACTACGTCCTTGTAACGCAAATTAAAAGTCTAGAATTCTATCAACAATGTTTTCAATATGTGTTATCTGGAGTCTTGTTTATTGTTTCTGTTATTTTGGTGATTAATTATATGTTTAAGTAAAGCCAAGTAATTTGCCAGTATATTTCTTATTTCTTATCTTAAACCTGTCTTTTAACATTTGATGTCCTTGTTGTTTTTAAACATTAAGTATAGGCTTTATTAAGAAATGTCTCAAAAATAGCATGTAAGGCAGCTGTGACTGACAGCAATTCTAAAAACATTTTGAGGATTTGATGCTAGTTATACATAGAGTAAAGTGCTATTGACAGTCTCTGCTCCAATCAGTATTGATATACTGTCAGAGAAAGTGAAACAAACAACTTCTTTATAGGAAACAGATGTATCAAGTGCCCATTTGAAACACGCGAAGGACAGAACTGAACAGTATTAGACGTAAAATGATCAATTAAAATATATAGTGTATGAGCAGGTCACGTCACTAATAAAGAGATAAATAATAGAAAACCGTTCAAAATCATATGAAGATTTAACTGTCGAAATTTAACCTATTGAGGCATCAAGTTGTGAAATATTTGCAGATGTTTACTTCATTGGTTATTGTTTTTGTTGTTGTTTTTGTGGGTTTTTGTTATTTGCAGTTCACCAGTATTATATTGTTTATTTAATTAGATATAGTTCCATTGCATTAAATAAATTTAACATTGAGTGAATTAAAAGTTGTGTCTGTAGAGTTGCGTATTCGAACATAAAATATAAATAGGGTCTTAATTAAAAAGACTTAAAGTGCAAAATATTTTTTCTTCAAAAATCTGATATTAACAATTAGCCTTACGTCCCTGGTGAAGGTTCAAAATAGTATTAGATTTGGACATGGACCGGTATTTTTGTCTTGTGGAGTGGCTTATTCAAACATAAAATATAAATAGGGCTTTAGTTAAAAAAAACTTGAAGTGCAAAATAGTTTCGTTTTTTTTTAAATCTGATTTTAACAATTAGCCTAACGTCCCTGGTGAAGGTTCAAAATGGTATTAGATTTGGACATGGACCGGTATGTTTGTGTTTAATTTTTTTAATATTCAAACGTTTCATTGAACAAAGAAGTATGTTCCTAAATTGCAATACTATGTTTGATCTGGTAAAACGTGAATTTGCAGAAATCCTTTGTATAATGAGCGAAAGACTCTACATCTTAATTACAATACAATGTAAGGATTGAGAACACTTTGCTCACTGAAGTGAATTATTAAGCGATAATATCGAAGGTTGTGCCAAATACCACACCTGAACATTAAAACGCATTTTGATATATGAAATAAATCAAATGATAAAATGCTTATTTTATCTACTGAAATGATAGCCAAGTTCAACAATTTAACTCGGCATGTTTTTCGACATATTTCACATCTTGGCAGAATCCTTTATTGCTTATCCGGTAGATTTCGAGATGGAATCACATAAAGAGAATCTTGTTTTTTAGGTTCCAATTTTATTGGTTTATTTTTTAGTTCTACCGCTCTTCGATAGCTTATTAACCAGAAATTTATAATTTATGTCATATTTGGAGGTTCCTGGTTCGATATCAGTCTAGTTCTTATATAAGTAAAACCTGCTCTTTCTCAAAGAATATCGTTGCGTATGAGACCATAAACGTTAAGTAATATTCTTGGTCAAGGACCTCGTCGCGAATGTAAATATAAATACCAATACTTATTACCCTGACGTTTCATTTTAATATGATTATTTCAATTCGTCAGATGGGGGAAAGTTGATTTGCGAAGTTTGGTGGTAGGAAAAAACGTAAAACCTCTGCAAACTCAATAAATATTATGCGCCATAGATATGTCATATACCATTTTTTGAATTTAATCATAAAATACATTCAAAAAATGGTATATGACAATATATACCATTTTTTGAATGTATTTTATGATTAAATTCAAAAAATGGTACATGACAGATATACTACGTGACACCAGAGAATGACGTGGAATGTCTGATGCTACACTTAAAAGTCAAACCTTGATTTGTTTATTTATTTCAAAGAATGAGGAAGTCAATATCAAAACCACTTTAAAATCCGCCTTCATTTCTATTTTTGTTTTCTGTTTTATATTTGGATTCAGGAGATAGATACCTCTTAATTATTACATTAAGATTAATGGTTTTTACGCTGTAACACGTAAGGCACTAAACAAACACACATGTTCTCTAGATTTAATGGGGTCACATTGATCGTTATCTGACATCAGAGTTTTTGTGATCTACTCAATTTATATAATACGTCATTAAGAATCTAGAAAAAACATCATTCATAAAGAATTATACCTGTGTTGATTTGAAGAACATATTGTTAGATATCAGTCATCATCACAATATAAAGAAAGTGAATTTATACTTAAATTCTATTATATAAAGGACAATGAAATAGGACCATTGCTGCTTTAAAGGCGTTTTGTACGGTAAAATAGTACTGTTATGTTAACCGTGTGTTTTTGCAAGGTGGCATTGCATAAAGACCCAAAAGGTACTTGCATTTTGCTGACACTTTAAATCACATTGCGTCTTTGGATGTGATAAGATACATTCTAGATTTCTTGAAACACCGGCATATTAGTGCATGGTACTTATTGCTGTATAATTTTGGATGTATGGACATCATAATACACAGCAGACAGTGAGTATCGTCAATTTTTCTCATTTATTATAAATTTAGTATAATATATATAGTTTTCTTTAACCTTGATCCTTTCCTTTATAAATTAAACTTATCCTTTTATTTGAAAGACTTCTCTTTTTCAAACAAATTATACCAACCAGCATGGAACCTTTTTCAATTTTTTTTTTTTTTTTTGCTTTTCTATACATTAATACACGTCCCAGCTTCTTGTATTTTCAGTAGTAATGTTTAAAGTTGAAAGTCGATTGTCCTGCATTTTTCAATAAAAACATCATGTAAATCCCCATTTGTTTAAAATCTGGTTGAAATGTATTTACTTGTTCCGATGTACTTTAGCACGTATCTCTCAATCATTGACTTTTGGTGTTATTGCAGTAAAAGCTATAAATATGGGACTTAAGTTTGATAAATCATGAAGACTTATTAGAATACTACTGGTTTTATGTGTTTATTTATGATTTCTGTTTCATAAGAAAATTACTAGTACATGACTACACTTTGGTAATGATTAATATCGCATTTTCAAAAACATGAAAAATATCACTTATATATTGAAATTTTACTGGAATATAAGATCACTTGTTAAACGTAATGCAGGAAGGGCCTTTCAATTAGTGATATCACAGATTTTAAAACGTTCTTTATCAGCCATCATTAATCTTTTATCAGTAAAATGCATTTAAACTTTTAAAAGGATGCAAGGTTTTGTTGGCCTGTAGCTGTTAAGCTTTTAACACGATAGATTGATATCTATATGTCAATATTTAACATCTTGAATAATTAAATTCTTAAAAGTGCTCTGGTTTTAAGAAGATTGTCCCGATATAAAAGCACTTTTAGTAGAACACCATTTTAAAGCGACAAGCAAACATTTTTTCTCTTTCTAAATGAGCCATCTTAAAACCCCCCGTTTTTGTGAACACGATTTACAACTGACAAATTTTATTTTGGGACATTTAGCTGTGAAGGCATAAAATCTGCATCATGCTATTACATCATTGAAAAAAAGTTTATTTATGGGCGTTACAAAATTTCGCTTTTATCTGTCACGTCCAACATTGCATAACGAGGGCATAGCCATGACCGATGTAGCTTAAAAATTTAAAAATTTTAAACTAGTGCTCGCAATATATAATCTTGTTTTTGTTGCTCTGAGACAAATCTTAAAACGTACGTCATTCTCATGCAGTGTTTCGTTGATGGAAACTAGTGTTCTCAAAATGTAAATTGTTTTTGTTGCTCTGGAACGAATCTTAAAACGCACGTCATTCTCACACAGTGTTTCGTTGATGGAAACACCGTACTACCTCTACCTCAACCTATGGCCAAGAACAGAAACAAGTTGGTACGAGAACTGTATAACAATTCTAGTTTGAGCCAAGTGTCGCACGCTGTATACACTGTTTCCTCGGATAATATATATTAAAATGTTTTTGTGTTCTGCCAAAACAGTAACAGATGCCGTTATAATGACGTAAGAATGACATCATTATAGGCGATACAGACTAGAATCCAAAGTAAACTATTCAATTAAGGGACTAAATAAGTAAATACATAATTAAGTAAGTAAATAAGTAAGAAAGTGAGTGAGTGAGTGAGTGAGTGAGTGAGTGAGTGAGTAAGTAAGTGAGTAAGTAAGTGGGTGAGTAAGTAAGTGAGTAAGTAAGTGGGTGAGTAAGTAAGTAAATAAGTAAGAAAGTGAGTGAATGAGTAAGTAAGTGGGTGAGTAAGTAAGTAAATAAGTAAGAGAGTGAGTGACTGAGTGAGTAAGTGAGTGAGTGAGTGAGTGAGTAAGTAAGTAAGTAAGTAAGTAAGTAAGTAAGTAAGTAAGTAAGTAAGTAAGTAAATAAGTAAGAGAGTGAGTGACTGAGTGAGTAAGTGAGTGAGTGAGTAAGTAAGTAAGTAAGAAAGAGGGGAGGGAGCAAATAAGTGTTATAACTTTTAATTTTTAAGCAATTGTTTTCCTGAAAGTTTTATTACTAAATAATATAGATTGCACCGTATTGTCTTTAATTTCAGGAACTATATGAAGACTTGTCTTAGTTATTTCTAAAATAGATAACTGTGATCCATAACTTAATTCACCTATCGTGTTGGTATTTATTTTGATGTGTATATTATGTTGTTTCCACTTAATAGCTTAAGTAAGGTAAGCCCAGGAAATGCCAATATATTGTTGATTTTTTGGCATCTAATCTTGGCAATTATTAACATTCTATCAATATAAAAATATAAACAGTATTTTGGCTTTTATTCTTTTATGCCAAGTATTAAGATGAATGTGAGGAGTTTTTATTAAGTTTTAAAAACTATCGCATAAAATTGGATATATATTTATTATGCCAACAGAGGATGGATTTTTAAATAGTTACTAATGCTGTTCAGGTGAGATTATCGGCGTCGTATGTAAAGTTATGAGATGAGGAGGGTGGAGGATTACCTGCTTGAAATCGTAAATTATAACCGGTTTTTTCGAACGTTAACAAGTTATCCTTGTTTAACCTACCTTGTCAGTTTCAATTTTTTTACTTTGCTTCTGGATTGAGATTTGGACATGGATTAGTATGTTTGTTTTTGATTTGAAGCAGAAAAAGTTTTTGATGGGTTTGTGGACCATCATGTTAGAGGCTTATCAAAGAACAATTTACCGGCAAAAATGTGAAATATTCTTGACTAGAACGTAAAATACTATTTCTTAACTCAACGGGAAACAGGAATTTAAGACAGGCACCACTTAAATTAGTGTATTATTACAAATACTAAATTTTATTCCTAAACGGCCTTCTAGTTCAGGTTAAGTAATAATTATATTACGCTCTTAATTTTTGTTAAAAGTCACTGTTGGTCTAGCCTTCCTACTCTTAACAACGTATTATCTTTATAATTAGTTTATCTCTTAATTGAAGCCCTTTTCACACTAATGAATCAAAACTATTCAACAAATTAAAGGAATCATCTTTGACAACATGTGTAAAAAGTGCTCAGTCAGGTTAAATATGCTTTAACAACTAACATTCTAAATTTGATCACTTTCCGTCTTTTTGTGTTCTTGCTTACGCTGTTGGCTGTTGCTAATTTTTAGGTTCTTACACACCAACAACCACTCACCCACCAATTCCCACACAAATGCGTATATACTGTTCTAAAATCACGCAGAGTTAAGAGACTCTTGTTGATATATAATTAAATCTCGGAGTGACCGATCTCAATGAAAAGACAAACGTACATGTGTATGTATGTAATTATTCAAAATCTTTATATTTCAAATTCAAATGCATGTATCAAATATAGACGCAAATCGGTAAAACAGACCACCATCTTTTACCGGCTTTGAACGTTTCTCGAATACGATGAAGCTTTGAAACAAATCGAATTTAATTGTACAAAACAGAGCACATGTATCGCTGTAAAATAAAAAAAACCTTTTTACATTACCAAACGTCAAACGTCAAAAAGAATGCAAATTAAAAAGCTTAACTCAATTCGATCTTTGAACGACCTTTTCTTTTTAATTTTTATATTTTTTTTTAATATTAATTATTACAATGTAACACACATGCCACAGTCATTATGTCTATTTTTCAATCGTAACCACCCACCTTTATTACAATTTATCGCAAAGGAGGAAAAAAAGTAAAGATAAAGTCACAACTGGGATCATTTAGGACGACTTTGCTTATATTGTCATATATCATTTTTTTAAATTTACTCATAAAATACATTCAAAAAAATGTATGCTACTTTTGAATGCGTTATTTTATAAAAATTCAAAAATAGCACATGACAATATAAATACAATAATGATTGTTGAATATCTATAAAATATGTATGTTTTTGCTTTTTTCGATATGTGGTAAATAAAAAGTATTCGTTTTTTGAAACATTTGAAAGAAAACGGAAATGCAACAGATGCTTTGAATAACTTTTATACTTGTACTTTATTTATAGAAGAAAAGTTAAACTCATCTGTCAGATATAGAGTTTAAACAATTGTATGCGCTTTAAATATTACATGTATTTCAAAGCTTAATCTACAACAGATAAGGCAGATTAGAGTCGCATTATGCCTTAAGTAAAGGACATTGTACTTGCAGACGTATGGCTTAAATAGGAGCAAATATTATAACCTTTTTTCCAAATATTTTCATAAAAATAACTGTTATCAACAATTTATGTAAGTTCATCAAAATAATTAATAAGAGAGTCAGTCATCCGGGTTAATTATATTATATGTTCTTCTATTTGCATATGTTTACTCTTGTGTTATTTTCTTTGTATTTATATGTACATGTACATGTATACGTATATATTCTCAATATTATAATCTACAATCAAAAACAAACATACTAATCCATGTCCGAATCACAATCCAGAAACAAAGTAAAAACAAACATACTAATCCATGTCCGAATCACAATCCAGAAGCAAAGTAAAAATTTTGGAACTGACAAGTTAGGTTAGACACGTGAACTTCCACCAGGGAAGTGAGGCCGGGTGCTCCGGAAGGGTAAGCACCAATAAGAGAAATAAGGTAACTTGAAACTTGAAACAATGATACTTGAATCGTATAAAATGACGTCATCGTATTAAAAATCTAAATTTAGATGGTAAATAAAACCCATTCAACCGGTGTCTTCCCTCTGTTCCTACATTTAAAAAAAAAACAATATTCCCCCTATTCTTACATGCGGTAGTTAAAAACTTCACTGAATATGTTTATACAACAATCAGTACTACTCCCTCTATTCCTACATGAAACTTAAAATTTATAGGAATTTATCAAATGTAGGAATAGAGGGAATGAACCATTCAACCAAGCAGTCAGTTCATCCTTAAAACTACATTGTATATTGTATGTCTTATATTCAATAGTACTTATTAACTTCATATAAGAGTAGCACATCATTATAATTGATAAGAATAAAACTTAAATAGTTCCACATTTTTCTTTTAGTTCTGACGTATTGAAGGACATAAACCTATTTTTTAATATTCACAGTGTATTATGTTTATTTACATTTTGTACAACTTTATGAACGTGTTTTTGTTAATTAAAAACAATAATATTCATTTTTAATTTTTATTTATATTTGAAAGTAAACAATTTAAAAAACAATATTATTAAAGTATGTAAAACGGATATATATACATGTTTTTGCTCCTAAATTATATTTTTTGATGTGTATAAAAGAGTTTTAATTAAAATTCGCTGGTCTTAAATCCAGATGTTGCCACCGTTGTATATAGCTGTGTTTTATTTATAGAGGAAATAATTAAGAAATAAATTATTTCGGCGCTATAAATAAACTTTTACGTTATTACAAAGACTAAATTATTTATAATAATATAAAAATCCAATTTCCACGTGTAAGACATGAACGTTGAAAAATCTGAAAACTGTTTTTGTTTCTCTGATACAAGTCTTAAAAAATTCTCATTTAATTACACCTGTACAAATGAAAAATATAGCCCATTCCTCGATTCCCGATTCCTGAAAATGAAGCTCGTTGAACCAATTCAAAAAACTAATAATTTCAATAGAACGTTTATACTATTGATAGTTAAATTATACATGTAGGTTCTCATCTCGGGGAACAAAACCCTGCATTATACATGTACTATCATATGAAACATTGTTTTTTTACGTATTAGTTCATACTCGCACACTTGTCTGGGATTTATCGGAAGTTTTCTGAAACTATACCAATTATTTAAATATCAGTGTTGACAGAATTGTCGATTTTTAATTGCGTAAATACCAAGTTATTATGCTAAAACGCGCACTCCATTTGATAAGATCCAGCTGTAGACAGTAACAGGTGTGACAGACTTCAAATTAGTGTATAGGGTTAACCACAAATAAGCAATACCGCAGTGATAAGATTCCAATGAAAGAAAGTGAGTTCTGAACTAATACATTGTATGTGATATGTAAGTTTTGTAGACTCGCTACGTATAAAGGAGGTCTTGGTTTCGAACCCGGACGGTTCTGACCAATACTCGAAAATAGGCAGTGACTCTTGCGCCTAAACTCGGAATTAGAAATCAAAGTCACGAAGTCCTTCGGAAGAGACCTTAAAAACTGATGTCACGTGTCATGAATGGCTTTGCATGTTAAAGAACCCTCCCTGGACGTACTGACAAGGTCAAAATTTCTGCCACTTTTCACATATAGTTGGTGACATCTCGATTAAAGTAAAATATTCTTGACCGGGGCGTTACAACTCCATTCAATAAATCAATTAGTTTGATTGTACTGTCAACCTCGAACGGTTTAAAGTACTTGTCTTCAGTTTCACAGCGTAATTTATCGTAACGTTTTAGTTTTCCAGGTTTTTTTCTCTTTCATCCGGAACGGACCTTCTCAATGCCCTCTCATCCGGAATTGACCTCCTCAATGTTCTCTCATTCGGAACTGACCTCCTCAATACCCTCTCATTCGGAACTGACATCCTCAATGTCCTCTTATTCGAAACTGACCTCCTTAATGCCCTTTCATCCGGAACTGACCTCCTCAATACCCTCTCATTCGGAACTGACATCCTCAATGTCCTCTCATTCGGAACTGACATCCTCAATGTTCTCTCATTCGGAACTGACCTCCTTAATGCCCTTTCATCCGGAACTGACCTCCTCAATACCCTCTCATTCGGAACTGACATCCTCAATGTCCTCTCATTCGGAACTGACATCCTCAATGTTCTCTCATTCGGAACTGACCTTCTCAATACCCTCTCGTTCGGAACTGACCTGTTCAATATCCTCTCACTCGGAACTGACCTCCTTAATACCCTCTCATTCGGAACTGACCTGCTCAATGCCCTCTCATTCGGAACTGACCTGCTTAATGCCCTCTCATTCGGAACTGACCTTCTCAACGCCCTCTCATTCATTAAGTCGAAATTCGTTGCCTCTGGTTTATACACATTAGTAAAAATCATGTTTGGTTACACATGGCATTTTCCCAATATATCGACACCTTTAAGACTATATCGTACTTTCGCTATGGCGAAAGAGTTGTAATAAAAAAAGTGTAGGTGGTTATTTTACAAATTGTTAATGCAGTCTAAGTTCTATTCTATTATTTACCAACGTTTTAAATTGATATTCAATACTGCTTATTTTATTTTATTTTTAATTTATTTACGTTATTTATAGCATGAACACGGCCCAATTTAACCTAAAGAAAAGTGATTAAGTTTCCAATACTGTTGGACAATAGTCAATTCCAATTCAACAGTTTAAGCTGACATATAAGTGTTTAAAAAGCCTTAAGACGTTAATAATAACGAATATATTAATTTATAATTATTCGTTATCCTTACAGTACTGTTCATCTTACAAGGCTAGGCAGCGTGAATCGACGAATATGGACTCATTTAAAATTTTATGTTTTGAAGATTGCATGGTAAAACCTTAGTTATAGAATGATTGCATGGTAACTGACTAGATGTACATCTCTTCCATGGTAGTTCAGTGGTAGAATGTTTGCTTTGTATGTTGCAAATCAAGGAATCGAACCCCGGTCGGTTCGAATTCTGACCAAGACTTGAAAATAAGTAGTAAATTTTTTTGCCACAAGCACTCCGTATTTAAAACTAAAATTAAGTAAGAAAACTTAAAAACCGACAGACAGGCGTGTTACGTAAAGGAACCCCTCTTGCACATTGCCCTTAGTGCAATACAAAGATATAAAAATTCTGCCACTTCACCTTTAGCAGGTGACGTCTCGATATTAGTCAAATTTTCTTCTGGTCCGTCAAACATTTTAGGACTTTCATAACTCACTAGCATTTATCCAAATCCATTTATGTACCGGTTACAGTTAAATCATTCATGAAGTTATATTTGCAGGTCAAATATAATTTCATATTTAATAAAAGAACATAATATAAAAATATAAAGCTATATTTAGGACTAAATACCGATTCAAAGAAAATATATTGACCAATAATTATAACTTAATATGAAATCCATTGTTGTTTATTTGCTTTTTCAGGTCATGACATCATAGAATAAACATTTAAGGCCAATGCTAATTTCGAATTCATTGAAAACAAACACATTAATGTGAATACACAAAACTTATTCATAGAAAATATATATGAAATGGAAATTACATTTATCTTAGATATGTGCCAATATTTGGACAATTGATCGTTGTGAATTGATCCATATAAATTAGCTAGTAAAGTTTCTTTTATTTCCATCCCAAAGCGTGTATTCACAGCTTCTTTAGCTCACACCATTGCTTATTGACCAAAAGGTATCGTTTAATTATATTATATATTTCTTTTTAAGAGTAATTTTTATTGATATCCGATATGACTCAATAGGAGTTGTATATATTAATTGAATGAAAGTTACCCATGGGTAAAGAAGGCTTTTTATCATCTCAATGTCACGACATTTTTTTCTTTTGTGAAGTGGTAATATTGAAAAAATATATATTACTGAAAGTCGATAAATTCAAGCACCTGCTACGAAAAAAATCAAAGGAAATGTTTTATTTTATACTTAATTCTTTAATAAAGCCACATGTTATTTTCATTAAGTCGTTATCGATGTTTTCGTTTTTAATCACTTCCACTAACACCAGGCAAAAATCGTCATTTTTCATGTCCAAGAATTGGCTGAATGTTGTTTGTTGAAGTCCCACTGCTAACGAAAACTGTAAGTCTATATAAACTGCTTTGTAATGCTATAATTTAATTCAAGAGCTGCATGCTTATTAACTCAAAAGCTACCCATAGCTATCATCTAATTAAACGCACCTTTTTCGTGATTCTGTGTTAACTGGTTTTTTTTCTTTCACTTGCTGTTAACTAAGGGCATAATAGTTAATTACCTTGATATTTGAGGTATATATTCGCGCTTATTGACTTTAACAACTAAAGCTTATTGTTAATAATGCAAAACCATATTTCTTTGTGATATTTCTTTATGAATTTATAATCGATGCTTTATTTACTTAATATCACCTCCTGCTAATGAAGTAAGGGTGTGACACGCTTATCACCCTGTTTCTTTGTATCCAATATACAGCATCCATAAGTTACATGCTTTCATTAAGAGAATTCAATATCATTATTTCTAATAGCTCCAACCCACAGAGTAAATGAAATCGGTTTTAAAATCTATGTTCTAGAGTTAAACATTAAGATAATTCAATATTTCTTTATTGAATATTATTATTTCTAATAGTCTCCACCCACTTAGTAAATAACGTCGTTTTTAAAGTTTATGTCCAATTTCCTAGAGTTAAAGATTAAGATAATTCCATATTCGTTATTGGATATTATTTTTTCTAATAGCCCCCACCCACAAAATAAATGATAACGTTTTTAAAGTTTATGTTCCATTTTCTAGAGTCAAACATGAAGAGAATTCATTATTGCCGGTTGAATGGTTATTAATAAAGAAAAAATTATTCACCACGCAACTTTTGAAATATACTCCAAGAGTCGCTACTTTGAAGGCAAAACTTAACAATAGCACAGTGGTTAGATTGATGATATCTGAGTGTGTTTACTCTATTAGACTTCCACATTTGAAGAATTGGATAACGTTTTACTAGATTTTCTTTTCAAATTATTCAAAGTCTAAACAATAGCTGAATGATCTTAACTAAAAATAATAGGCAAGTTTGTAAATGAAAAACACAATTTTATGCACATGTAGTTCTAAAGTTTGATATCTATAAGTAATAATGTTTGTTTCAAAACAAAAAATGGAAAGTTTTAACATGCATGAAAGCTTTCTTAAACCATGGCCATGTGCTATAGTCTAACGTTAAGCATTTATTCTAATGACAATAGGTTCTCGATAGCCTAGTGATCTAAAGCGCGTGCTCATGGATTTCAGCCCCCTTTACCACCCCTTTCTAGTTCGAATAACACCCGTATGCATACTGCACTGTGTTTTGTTTGCAATGTTCGCCATGTTGCTATGACGGATTGTCTTTCAAAAGGCCACTATCTGGAAGATCTGCATTTTTCCCTAACCATTACATATTATTATTCCGCAACGTTAATGTCACCGCTTTAACGTCCACTTGCGTTTTTTTTTTTTAAGTTAAGCTTTGCCATCAGAAAGAAAAAGCCTTAGTTACTTAATTAAATTAATCTGTCGGCGAAATGAATAAATAAAGAAACATTTATGTTTTTAGTTCAAATTTACTTATTTATAACTACATGTATATTGAAAAGGTTTCACATACAAGTGTGTTTAAACGCATGCATCACAACTGTTGCGGACATGGTGCAGTAAAAGGACTACAAGTTTTATAAATATATTATCTGTATTTTTATCTTTTAAACAAGAAAGAAGTGATAAAAAACATTCAAAATTATCACAGATAACAAAATAATTTTGAGAGAACGCCCTTGTCAAAAACTAAATATAGCAAGCAAGATTCGATAACGGCCAAGAAAAGTAAAAACCGTTTTTTTTTTCTTTCCACGACCAGGCTCGAGTTTTGTTTTACAATCATTTTTAAGATATTTAGAAATTTAAGGTGTCATGTTGAAGATCACTTCAATCTCATAAGATCTGCCTTGATAATTAGTTCCCTCAAAAAATAGTCATCCGTGTTGCAATAGAGATTGCCAAATTTTCCAAATTTGAGTTTAGAAAAAAATTAGTTAAGCAATGATTGTGAAACTGGAGCCAGAATGTTTCTGTTACTGTATTTAAATTGTCGTCACAGAGGTCTCATGGTATATCTTTATCTTGTAAACTGTTTAAATGTCAATGGGAAACTATGTTTGTTTAAGTTGTTTGCTTAATTATTACAATTGAACAATTGTTTCTGAATTTTTCATGTCAGTATTTCAGCTTAAAAGTCAGCGTTTACACTTCATTAGTGCCGTAAGGTTTTTGCTTAGTCATATACAACACCATATTTTCTACATCTTCAACGCGATTCTATCTTCGTGTACAGAGATGTTATACATTCTATAAACATTTTATTATTTCCGTACGCAATGTGTAACATGCAAGACTAGTCTTTTTTGATGCGCTTGGTTAAACTAAGTAACATTACGTAAAAAGTGTTTTAAAATTCCATTTCCAATATTTACTTTTCATGTCGAAAATAGTCAGAAAGTATGCACCAATACCTTTGGGATCTATTTGATTTGTGATTCGAACAATGCATTTTGTCCTTACTGGAAAATGTAAATGTGTCTTTAGTTATGGATTTTTTGTATGGATTTAAAAAAAACTTAATTTTAAAAAGGATTTGATTCGGTCAACCAATACTTATTAATATACTAGTGTATAAATAATACATATTTTGAAAGTACAGTAGTGGTTTGTTAGCAGCGTCTTCAAATGACTAGTACGTACGATCTGGATTCCAGTGTTATTTTGATTTCAACACACTTAAAATTGTTTTTAATTAAAATAAGGAAGATCGTTTAGAGATACACCAATGCCTGTTTTATGAAGAGTTCTTGTATCTGGTATGTATGCTATGATTAGTTCCAACAAGAACGAGTTTCTATACAGACGTGTTTTATGACAACTTAACTAGAACTCTACCCAAAACCACATTACCGACTCTTCCATTATTTTATTATTGTTATTTAATTTATTATTATTTGCTTATATGTATTATTGGTGAATGAATTTGTTCATTAAGTAAGAATTTACAAGAAGGATGTGAATCCCGCTTATATTAATATTGCAGCGTCGTTTACTCTGAAATGAGGTTCAGATTTCATTTGCCACAACCATCTCTCTCTCTCTCTCTCTCTCTCTCTCCATTAACAATCAATTAATCATGACAACTTAAGATGTAATCATTATCTAGAAGAATGGCACCAGGAGCTATACAAAATAAGACTACATATTTTGCTGAATAACCCTACATGAATATTGTTTATTTTCTTTGCAACACTCCCTCACAGGCCACTCCGAACACAGCACTCCGAATACATCCAAATCTGATTTATCATTGTTTACTAATTTCTATTAACAGGCAAATACAAAAACAAAACAAAAAAGAATTGCGTAAAAGTTTTAGCTAATTTGGGAATGAAAGCATAACTTCCAAGGAAATTAGATTTGAATAACACGATACTTATTTTATGTTGATATTATTTTATCAACAACAAAACTTGGTGTTGTACCACAACAGTACTTGAATGGCGACTTAAGGGGAATTTAATATTCGGTAAAATCTTAATAAAACAAGTACCTTTGAGTAGTTGGTATAAAATAATTGTCTTTTTTGGCGACTGTTGTTGGTAATACCTTTTCTTTTCGATGTTAGCTTTTTTGTAATAACAAATCAGGGTTGGTTTCTTTTATTCTATTACGGTCGAAATATTGTAAAACTGTAGGGAACTATGTATTACAATGTGAATGTTTGTTACAGATGCGGATTCTTAAAAATTCTAAAGAATTACTAAAACATCTTGCTTCTTATACTTTATTCTATATAAAATGTACAAAAACATTCGATTTTTCTACACTTTACACCACTATTCTAAATTGAAAGAATGTCTTAAAGAAATTTTTCACTTGTCATTCTTTACAAAAATGGTAAGCCAAGATACAAATATCTGGTGCTGAACAGGGATTCTGGTTATTTTGTCAAACATCATACGGATTCCAAACAAAATATACTGAAGATACCATCAACAAAATGTTGAGAGTTATTGACATACTACATATTTGTTGTGATGGGTAATATAATTTTTCAGCAAACAATCAATATACCAATGGGTATTAAGTTTGCACCATTGCTTGCTGATAAGTTCTTTATTCTTATGAAACATAATTTTTGCAGAACCTTGTCAAATCAGGAGAGAGAACTGCCGCCAAATATTCAACTCTACATACATATATATAGATGACGTTATGTCTCTTAACAATCCTAAATTTGGAGGCTATGTAAATGCCATCTATCCTAGCGAGCTTGAAATAAAAGATACGATTGATTCCTCAAATCCTGCTTCATATTTAGACTTATACTTCAATTATGACGCCCACGAAAAACTACATATGAAACTGTATGACAAACGTGATGACTTTTTGATGGATTTTTCTATTGTCGCCTTTCCTTTTCTATGCAGCAATATAACTGCTTTTCCTGCTTATGGTGTATTTGTTTCTGAATTAATACGCTACTGTATAGCTTTTCCCACTACGGGAACTTTATACAAGCAAACAAGCTGTTTTTTTACCTAGAAATATTGCAAGCCTAGGCTTATCAGGACCCTCAAAAAGTCTTATGGCCGCCATCACAGTATTGTTTATAAGTATGTCTCTGTGTCCAGGATTGCCTTGGGTATATTTGACATCCTAAAATCCCATGTTCATTTCACTCAATTTTGATTACACACGTTGCGGGTGTAGCTAGCTAAACAGGGGCTGCTTACCCTTCAGGACCACCCGACCTCACATCCCTGGTAGAAGTTCACGTGTTTAACCTAAACTGTCAGGTTCAAAGTTTTTACTTTTCTTTTGGATTGTGATTCAGACATGGGTAAGTATGTTTGTTTGATTACAATATTGTTACGCGGAAGATCATCATTTCAGTAGATTCTTTATCCTCAGAATACGTTTGAAGAACCTTTTTGATATTACAGATACAATAACTAGGGCAACATATATTTTAGAGATATAAATACTGTAAAATATGTGCAAATCATTATATCAATGTAATGCTTGATTTAAATCTGCAACTCTAGTGATCACGTTTAATGATAATACTTTTTCTTGCCAATGATAAGAAGTTGCCAAATTCCGTCACGTGCCTGATATCAATAAAGCTATCAAACATCGGAAGATCTTGTGTGATAGCTTCAAATCGCATACAGCTGTTGATGTAAAATTATATAATAAAGTGTTAATGGGGCAAAAAAATGTAGTGCAAATTGAAACTGCACGCCTTGCAATTTTATCTCTTTTTTTTTTGCATTTTATTTTAACATTTTCCTCGATATAAACACAGCCTATAAAATGAGTATTCATGTAAAATAATGATACTGATATTAGTAATTAAATAAGAGGCTATTAAAAATTTGTCTTAACGTTTTTTATAATATCATATACATATTGCATTCATATTACACACGTGACGGGTGTAACTAGCTAAACAGGGGGTACTTAACCTTCTGGAGCACCCGATCTCACTTCCCTGGTGGAAGTTAACGTGTCTAACCTTACAAAGTTTTAACTTTTCTTCTGGATTGTGATTCGGACATGGATCTGTATGTTTGTTTGATACATATAGACACAGGATGATTGAAATTGAGGTTGGATTCTACAAGTGTCTTTTATAATAACAAGCTAACAGATACTGATCACATTAGGCCACTTAAATGCTTCATGACCTAAAATGCATATTAATTTCTTGGATAGTTTTAATTGAAAGAACCACCAACATAACAAATATGTATATTTTAATGCAACGCACTTAGTGCCCGTGTAGATCTTACAGTAAACTAAATTGTTGCAAGTGTGCATCCAAATGGTTATGAAATTCAAATTTAACATTTTGTCCTGGAAACCTGTACTACCAAATTGTTTTCTGAAAATATATCTATATTGTTTCGAAAGTCAGGCCAAACGTACAACACTTTTTTATAGAATTGATTTTAAATAACACGTGATGTCATTGTGTCTGTTAAATCAAAAAAAAAAAAAAAAAAAGAAAGAAAAAAAGAAATCTATGCCAACTGCATAATTTGAATGGTACATTTTCTTTTATAGGTTAGTGCAGTATGTTATATGCATCAAAATATACAGCTGTTGTAAGAACTCTATAGCGTTGTGATTCTGATTTACATCTGATTGAATTATATATACCTATTACAATGTTACGTAACATGTACATCTTTTTGTTAAGAGATTCAATTATGTTGGTACAAAAATTTTTACCATATCCAATTTTACCTTCTGTAACTGTTCTCTGTGAAATTACGGCTTTATTTGTCACACTTGTGGGCTGTTACTGTTAAATCCAATTATCACGTTACAACATCCTGTGTGTGGTTGTATGCACAGTAGTACACACCTGTCGAAAGCTTAACACTAAGCTAAGGACGGCAGTTCATCCTACATCCTCGTTAGCTACACAGTAACTCGACAAATTTTCTGTAGCTGCTTTATAGTTTAGCAACTTTTTAGACACTCGTTATTTTTATCTCTGCCACTCGACAATCGAACATCGTCTCGTTTTCGCTAAATCAGTGTTACACTTTTCACAGGTCTGTATCGTGTGTAAAACGTCATGCATCTACTAGGTTTAACTTATTTATATAACATATGTAGAAATCACGGTGTATAGTCAACTCGTCCCAATTCCAACTCGTCCCAACTTCATTTCACCAACTCGTCCCACTTTTTTTACCAACTCGTCCCACATTTTTTGGCCGTATTTTTTACCCAGATTTGGACTACCAACTCGTCCCACTTTAAACAACCAACTCGTCCCACTTTTTTTACCAACTCGTCCCACATTTTCTGGCCGTATTTTTACCCAAATTTAGTGGTTATAATACCCAAAATCCAAAATATAATTTGTTTAGAAGAATATAATTAGACCAAATTCACAATATTTCAGCGCAAAATCAACAGATATTGGTATGGAAAAACATTACTCAATTTGCTATTAAATAAGTAGGACATAGTCCAAAATCGCAATTGTTCAAAGTTTTGTCATTTGGAAAATAAGTGAAATAAACATTAGTATAGTGACCAATCCTGGGTTTATACCCGATTTCGGGGATCATGGTATCCTGTAATAAAGTTACACATACAATCCTTAATTACACCCGGCTGCACTTTTCCACTGACATGGTGAAAATGAATTTGTTTCCAAACTGAAATGGTGTTCTCTTTTTATGAAATTCTTTACTTTTCTCCATTTTAACAGATTGAATGGTGAATTTTTAAATTTTAATGTAACATGGGGTTAATTTATTTAGTTAGTTAGTTTAATTAAGAAATGTGATGTCTCAAATATTCGTGTTTGTCTTTTCTGTGTCACGGTTGTTTACTGTAACGTATACTGGAAACTTGTATTGTGAGTTGAATGAATGTATTCATGGGTGAGTGAATATTTATAATTTTACTTTTGATGTCCTTTTTGGACCATCTTTATGTCACATTGTGTTGATTGAATAAACATGTTCTTGGAGGTATATCCGGATTAATCTGACGTACTAAACTTGCCGACGATTTGTGTGTATTTTCGTTAAACCGACGATACCTTACAAGGAAACCATATTTGTTTTAAACGCTTTGTGAATATTCAAAGTGCAAGATGACTTTGCCGACTGCTTGCGTCCTTTACCGTTTGGTTTCACTATCCAAACAGTTGTATCATCGTTTTCAAACAAATTTTATCAATTTGTGAATTAAGTTAAACAATAAAATGTTCAGAAAATTGGGACGAGTTGGTAAACAAATGTGGGACGAGTTGGTTTTTCACTTGGGACGAGTTGGTAACGAAAACTGGGACGAGTTGGTAAAAAGAAGTTGGGACGAGTTGCAATTGGGACGAGTTGACTTGTATTCGAAATCACGTATATAATTCATTGTATTTATCGATCAGCATGACAGAAAGATGACAAAAATATTGTTATACATATACAGAGGCATTTTATTATTTTATTATGGATGAGCTTCTTTGGGTGAATGTTCTGAAGAAATGATATGTAGATAACAAAGCATTTAAGTCATTAAGTTTAATTTTCACGAAATAGGGGTAAATTTTTTCACTAATCAAGAACTAACCGCCTTGAATGATATAACTGAAAAATTCACACATGTTCGTTAAAATGTTATTCTATCTTTCCACCAATGTAATATGTGCATCGATTCATACACAAATAGAAAGCTCCAAATTGACATATCTAGAGTACCTTGTATAGATATGTGGGACACTCTATATAGTAGTGGGATGGTGCTTTGTCGAAGTATTGAATAAACCTTCTATAAAATATTCTGGATGACTTTTAGGGTTATTGTATGTAAACCCTAAGTGCATTACATAAGAGTAGCATTCAATAGCATACATGTTTAACGTATAATGTGATAGCTTCAACTTATTTCTTACATTGATTTTTTTGTCTCTTTCAGAACAAAGAATTTGACAAAAGCAAAGTAAATTGGATGGATTTAAAGCCCTACATGTTGTATAGACGGCATACTATTGTACATGTGAATCAGTTTATATAAACCTGATGGGTTACAGAATTCAATGGTATGACAGTTCATTAAGTGTGGAAATGTGAATATTTACATGGATCTTCATTTATATAACTCTGTTTCTACTTGATATACTTGCTGTATACAATTAGATGACTCTGTCATATTTCTGATGTCTTAATAAGGATAGGACGGGATATCTGAGTGTTTCACAGAACCAGATTCCAGGAAAATCAGTAACGTTGTACGTGTGAACCATTTGAAAATAGAGAGGACTACTCATTCTAGTAAGAAAATTCAGAAAAAACGATGGAATATCTCATAGACTCAAATTCTACAATGGACGATAATTTAAGTACGAGTTTAGGTGTGATATTTAATAATGATAGTGTGTCAACAATGGACCCAGGTGGTGACGGACTGTGTGGAGCTCCCCCTCCTCAAAATGTAACCTTTTACAACAGCACATCACCGTTAGCCTACTTTTACGAAAACTATTTCAATATTCATGGATACCTGAGTGTTTGTATATGTTTGTTTGGTATCCTGGCGAACACCGCAAACATCATAGTTTTAACTCGAAAAAATATGATAACATCAACCACCAACTACATATTACTATTTTTGGCTATTGCAGACTTATTAACTATGTTAGATTATTTTCCATATGCGATGCATTTCTATATATTGAAGGATCCGGATCTACATTGGCCCCAAACCCGTGGATTTGGTTGGGTTTGTTTTTTACTTTTTCATGCTAGTTTCAGCATTGTTTGTCATACGATAGCAATATGGCTGACCATATCTTTAGCCATCTTCCGGTTCATCTGCATCTGGTTTCCGGCTAGAGGGAATACATACTGTACAGTGGAAAGAGCCAAAATAGCCATAGGACTTATTATAGTGTTAACTGTGATCATTTGTATACCAAACTACATAAGCAATCAAAAGTCAGATATTCCAGATTGCAATGGAACGCAATTTGTAGGGTACGTGTATTCAATAAAAACCCTGGAGTCTGTAACTGTATCTAAACTGAACTATTGGGTCCAAGCAATTCTTATAAAATTGATACCATGTTTTATGTTAACTCTGTTGACAATTCTTCTCATCACCGCCATGCACAGGGCATATAAGAAAAGAATGGCATTAAAAAATCAAGGTCGAAAAACCGACGACTCGGATAAACATGGCGAACAGACACGAACCACTCTTATGCTTCTGGCTGTTGTGGTCTTATTTTTGATAACTGAATTACCCCAGGGTATCCTGACAATAATTAGTAGTGTAATAGAGTCTTTTTTCAATGATGTATACATGCCATTAGGTGATTTTATAGATATGATGACCTTATTGAATAACTCAATTAATTTCGTGTTATATTGCAGTATGAGTAAGCAATTTCGACAGACTTTTATTAAAACATTTTGTAGCTGTTGTCCAGAAAGAAAACATGGATGGAGAAAAATGGGTCAAGTGGGTCAGAGAAATGGAGTCAGTACTTATACAAATACTACACATGTATGACTGTTGGTTAAATGAAAATGTGTTTTTGTGTCAAAAAATAGTCATTTAAATATCAAGCTCGCTGTAGAATCCGCCACATCGTTTTAGCTATTCGGTTAACTTCTATGGAACTTTTCATTACCATCCTACGAGGTTTCTGAAATATTTCATATGTGCATGACTAGTTTGATGTAGCACTGAACGCCGTTGTCATCATACAGACAATTCTTCATTACAAAATATCGTCTTTACGACATGCAGTCAGTTTGAAGGAATACCATTTCATGTATTTTATTTTCAAGGACGAGAGAATACATGTTTTCTTGATTGAGAGACTAATATCTACTGGATGCAATCACATAAATAAATTATTAATATTTATCCATGTATATAAAAATCGGTTGTGCACACCATTATGATAAATGTAACAGAACCATCCACTCATATACACAATATCTACATCCTCATTTGTTCCATACCTGCAGTGATGCGTGAAAAAACACACTGATGGATCATTGGTTTTTCAGTTCAACGAATGATACAATGAACTAATAAAATGTGAAAAATGGAACTTTTGGACTAAAAGAATACATGTATGACACGGAATGAAATTAAACAAGTAAGCGTCTTCAAGTAAGACTAATATTTAAAAGTGAAATGGCACATAAGGCACTACATTGCTTGGAGGAAACGATTAATGCGAATGGGTCATATGAGATTATTGAAAAATTATGTATGTCAAATGGTTTTAGTTTTAGTGTTAATGTAATAATTGGGATATAACAGACAATAAGCATTATGCAGTGGACATTATTGAAAAAAACAAACATTTGTTCATCTGTATCCACCGTCCGTCGTCATCTCTTAAAATCATGGCAAGTGCGTATGTTAAAGTTAAATGATGGAATTGATGACCCAATAATATATGTAAACCTATATGCAATAATAGACATGACACTTTTCTGTAAGTTGTTGATATACATGATGTATATAGCGCCATTGGTATCTAAATCCACAAGAACGTGAACGTGAATGTCCCAGTTGTGGTTTTCATTATTTTAAAATTATCCATTTAAAAACTTAGTGTACTACAAACTTTACATTGTGACAATGGAATCCTTATCATCCAGATACTTTCCAACCAAAAGCGGTAAAACAAGAATTCTGCACACTTACCTGTGATTTTGTCATTTGTGAACATTTCGATCTATTTTTATTAGGACTGTTTGTCTTGCAGAACTGTTGATTGAAATAAGCAATATTTCTTCAAAATCTTTGCAATTATGTAAATGACACCATGTGTGTTAACTGGTGTTAACTACATTTATAAGCACTTACGCTAACAGAAGAGCCCTGGTGTTATATCACGCCAAAATTCCCTTATAACGAATTAAATTTTGAAATATGAATGCTTTTTGATTGAACCATTGTGCCTAGACGTATTATTCATTGTTCGAAATGTACATGTTTGTTAAGCAGTGATAAAAATGTGTTTCAATGGGGTTCGACTCTGTATCACGTGATAAATACCTCTAAACGTTTGTGCTGAACGTTTTGGAAAACGTTAACGCCACAAATTCCCGGTATAACGTCATTTTACGGTAAACGTCATCTTTCGGGTTTCCATATACATTAGAAAAAAGTTTTCCGCTAATAAGTTATAGGGTATTACGTGATGTAGTGGCGAATCCCGTTTCCTTTTTATATATGTTTACAGTTATCAAACTGTAACTTTCATTAACATCAATGGTTTTTGTCAGTGCACCTCGTGATCAATATCCCTTTGCGGTTAACCTTTGAAAATCGATTACGTCACAAATAACCGCATTTACATTGTCTACGGGAAAACGGCAACTGATGCAATTCATTATCCAATCAAAGGATCAATGACCACGCCCACAATGTTTCGACAAAGGGCCGCTGTGCTTGAATAACACACAGAAAGAATCAAAACTCGGCCTGAATTGTGACAAATTATGACGTCACTGACACTAGCACTCATTAGTTGCCGTGACACTGCTTTGTTACCGTGATGGCGGCCAGTGTTGGAACATAAAAGGCATGAGCGGCGATACGTTAATTGAAATACTAATTCCGCGCAAACTTTAGGGAGTATCACGATGTACATTGGCGAAATTCATCGGATGGAACTTTAGTTTTCTTGTGATTTATAAATATGTTGTTAACAAAGCACTATTGCACCTTTCTGCATGTTTATATATATTAAGTTTAGTATACAACAAGTTCTTACAAAAGTTTTATTTGAAAATAAAATCGCCATGATATGATATAATGTGACAGGGCTTAAATTCGCAGACAATATGTAAATGTGACTGTATCAGCCTACAGCATTTTATGTTTGTAAAGAAAGATGAAATATTTAAATCTATAAACGAGAAAACGAATAGCAAGCATGATGATAAATCATTGATCGGTCAAAGAACATATGGATATTTCTTATAATGTTAACGTATTAATTTTAGCGTTTACTAATTTTAGCGATTTATGCTATAATACAATACTACTAATTTAAATCCACCGCCAAATTAAATACCATTACAGTGGCCCAGATGATCTTAGAGATTTCTGCTTATTCAAGTCCATGTGAATTTATAACAATTTATAATTTGCGCTAAAATTTATACACGCTAAAATTGATACATTTTCAGAATTCTTTGTCTGTCTATGAACTTTGTCAGTGAACACATGGGACAGTTCAATGGAGTTTTTGCATTAATAACGCAAGTTTGTGGGGTTTTTTAAATTTTGTTTAAATATTACTCAACTACTTTTTATTCTTAATTCTATGATTTATTCCAAGTATCATTTTTCTCAGTATCGAAAATTCCTGTTTTCATAAACTTATACGTTCTTGCATATTTATAGACATGAATGTTTCTATGAATCTTTGATTGGTCCGTTGCAAAATTATGCCCCGGTTGTTCAAATCATTGTAAATGAAGAGCAAATATACTGATATATTTCTAAATACAATCTCATAGAAAAGCAAAAACTTTGAAAATTTGTGAGTTAAGTTGTGAGCTTCTATCAGGGAATTGAGGCCAGGTGCTCCAGTAGATGGTTTGGGATGTTTATTAAATGCATATGAACATTAATATTATGTTATAGTAAAAAATGATATTCATTTTAGCATACCCTAGTTAACAAGTATAAATACCATACGCACTCAAACAAGTATAGCTATCAAACACGCCCAAACAAGCATAACTATCAAACACACCCCATCAACCTAACTAACGCTAGCCTTTAAGTTTTATATTTAACTTTGAACAACGGGGCAATATCTTGGTTACCGAAAATGCAAATAATCACTATTGCACATAATTTATTTCAACACCTTTTTATATATAATTCCAAATGTGAAAAGTGTATCTATCTATAAAAAATTAAAGTGAAAATGAAATTCAATGGCAATAAAGTTTGATCGATATAACAAAATAAAGATAAATCATTATACTAAGATGTGTGTTTGAATTAATAATTTAAACTATTGTCATTAATGAGGATGTTTCAGCTTGTTTCAACTTTTTGAACTTATTTTAAATGTAAGCCTTGCATGCAAAACCGGTAAACCTAACAGTCTTCCTGTTTTTATCTCTTTTATTATCGAGATTAGAACTCCGCGGCTATTAATTGAATTTCCATTTCCGGAAAATGTTTACCCAAACGCATTCAACTTTTTAGACTCAGAAATTCTGTTTGACATACTAAATGAATTGCAGTTTATGCATTACGTTTCAATAGATGCTAATTTTAGATTAGATTTTAAAGGGCATTGTGGCACACATACTATCCGTTTCTTGTCAATTGTTGGATTAAATGTTATACGGACATTATAATTTGTGCTGAAAAACAGGTACGCAATCTAGAATACAACATTCGGACAAGACAAGAAAAAGAAACGCATATTTGGGACCACTGATCATAGAACTTTTGACTTTGGGCAGACGCTAGAGTAAATGTCAAGTGGTTTTGCCAAGTCAAAAATGGGTATTCTCATTAAATGAACCTGTGTTGACAAGAAATATGATTTATATATGCCCTCCAAACCACATAGAATTCGAATCTCCAATAATGTCTTGAAGTATGGTTAGGGCCAGAATCTATGTACACATTTTACAACATTGACTTTGGACAGGCAGGCACTTGAGTAAATGGCCTGTGGTTACTTGTAGTATGGTTAGGGTCAGAATCTATGCATTTTACAACATTGACGTTGAACAGGCACTGGTGTAAATAACCAGTGGTTTTGTCAAAGTATAAATGAGGATCCTCAATCAAAAAATAACGTTTACAAAACACATTTACAAATATCACTTGCATTACTTTTTAAGGAACTAATTTTAAAAACCATGACACTAACTACAAAAATTTATTTGGCCCAATAAATAAAAAAAAATATTTACGATTTCGTCGTGAATGATATACAGAAATAGCGTATACTTGGTAGTAGCAAAAAGAACCCCGAATACACCTCAGAACTAACAGAAATACAGAACATGACGAACACTTAATCTTCTTGAGTATGGATGGATAACTACGACCAATCTAAGTGATACCCAGTGGTATGGGTAACGATTATATTATTTTTTATCAATTAATGATGTAGTTATACGCCATTTGTTCAGTTTCTGACTTCGGGGAGTAAGCGATTAAAACATTAGTTTTCAAAGGTGGGTGGGTTTCTTTGTTGCAAGTCTTTACTGTTTAGTATATATAGCTTGTGATGTTTATTTGACATTGCGGGGAGGAGGGATGTTCTTGTACAATGCCGATTGGAAACACTTGCACAAACCCACACTCCATTGGCCTTGTGTTAAGATTAATTTTTTAGATCAATAAGTCACGACTAGCTTACGAATTGCTGATGGGACAAAAAGATTTCAAACAACTAACAAATATTTGTAAAATATTTACGTTATTAAAGCGGTTGGGGATAAATTGAGGGGAGCTTAATAAATAAACAGAATAAATGAATGTTTCGATTTTAAATAGAACGGCGATAAGCGAAATTACCAGGGGATTTACCAAAATAAAAATACTTTCAGTAGTTTATTCGGAGTCAAATACCTTCCGCCCAAATATCCTCTACTAGGACCATTCTAAACTATGGCCGCGTGACCTTACCTTTTAACCACACACCTACGTTTAGTATATAACCTTACTTGTCAATTCCAAAGTTTTTACTTTGTTTCTGGGTTGTGATTCGGACATGGATTAGTATGGTTTTTTTATATTGTCTCGTGTTGGCATACATTTGTGGGTAATTTGGTCATAATCCGTCAAGTTGGAGTGGCATGATATTGTGATGGACGAAATGGCAGTCGGATAGGAAGATAATATCCCCTATTCTTCGTTTACGGGGAACTAAAAACTTACAGTCTGAGAAACAAATACATATAGCTTAATTCAATGTAATAAAGAATTCAGTCCAATACGGAAGCTCATTGTTGTCATTAAGATGTATCGACAATTAACGCACACGACTAGTTTGCAATCAATATCAGTTCTGTATGGCGATATTGGGCGTCTATAATTAAGCCGACGTTAGGAAGATTTAAATAAAAGAATGTGCATGTATTATCTTTTGAATAAATACTTATCATTTTTGTAAAATATCTGATTGTTGCCAAAAATAAATATCAAAACAATCGTATAAACACTCTTTTTATTATGCCTTTGTCGGGAATCACTATTTTCTCTAAAAACAATACAATTGAAAATAAAGCCAAAACATCTTGTAAAAGATTGGAAAAATTTATAAATGTTTGTTGACTAAAGGCCTCAGGCCCATATCACAATAAAATACAGTCAATAGAAGTAAATATGACAAAATGTGAATAACACAAACATTTTTACACTAAATACATATTTCTAAATGACAATATTTGTACTTGACTTGCAAACATCCAAAGCAGCCCAAAACAATAAATCAGTAAAACCAAACAAGACAGAAAAGAGAAAATGGAGAAGAACACAGATATATCGCCACCGCTGATTATCACAAAACGTGTTCAGTTGAGTGGTGAAGTGCTTTATAACGTTTCAATCAAGAGTAAAGCCATTTCATAAAGATCTGAAATGGTAGAAGAAACTGAGAAAAATAAAAACAACCGATCTTTGGGAAAAACGGAGAATTTGTTCCATGCTAGGATCTTCCAGAGTACGAATCGAACATTGGCGGCGATGAGTGATGTGATTTGCTCTAGATCACATAGAAATTAATGACCCGTTAATGACTTGTAGTGGGACTAGGACCAGCATCTATGCGCTTATTTAACAACCAGGCATTTCATAAATACGCACTTTGCAAAAAATAAAGATATCTGAATGTGGTTCACTATAATAATTATTGTTTGTATCCAGTCAGTCTGCACTGATACGACATAAACTTAGTTTGTTGAAGGCGGACGGTATTTGATAGAAGTATATGTATTAAGCATCTAATACATCTAATATCCATGGTTTTGCAAAGTTTTTTTTTAAACAGATTATTTATTTTAAAGCATTACGCTGGCTTAACAAAATAATTCTGAGGAAACAAAAGAGGTTTGGCAGGTTTGATGGAATGTTCTGTTTTACATTTTGTATTAAAGTACATGTATAAATATTCTACGCAATGTAGTCATAAGAATTTACAGATTTTTGCCCGATACAAATTTCTTTTTTCTATGCAAACCAATCTTATCATTTTGCTCTCAAATATTAATTCTGAAAATTACGGGGATTTTCCTGTCTTTGTGAGTGTTCAAAAAGTGGTTCTTTGAAAAGAAACATGACAAACGTTTAAAAGCCAGTAAAAATTAATCATATAGTCATGTGCAACTATAAGCCAAGTTCGATTCTATGCTTCATCGCTTTATAATCTGAATGATATTGGTTAAAGTGTGCCCGAATGACATTTTTTAAAAATAAAATATTTCATTTTTGGTTTTTTTTTTTTTAGAAATCTTTATTTTTTATATAAATTTCTAAAAAAAAAAATTAGGTCTTAAATTTTAACATAATCTAGAAACATACAGAAATCAACAAGGCAGATTTTCTTATTTCCATGGTTTAACGCTGTTGTCATCAAGTCACCAAACAGATTGTATAGAAGGCTTATAGCAAAATATCTAACATAAGATTAATATTGAAGATCCTTATAAAACTCTAAAGTTTAATTAAGTAGCATTCTCCCTAGAGAATTTCAAGCATCAGATCGGTTCATTATGCAACCATGTCTAAGTCGAACATTTATGTAACTTTGACGGAACAGATACTCCAACCAATTATTTTTGAAATAATGACATGCATCTTACTAATACCGGGCAGATTAATTTTCAAACAAACCTATTAAATAGAAACCTTCAATCAATGCTACTGAGAATATAAGACATTTATTCATTGCGTAATAACAAATTTATATCCAAAACCAATAGCTGATATTCTATACACTGATGATGTAGTCATGGAATACCTTGTTTTTATTGTCATAAATATAATTTGATGCCCCTTGTGTGGGTTTTTTTTTAAATTGTGTTAACCTTCAAAATAGAAAAGAAATCTAGTTGTGAAAATGCAGTTTACAAAAGCTTTCAGTTAAAGCCAGCTCTCCCGTCGTGAGGTATTCGAAGGGCCATAACTCCTAGAAATCATCGAAACGGAACAGGAAAATGATATGCACAACTTAACTTTCAACTGAGCATTCCTGGTAAGTTTCATCAATATCTGATAGGCAGTAGTAGAGGACTGGTCCGGACAAAGTGTGACGGATGGACACATGGATGGACAGACGGACAGGCGAACGGAATACATTACTATATCCCCTCGCTGATTTCTCGGCGTAGATAAGAAGGATTTCAAAAATCGCAAGTCTCAATTGAGAAGCGGTTGTAGATACAAATGTAAGTTGTACGACCTTGACCTTTAATGCCCTATATCAAGGTATATATATAATAGAATTAACTGATATATGGTGATTAAATAATTACGGCGTTAGAGGGACAAATTCAAATTAGATGTCTTCAGACACCGCCGTACATCCATCACCGTATTAAATATACTGTACACATAAGTTCTAAATTACTTTACAAATCGATAAAAAACACAAGTTAAACCTTCGCCTGGCAGGATAAGACTTTGGAGTAGATTTAATACAGATCAGGGGATTTACTCTTACTAATTAACATCATGTTTAGATTTGTTTTATAGACAAGCAAACATAACTAGGTTTTAGAGTAAGCACTAACATTAAAAGCTTCACGCAGGGCATCTTTATGCCATAAACATATCTATAAAATTGGGGATTTTAGTCAAATATATACGCTGTTTATATGAATGGGAATACAGAACAGAATAAACAAAGAAAATTTCTTTTACTTTTTTCAGACAACTCAATTACTTTACACATATAGGATTCTTTGCGACATTCCAAATTACCGATCCACTGCCAACTGCCAGATGTATGTGATGATAGTAGTCCTGCCGTCTTCCCAGTGGTAAAATGATCAGGTGAATTCAAACACGGTCACTGGGGGTTACTACACTCGTTCATATCGATAACCTGATTTCATCACAAGGGAAACGATCACTATTTTGATTACACACGTGACGGTTGTTGCTAGCTAAACAAGGGGTGCTTAACCCACCTGAGCACCCGGCCTCACTTCCCTGGTGGAAGTTCTCGTGTCTAACCTAACTTGTCAGTTCGGTCATGGATTAGTATGTTTTTGATATGAATTCTTTGACGATAAATGTAAATCGAACCAAAATTGATGACACTCATGTAGTCAAGTAGTGTGGAATTCACATGCTTATCTTTGGACATACACGCATCCATTAGACAAATTCCCCCACATCTTTCATTTCCAGGATCGTTTCCGGAGATTGCAGTGAAATCGGATACTTCTTGGCATGCATGATAATAATCCAGACAGGTTCTTGTCCATGAAGTGACTGGTGATGAAATAATTTCACAAATGTCTACTCCAGGTAACAAGTTTGAAACTCTAAATAACCCACCCTATAGTCCACCTATGACCCTGGTTATATTTTATTGCCTATTCTAATTTGCAATGATTAACTTGCCCGAGTATAAAACCGAAGACTTCTTTTCAAAAAGTACAGACAGTTTGAACGGCAAGTGCATTAAGGTAACTGTTGGCAATAGTTTACAAAATATTAAATTTTATTGTCTGTGGCTGCAATATTAGATACATATATAGTGAAACAAATGTCTATAAAGGTCACCCAAGGGAACCAGTAAAAGAGGTCTTTATATACAGGTTCAAATAATATGGATAAAGAATAATAAGGATGCAATTCTACTGACCTTTATAAGCAGGTGGCCCTTATAAAGAGATGGCCTTTAAGGCAGGTTGGACAGTACCTCGTTTTGTGAACTAGTTTATCTTAAAGAATTTCTTAATAGAAGAATCAAATTTGCAACTGTAAGACAGTGTTACCAGGAAGAGGTCAGTCAAACAAGTATTAGAGTACTGATTATAAATTTTCTTAACCAAGTTCATTAAAATACAGGTAGGCCTATTTGGAAATGTATTATAGTGCACATTATTATAAATAAATAATTAATAGTAAATAAAGCATCTTTTGTTTTAAATTGACGATATCCACGCCCTTTTAATTATTGCTTCATGTATACGTGTTACTTTATTGTCTAGATAATATTTTGTTAGCAAGAGTGATTAAGTTAATACAATGTAGACGCCACATTGTTCTACTACAATAATCCATGTCGTGCATTCACTCGCAACATGGATTATCAATTATGCAAAACTATTCGAATTACTTACAATATGTAAACATTTTTATACGATTTTTACAGTACACGTGTTTCTTTTTTTTTTTTTTTTTTTTTTTGGCCATGCTCTACATTGTTCTTTTGAATCTATTGTTTCGTTGGCAGGAATATGATTGAAATAATATCAGCTGAATGCGAAAAACTATATTTATTTAATTAATTCTAAGAAAAAAATCAACTCTTGTAATATGTTAACCTCTAACAGGATTAATATGAGAATTAGAAAACAAAGAAACATGTGCAGGTAAATTAAATGATAATGACTCGAGATAGAGTATGTCACAATAGAACAAGGTACTACAATATCCCTCACTAAAGCGGTAAACAAAAGACACAATAGAAGAAGTATAAAGCATAATGGTACCCCTCAATATTTAACCAAACCACCCTGGATGTGATAAATAACCAGTCGTTATAGTATTATATGAGGCCACAAATATTCCACTATTTATCATCTTGGAAAAAAAACCTATTTAATTTCACAATTTTGGTCCAAACACTATTAATTGGGAATTGTACTCCGAAACAGTTCTCTAGTGCTGTAAAATTAAAATTGGTGTAATATGTAATTAATTATCCATAAATCGCCGAAGAAAAAAAGAAACCTGTCGTATCAAAAACAAACATACTAATCCATGTCCGAAGCACAATTCATAAGCAAAGTAAAAACTTTGGAACTGACAAGTTCCAATGTTACAATGAACAAACAATTCGAAAAATATGTATGTTAGCAAGTGCAAAGTTTCAATTACAATTTGTAATTTTTGGTTTATACGCTTGACTTATAGTTGGATTCATAGAGGTAAGATTGATACATTTTGGTCTTTTGGACTTTTTTAAACCCTTCAGAACAAAACGGTTTCCAAATTTTGGCCCAAGCACTACTGATGAAAAATTGTTTTCTGAAACAAGTCTAGTGTGGTTAAATTAACATTAGTATAACATGCAATTAGTTTCTTTTCTAAGAACTAAAATCTCTATTTACACATGTAACCAATAAATGTAGAGTACTACCTTTCACTGTGTAACAGAGGACATGCCTGACAACTTGTTCTAGGTCAAACAATGATTATTGTATTGAGACACTCCATCGTGTATATATTATATATATATATATATTATATATATATATATATATATATATATATATATATATATATATACTATGGCCTTGGAAAAATTAATTATTAAATAATTAAAACATTTTTTAGTTTGTTTTCGTGTCATTCACGCAAGGGTTATTAACAAAATAACTGTTAATTATGCAGAAACATTACTGAAACTACTCATGTTTCAAGAAAAAGTAGACCGCTTATATTTGCCTATTATACGCCATCCAAATGTGTTTTAATTGACTAAAATAATTAATATCTTGATGCCACTTGTACATGAATTATGTTTTATTCATATTTTTTCACGACAGTTAAACTAAAATGTGTAATAAATAGCTCCCAGTGGGTTACAGCCACTTAACTAATTCAATTTTACATACGAATTCTTGAAAGCATTTTAAAATCTTTCATTACCCTTGTTTATGGCATGTATATTTTAAATGCATTATAAAATATCTTTTACGATTTCTACTTTATCACTTAAATTCTAAAGCGTCTTTAAGTGAATTAAATTGTTTATAAAGTTTCAAGTTGATACATTAGTGGTTAAAAAAGAAACGGTAATTATTGAACTATATTGTAAAATTTGGTAATATAAAATCATTTTAGGTTCACCAGGGGCCTGTCGATCTTTGCAGTGAAAAAGCAAAAAAAAAAGTAAATTTATTGTATTTTTTAAACTTTACGACAAAACACAAGTGTCTGATTTATTTTATTCAGAATAATATTAATTAAATTAAGTAATATATCTAGACTTTGAATTACTGTCTTTGTGAATCTAAGATATAAATCTGTAAACATGCTGCATTCGCCGTATCACTCAATTAGTTTAGAATTAGTTCGTTCAAATGATCATGCACTAAATCATGGGGGGACAAGGCAAAATAATATGAAAAATGAGAAATTGCACTGATATATTTTTCAAAAACTGTGAAAAATCGGAATCGATTTGACGCGTACGAAATTGGTTTTCAATAACTAGACACATTTTCATACAAGAATCGCCCTCCTGTCCTTTTGTTCTTATTCACCCGGAACTGAACCTTCCTTTAGTGTCTAATTCTTACAGCCGGTCGTCCAAATATTTAGTGTTTTGCATGATCCTGTTTGGCTGTTTCACCTTTAAGTTGTATTGTTTTGTGATCTTTGTTGCGTTCGTAGTAGTCATGTACATGCATAATAGTTGCAATACCCTTCTATTTCCATAAAAATCGTTTGAAGGTACATGTAAACTTTCGTGTAAATTTATGCAATCCATGGATAACGACTTAAATCCAGTACATCATTTAAGTATTCTTAATCTTCCTGATCACAAGACACACCTTCCCAGGTGCAAATTCACGTTGTTTATTCAATTCAAAAGTTTTAGAAGGTTTTACTCTGTTTATGATTTGAACATTGTGAAGTTTGTTTTTGGTGGAATGAACTAGTTTTGAAGGCAAATGTACTTTGTAGGGCATTATCCCTATGCATAATAGGCTGGCGACTTCCCATATTCTATAGCTGCTTAAAATACAAATTCAATACATAATTCACTTATATACAGTGTAAAATTACAGAACTCAGAATGATTGACAAATTGACATAACAACATGATTTATGATTTAAAACTGTCTATGAATGCTTCAGTTGTATGTTTCAGCTGCACTCAGTCAATGTTCTATCCCATCCAGCTTACAAAAGAAGCGAAATATTGTATAGACTTATACATACCATCAGCCACACCGTACCCCAAAGGCATTAATTAAACCGATCAAAATTTGACGTATATTTACAATATTTATAATAAGAATGGGTCCTCTCTATTTATATATTAATTGGTTTGGCTCTCCGTTCTCAGAAAGGTTTAACTCTTTGCAGGACAAGGTCACTGTGAATACATGTTTATTGAAAACAACCGTCATTGAACATATCGCAACAATATTATCTGGAAATTATATTTCAAATTTAAGGTTCATTTTTCCATAACAATGGGAGTTTTCAATTGATACGTTCATTTTGGATCGCAACTGACTTTGGTTAGGGTCTGGCTAGTACAAAAAGTTTACAGATAATTAAATGTATTCAGCTTGATCTAGTAAACACATTTTATGGATAATAACAGACATTCAACATGTCATTCAAATATTTTTAGAACTGTTATTCGAAATTGACGTTCATTGTGCTCTAACAATGAGACCTATTAATCAGTCGGCTCCTTGGTTACAGAACGACGTGTTAACATATTCTAACGTGACTGCTCATAATTAAAAACATGTTTTGAAACCTTCCAAGTTTAGCAGTATTGTAAGCCAACAATAATACAATAAGGTTTTGGACTTTATCGCAATATTGTATGATGTATTTGTATCCACAATTGTCATGGATACATGTTTGACGTCCTTTAGTTCTCTGTTCCTTTTATTCTTAATTTTCTATTTAACACGTGGCGAATGTATATATCATGACAGAAATTACTTGCTTTTTTGGGGTATTTAAACTAACTTCCTTGGTGGAAGTTCTCATGTTTCCTAGTTTTACTTTGCTTTTGGGTTGTTGTTTGGACATTTACCCGTATGTTTGTGTTTGATTATCAATGTTAAGTTAAAACATCCGTATAAATACTACAGGTAAGCCAATGTCTTAAGCAATTGGTAAAACAGTACCTTAATACTGGTGGTAAAGGTACAAATGCTATGTAACACACAGCATCGATCGTTACAGTAATAGGTACAATAGGTATAATTGAAAGCATTCGACTTTATACATTTATGTGTGTTTGAGTGAGAGAGATAAGAACATTTGTTCACCCACAATAAGACATATTTCCCGAGTTCAAAGCGAGAAGGAAAGTAGCACGTTAAAGGTGAACAAATGTTCAAATTTACCTTAAACAAAGGCAATAAATTATTTATTATACCAAAAGATAATCTTGACAACCATAAAAAAGAAAAATGTTAAAAATAAAACATTAAGAAAGTTAAAACAACATTCCTTCTCTGATTCATTGATTTTTCTCCTATCGGAACTCATCAGAAACAAGCGCTAGAACGTCGTGACTGATTCTCTATCGATGACGTCATATCATTGTGCGTTATGATGCGTTCCAATAAAAACAAACATACTTATCCATTTCCGAATCCCAATCCAGAAGCAAAGTAAAAACTTTGAAACTTAGACACGTGAACTTCCACCAGGGAAGTGAGCTCGGATGGCAAACAAGAGATGTTTTACAGGGAAACTCGATAGTGTGAAGGGGATATGATGCATGCATGTGTTTTTATCCTGGCTTACGCTTATCAAATCAATCCTCAGTGTTAATGAATGAGGTATAATAAAATAACTTCTGACACTGTTAAACTGACTGACGAAAGAGAGGGTAACAAACACTTCCTCTCTCAATTGGCATTATATGTACAAATAAGCGTACACTTTGTCACATATGACCTGGGCGATTTAATTGGTACTCACTAAGTTCCAGTTGTTCGGTAACGGTAATTTGCGTACACTTTGTCACATATGACCTGGGCGATTTAATTGGTATTCACTAAGTTCCAGTTGTTCTGTAACGGTAATTTGCGTACACTTTGTCACATATGACCTGGGCGATTTAATTGGTACTCACTAAGTTCCAGTTGTTCGGTAACGGTAATTTGCGTACACTTTGTCACATATGACCTGGGCGATTTAATTGGTATTCACTAAGTTCCAGTTGTTCTGTAACGGTAATTTGCGTACACTTTGTCACATATGACCTGGGCGATTTAATTGGTACTCACTAAGTTCCAGTTGTTCGGTAACGGTAATTTGCGTACACTTTGTCAGATATGACCTGGGCGATTTAATTGGTATTCACTAACTTCCAGTTGTTCGGTAACGTTAATTTTCGTACACTTTGTCACATATGACCTGGGCGATTTAATTGGTACTCACTAAATTCCAGTTGTTCGGTAACAGTAATTTCCGTCTTCTATATAATGATTTTGTTTTCTAAATTGAATAAGAATCAAGGAAGTTAGGGTAACTGAACACAACTGAAATAAATAATTCTTGTCGAACGTAATATTTCTTTATACGATTTTATGTCGGATATGGAATATATCTGGAAGAAACGGTCTGTTAAATGTCGTAAATCTGAGAACTCTTCCGGTGTTTGTCAAAAAGACATTTTACATAATTACAGGTTACTAAGAGTTAGAATTTTAAGGTTTATCGTGTAGTTCATTAGATGACTGGTCAAGTTACAATACCTTCGACTAAACAGTTTAGATGTTGCTTGGTCCTCAGATAAAAGGGAAGCTCATATAGGGCTGAATAAGATCACTTTTTGTAATAAAAATCAATTGTAATGAATAAATAAAATTCATACAGTTACCTCTACTCAGATTTAATTTCAGAAGACAATATTCTAAAAGAAATAATAAATGTTGAACATTTTCGGTACAATTCACTACTATACTTTTTCAAGCATTTTGTTGGTCAGATTTATTTATTTATTTATTTTTTATTTATTTATTGCACAAGTAATATATATGCAGTGAGCCGAATGTCAAATTCTTTCACTTTTCTATATACAAAAAGAATATTCAATTGATATAGTAACTGATTCGCTAGTTGAGAACCAATAACACTGTTTAGAAACAGTTTGTTATGTACATTTTAAAGTTACAAATTTAATTTTAAAATTTAAACTTATTTGGTCAAAAAATAAAGTATATCGGCCATGAATTATGTTTTATTATTTATATTAAAGGTGGTAATCTTTAATGCATTGTGCTAACATCAATCAACTGAAGTATTAGCTGAATATGAAGAAATGACAACAAATAGATCTCAGAAGCAGCACAAAGTCCTTGCACACTCACCTCAAGAAAAAGGTAAGAATGAGTGAAAACTTCCACACCAAATTGGTTTAAGTTTAATTGGTCCTGTGTTAATTAAAACTAACTTCTAAATATAGCACCTAGTTTAAAAATTCATCTAATTAGAAGCCTATGGGAAATGTATGCTGCATATATACAACACAAACCTTTATTTATTTAATATTTACAATCATATCATTTTCATTTATGTCAAACGCGTTACCACAACAGTCCCCATCGTCTAATAGCGATAATCACGCACGCGGCCGAGTTAAGATAAAAAAAATATATGGGTTTCAAGCGTACAAATTCCAAAAAAATAAATGAAACTAGACACAATTAACGATTAAAAGCGGTCTTGAACATAAAAAGTCATTGTCTCTGGTTCAAAGATACGTGTAACTAAGACCATAGTATCATAAACGAACCGTAGCATAATCGTGCCCATTATGACTGGCACTTAAAAGGACAACACTGAAAATCAAATTATCTGCCCGTCATATCATCTTGATTAAATACATCCAATGTTGATTGCTTCATTGTCTATATAGATAGGGTCTGGTAAACATAAGAAGAGATTCTACTGTCACAGAAAAAACAACATTCCAGTTCTAAGTCTTGAAGTAACTAAAATGTCATGTTCATGTGCTATTTATCAAAGATAGATTTTCCATTTCGACAAGGAAATAAATTACTTACCAGCGTTAAACCCGTCATATAAGGCCATACTGATTGATATTTACGACAGAAGAGTGTGCTTTTATTTTTATACGGGATTCTCAGATTATTCGACAAGGCTAGGGATAAGAGATCATTTCAGCTTGGTAGACAGGGTAAAATCTACATTACCATACATTTTACGACGGCTTTTGACTTGTTGATGAGGTCAATAGGTGTCTGATGATGTAACAGCACATAGGTTTTATATAAGCTTCAGAAAACATAATGGAATTCCTTTAAATAATGGCTGAATAAAAAGCCCTCTATGTAACATTAACACACAGCTTTCAACAGACATTTAAAATGGGACCAATGTCAAATATTAATTCATATTGAGTTTTCGATCCTGAAATATAAATTTTAATCGCATATGACGAGCATTTTACAGACAAAAATGCTAAAATAAGGCATATTTCAAATAAGTGGTTTTTTACGGAGAACTGGGCACATAGTACGGTGGGTAGTTTGGTTGCCTTACATATAAGTATAACATCGAACACTATGTTGGTGTAACTAGCTAAACATGAGGTTTTTACCCTTCCGGATCACTCGGCATCTCTTCTCAAGATCTGGTGGAAGTTCAGGCATTTAACTTGAAAAATGCAATTTTCAATCTTTTTGCTTTACTTTGGGATTGTTGTATTTGTATGTTTGTTTTTATTTCATCATGTCTGTCGGGTTATTCGGGCACTTGATGGTGATAAATTCAGAACAACAACTGCAAATGTAAACTAGAAAAACTGTGAGCCACAAGCTCACAAACAATACCCCCGCTCCCAGAGATCCATCGGATCAAATTTTTAAATAGAAGGTGCACATCTACATTATATCACAAAGATTGTGTAAAAGTTTCATGAAAATCCATTGAAGGGTTTAGGAGGAGTTGTGGATAAGAGATAGGTACCGTACGGTGTAACGGAAGGACGGACGGACACACGGACGGACACCCCTATCACTATATACCCCCCACTTTTAAAGCGGGGGTATAACTATTTTGTCCGTATGGTTTTCAGAAAAAGACTTTTCTTCGAGGTTCTACACATATGTTTGTGTGTCACACTTCATTATAATTTTAATCCTTCTCAGACCTCTCATTAATCCTTTGGAATTGAGTTAAAACGCCAAGTAATTTTTTAGAAAAGTTTTCTAGACCAAATCAATGCAATTTAACCTCATTATATAAATTACAGTTTAATATATTCCGTTCAATTAAAGGTATAATTTGCTCTAGTATATTACTTTAGTCGCCGTGTGACAAAATCCAAGTTGATTTCTTAGTAAGCAACTCGAATTACTTAGCCTTGAAAATCGAGCAAATTTAACATGATTAAATTAACCTCTAAATAAGAATTATTTTAAAATATTCATGATTTCAGTACTTTTGGAATCTCATTGACAGAGTGGTCTAACTTTCAGTATCCTTGATACCATTGGAAATCTTAGAAATATGTCTTTATTCTTAATTTGACTTTAAAAATTAAAAATTATGGTTTCCAACCTAACTCAAGGCTCAGAAATGTTCTGATTGCCGTCCTCACTGGAGTTAAATAAAAGTATATTACTATAGTAGTTTTTGGAATAAGACTAAAAAGACTTGCTATGCCTCGGTGTCCGCTTAAAACCGTGTGGTTACTTCCAAAAAGGTTGAAGCCGAGCGGTGTCCGCATGTGCCTGCGGTGAAAGCAGGATAAAATAAGAATTTATTTACTGATCATAGAGCCTGTTTAAAATTCCTGAATATAATATCCTAGTTAATTAAGATGGCTAAGAACACATGTTTATATATTGATAACTGACGTAACAAGAGTTTTGTATGTAATATCTTATTGGTACCAGATATTGGAGAAAGGCACAAATTGAAATAATTGAAATTATGGCTGACTGTAGAATTCCCTCTGAAACATTTAATTTTGGTTTGTTATATTAAAATAAATATATTGAAAAACTGGTGATAAATGCCTCCAACAAATTAATGTTTGGTGAATTTATAAGAAATATTACATTTAGAATTAATGGAATCTTGGCTATTAATGCTTTCAAATTTGTATTTAATTCCGGGTTATTATCTAACATGCACATTGAATAATCTGTTTTTAAGGTTTCAAGCATATTTTTGTTTGACGAACGTCACAAGAATTGATTTATCTACAGTATATGACAAGAGTCTAGTGACAGTTGATTTTCAATTTGTCGAAACGTTTGTTCATCAGATGGAATTTTCATGATGTTCATTTGTTGTTTCTGTAACTGTTACTTAAAGAGTTGAAACCAATCATGTGATCTGATAACAAAATAACATTTTATTCAAGGTTGTTTTTTTTAAATCCGTTATTTCTAAAATGGAGGCCGCGGTGGCCTAATGGATAAGACGTCAGCCTTCAAAATCAGGGTATCTCACCGCTGTGAGTTCGAGTCCCGCTCGGACCACATTCGGGAAAGTGAATTTTTGTCGTTGGCCTTTACTGATTTACCTGGTATCAGTATAATGGACTGGGGAGTGGTACGTTTGTCTGCGACGTACTGACTCTGTGAGCTAGCACGTCAAAGTCGCCCTGAGTGCGCGCTAGTAGAACACAGACCAAACAACACACTCGCACTTCACATGCATACACAAAATTTCTCATAGATTAACACATAAAGATTAATAGAAAAGTTCTCGTCCCGAATAGCTGAAAAATTGCTTATGTGACATTAAACATTCAACCAACCAACATTCTTTCTAAAATATTGAGGGCCAGTATTGTACATGTCACTCGGAACTCATGACCATATTATATAATTTTACTCCGACAGTCTAGTGCTGCAGAATTAAATCTAGTCTGGTGGAAAAAAATTGAAATTTCACAATAGGGGGACATGAGTGTTCAAAGCTGGCAACATAGCTGTCTTATATCATCATAGATTAGGGGTCAAGAATCAACCTGTTGCCAAGCTGATCGACCCTTGGTTTAGTAGATAAAAGGTCAAAGGTCAGATAGTGTTTTTCCCCAAAAAATCAATGTTTATTAGTTTATAGCTGTCCAAATATATACTTTATGAGATTTAAATAAATCAAATAAATCTGTTCTCATGCAATCATAGCATTTCATTTCAAAATTGACTAGGAAGCTAATTAAGACTGTTTAGGCTAAAATTAAAATATTTCAATGTTATTTTTCAAAATTCTGACACAAGCTTCAAGATAGAATAAAATAAAAGTATACATTTAACATCAAAGCATGAATCAAAATGCTAAAATATAATTCTTTTGTAAATACATGACTGTGATTAAAACAAATATATTGTTTAAACCCAGCTGATAATTTGAAATTTATTAAAAGTTTAAAATCAAAGCACTGCAAGTACTGTAATCGGCGAGGCATAGTCACGAGAATCTCTGGAATATATCAGTCACATCTAACGATTTCTTTTTATTCATCAATATCACTATCTGTGGCATTATCATTAAAAGGGTTCAACTAATCAACGGTCCCATTGCAAGTGCATACAGCCTCCCACTTTAAATTGTATGCCCTACATGTACATCTTGTAGTGCAACATGATTTATATTTACATTTCAGCAATGCATGACATGATTTTGGTAAAGGTTATTTTCTCATTAAAAACCCTCTACTATAGCTCAGTTGGTATAGCGCTCACTCCCCGTATGTGGTGAGTCCTGGGTTCGAACCCTAGTTGGGTCTGACCAAGACTTGAATTAAGGTAGTGACTGTTCTTTTGCCAAACACTCAGTATTTAGAGATCCTTTGAGAGAGATCTTAAAAACCGATGACCCGTGCCAAGGCGGTTGTAACATGTTAAGGAACTTTTCCTGCACATTTCCCTAAGTTCACTGCAAAGGTAAAAATTTCTGCCACTTCACCCATAGCTGGTGACGTCTTGATATGACTGAAATACGTAAAAGCCCGTAAAACCCCATGCAATCAATCAATTTATAATTTTCTCATTAAAACTGTTTTAAGTCACATTCAGACTCGCACTAACTTACCTGTCCGAGAATTATCATGAACATCAGGAAAATACTTAACTTAAGTCCAAAAAGTTAAGTTTTGTTCATGATCCTTTGGCCTGTAATTGTCTTCGAAAAGATAAAGTTCAAAGTAAGATTTAAGCAAAAAAAAATAATAATAATAATAATAAGTTTAATTTCTGAAAAAAAACTCAGATTTAAGTATAAAAACTAGTATTGTTCATGATCCTGTTGCCAGATGACAAGACAAAATTAGTAACGAAAAGTTTATGGTGGATCACAAAACAAGGTCGTTTTGAAACACAAACACAAAAGCGACATTGGGGATGGATAGGTCACACCATCAAGACACCTGCCAACAACATCACAAACACACAAGAATAAAAGACATCTTGAGACAAGTTTCTTGAATTGAAACAAAGGGGGTAAAATTGCGCAGAACAGAGCCAGTTTGAGGGATTTTGTCGATGAACTAACCTCCACTGGGAGTTAAAGGCATACAGTACGCAAGTTAGTGAGACTAACACCATCCGTGTCCTATAGGTGACGGGAAATCCGGAACAAATACCAGGTATAACTTAAATGCAGCCAAACAGCAGTTTAATAGTGTGCACGTTGAATATGTAGGTCGGTTGCATATGATGTTGGAAGCAAATTTTCAATTGTACTTTTTCCCCGAGAGGAAAAGTTTACATCGTAGATGAGAAATCCTCGCTAGGTACATTCAATGAAGGCATCTGCACTCACAATTTCAGAAAAATTCCATCTTGCAAGAGTGGGAAGAAGACCTGTGTTTTCCCTGGAAACACGAAATACTGTATTTAGAATTTCCAGAAAGTTAATCGACAATCTTACAGTCTGTAATTGCATGGAATACTGGGAGCTTATTCCTCTCCAGAGGTGATAATTTTATGCTATGAACAGGGACGAACTTTAGATGTCCCGGCCTGGAATAATTTAAAAGCAACAGAAGAATAAGGTCATCAGTATCACGACAGACAACAACTGTTCTTTTATAGCCTTGCATGTAAGCATGAACACCATGGGGAACAATTCTAGTATCGGCTTCCTTGTGTAAAGCTTTAAAAACGGTTACACTCCTTCCTCTGTATGAATCAAACATGCTGTCTGTTGGACCCCCTAATACCCTCAACTAAGCTAAGAATTGCCTTGGATTACTAAGAGATCCTATTTGTTTTCTTGGTGACTGATAAAATCTTACCAATTTGATGGCAGAGGGACATATTAATTATCAATAATTCTTGTAACAGAACGGGGACCTAATCCTCTTTTATCTCTAGATGGTTTCACCTTTTATAGATTAGTTGTTATATCTATCATAATGGCATCAAATTTAATACATTTATCTTTCACGTGGACAAAAACAGTTTGTGCGTTTCCTAACTCGCCGAATGTATTGATGCCTTTCCGTTTTCCCAGTGCTACAACTAAAGTTTGACCATTAATTATTTTGGTAGTAATGTCTCCATGCAAACTTCTTCCTCGTGGATATTTTGAAAATCCGACTCGTCGGCTGCAGATAACAAGGGTCCTGATGTATCAGGTATAGGCGACACTGGGAATACTTCGTGTTTCAACAGTTCACTAATATTTCCACCAGAAAAAGAGATCACACTTGATAGTGTCATTATAGCTAATCAAATCTTTCAGTACCACCAGTACTTTGATTTTTTTTTTTTAAAGTGGATACTTATTTAAATACGGGCAATATGATTCAGTAAAATTATTTTAACAGAAGTCTATAGTTTTGTTAAACAATTTCAAATGCACAAATGTGTTTATACTAGTATTTATTTGTCACAATTAATCATATTTGTAAAGGTCAAATTTGTGCAAGCGTCTAATCTTATTTTTCATGGAAAACTTTGAAAATAAATGACTGAATTAGTTAGATATGACTTTTTATTAATTTGAAGATACCACTTACATATTTAGAAGACAAAATGTATAAAGAAAAACTTCTGTAAGCCACCTTGAATTTGTGTATAGGTCAATATGGGCATTTTCACTTGAACTTTGCACCCATTGACCTTTAGCTGCCCCCACAATGGCCCCTGGGGGAAATCTTGCTTGGCAACAAGCCGATTCTACCAAAGTAAAGTTCAAAGAAGGTTATGACATAACTTGCCACCTTTGAACACGTTGTCCTCCCTACATCGAAAAATAAGCGGTTTTTTCGAAATCCTCTACCAGACTAATCAGGTTAAGTAATAATAACCACTAGTATTTATTGTTTTATGTATATTTACACTGGAAATTTATCGGTTTATAAGCACCACACCATCTGGCGGTTTCTGCCGTTTACGGTACAGACCTGTCGCAAGTATAGCACTAAGCTCACTGAACTAGTGCCGAATCGTCAGCTCACACCCACCTCTTGTTAGCTATATAATATATCGTCAGTTTCTTTTGTAGTTTTTTGTCACTTCCTATCTGCATTTTGGCCACTTAAAACCGAGTTACAACATTCGATACCTGTATACGTTACGTACGTTATCATATTTGCAATACAGTTTTGTGTTTATGATCCGTATATAAACGTTAATTGTTCTTCAGATATTTCCTTGTTCTCACTGACCTAACAGTAAGATAGAGAAATCAATCCCAATGTTTAATTATATTGTGTCTAAATGACCCCTATAAAGAAGTCCTGGCCATATCATTTGTGTCTGATTTCCCTGATCTTACTTTTAAAACAAGATATATATAAATCACGATCAGAAATACCGTGCACTCAGTTACAGGTCGTATAACATCCAGACTATTGTAACTTATGCCATAAAACTAGTGCCATATGTTCAATTGTTCATAATATAATCTGCATACTTTTCATTATTTCATGCCGATTCAAAATTGTTGTTTTCAAATTTTAAAACTATTTAGAAACTAGTGTAGAAAGACAAATAGCGACACCCCGACATCGCCGAGTAGGAATATTGTCCACCTAAATTTGGTACTGTACACACCCCATTTGGTCAGGTTTACTCCAATGCACCTGTAGATGTGGAGCATTGGAACAACACACCATTTGCATTTGTAGATATGGTGGAAGTACAGACAATCAACTTGATGGAAGTTCACGCGTTTGCGAGTCTCAACATTTTAATTTACTTTTTGAATTGTGGTTTTAACACGGACCGGAATATTTGTGCTTGAATTTTGTTGTATTTCGTAATTGGTGTATTAAAGTTATTGTAAACTTCATAGTCTTAATTACCAATTGACATGTTCATTTGTGTTGTACTTTTATAGGTTTACACTTATTGTACCATATGGTGATTTCTAAGAAGCTAGATTCTATAAATTGTATCTGGATCGTCGTATAAAACCTTAATTGTTATTATTCAGCCGTCTGAAGGGCTTGATGGATCATTGCTCTCATTTACCTTACATTAAATGGAGAAATCAATGTAGAACTTATTTCAGTACGTAAATTACTCTTTTAAAGTAGAACATGCGTCTGGTTTTTTTTTCCTGTTGGAAAGATCAATTATTTAACTAAACCTGTTTAAATTTTGCAACATAGGTCTTCCTTTTCTGAATATGATTCCTCATCAGGAGTATTAAAACCAAAATTATAAATACCTAAATATTCTTAAGATGTTGAAATGAGAAAAGCAGAAGGGCCAAATTTTATTTTACCAAATCCAATATTGAATAAGACCCTAAAAAGATTTGTGATTTTAATGCAAAACTTAAAAAACTAATGAGGCACAATATAGATTGACTTTATTAACTTAATTTGTTATATAAAATAGTTACACTATAGAAAATATCATAATACTTTTTTACGATGAAAAAGAAAGGCATAATTTGATTTTGTCGTGTGAGTCAAAATAAGATATCTTTGTTGATATACCTTGAACTTCCAAAAGTGTTGTAAGAATCTTCGTATAGCGGTTTAATATTTTTTATTTCGGCTTTTTTATTTTATTTTTAATTTCTAATAAGCTTTTTATCTGACAAAAAAAGTATTTGCTCTTTTTGGTAAATTATATTGTTTTTTTGGTTGCAATGATGGTTGCTTTAAATATTTTAAGTTACATTTTAAGCTTCTATGTTGGTATATTCCTCCGCGACATTTTGGGAGAGACGTTATAAATATTGAAGAGTCTATGTAATGTAAAAAGGGTAATATGTTAAGTTTTCTGTGAAAAATGAACGTGGGAAAATACGCATACGATATTTAGCGGTATTAGGACATATTTGTATACATTAGACTCGTTCATGTTTACAGACATGCTGCAAAAATATCGCTGATGGACTCTTAGCTGTTAAGTCAAATACTGTCTCAAGGAAACATATTCAACTTAACACTCTACACAACAGCTTTAATTACTACATTCCCTTCTCTTCTGGCTATTTTCTTGTTTCAATTCCTTGTTTGAAACCACCAACAGCAACGAAGAAAGAACACAAATAATCCAATTACCTTTGGTACATCGTTTGATGAAAATTAGATTAGAAGAAAACAAAATTAAAGAATGGCGTTACAGTTATCAACTGCAGTGGAAATATTTAAGAAATTAAATGTCACAATCTAATTTAGAAAAGCACAGAAAATTGGTGATTTTTAAATTATGTGGTCTTTTTAATTGAGATTAAAGTTAAGGAATGCCGCTACAATCCAGTAAAGAACATAACATTGTTGACAGCAAAGCTCTAAATGGAGACATTATCAAGACTTAAATTGATTTTAAAAAAAGACATAAAAACATGACCACTTTGATGTTACGGTAATCAATATTTTAATTACCTTTGTAAACAGCTGTATAATAAATATAGCTTAACGTCCAAGTCATACATTGAGTTTTTATTTTATAGAATCAACATCTCTCTCTCTCTCTCTCTCTCTCTCTCTCTCTCTCTGTGTGTGTGTGTGTGTTATTTAAATCATTCATTATACATGGTATGGTTTGCGCCTCGTATTTGTATACCGTAAAGTGGTGTGTAGTGTATGAAATAAAAGAAAATAAAAAGAAAATAACAAAAAAACCCATGCATTGCGACGTCATAACTAGTAGTATGTGTTTCTCTTTTCTTTTTAACGTCTTTTACGACAAACAACATGTTTTTAATTCGTTATTTGTAATTTTGTTTGTAGATGTTTATTTAGGTGATGTTGATTGTTCTGATTTTTACAAGATACCAAACAACTCCAGGTTCAGTTTGGATTATAAGGAATGATTCAGAGTGGGCATCGGCCTCTTTTTATTAATTGCAAGTTTACGTGTCAAACCTAATTTACAGGTTTTCAAATGTTTAAGTTTGGAATTGTGATTCGGACATGGACATGTATGTTTGTGTTTTACTAAACCTTTTCCAAACGCTGCGTACTTTTAGCTATAGCGATTTCCTAAATGACTAAATGACGATTAACAAAATTATTAAAATTATTATTTCATGCTTTAAAATCAATGTCTTGTTTGTAGGCGTATTGTGAACAAAAGATCTGCCGTTACTGCCAAAAGAAAAAAAATAGTATAATTAAATATCAAGTCGATAATGTCCGCTGTACTTAAGTAGAATTGTAAATAAATTGTAGAAGAAATCATTATGATTTTTTCGTTTTGTCGTGTTATCGTTAGACAAAACAGTGCACGGTGCGATGTTGGTTCGTTTAATGATAGTCACGTGTTTTTGTTTTGGCATTGCAGTATATATGGTTTTGTCCTCCTACTGTACCTTTGATTTTTTAACTTTAGACCACTATCCCTCATCTAAAATTAAAATAACATCTTTAGCAAATTATTTACTTGTCATTCTTTTGCAAACATGGTAAGCCGAGATACAACTATCTAGTGCTAGGTATTTGTCAATCACCATTCGGACTCCAAACAAGAATATACTGAATAAACCATCATCAAAGTGATAGTGTTTGTGATAAACAACATATTTGTTGTGTTTGGTAATATAGTTTTCCAACAAACAATTAGTATACCAATTAGCACAAACTGTGCACTATTGCTTGCTGATTTGTTTCTTTATTGGTATGAGGTAGAATTTATGCAGAGCCTTGTTAAATCTGAAGAGAGGAATCTCGCTAAATCATTCAACTCCACATGCATATATAATAGATGCTCTATCTATTAAATAATCCTACATTTGGAGATAATGTGGATGCCATCTATCCAGGTGAGCTTGAAATAAATAGTACATTAATTGTTCCATATGTCTTTAAGGTAATGTCGCAAAGACAAAGAAAATGTTCAGTTGAAATGCCTTTCTTATGAACAATAATTTACACAATTTAAAGCACAACAGTAGTTTCATCACAAATACCTTTAACATCAATGCCTAAATTGTGAGTGTGCAGTTATACGTCAACATGACATCAGAAGGTAATATGTTCGACTTAAATGTACTGGTTTTAGACGTGCAGTAAACAATGGTTTTCTGAAATGGATGTGTTACTCATAGGTGGAAACCTCTCATTAACCTTTTGTAATACATATAAATATAAAGTCAACGTTCACATTTGAACGCGAAATTGGAAGCTAAATATACAAATGTCACTATTTCCGTTCATTTAGAAGGTAGAATTAAAATAATTGGACAGCGATCAATCGAATTATCCATGGAGTCAATAATATGTGAATAGAAAAAATCGAATTTGAAACATTTATGAAACACTTATGACATTTATGCATGGGTATTGGGATGTGTGGGTGTACATTACTGAAATTTACATCCGCTAAAACAATTATTTGGGGATAAATTGCGTTCCCCTTTATAGTATAACATATGGTCAGATATATACTAAAGATAAAAAGTATGTTTATTATTTATTCATAATAAACACAAATAAAAATGTAAAGATAAGAAACTCATAAAGCAATCAAAAACGTCAAATACAATTAACAATAAATAAAAACCGTTAACGTTTGATATGAATCATAAAGACCAGCTCAGTAAACTTGTTGATAAAGTTGTTAAATACGGCTACATCAATAAATACGATAGATTGCAACGATAGTAAACTTTAAAGAAAAATGTTTCAAGATAATTTTCTTGTCATTTAAATGTGCCAAATACAGATTCTTTATCAGATGTCAGTTACAAGTATTTATCGTTAATCACAAAATGTTTCCTTCTTATCTTATAAAAATCAACAACTTCGTTTAGAATACATTTTTTTCTATTAACTTCGAGTTTTAGTTTGTATTTTTTTAAATAATATATTGATTCACCGAAGGAACGGAAATATTATCACATTTTTCATTAGCCACAGTAGTATTAGCATTTTATTATTAAAACATTGGAAATCCTGAATTATATAAATATTTTAAAATTAAACGATGATGAATTAAAAACTGAATTCATTGACCATTACCTTTAGTTTGTTCATAGTATGACGGTTTGTACGTGGATGACAAAGAGAATACGTCTTTTGACGTATACAAAACTCCATATGAAAATATTTTATATGACGCCTTAATGTAAATCGAATGCTGTTCAGGTTGAATGGCAATACTTTTTTTATTATGTAGGAAATTTTAAATAAAACCTGGTGAAGTTTGTTAATCAAAATTAAACGTACCGGTCCATGTTCAAATCATAATTTCTAAAGCAAAGTAAACACTGAAAATACGCAAATTAGGTTAAACACGTCAACTTCTACCAGACATGCGAGATCGTATTCTTAGATGGCTTAAGCACCTCAGTGCAGCCAGTTCCATCCCATATTTGAAATATTTGTCTCTGTATCAAAAATACGCTGGATATATTTGACGACCAATGGTGTCATGTCCGTTTTAATCTAGATTTGATTTTACATGGAGGGTTTGCTAGCTAAACAGATAATTACCCATTCGGAGCACCTGGTCTCTAGTGAAAGTTCATTTGTGTAACTTTATTTGCTGATATATTTTTTTGCTTTGCTTTGGAAGTGAGTTGAACATGGACTGGTATGTTTGATAGTGATCCGAAAATGTAGCGGATTCTAATCTTTTCTTTCATTTTTTCTTCGTTTTTAAAATTCAACTATGTTTTCGAGTAAGACCCAATAATTGTGATGAATCACAACGAAAAATGTAATGTGCATAAAGGCATACAACATTTACCTGTCCGTTTGACCTTTCATTAAGAATATTCATATAGGAGGGTCTACCCTTTACATGTGTAGCGTAAAGATTCTACACACTGTTGTCAATAATTAGTGTTCACATCATATAGAAAATTATATACGTGTGAAAACTATAACCAGAAACCCACAAAATATCAAAAACTTAAACATTACTATTTTGCAAGCTTAAGGCTTAAGGTCATTTCACCTTACAATTATAATATGTAATTATAAATATCTGTGGACGCAATAATTTCTACCCAAGCAACAACTTGTTACCGCTTGGATGGAAGTTGAAGCTATCATTGAACATTTGGTAATAATTGTTTATGACACTCTTTGTTATTATATTTTTAAACTACAAAATAGATGAAATAAATTTTAAAACGACACCTAAATATCCTGTAAAATGATATGTTTTGATTAATCAATACAGCGAAAAAAAAATTCCAAAAGAATGATAAATGTTCTGACAAATGCGCTAAACAGACCTTAGTCAAAAAAACGATTTTTATTATAACAAATATACCGATCATAAAAAATATTATTTAATTAACATCTATTTATGTACCGAAACAAAAGGAATTCTATGAATTGTCAATTTAATACAGCGTGTTGCATGATTTTACATTTTTATAATGTCGTATATTGGGAAAACCATTATTTTTGTTATAACCGTTAGATTAAATTATTATTGACATTATTTTATTAATACATGTTATTTTGAATGTCAATGAAAAAATCATTGTCATTTTTTTGGTAAATGATTACAATTTTGTCATTACTTTATCAACGTGTGTTATATTTAATATAACTGATATTAAAAACATGCACTGATAATAAATGTCAATAATACTTACAATGGTCACGTGACAATAGGTCAATTGTAGTAACAATTATTGTTTGATTACATTCTCGTTATGAAATAAAGAAAAGTTTAAGTACATTAGGTTTTGTTATTATATAAACTTTGTTATTTGTAAAATGGTATCGAAAAAGCTATATGTAATTCAAATTGAATAATGTCTTTTCCGGAATTGCCAAACAACATGAATTTCAAAAGTATGAACAATAGAAATTCTTAGCAGCTTTCTATTAATTATGCAAATACGCCATAAGCAGGAGACACAGGAATATTGCTGCACAGGAAAGGACAGTTGAAAAAAAAAACTGGAGTTATCACGTTTGTCCTTTAGCTTTAAATATTGCCTAATGTGGGCGCCATAATTGAGGTTTATGCCTAAAAACGAAGCAGAACTTGAGTCGTATCTTTTATTCAAATCACTAAGATAGATGCAATTATCTTGACAAATTTGACGTAAAGTAATTCCAATGTGCTTACATTCTCAATTTTGATAAAACACGTGCCCTGTGTACCTAGTTCAGGATGAGGTGCTATACTTTCCGTAGCACATGGCTTCACATCGTTTACGGATGTTCTCCTATTTCGTTAAATTTGCCAGTTTTAAAAGTTTTTCTCTTTGGATTATCATTCGAACATGGACTTATATTTTTTATTTGATTTAACACTCAAGCATTAACATTTTTGTCACATGTTTACAGTGCACTATGATTTTTAGACGTACCCTTGTAGAGCCTTACGTTATTTTTTTCATTTTAACAAGTTAAACATCTTTGTTTTGACACCATTGTCAGTTTCAAATATTTTTGTTTCACATTTTAATATCTGGAATTGACGTTATCACTCCTCAATGTATGAGAGAGCTTTTCAACGTATAATGCTTGACGTAAAGATAATTAAAATTTCCCAAAGAGACAACAGACTTCATACCAAAAACCAAAAACCAATTAATTCTATTATTTCATTTGGTAATTGAAATTTAATGAAACTGAAATTTTGATTAGAATGTACAATCCGTACTACGAAAATGGATATCAACTGTAATTAACTGTATTTTCGATATTGATATAGACCTTAGTACACATAACTAATCTGTTGGTATTTTAGGGTTTTTTGTAATGCCAATTATTAATTCGATGGCTAACTGTTTTAACACGAAAGAGTCTAAATTCAAAATAGGTGGAAACAGCACGTAATTGTATGTACAAATTCACGTCCTCTCACGCTTTATCAGTTCCATTCATTGTAATATTTACTTCGACTAGTTATAAACATTGCTATCAAATCGTGAATGATTTTTAACATAATTAATAAATAAAGCACAATATTCTTGATCGTATAGTGCGTGGAAGGCATCATTCAGTATGATTATAGCAATTGAATGTACCGGTAACACAACGAAAAAAGTATAAAAATGTAAATTGTGACATAAATTAAACGAAAATGACTTAATCATCTGTTCTAACCTTTCTATATAATAGAAAATAATACGACGTAAAGAGAAATGTATTTATTTGACATTTTAATGGAGTAAATACGTGCCCAGCGGTTGATAAAATTACTATTTATTGGGAGAATTTCTTGTTTTACTTACAATATTCAGAATATTAATTGAGATAAATTGAATCATATATTTCGTTTTGATCTGTTAATTGTAGATCATTTTGTACTTTTATCGATTTACTTATAAATGTTTATGTTTTTCAGTCATTTCTATCAATATTTTATCAGTCATTTTTTCCAACATTTTTAATAGGTATACGCGTACTTTATTCGGTCAAATAGGTTAGTGGGTGGAATGGAGTTTAAAACAAATGACTGGGAAACAAAACAAAAATGATATTATTATCGAAATAACGAAGCCATTTAGCTTAATTTTAAAGCACTCGGTCACCGAGAAACTAAAATCGTCAAAAATATAATCTATATCGAATGTTTTAAATAACACCCTGGCATGTAGACGAGTTACATCTGAGTAGAGGTCATAACCAAAACATTCAACTCAACATTTAGATATAAAGATGATGTTTTAGTTCGCTAATTCTAACTTTTGAGACAATATAGATGCCATATATTCTTATAAGCTTGAAAGTTATGATTTTTCAAGTTCTATTCATATTTGGACTTTGCAAGCCTATGCTTATCTTGGCCCACAGAAAGCTAAAAAGGCAGTCTTCATAAAATTTTTTGATAAGGATGATTTCTCTGTATCTAAAATAATTAAGGATACAATTAATGTTCCACAGTAACATTTAAGTTTCAATTTTCACTACACACGTTCTAAATGTCGCTAGCTAAACAGGAAGCACTTCCTCCCTACGAAGTACCCGGGTTTGCCTTCCTTGCCAAAGTGCACGTGTTTAACCTAATTGTCCAGTTTAATATGTGTTTTAGTGTTTACTTTTCTTTTCAGATTGTAATTTGGCATGAATTGGTATGTTTGTTTTGATCTAAATAAATGCATAACATCGCATCCTAGTATAGACAAACAACATTGACCTCCGCTTGACCGTTGATTTAAATATCCATTATGGACGAGTAAATTTAAGAATAGGGATCACGCATGTAAAAATTCTTCTATATTAGGTGAACACTCATCGTGGATATGTATTTATTATGAATCTTAACACTACCCATGTATTGAGAGTGTCGTCCTATATGAATATATTCTTAATGAAAGATCAAACGGACAGGTCAATGTTGTTTACCTATATAAAGCCATTCAGCTGGATAATTTTTTATATTTATTTAATTATTTATTCACATTCATCATTTTTTATTATATCTTAAACCCCTCCGTTCAAACACATGTACTGAGTCACCTGAACCACTTTGCTTATATTATTACGTGTCTCGAATATAAGGAATGTTAGTTAGCTAGAGCCTACCGTTTTGTTGTTGAGTTAGAACTACTTCTTTTTATTTATATGATACGCTTGAAGGCTACTAATGTTATCCAAAACATCCTGTATCTAAAATTCAAAATAAAGAGTTAAGGTGTGGTTGTTGTTTTAATTTAAAGAAACAAGGTTTATCTTTGATTATATGTATTCTCAAATAGCGAAACATTTTTGTACAAGGCATTTCGTTACACTAAAAAGAATATGAATCTTGATAATGAGCTTGTTATCAAGTCAAAATGATTGTAACCTGTTATTTTTCTTCTTATCTTACGCCTCTTCAACCATATCTCACCTTAAACTGCTGTTCATTTATCTGATAACATCTCTAACGTAGTCGGTAAATGTTTATCATGAAACTGTGTACGTTTGATGGTATAACACACAGCAAAATAATTCGCTGCTAATCATCAAACCGATTAACAATCATTAGGTAATATGTGAGGTGCTTACAAATGATAAAAAAATATTTTTTACACACGAAGATGTTATAAAGATTGGTTATGTTTTTTACACGTGATGGCAATCTATGATGTTATTGCAAGCATTTTTTGACAATTTATCTAATATCCAAAACCATTATATAATCATTATTGATAATTCCTACAAACAATTTATGACAATTAGCCAAATAACACTTATTACCATCTTGTGAAGTGTACACGTTTTTACTGTTTGAAATCTTATCTTTTGATCATAACCGTTTTTGCGACACAATCTATTCGTTTGAAGAGTGAGCATTTTTGTCACAATATTATCGGTCGAAGCGTAAACGTTTTTGTTAGATGTAATCTTTAACTGCTGTCACATCGCCTTGAAGATAGATGTTTTAAAAGTGAAAAAAATATTAAAAGCCAAATTTTCAAATGTTTTTGGAAACATAGTCTTTCTTACAATATTGTTTCACATTTTTTATAATAGGATACTATTTGAAGAATGTCTTAGAAATCAGCAATTAATTGCAGTTTTCGCTACCAGAAATGGGCATACATGTATAGACCAGCGTGATGAATTGTACGATATTTAAGTGCTCATAAGAAGAGAAATACTGATATTTAATAGGTTGAAATGAACAACAAGCATACCAATCAATGTCCAAACCAAAGACACAAAGCAAGATTATTTTTAGATGCAGTCATTAGGCTAAACATTTGAAATTCCACCAGAGAAGTGAGGCCGAGTTCTTCGTAAGGGTAATCACTTCCTTTCTAGCTAGTTACGAGTAATAAATACAGATTTTATTTTAAGAGGCGGGGGCGATTAAATTGAAATGCTAGTTAAAATATCTAGAACAAAAACTTTGATTATCAGTACATATGTTTGTTACATTCCATATTATTCCATTTTAGCACTGGATGGACGTTTAGGAATATAATTCCTCATCAGTAGTGCTTGGATCAAACTTTTGAAACCCAAATTAAAAAGACATTAAAAGAACCAAAATATAAAAATATTATACTAAATTTAGCTAAGAAAATACTTTGCATGAGGGAGTATACCTTATTTTCTTGGAATTTTAGTATTTTAACTGACAGAAAATATAAACACTATCATGTGTCATACAATACCGGTATTTTGCAGAAGAAATGCAGTTATATAATGCAGTAATTTAAATATTTTTATTGGGATTTATTAATTGATATTCTTTTTATGCATGGTATTACGTTTCAGTTTTAGTACCATATACATGTAGTTAAAAAACAGTGAGGAGGGGGTAAGACGAAGAAAAGAGATATTGGAGTGCATACCTCATTACAAATTACATATTATACCAGTTTTATATTTACAGTACTAGACGGCCGTTTTCGGAATACAATTCCTCATCAGTAGGCTTGGATCAAAATACTATACAATCAGTAATTTGATCGAATCGTTGATCAGGCTGGGTATTATTTCAGAAAAGCAGATAATTTTATATAGCGTTTCTTGAGTTGATATGTTTTATATAACGTTTCAAAAAAGAACCAAATAGTGCAGTAATAAACGGGGCTAGGGGTAAGATAAAGACAAAAATGAAGCTGCTATTTAGTAAGTGTTGAATATATTTATAAAATACAAAATACAAAATATTTAACAAGTTTTAGCGTCAAAATAAAAGATTTAATATTAAGCATAAAGCAGCCTTTCAAGAATAATACAATTTAGACAAAAACTTTTTTGAACCAAAACAGTCATGATTACGTTTTTAATTCGAAATTATGGATATATAGCTGGAACCACGGAGTATGGTGATCCCAATAAACACATAGACATCGGCATTACCATATCTCTCTTTTTTTTGGAACCTTCGAATCGTTTGAAAGTAGTTGATAAGTGTTATGTCTCTGTAACCAAACTTACCCTCAATTTTTTTTATGTTCCAGTTTCCTATCATCTCCCATTTGTAATGTACCAGCTGCCGATGAAGTTAGCTAAACAAAATGTGCTTACCGGAGCACCCGGTCTCACTGCCCAGATGAAAATACGTGTATCTAACTTTGTAATTTTCAAAGATTTTACTATACTTTAGGTTAATTGATTAGGTCGTTGGTTAGCATGTTTATTTTTGACGATTACTAAAATAATATCGGATTAAATTTATCTTCTCCATGAACTTATGATGTTATGATCTTAACAATTTATTAAAGATTTTTCGAAAGAATCTCACACAGTACATTTTAAGTCGGATAGTTAAGTAATAAATAAATGGAAATAGGGTCAAAAATAAAATTGTTAAAGTGGCTCTTGAAACATACATTCATTTAAAATTGTAAAAAAAAGAGATTTCGTGAGAAGATTGCATATTTCGATATTTGTATTTATATTAAACCCATTCTGCTTTCGGTGCTTTAGATCAAACAAGATGTTTCAAAGTGCATTAAAAGTGCTTTATGGTCGTTTTTGCTGAGTACAAGTTTAAGATGAATTACAGTACTTCTTTACATTCATGGAATTTCTTATTATAAATTTGGCAATACATTCGAAGTCTTGTAATATCTGTAAATCTTAACAATTCAAAATTATTTTCTCATGTTACTATAGGTATGTTATATTTAAAAAAACCATAATCATATTTATATAAATACTCGTAAGTAATTTTAATTTTAATAAAGGTGATAAAGGGTTTTGAAATTGTGATATGATGGTTTTTATATCTTTAGAAACTCAAATTTGATGATGTTAATTGAATACTTGCTTATCCTATTCATCTAAATGTTTTTATTTTCAACAAGTAGATCATATGGTTCTGTATTTAGTTAATTTGTATCTATAGAAATCTTTGATGTAGTTAATGTAGCTCATCATCTCTTAATATCAACGAGTTATTATTAATGGGAATCTTAAATACCATCGTTAAGTAATAGGTATAAAGGAGTATTACATCAGAAATAAATTGTTGTAGTGTCTCTTGAAAAAGTGATTGTAATGGCTCGTAATACAAGTGCTGAGGATATGAAAAAATTCCCAATGTATTTACAAAAATTATCACATCAGAGTGTGTGCGAGTATGTGTATGTTGTATGCGTGTTTCGATGCGTGTGAGTGTCAATGTGTGTGTCAGTAAGTGTGTGTGTATAAGTATGCGTGTGCCAGTGTGAGTATCAATCTGTATGTATGTGTGTGTGTGTCAATGCGTGTGTGTACCAGTTTATGTGTGTCAGTGTGTGTGTGTGTCAATGCGTGTGTGTGCCAGTGTATGTGTGTCAGTGTGTTTGTGTGTATGTCAATGCGTGTGTGTACCAGTGTGTGTGTGTCAGTGTGTGTGACAAGTGCAATTTGTAATAGGTTCATTTCTAGTCAATGGTTTTTTTGACAATCATTTCATAAGTTTTAAATTTGAACTGTGAACCTTAAGAATCCTAGGTCAGGAGAATGTACAAATGTTTCATTAAACATTAAGGAGTCAGATTTCTTTAAGTATTAGACATTTGCTGTTGATTAATTGATAATAATTCTGAGTAAGTTCAGAAAGAAGAAATATTGTTTATTAATTTCAAATAAAGAATATAAGGTTTTTTTTTGATAAAGAAGAAAGACGCCAACAACAATGCCTATTTATACACCATTACAAACATATTTATTGGAAAGAAAAAGGAGAAAGTTTATCATTATAATGTACATGTATATCATACAATTCGCAATAGCCAAAGAAAACAAGAAAAATAACAAGTAAAACAAACAAATATATAGAACAAATCTTGACACACAACAATTTAATGTTGCATTATTATATTTTTTCTAAAATGGAATAAAAGAAATAATATAAATACTAATCTTGTGTATTATTTATCACTATCTTTGATATTTAGTTATCACAATATTAGTTGTTTTATAGATGCATTCATAAACTTGTTTAATGTTCTACGCTGTTCTGTGAGTGATTGTTGATTTTTAGTCAAACAAACACACAAACACCAATCCATCTTCATATCACAACCCCAAAGCGAAAATAAACTTAGTAAATTAAAACGTACACCTCCGCCAGGGAGATGAGACCAAATGCTACGGGAGGGTTATTACATCTATAGTTAAGACTCTAAATTCTACACAAATTGATGTGTTGGCAATGCTAATGTAATTAATAAACCATTGTTGTAATAGGATTTTAGTTTATTGTTAATTGAAAGATTGAGGGTTATCATAAAACACAATCAAACAGATGCACCGATGTTTATTCAAACGCAAAATTTAGACAAAGAATTTTACCACAAGAAAAGGTATTCTTAAAAATGCTTAAATCCAGAACAATCATAAAATGTCGATTAAACTAAAATAGCATACACTAGGCTCCGCTATTTCTTTTACAATGATTAAAAAATAAAACAAAACTCGAGATGAATCTATCAGTTATATTTGATAAAATGAAAATAATGAAGACAGGTTTCTATGTAAACAATTTTTTTTATTTTGATAAATCTAAAAATTTGGATAATTTTCATTTCAGGTGTAAATGAAATATTCCTTTGTAACTCAACCATAAACTATTAGTTTTTTAATTTCTTAAGGAAGAAAGACGCCAAACTACGGGAGTCTAGATAAGTGTGGTGACAATATGTCTGATAAGATTATGTTCATCCAGCGCCACCAATTATTAAATCTACATTACTAAAACATTTTGTCGTTATTCTTGAGTATTTGAAGAGGTTAAACCCCCGTACATATTTTAAAGTATTTGAAACTAGCCTGATTGATTGATTCAAAAGGTTACTTATTAATATTAAAACATTGTTTGATCAAATTGTCTGAAGAAATTCTATTTTAATATTTTTTTGTAAGATAATATCTATTTTGGAATGAAATTGCCAATTTATGACGGAAAACATTCTTTTAAGTATAGTCGAATCCTTCAACAGGAGTGGTCGAATTTTACCATTTTACATGAAATCTATTTCTTTGTATTTACTTTGATTTCGTTTCTAAAAAATATATACGAAAACAGTATTTTGCGTCTAGATTGTATAAAGGGTGCTACGTATACCTTAGGCATTTGTTTTGCACCACAACCAGCTATGCTATGCTAGATCTATAAGCAATCTGATATTCTAACGCACTGAGGTATGCTTATTCATAAGTGCAACCTTTAATTCGTACTATGACGAAATAATAATAAAGTTTTAACATTTGATTTGATAGTTTAAACGAATAATTATATAAATATAATAATATTATTGAACTATATACGTGACAGATATGAGTATCATAATTTTGTCGGTATGTCGGATTACAGGGCGGAAATAGTTTAGCGATGTAACTCAATTAGGGCAATAACGAGCAGGAAAGGCGCTCATATAAAAATGCTGCTAACACACGTTCACGTAAAATGTGACAATGCAAATTTGTTTCTAATAATCTTGTCCTTTATGGTGCTTGTTTTAAACTTTGCCATATAAAGTTCTCAATTTGAAAAAAAATCTCTACTTTTGTGATAAAAAATGAACTTGTAAAAGAACGAAAACATGTACATGTAACCAAACTATTTAGAAAATGCAATGATCAAATTTCATTCATAAATATTTTATCAAGATTTTGTCATCAATAATATATCAAGAAGTGAAGTGGAAAATTAGATTGAACAGGATATTGTTACAATAATGTTACTCTAAACAAACATCAGATCTTTAAACAAGATTGTATGTTTCTTTTGGATTACTACTTGTCACGTAAAAGGAAGAGTTCATTTTATTTTATTTCATGTTATTTTTCTCCCTTTACAACTTGAGCCTGCTTTCACTTAGTACAAAATGTATATTGGTTACACGCATATTGGATACCTTCAAATAGTGTCTTTTCAATTTGTGTTTGTACTGTCGATGGGAAGGGATAATGGGTCACCGTTTTACAAATACCTCTATACCTCCCTTTGAATTAAAGATAAATTATATAAATGATTCAAGAATACGAAATGAAGAATGATTGTATCTATTTTATCAACATGTTAGTAATTGTCCCAATAAAAATATTTTTATTTAAAATAACCTTGTCAAATAAATAATTAAAACATTATGACATTTTTATGTATATATTTGTTTTGAAACCATATTGCAATTCTAAAAGGTCAACATGTTAATTGTTTTAATGATAACAGTTAAAAGGTTGGATGATAGTGAAAATATTTTTATTTAAAATAACTTTTGCAAAATGAACAAATAAAACATTTTGAAATTGTAATTTTTGTTTTGAAGTCTTATTGCAATCCTAAAAGGTCAACATGTTAATTGTATTAACGATAACAATAAAACAGTCGGATGATTTTTCAATTACATTTGATATATAATGCGTTTCAATTGTAAAACCCTTTCACCAGTCTTAGAATCTTTCCGGCTGTCTAATAACAGCATGTTATCATAGTAATTGTTGATACATAATACAATATAGTCAATAAATTGTCTGTTTGTTATCATTTTATTTACAACAAAGTCATTTGATTAAAATTTAATCGGGAAAATCAGCAGATGCAAACAAATGAAGGCAATATAAGGAAAAATAACTGTTGATGTATATCTTTTTTCCATTTTATGGGAATACACTTGTTCCAGTAAAGATTGGAGATAAGACAAGCCACTTTTATAGCCTCTGGTTATATTTGGCTGTTAGCACAAAATAATCAACGTCTTCGTTGTTTGGCATCGCTGCTTTGTCATTAGATTTATAACTAACCTTGGGAGAGAGATAAATTTGTTTTTAGTGAAATATATAAGTTTACAGCTGATTATCACGAACTAGAGAGAGTGACCAACAAAATGCCACGACAAAAAGGATATAGTTACAAGCAATTATGGAGGCATTGAATAGGTTGATAAACAATTTAAAGTGGAATTCATTGGTGCTAAAACCAAAAATAAACTTTTGTAACTAAAACATTCGTTCATGTTACAAATGATACAATTTGTTCCGTATAGAAGGACTTTCTGGATGATTTGTCACTTAGATTTATCAGCGAAAATATCACAAACCATCTTGTTTTTGTATGTGAATATTGACCCATTTAGAATTGTCTATATATATTCACAACCCTGTAACGAATACTTAAGGACATAAACGCATTTTTGTAATGTATTTTACAACTGCAATAAACTGGTACAAATGGGGTTATATTCTAGTATCCGATGTTGTTACCGTCTTTGGAACCATTACAATTATTTTATTGCTCAATTTCGTGTCTCCGGTTGAGACCATCAATATTGCATATTAAGAAGCCCAGTTCCTCTCGAATTGCTTTCTTAAAACACGGTTAAGTGGTCAATTTACATCACTATGTAAGTTAGAAGATGTATGTTATGTGACGTCATAAGTAGGGACGCTATAACTGATAACCATTTTTTTTAATTTTGCACCTTTACTTATTACATTAATTAAGAGGTTATTGAGATTCCCCAATATCCTTTGTCACACTTTTTGCATATATGTGGATCTATTGTTGTTAGCGTTCGGCAGTAGTAACATTTCAAAAGCTATTACAACATTTCAGTGAATTCGAAATCTAGACATTAATCATCCGTCTTATGTCAACCATGAAAAACAAACGTACCAATCAATTAATTTAAAAAACGTAATCAATATTGAGTGAAAAGAACATGGAGCTACGTGACGTCAGATACATTTACATACGTGGCGGATGTAGCTAGCTAATCAGGAGATACTTACCCTTCCAGAGTACCCGGTCTTACTTCCCTGGTAAAAGTTCGCATGTTTACCTAACTTGTCAGTCAAAATTTTTACTTTGCTTTGCAATTGTGGTTTGGACATGGATTAATATGTTTGTTTTTATATCAAGGGCAATCTTGGACACAGAGACATCAAACGTATCACCAATACTGTGATGATGGCCATTTAGCTTTAGAATGACCCTGATAAGCCTATGCTTGCAATAACCCTGGGTAAACAATGTATTTGTAAGCAACTTGCTTTGTTGTATAAAATGGAATTGTCATTTCAACATCTTAACAACATTTGGATTTCTATAATATTAGGCCGCGCACTACTGCTAATGATCCGAAACGTCATCTAATGCTGTAATATTAAAACATGTTTAGTAATAATTAACTATACAATAAAACATGAAGTAGCTTTTTAAAATAACAATGGACAAGAGAAACTTCTGAACAATATTAAAACAGAAAATAGGACTAATGCAACTTCCTGAAATAAAACTTCATGCAGCTTAATCTTATAATTTTATGTATGTTTGCTTTGATCTGAAATTGTAATTACACATGGAACATAATTAACATGTTTGCTCCGACAAAATATTCAGTTGAAATACCTAAAAAAAAAAAATTATGGGTGGACTAATGTTTGTATTTGTCATGTAATATCCTATGTAGAAACTTCATAAAATTTTAAGACATGAAAACAAGGGAGGCAATTGATCAAATTTCATGATTTTTGTGTTTTGATTATATCGTTAAGAATTTGTTTTATATACGCTTTGGTAGAGCTTGTTCCCACTACAGGGACTTTGTACAACGAAGTCCACTGCTTGCAAATAAATTGTTGACTCAGGAATATTGCAAGCCTAGGCTTATCAAGACCCTCAAAAAGTTTTATGGCCGTCATCACAGTATTTATTGTTAATAAGTTTGATGTCTCTGTGTCCAGGATTGCCCTGGATATATTTGACGTCTCATAGTTCCATGTTCCTTTCAGACAATTTTGATTACACACGTGGCGAGTGTAGCTAGCTAAACAGGATGTGCTTACCCTTCCGGAGCACCCGGTCACACTTCACTGGTGGAAGTTCACGTGTCTAGCTTAACCTGTCAGTTCCAAAGTTTTTACTTTGCTTCTGGATTGTGATTCGGACATGGATTAGTATGTTTGTTTTTGATTATGTGATGTTTGTGTGTATGTTCACACAAAGTATGAGAATAGCTTAAGTCTATGTACACATGTTTTTAAAATTAGAGTTACATATTCCAAATCACAAATTACCAAAGAGAAAATTCTTCCCAACAACATGTGAAATTATTCAGTTCTTTGGTATCAATGTAAATAAAACAGCATAAATTGTGTTCGTTTAAAAGTACTATTATTTATATATTATAATCAGTAATGATAAACCATATTTTGACGTAATTCAATTAATTTTCTACAAAGAAAACTTATTACATCACAAGAGTCATATTAATATAATGAAATCACCGACATAATTCTGTGGGTTTTTTCCCTTTTGTACGAATTACGGATTCATATACAAAATTCCTCTTGATATTTCATGGATACGATTGAACATGATATTTGTTTCTCAATCATGGCGTTTTATACTTTCTCAAATTAAAATTCTCTTATGTATAAATATTATGTTATTAAAATCTGTAAACGCTGTAAATAATATATTTGTTTTAATGCTGTTTTTCGTGTAAAAAGTATTGCGACATTTAACATACAACAATGATTCAATGTTTGATGGTATATACAACATTAAAAAATTGACTCAGAAGAATACGCACATTTCAAACTTTTCTTCTCTGTTCCTTAATGCTATTTATCAAATAATCATATATTATGCAAGGTGTGTGTGTGTGTGTGTCGCCGCTCCAAGTACCTAATTTCAATAATCAGTGATTGATTTTAATGTATGCTTCTTCTGAAATTGTGTAGTTTTTTATCGCTAATCTGTAGATATAAATGTCTTTCTTATATTTCATTAGACCAAATATACGCTTTACCTGTAAGATGGAACTATAACTTGTTCTTACTTTATTACATTAACTTTTGCTTTTTATTACATTAATGTAATAATGTTATTTTTATGGTGTATCTGGCGAATTTAATAGCACCATTTTTATATTCATTCCAATCATATCTGTAGCTAGAAAAACAGAAAGTGTTTACCCATCTGGAGCACCTCACCCCACTTCTCTGGTGAAAGGTCACGTGTTTAATTTAAATTGGCAGCTTCAAAGTTTTTACTTCGGTTTTGGATTTTTGTTTGTTTGTTTTTTATTTTTTTTGTTTTTGTTAGCGTAAATATTGACCCTTGCCAAATTCTAAAATCATAAGAAAGAAATTTATGCTTAAAGTATGTACTCGAAAACAAGGAAGAGCGTTATTTTTTGTATGTTAATGACAAAAAAGAAGCTAGAAAGTCAACAAAAGACATAAGATGACAAACACATAATGGGGTCATTCAAAATTGTATAAAATGTTCAAAATTGAACAAACAAATTATAGGTGTGTAATTAAATTTCTATTTGAAGATTATCAACCATCACGCCTTTTAAAACACGAAATGAAAATTAAATAGAAAACGTCAACCATATGTCCGAGTTATAAAACACCACTTTTAAACACGAGTTCATTTTGACCATTTAATTCCTGACGCACATAAGTTTATAATGGACGTATAAATAGGCGGTGTAGCTACAATAAATGTAAGTCTGATATACCATTAACCTTTCAAGTAAGATTTTATTTTACCCTAAAAACGTTGCACAGAACATCTTTGCTAATGAAAAGAATATGTTAATTTTATAATACACTATAAAATAGAACTATAAAAATTATAATATCATACAGAATAACACAGTCGTAAAACATTCACTACTCTCTAATGTAATAAACTTGTTCTTTATGGTTATTGATACATACTCCAGAATGTCCATCCGAAAAAATATATAGTTAAAAAAAATAGATTTGATATCAAAACCACATTTGACCTTTTCATTTGAATAATAAACTTCACTCTTTAGATCATCATTATCATTTTGTTGATAATTTAGAACACATGTATACGCAAAAGCATTCATTCATACATACAGTACAGTGTTTTTACAATTGAACATCGCTTGTAGGTTATTCATCAAAAAGGTATAATGATATGGCATTTACATTTGTAATAATTTGCACCAGAACTATACTTTGTTTGCACTACACAATTGTACGGTCAGCGTACTTTCTGAATTATTTTTTGGTTACAGCACTTGTCATCTTACAAGGACTACATTATTGTTTATTTAAATGCTTATAGTAAAATTTATAGTTTGAGGTATCCGGTCAAACTTTAGATAAAAATTTATTTATAAAACATTCCTTGTGTAACAATGGTTATAATATGGACAATGATTTTAGTACATGAAACATTTTAGTATTTGCCACTAAATACTTTGTTATATTCAAAACACAAAATCAAAACAAGACATATAATTCATGTCAAAACTTATATCCCAAAGGAAAGCAAAACTATCATCAGGAAAGTAATACTGATCCCTCCGGAAAGGTAGTTTTACCTGTTTATCTAGCTTTGCCCGCCATATGTGCAAAATTAAGAGTACAAAGAAATGAAGTTCTGGGATGTCAAATATATCCAGATTATCCTGAACACAGAGGCATCATACGGTGCTTCTGCGCACATGTTCGGCGACTTACTGTCATAACATTTAACGATAAATAATGTAAATTATAGACACATGTCGAAAATTAACATTATTTAAAACCAAATCTGAAAGCGTTTCGATTTAAAACTTTTGCCATACACTCATTTACACTTAAGCCCCTTTTCTCGTTTTGCAGAAAATGTCAGCATTGCATAAAAAATATGCTAATCTATGACCGAGTCACAATTCAGATGCAAGGTTAAAACTTTGAAATGGACCAATAAGTTTAAACGAGTTCCCACCAAGAAAGTGAGGCAGGGTAAACACCTCCTGTTTAGCTACCTACACCCATCACATATGAAATCAAATTTGAGTAAACTGAACATGGAACTATGGGACGTTAAATATATCCTGGGCAAGCCTTGGCGCAAAGACATCATCATAATTATCAACAATACTTTGATGATATTAATAAATAATATGTGATAAATTACCAACTTGAATGCAAACACCAGCATTTTACATTTTATTACATTATCTTTGATTGTAATTTGCATTACATTACAATATCTCTGATTATTCAAGTACAATAAAATTATACAGAATATTTAAGATATAGTGATAGGGTTTGGTACACTTTGAGATCAATTCCAATTGAGTGAAATTAAAATAATCACCTTAAATTCGATTTTTCATTGAAAAATAATTTAAAAGTATTATTATTTGAGAATAACTATATGCAGTCGAGGAGTCCAGTGCATAATCCTTTCATTAACATGTCAAGGTTAGAAATTATTTGAAAAATGCATGTATCTATTACTTGATATACCAAGGTATAAAATGATATCTATAGGAATTACATGTTAATGTTTTTTGACATTACAAGGATTTTAAAATATGCATTTTAATGTTTAGTATATCCATGTATTATACATAATGTAATCGAACACACAAGCATTGGAACCGGATTGCAGACAATATCCTTTTTGATATACCACACTTCACTTCAAACCATCAGTCATTTACGGGCTTCTGAAGATACAGTTTACAAAATACTCTAATAACCCACGATAGACTTAGTTAATCGGTTCTAAAAATAGATGATCAAATTTCTAACAAAGTAGCAAACTGGAACAAAAACATTAGTCACAAATACACATTTTAATAATACTCTAAAAGAAACGCATTTTTATCACAATATTATGAACAGATGAAATATTGACCCAAGGATATTGCTAACTTAGGCTTATAAGGGCCCTCAATAAGTTTAACGGCCGTCATCACGGTATTATTCATCAATTTGATGTTTCTGTGTTCAGGATTGTCCTGGGTATATTTGACGTCCCTTAGTTCCATGTTCCTTTCACTCAATTTTGATTACACATGTGGCGGTTGTAGATAGCGAACCAGAAGGTTTTTACCCTTTCGAAGCAACCGACCTCACTTTCCTTGTGGATCTTCACGTGTTTAACCTCACTTGTCAGTTTAAAACAGGATTCGGACATGGATCATAATATTTGTTTTTAATGATAAGAGGAGCTATTCTATAGACCCTTTGGTCTAAAGTATAAATGTGTCCCGAGTACTTTTATATAAATCACAACACACACCACACACACAATATGCACAATTGCCGAGATATATTGTTCCATATTTAACCAGTGTTAATTTTATTTCATTTTTTTCAAAAATTAAAACAAAACAATATGAATCTTCTACCTCGAATCTTAACAATTTATTGGAAGAAACTATCGTCAGAAGAAAATGTTATTGCAAATGAGATAAACGTCGAATATAGAATTTAAATTTAAACAGTTGTTTCTGTACAAGATGCTTCAATAATTAGTGCATATTATGAATTGTACCCGAGAGGCTCGATATATGCCAATGTAACGTCTTTATAAATCTCCTTCATGCAAGGTATTTCCTTAACTTATTTGGTAAAATATATTTTGGTCCTTTGGATTTGATTTAATTCTGAAAAAAATTGTTTAACAATATTGGTCCAAGCACTACTGATCAGAACTTGTATTTTGAAACGGTCGTCTAGGGCTGTAAAATTAAAACTGGTATATATGTAATTAAGTTAGACGCCCGACTCTCGTGCTTCAAACCAAATTAAACTCAGCAAACACTTACACGTTGCCAAGCAATGAAACAATAACATAACTACTGCTATATGACGTGCGTGGTTGTTTCTCGTGTTCTGAATTTCTTACAATTTATGTGTCAAAGGAGAAATAAAAGTAAATTTGCAATGTTTGTACTGTCTTATCGATAGCATGTCTGTTTCATTTAAATCATTTGAATCAAATCTTTTAAAACATATAACTAGGAGTTCGTCAAGTTCTTGTAGAAATCTTTATTATACAAATTCAATGCAAATAGGAACAAGTTGCAATATCGATTAATCTGCAATAAATTATTCATTCAATATGCATATTCCATAAAGTTGCAATTTAATTAATTTAACCCAGGTTTCTTAAATTCGGCGATATTAGCATTTTCGCCAATATTCTTACATAAGACATGAGAGATTGGAATTCTGGCAATGTTAAACAATTTGATTTTTAAAATACAAGATAATCAAGTCAGTAAAGTAGTATGGTATTATATGAAAAATCTTTTGATTTATGGATTTATTGGCGTTTATACATTTAAAAACAAACCACGACATTCGTTTGAAAATAACGCATAAAGTCATAAAAATGTGGCACATTTACTAAGATCATTATTCAACAATATATTTAAATAAGGGACTATGGTTTTTATATTCACTGTAGGATGTCATTAATGTATATCTACTGTCCATTTTGAACATCTATTATATTGTTTGTAGTTTTTTTAGTAATAAATATTGTTTAAACTAAACTAACTAATGACTCCTTTCAAAATATGCATTTGAATTTTAGAAAGTGTGCTGTGTTTGTGTGTTTGGTTACTTTGATTTTGCAACATAAAAGTCAAAACGACCCAACTTTCTTACAAATATGACCCAGGGATATTGCAAATCTTAGTTTTAAAGTCCAACAAAACCTTTCACATCCTTATGACAATATTTGTGATTCGTATGATGTCCCTGTATCCACAATTATCCTTAATATTTTTTAATATTTTCTAATTATATATCTCCTTTTTTTCTTTTTCGTCATTTTATGTTAAAAAGTGATTTTCAACCAAGGTGTATTAAAGAGGGGGTCTATGAGTTTCGGTATCTACGTATACATATGTATCGATGTCTTACACTTATTTCGGTGAAACCAGTACTGGATAAAGCAGGTTAAAATCATATGATTCTAGTTTAAAGTATAAATATTATTGTGTTATTGTGTTCCAGTGATTTTTTAATCGTAATTGACAGTTAACGAAATGTATTAAAACTCATTATTTCCTAGATTTCCGCGTAAATCAAACTCATTTAAAGATTTTTTTTTTTTTTTTTTTTTTTTTGTAATTTCAACATGGATCGTATGATATTGTTTAGACCAGAAAGAACTTTTTCGTAATTTATAGTAAAGTAATGAAGAGATAGAAAAAGGAAATTCCTAGTGTACATTAAAAATCTGAATATCGCCATTTTTATCAGTCAGATTGTTTTTGTTATAAAGTTGTTTGATGGATAAATTGAGGGAAACTTATAAAGATATATATAAAACAAAAGACGTAACGTAAAATTTGCAACACGTATTATTTCGCTGTACATATCGACTGCTTTTTACTAACATCTCTTCTCATTTCAAACGGGGTAACACAAAATAGTCATACGACATGATGATAAACATTTTACATATGACGGGTGTAGCTACCTAAACAGTGAATACGTTCTCTTCCGGAGCACCCGGCCTCACTTGCCTAGAAGAAGTTCACGTTTTGGACTGAATTTGACACTTTCAAAGTTTTTACTTTGTTTTTTGGATTGGATTAGGACATGGATTATATGTTTGTTTTTCGTCGAAAATAATAACAATGATTTGAAAATCAAAAACAACATACTTATCCATATCGCGATAGTCAAAACAATTGAAATAGAAGACATCGATTGTAACTGAAAAACATAAACTAGAAAGGAGCAAACGCAAGTCAAAGCACAGCATAATGCAATATATACAATGTATGCAATATAGACCTGGTTCTATAATCTTAAACAATTACTTTGGTGCAAACTAAAATCAGAGATTTTAAATGTAAATGTAAAACGCGGTATCTATGTCTTGGTCTGTTTCGTCAGACATGAGCGATCTTACTAAATCTTTAATTGTACATGCGTCACATGTTTCTTTTTCTTAATACCATTTCTGATTTCCTGAAACCTGATGCTTAAAAGTAGCAAACCTCATTCATCACAATTAGTGAAAAGCCATAATTGAAATTTTAAAATACACAAGCTAAGCGTTTCCTTTGCAAATATTAAAATGCAAAGATAAGATTCAATACAGAATGTGGGAGTTGGTGCTTTGGAGTATATGGTACAGTATAATAAATTAATACCTGGCAATTGTCATGTATCCGATCGAACGGAAACTCCTGGAGTTCTAGCCGGCCACATTATGCCATTTTCATCGTTTGTCTTTACAATCATAAATTATGCCGATTTCCGAATACCAATAGGTGATCTTGCGTGATTTATAATCTTTTCAATCGCGAAAGAAAATTATCTCAAAATCTGAGTCAATCTGCACAACGAGAATTGATTTCCAATACGCATGCGATTGCTTAAGTTAATTCTTAAATTTTCTTTGCAATAAACAAAACAAGCTGATTTATGAAATAAAATGGTGGTCAACTTTGATAATATATCTCTTGATCACCACACAGTACACATTGATTGATTTCTAATGTGTTGATCTAATGCTTAATTCTTAGACAAAATAGAAGATATTCTGAAAACCGAATTAATATAACAGTTACTATAAAATAGTCTTCAAGATATGTGTTATTCTAATGTTTATTCATAAAAAAATAAAATTAATAATTTAAAAGCGCATTAAATTATTATTATTTTTTCAAAAAAGTAAAGTAACAACATTAACTTCATGGATCAAGAAAATAAAGCTGAAAGAACCGGTACAATGTAATTTTAAATTTAGAATGTTTATTTTGGCTTTACTTAAATGTAGCAAAAGACATTTCTCATTTCTCATGCTTGTATAATGTTTTCCTATGTCGTCTCCGGAAAAGATAATTTTATTCTAAATTTTTCAAATACATTTTTACTTTATTATTTTGATTTAGATATGAATCGGTATGTTTGCGTTTAACTTTATTTTACTTTATATTTTAGAGGTGAATCCAGAAACACAATATTAACAGATAAAATAGGGATGATTATGCACCTGTAGTTTCCATGTAATTGGGAAACATTCTTTCTTGTCTTGTTTATTTTTTTTTTTTTTTTTATTTTTTTTTTGGCCGTTTCTATGATGAACATGTGTTGTTTCGTCGTGTTTGTGGTTCGTTGGTTTTAATAAAGTACATGCTTTTCAGTTACAACTTCATTTTTCCCTATTATTTACCATTAAGTAAAACTATAAGATTTACCGGCAACGTCTTTTGTTTCTTACAAATTCGGTGATAATAGGTCAAACCTCTAGTAACCAAAAGACAAGATAAGTACTATCCCTTAAAGATTATCTAATTATGCATGAAGGCTTTACAATTATATCTTTCATTAATGTGATAGGTAAATGAAATATAAAATCTTGAGTAAATATAATTTTTTAAGTTTTAGCCTGGTGCGAATTTCTAAGAAAAACCGCTTATTTTGTGAGACACTTTAACATTCAATAAATTTTATACATGTATAATGTTATTAAATATGTATATTACCAAAAGAGGCAATTTTAAAAAGATCGATACTTTTTAGACTCCATTTACTGATATATGTATATTATACCAGTTTGAATTTTACAGCACTAGAGAGCCGTTTTTTGAAATACAATTCCTCTCAGTAGTGCTTCGACCGAAAAGTGAAACCAATTTTTTTCAAGATTTTGAAAGGATATTCACAGGATCGTATCTCTATTTTTACAAATACTAATTTGTACGAAAATATACTTTTAAGAACTCACATGGACAGTGAGTCTTAAACATATATCAAAAGACTAAAAACAGCTCAAGTTATTTTTGCTAAATTTTACTACTTCAATATTGTTATTAAATGATTTAATTCACCTTGAAATAAATTACGAGTCGAAATTTCACCATTATTAATAGAGTCCACCAGAATCAATCATATTTCCAAAATTACAAAAATATTTATTTCGTGCGATTTTCCTTTATTATGTAAATGTAAAAATATTATACAAATGAAAAGTCGACTACAGTTGTAATATATAACGGTACATATTAGTGTATATAAATAGTAAATGTTTCTTCTTTTAAAACTGTTTGAAAAAGTCATTTGTTTAACAATCCGCGAAAGGTAGTCTAACAGTGAAATGTCAGCCTAAAATCGAATGTAGCATACAGAATTGGATATAAATTAAGGATAACGGATAATTATGATATTGTTGAAAAAAACATCGTGTCTAACCGCTAGAGGTATGTAAATTTCTCTGAGTTCTAATGAAATAATATTATATCATGCTTACTAAATAATATTGTATGTTTATATTGATCATAAACTGAAATCAATTTAAAGAAGATGGGCCTTCGCTAATTCAAGGTTAAAAATTGTTTGCACCAGTGACCATATTAATTTTCGATAATTTCATGATTTCACAAGCCGGAAATTTGGAGACAATATTGCAAATCAATGACTTATATCGATTTCTGTTAGCTATAATCCAATAAATACGGTTTTAATTATTCAATTAAAACAGGATCAAACGAAAATTAACCGGAAATTCACCGGCCTATTGGCGTCACAGAATGGTATCACAAACAAATCGGAATCAATCATTTTTACGACGCAACTCCGCCCACTCTCAATTGCGATTCAATTGCATTTCTGTTTTGTTTTTCTTTTTACTACAATGTACGAAAAACTGAATAATTACTGACAATTAAAATAATATTCAACCGTTATTAATATGTTATATTTTGTTTATGTATACGTTTCTGTATTTACAGGTTAATAGTCAGTGACGAATAGATGCAAGACATCAGACTGGAAAGAAAACCCCACTTCTATGATGAAACTAAAGTTTGGTAGATTTTGTTGACACAAAGAGAACTTTATACAACGAAGCAAGCTGCTAATATATACAATTGTTGAAGCAGGAATATTTCAAGGCAAAGTTTATCAAGATCCGCAAAAAAAACTTTTGACTGTCGTTACGATATTATTGAATAGTAGGATGTTTCTGCATCTTAAACTTATCTTGGATATATTTGACGTCTAATAGTCCCATGTTTTAAATGATTTTTGGGTTGTTTTGCATGTGGCGGGGCAGCTAGCTTGTCAGGAGTTGCGTACTATTCTGGAGCACCCGGACAAGCTTGTGCAGCAGTTGATGTGCTTAACTTGCCAATTTCAAAAGTTATTTACTGTCTTCTAAGATTGTGATTTCAACATCTACTTAACAATATAAAATTATGACTTCAATTTTTCTATTGTCAACTTTCCTTTTCTATGCAGCAATATTCCTGCTTCTCCTGCTTATGGTGTATTTGTTTCCCAATTAATACGCTATGGTAGAGCTTGTTCCCACTACGGGGACTTTGAACAACGAAGTCCACTGCTTGCAAATAAATTGTTGACTCAGAGATATTGCAATCCTAGGCTTATCAAGGCGCTAAAAAGTTTTATGGCCGTCATCACAGTATTGTTGATAAGTTTGATGTCTCTGTGTCCAGGATTGCCCTGGATATATTTCACGTCTCGTAGTTCCATGTTATTTTCACACAATTTTGATTACACACGTGGCGGGTCTAGCTAGTTAAACAGGAGGTGCTTACCCTTCCGGAGCATCCGGCCTCACTTCCCTGGTGGAAGTTCACGTGTCTAACCTAACTTGTCAGTTCCAAAGTTTTTACTTTGCTTCTGGATTATGATTCGGACATGGATTAGTATGTTTGTTTTTTAATTATGCATATATCAAATGAATAAAGACGTACCTTATTTAATTAGTTTGTATTTGTAAATCAAACAACTTGGTAGGTTTTTCATTCCTCGTATATTTAATAAAAATATAAAAATGTATAAATTAATTTAAAAAATCATACCTATAACTCAATTAAGTTGGGTCATTTCTGAATTTCAAAATTCTAGAAATGTGTTCAGTCCTGTACAAAGTTTTATGTAGAATATGCATTTGCATACTTCTGACTATTAATTTTAAAAAACAATGAATGACTCTTTAAAGCTTCCTGAGCAATACCTAAATATCAAAGTGCTTTAATGGCGCTTAAATGGGTCTTTAATGTTTTTAAGTGTGTCCATAAACAGAGGAATCGTTGTTTTTGTTTGTTTGTTTTTTATTATTTAGTACCATAGCAAAAACTGAAGGATTTTTTAGATATAGCGAAGCTATGAAACCGTTATAATATACCCAATAGCGCCAATCAATGATCGTCAGTACTGCAAGCTATAATGCAATAAATGGGAGTTTTAATTGTGTAATTAAAATAGGATCAAACGAAAAACTATAGGAAATTACCGATCTATCGTCAGCCGTACAAATGGTATCACAAAGCGGAACGGAATTCATCACATCTTCGTTAGATCGTTCCTTCCGCTTATAAAGCCCAAGTTTGACGTTAAATGCTAATTTTTCACGTGTTATAGTACGTTAGTTCATCATTTTCCTTGTCAAGCACGAACAGTCTGTCTTGTTTATTTTAATTATCGGTTTGGGGGATTTTAACAAGGTTATTATTATTTCCGATATAATGTTTATATTCGCGTGTTTGTCTAAAAATTGCATTAACGAATTTCCTTTAAGTAATTAAGGTCAATAGATTAATGTTTCGAAATTTAAAAATATTTCACAGGACATGTTATTTGCATTATTACGTTTTTGTAAGAGAGATGTTATAGTCTTATCAAAAGGTAACAGAACAATGTCATTTACCATAAATTACACCAAAAAACTGCACTTGGCAATATTCATATCATTCTTTTTATACACATCTAACACTATGGTAGCCATGTAATATATTGGTCACTTTGTATGTAGGAAGTCGTGGGTTCAAACCCCGTCCGGATTTTACCAAGTACTCGGCATTTAGAAATGAAAACCAAGGGGTCCTTCGGAAGAAACCTTAAACACAAATAGCCCGTGTCATGGCAGGCGTGGCACGTTAAAGAACCCTTCCTGCACATTGCCCTCAGCGCACTGCAAAGGTCAAAACTGCTGACACTTTACCTTTATCTAGATCCTACATTAAACCATTTCCTCAGTTTGTTTTTCAATATCTAAAATTGAATTGCACACAGGTGAAAGCGTAAGGTAAATTAGAGTATTATTGTTTTACATAACAGTCATGATTCGTTCACTTATAGCAAACAACTAGTTATGGAAAGCTAAACGACACTGAAGTGTCAGCAGAAAACAATAATCTTTAGAAAACAAACATAAAAACATCTCACACTGGAATTTCAATTGGTATTCGAATCATTGGTGGTGCACTGTCATCCATAAATCAGTATAAGTCTATTCCACTCCTATCCTCGTTTTCCTCAGCTTTGGAAAAAAAAAATTTCTGTTTAACTAAAAACCTGTTACGACGCCTTAGTAAATGGAGATGATATCCATTCCTTAGCTTCTATTTTATTTTCAGAAAACCGAACGCAATATCATTTTTATCTGTAATCAACAACCTATAAAGCTTTTAATAATATTCCACGTAGTTTAAAAAACATATAAAACATCTACAAATTTATGCACTAACCATTTATTTTTTATTTTCAGTGCCTGTCTAAAATATAGGAAAAGAGACTACATAATTGTTTCTATATTTACATAAAATTAGAATGTTTGGTAATATAGTATTTTTAGTGGCTGATTCATATTTTATTTTTGATTTTTCCATATAGTTCCGTGTTTTCTGTAATAGATTGGTTTTGTAATGACTTATTTTGGAGATTCATTTGGTTTTGATTCAGTCATTGTAATTTACCAGCATTCTATTATAGTATGGATTGCTTTTAAACATGGAAAGAATGTGTTCATAAATCATAACGATTTTTTGTAATGACAGATTTGCACATTAACATGAGGCATTAATAAGTTCATATTTTTTACTTTCTCGTTGATGATTTATCTGCGATAGAGCCTGATTGGTAGCAAACAACGACAGTATAGGGTCAGACGTCTTTACATTCAATTATGGATTACGAGCTGTCTAAAAATCTCCTTCAAGACGATCGGTGGTTGATTAGAACTGATCAGAATACGAAATTGTTTTCGGGCTGATAAGACATATCTATAGTTCTGATTAGCATACCTGATCATTCTACTTGAACGACAACAAAAATTATTTCGGGGTTGATGAAGACATTTCTAGACTTGTAAATAGCATATATGATTATTCTACTTGCACGATTCCTGACAGAATAATAATTTCATGATAAAAACCAAATATAAAGTTATGCATATTGAATGAAGCTTGGATCATTCGCTCTGATACACATTTTCCAATTTAATCCACAAGGACGAACTGCTCGATTTACTAAATAAAATCAAGCTGTATTTGATTGAAATATTTTGTTTAAAATACATTAGTTTACTGATTTTAAATAAATTCATAATGCTCATTTTTGTGACTAATACATTTAATTTATTGTATGGGGAATAAATTCATGAAGACAAAAATGTGCATAAACTTCATGTATTTTTAAAAGAATAGTGCCCAGTACCATTGGCGCATTTTGGTGGTCAATAAATCTCGAGAGAGGGGGAGATAATGATCAACAACTATATTTTTAACTGAAGATTTACATTACATTAAGCAAAACGACTTTGGACTAAGCAGCGAAGCAGTCGGTCAAGCCAAGCGTAAAATAAGGTTAAAAATGAATATATCACACAACTGACTCCGCTGAGTCAAATGTAGCATATGTGTTGACCTGACACGATATTTTTTTAATTCCTGTGGACGAAGATACTTGTGTTTACTTTGAACTCTTAAGGTCTTGCGCTTGAAGTGAAAAAACCTTGTGCACAATACATAATTATTTTATATTATTTCCAAAATGCAATATGCCGGCTCCTGGAAAAGTGCTTTTTAACCGTGTGTATTTTAAATATGTCCATGCAGCAATGAAGATTTCCGATCACAATTTGACTTCTTAATGTCACAGTCTATCTGAAAACCAGGGATTTGGGATGTAGTGTCTGTAGGATCTTCTTCTGAAACAAAATATACAGTAATTTTTTGGGTCAAACTGCTAACAAAATAAATAAATGTCTCAGTTGTAATCTTTTTTGAGGATACATTAATAAAGAACGTTAATATATAAAATCTGTAGGCGTTTTCAGAGAAGACTATCGCCAAGTCATTCAACCCCACATACAGATATATAGATGACGTTCTGTCTCTTAACAGTCCTTAATTTGAGGACTGTTAATGTCCCCTAGTGATCATGAATAAACGATACGACTTATTCATCGAGTTCTGCTTCATATTAAGACTTGTACCTGAATTATGACGCCCACGGAAGGCTACATTTGAAACTCTGTGACAAACGTAATGACTTCAATGTTCCTTTTGTCAACTTTCCTTTTCTTTCTATGTAGCAATATACCTGGATTTCCTGCTTATAGTCCAATAATTGTCCTGGATATATTCGACGTCCCATAGTTCCATGGTTAAAGACGTGAACTTTAACCAGGAAAAATGAGGCCGGGTGCTAAAGAAGGATAAATACCTTCTGTTTAGCTAGCTACACCCGTCACGTGTGTATAGATCAAAATTGAGTAGAAGGAATATAGAAGTAAAGAACGTCAAATATACCAATGACACTTCAATGTTCCCATTTCAAAAAATAGCTTAGAAAAATAACATTTCATAAGCTCTACAACATATAAGAGTCGGAAACTTAAACGTGATGACTATTTTCGTACAAATTTTATTGTCAACTTTCATTTTCTTTACATCTTTAAACTTACTTTTCCTTTTCATCGTACACATTTCCTACATGAAAAATATAAATTTAGTTTAATTTGTTAAATTATAGTTTGGTCCTTTGTGTATGATTTCAATACTTGAAAAAATGTTTCACAATTTTTGTCCAAGCACTTCTGATAAGAAATATATTCATAAACGGCCGTTTAGTGCTGTAAAATTAAACCTGGTATAATATGTAATTAAGTTAGACGCCCGACTCTCATGGTTCATACCATATCAATGTTAGTAAACACTTACACGTTGCCAAACAATGCAATAATCACATAACTAACGCTATGTGACGTTTATGGATGTTTCTCGTGTTTAAGTTTTTTCTTACGATTTATGTGTCAAAGGAGAAATGAAATTAAATTTGCAATGTTTGTACTGCCTTTTTGGTAGCATGTCTGTTTCATTTAAATCATTTGAATTAAATCTTTTAAAAAAGATCACCAGGAGTTCGTCAAGTTCTTGTAGAAATTTTTATTATACAATTCAATGCAAATAGTAACAAGTTGCAATATTTTATCGATTAGTCTGCAATATTAATTAATTCAATATGCATATTCCATAAAGTTGCAATTTATTTAAACCGAGGATTTTTTAATTCAGCGATATTAGCATTTCGCCGATATCCTTACATAAGACTTGGGAGATTGGAATTCTGGAAATGTTACACAATTTGATTTTTAAAATACAAACTAATCAGATCAGTAATGTAGTAGGGTATTATACGAAACATCATTTGATTTATGGACTTATTGGCGTTTTTTTTTTTATTTTTAAAACACCACGACAAACGTTTCAAAATCACGCATAAAGTCAAACAAATGTGGCGCATTTACTAAGATCATTAACATCATATTAAAATAAAGGACTATCATTTTTTTAATTCACCGTAGGGTGTCATGAATATATACATGTATCTACTCTCCATTTGCAACATATATTGTATTATTTGTAGTTTATGATTAATAAATATTGTTTAAACTAACTAATGAACCTTTCAAAATATGCATTTGAATTTTAGAAGGTGTACTGTGTTTGCGTGTTTGGTTACTTTGGTTATTCAACATAAAAGTAAAAAACGACCCAACTTTCTTACAAATATGACCCAGGGATATTAAAATCTTAGTTTTAAAGTCCAACAAAACCTTTTACAGCCCTATGACAATATTAGTGATACGGATGATGCCACTGTATCGGTTTCTACGTATATCATGTGTATCGATGTCTTACCTTGCGTGTACTTATTTCGGTGAAACCAAGTACTGGATGAACCATGTTAAAATGATATGATTCTAGTTTATATTTATGTATAAATATTATTGTGTAATTGTGTTTCAGTAACTTGTAATTGACAGTAAAAGAAATGTAATAAAACTCAATGTTTTCCTAGATTTCCACATAAATAAAATTCATTTAAAGATTTTTTCTTGTAATTTTAACATGAATGGATATAATTGATTTTAATTGATCAGAAAGAACGTTTAACTTTTTGCAATTTTAAAGTAAAGTAAATGAAATGATAGAAAAAAAGAAAATCCTAGAGTTCATAAAAACTGATTTATCGTCATTTTTGATCAGTCAAATTGTTTTTGTTATGAAATTGTTTGGTGGACAAATCGAGGGGAACCTATAAAGATATATATAAAATAAAGGACTTAACGTAAAATTTAAAACATTGTATTATTTCACTGTACATTTCGTTCGACTGCCTTTGTTCTATCATCTCTTCTCATTTCAGACAAGGTAGCATGAAAAAAGTCATATGACATGATGAGAAACATTTTACTTTTGGCGGGTGTAGCTAGCTTAACAGTAAGTACGTTCTCATCCGGAGCACCCGGCCTCACTTGAATAGAAGATGCTCATGTGCTTAACTTAATTTGACACATTTAAAGATTTTTCTTTGTTTTGGAATTAGAATTTGGATTAATATGTTTGTTTTTCGTTAAAATATTATCAATGATAACAATAAAAGACACAATGTCACAATAGTTAAAACAAGAAATAGAAGACAGATTTTTACTGAAAAACATAAACTTGGCAACAACCAACGCAAGTCGGAACACTACACAATGCGATATTTACAATATATGCAATATAGATCTGGTTCTATTATCTTAAACAATTTCTTAAGTGCAAACGTAAATAAGAGAGTGAAAATTTAAATGTAAAACACGGTACCTATGTTTTGATCTGTTTCTTCAAACATGAGAGATTTTTTCTAAATCTTTAATTGTACAAGCGTGGCATGTTTCTTACTTCAATCTTATTTTGATCATAATAGATTGTCTTTATACCATTTGTGATTTCCGGAAACCTGATGCTTAAAAGTGACAATTGTCATTTATCACAATTAGTGAAAATCCATAATTGAAATTTTAAAATACAACAAGCTAAGCGTTTCCTTTGCTAATATTAAAATGAAAAGATAACATTCAATACAGATATGTGAGTTTGGTGTTTAGGAGTATATGGTACACGTATAATAAATTTATACCTGGCAATTTGTTCATTATACCGATCGAACGGAAACTCCTGGAGTTCTAGCCGGCCACATTATCCAATTTATCATCGTCTGTTTTTACAATCAACATTATGCCGATTTCCGAATACCAATGGGTGATCTTGCGTGATTTATTATCTTTTCAATCGCAAAAGAAAATTTTCTAAAAAAATCTGAGTCAAATCTACACACCGAGAATAGATTTCCAATACGTATATCGATTGCATAATTTAATTCTAAAACTTTTTTGCAATTAACATTAACAAGCCGATCTATGAAATAAAATGGTGGTCAACTATGATATATTATCTCTCTGATTACGAACTTAAATTTTCCGCAATCTGATTTTATATCACCACAGTACACATTGATTTCCAATGTGTTGATCTAATTTTTAATTCTTAGACAAAAATAGAACATATCCTGATAACATATCCTGATAACCGAATGAATATAACAGTTACTACAAAAAAGATATGATGTTATTCTAATGTTTATCCATAAAAAAATAAAATTGATAATTTTGAAAGCGCGTTAAATTATTATTTTCTCAAAAAAGTAAGATAACAACATTAACTAGAATCAAGAAAATAAACCTGGAAGAACCGGTACAATGCAATTTTAAAATTTAGAATGTTTATTTTGGCTTTACTTAAATGTAGCAAATGCATTTCTTGTTTCTTATGCTTGAATAAATTTGTCCTATGTCATCCTTCGAAAAAGATAACTTTATTCTAATTTTTCAAATACGTTTTTACTTTATTATTTTGATTTAGATATGGATCGGTATGTTTGCGTTTAACTTTATTTTACTTTATTTTTTAGAGGTGAATCCAGAAACACAATATTAACAGATAAAATTGGGATGGTTATGCAGCTGTAGTTTCCATATAATTGGGAAACATCTAGAAGCAAATATTGCTTTTTCATTATAACATGTTCATTGCATTCTAAACCAATCTTTATATATCAAAAACAAACATACTAATCCATGTCAGAATCACAATCCAGAAGCAAAGTAAAAACTGACAAGTCAGGTTAGCCATATAATTTTCCTCTTATTGACCACCGCATTTGTATTTTGGTCATCGTTGTTAGGGTGTTTTGTTGGTCCTTTCTTGTCTTTCTTTTTTGCCGTTCTTATCATTAACATGTGTTGTTCAGTCGTGTTTTTGGTTGACTGGTTGTAATAAAGTACATGTTTTTCAGTTACAAATTCAATTTCTTTCTCCTATTATTTGGCATTAAATAAAACTATTAAGATTTACTGGCAACTTCTTCGTTTCTTTTACAAATTAAGTGATAATAGGTCATACCTCTAGTAACCAGAAGGCAAGAAAACTACTACCTCTTAAAGCTTTTCTAATTATCCATGGAAGGCTTTACATTTATATTTTATTAATGTAATAGGTAAATGGAATAGAGAATATTGAGTAAATATAATTTCTTAAATGTTTTGCCTGATGCAAATTTCCACGAAAACCGCTTGTTTTGTAAGACACTTTAACATTTAATAAATTTTAAACATGTATAGTGTAATTATGTATATTACCACAAGAGGCAATTAGTTACTTTTTATCAGCCATTTACTGATACTTGCATATTATACCAGTTTTAATTTCACGGCACTAGACGGCCGTTTCGGAATACAATTCCTCATCAGTAGTGCTTCGACCAAAATATGAAACAAATTTTTTCTAGATGTTTAAAAGATATTCACAGGATCGAATATTATGTTTACTTTTACAATGGATTGAACAAATAATAATTTGCACGAAAATATACTTTTAAGAACTCACAAGGACAGTGAGTCTGAAATATATATCGAAAGACTTTTGCTAAATTTTACTTGTTCAATATTGATATTAAATAACTGAGTTCACCTTGACATAAATTATGGGTCGAAATTTCACCATTATTAATAGCGTCAATCAAAATCAGATATATTGCAAAATTACAAAAATATTTATTTCGTGCGATTTTCCTTTATTATGTAAATATAAAAATATTCTAGGAATGAAAAGTCGACCACTGTTGTAATATATAACGGTACATATTAGTGTATATAAATAGTAAATGTTTCTTCTTTTAAACTGTTTGAAAAAGTCATTTGTTTAACAATCCGCAAAACAGTCTAACAATGAAATGTCAGTCTAAAATCGAATGTAGCATACAGAAATGGATATAAATTAAGGAATAACGTATAATTATGATATCGTTGAAAGAACATCGTGTCTAACCGCTAGAGGTATGTAAATTTCTCTGAGTTCTAATGAACATAATATTATATCATGCTTACTAAATAATATTGTATGTTTATATTGATCATAAACTGAAATCAATTTAAAGAAGATGGGCCTTCGCTAACTCAAGGTTAAAAATTGTTTGCACCAGTGACCATATAAATTTCCGATAATTTCAAGATTTCACAAGCCGGACATTTGGAGACAATCTATTGCAAATCATTGACTTATATCGATTTCTGTTAGCTATAATCAAATTAAATACGGTTTTAATTATTCAATTAAAACAGCATCAAAAGAAAATTAACCGGAAATTCACTGGCCTATCGGCCGTCACAGAAATGGTATCACAAACCAAATCGGAATCAATCATGTTTACGACGCAACTCCGCCCAACTCTCAATTGAGATTCAATTGCATTTCTGTTTTGTTTTTCTTTTTACTACAATGTACGAAAAACTGAATAATTACTGACAATTAAAATAATATTCAACCGTTATTAATATGTTATATTTTGTTTATGTATACATTTCTGTATTTACAGGTTAATAGTCAGTGACGAATAGATGCAAGACATCAGACTGGAAAGAAAACCCCATTTCTATGATGAAACTAAACTTTGGTAGATTTTGTTGACACAAAAAGAACTTTACACAACGAAGCAAGCTGCTAATATATACAATTGTTGAAGCAGGAATATTTCAAGGCAAAGTTTATCAAGATCCGCAAAAAAACTTTTGACTGTCGTTACGATATTGTTGAATAGTAGGATGTTTCTGTATCTAAAACTTATCTTGGATATATCTGACGTCTAATAGTCCCATGTTTTAATTGATTTTTGGGTTGTTTTGCATGTGGCGGGGCAGCTAGCTTGTCAGGAGTTGCGTACTATTCTGGAGCATCTGGACAAGCTTGTGCAGCGGTTGATGTGTTTAACTTGCCAATAAGTTATTTACTGTCTTCTAAGATTGTGATTTCAACATTTACTTAACAATATAACATTATGATTTCAATTTTTCTTTTGTCAACTTTCCTTTTCTATGCAGCAATATTCCTGCTTCTCCTGCTTATGGTGTATTTGTTTCCCAATTAATACGCTATGGTAGAGCTTGTTCCAACTACGGGGACTTTGAACAACGAAGTAGACTGCTTGCAAATAAATTGTTGACTCAGAGATATTGCAATCCTATGCTTATCAAGGCGCTAAAAAGTTTTATGGCCGTCATCACAGTATTGTTGATAAGTTTGATGTCTCTGTGTCCAGGATTGCCCTGGATATATTTCACGTCTCGTAGTTCCATGCTATTTTCACACAATTTTGATTACACACGTGGCGGGTCTAGCTAGTTAAACAGGAGGTGCTTACCCTTCCGGAGCACCCGGCCTCACTTCCCTGGTGGAAGTTCACGTGTCTAACCTAACTTGTCAGTTCCAAAGTTTTTACTTTGCTTCTCGATTATGATTCGGACATAGATTAGTATGTTTGTTTTTTGATTATGCATATATCAAATGAATAAAGACGTACCTTATTTAATTAGTTTGTATTTGTAAATCAAACAACTTGGTAGGTTTTTCATTCATCGTATATTTAATAAAAATAAAAATGTATAAATTAATTTAAAAAACCATACCTATAACTCAATTAAGTTGGGTCCTTTCTGAATTTCAAAATTCTAGAAATGTGTTCAGTCCTGTACAAAGTTTTATGTAGAATATGCATTTGCATACTTCTGACTATTAATTTTTAAAAACAATGAATGACTCTTTAAAGCTTCCTGAGCAATACCTAAATATCAAAGTGCTTTAATTGCGCTTAAATGGGTCTTTAATGTTTTTAAGTGTGTCCATAAACAGAGGAATCGTTGTTTTTTGTTTGTTTGTTTTTTTTTATTTAGTACCATAGCAAAAACTGAAGGATTTTTAGATATAGCGAAGCTATGAAAACCGTTATAATATACCCAACAGCGCCAATCAATGATCGTCAGTACTGCAAGCTATAATGCAATCAATGGGAGTTTTAATTGTGTAATTAAAATAGGATCAAACGAAAAACTATAGGAAATTACCGATCTATCGTCAGCCGTACAAATGGTATCACAAAGCGGAACGGAATTCATCACATCTACGTTAGATCGTTCCTTCCGCTTATAAAGCCCAAGTTTGACGTTAAATGCTAATTTTTCGCGTGTTTTAGTACGTTAGTTCATCGTTTTCCTTGTCAAGCACGAACAGTCTGTCTTGTTTATTTTAATTATCGGTTTGGGGGATTTTAACAAGGTTATTATTATTTCCGATATAATGTTTATATTCGCGTGTTTGTCTAAAAATTGCATTAACGAATTTCCTTTAAGTAATTAAGGTCAATAGATTAATGTTTCGAAATTTAAAAATATTTCACAGGACATGTTATTTGCATTATTACGTTTTTGTAAGGGAGATGTTATAGTCTTATCAAAAGGTAACAGAACAATGTCATTTACCATAAATTACACCAAAAACTGCATACACATCTAACACTACGGTAGCCATGTGGTATATTGGTCATTTTGTATGTAGGAAGTCGCTAGGTTCAAACCCCGTCCGGATTTGACCAAGTACTCGGCATTTAGAAATGAAAACCAAGAGTTCCTTCGGAAGAAACCTTAAACACAAATAGCCCGTGTCACGGCAGGCGTGGGACGTTAAAGAACCCTTCCTGCACATTGCCCTCAGCGCACTGCAAAGGTCAAAACTGCTGACACTTTACCTTCATCTAGATCCTACATTAAACCATTTCCTCAGTTTGTTTTTCAATATCTAAAATTAAATTGCACACAGGTGAAAGCGTAAGGTAAATTAGAGTATTATTGTTGTACATAACAGTCATGATTCGTTCACTTATAGCAAACAACCAGTTATGGAAAGCTAGACGACACTGAAGTGTCTGCAGAAAACAATAATCTTTAGAAAACAAACATCTGTCCTCGTTTTCTTCAGCTTTGGAAAAAATAAAATTTCTGTTTAACTAAAAACCTGTTACGACGCCTTAGTAAATGGAGATGAATATCCATTCCCTAGCTTCTATTTTATTTTCAGAAAACCGAACGCAATATCATTTTTATCTGTAATCAACAACATATAAAGCTTTTAATAATATTCCACGTAGTTTAAAAAAACATATAAAACATCTACAAATTTATGCACTAACCATTTTATTTTTTATTTTCAGTGCCTGTCTAAAATATAGGAAAAGAGTACATAATTGTTTTAATATTTATATAAAAATTAGAATGTTTGGTAATATAGTATTTTTAGTGGCTGATTAATATTTTAGTTTTTTTTCCATATAGTTCCGTGTTTCTGTATGGATTGTTTTGTAATGACTTATTTGGAGATTCATTTGCTTTGATTCAGCCATTGTAATTTAGCAGCATTCTATTATATATGGATTGCTTTAAACATGGAAAGAATGTGTTCATAAATCATAACGATTTTTTGTAATGACAGATTTGCACATTAACATGAGGCATTAATAAGTTCATATTTTTTATTTCTCGTTATGATTTATCTGCGATAGAGCTGATTGGTAGCAAACAACGACAGTCTAGGGTCAGACGTCTTTACATCAAATAGATTACGAGCTGTCTAAAATCTCTTCAAGACGATCGTTGGTTGATTAGAACTGATCAGAATACGAAATTGTTTTGCAGGCTGATAAGACAAATCTATAGTTCTGATTAGCATACCTGATCATTCTACTTGAACGACAACAAAATTATTTCGGGGTTGATGAAGACATTTCTAGACTTGTAAATAGCATATATGATCATTCTACTTGCACAATTCCTGACAATATAATAATATCATGGTAAAAACCAAATATAAAGTTATGCATATTGAATGAAGCTAGGATCATTCGCTCTGATACACATTTTCCAATTTAATCCACAAGGACAAACTGCTCGATTTACTGAATAAAGTCAAGCTTTATTTGATTGACATATTTTGTTTAAAATACATATTTTTCTTATTGTAAATAAATTCATAATGCTTATTTTGTGACTAATAAATTTAATTTATTGCACGGAGAATAAATTCATAAGACAAAAATTGAATAAACTACATGTATTTTTAAAATAATAGTGCCCAGTACCATTGGCGTATTTTGGTGGTCAATAAATCTCGAGAAAGGGAGATAATGATCAACAACTATATTTTTCACTGAAGATTTACATTTCATTAAGCAAAAAGACTTTGGACTAACCAGCGAAGCAGTCGGTCAAGCCAAGCGTAAAATAAGGTTAAAAATAAATATATCACAAAACTGAATCAGCTGAGTGAAAAATAGCGTATGTCTTGACCTGACACGATAGTTTTTTTCAATTCCTGTGGACGAAGAGACTTGTGTCTACTTTGAGCTCTTAATGTGAACTTGAAGTGAGAAACACCTTGTGCACAATGCATAATTATTTCATATTATTTCGAACATACAATATACCGACTGCTTGAACTGTGCTTTATAACCGTGTGAATTTTAATATAACCATTCAACAATGAACAGTTCCGATCACAATTTGACTTCTATAACGCCATATAGGCATGAGCGATTTGTACTAGAGTTCATTGCTTGCTCTGTTTTAATGAACATGTATTTGATATTGTGAAATGGTAAGATTTTAATACATTTAGTTATCAACATATGCAACAAGTGTAGTGATATATTGACTTTAAACTTTCTTTTTTGTGTCAAAAAGTTTTCAAATTAATTATCGGTAATGACTACTCATATGTTTTAATTTTTATTATTTCAGATGGACTCTCTAATCACATAGAGATTAGCTGTTTAGGTACTGGTCATTACGATTGAACTTGCAATTTTGTAATGAATTCTGGTGTGCGTGATGAAGTATGGGGTCAAGATGAATCGTCAAGATGTGTGGACGTGTTGGACAGTTTGGATATGGTCAAGATGTGTGGATGTGTTGTACAGTTTTGATATGGTCTTATTGGTGTGTGGGTGTGTTTTAAAATGTAGTATATTGTTTAGGCATTGTGATATACTGTAAATATATAAACCAACTATAAATAGAAAATTCTGACATCATAATTATGAGGTAACAACAGGTAATAATCTGTAGAATTGCTGTCATGTTTAAATTGTAACTAAATAATATTATCAAGCCCAGTCGAAAAAAGCGAATTAACAATTGTCCCCGTTAAATATATTATGACTGGCGATTTCTATATTAATGAACACAGCAATTTAATAAACGTTGCTTATGGAGGGGCCGACTTCACTCCCTTGTAGGAAGTTTACGGTTCCTCTATAATTAGGTAGTTTTTTGGACTTTTTCGCTTTGCTTTTGGAATGTTTGGTCATGGATTGGTATATTTTTAGTCTGATACTTAAACAGTGAAACAACTGAAGGTAACATCCAATTCTTGCAGTAGACAAACATCATAAAGCTGGTATTCTTTAGCGTGTCACGTTTAAACTATTTGTATCTTCATTATGAATGCTTAAGGAATGTCATACACACAGAAAATAGATATTGTTGAACGAATGCTGATGCTAATAATCTCACTGTAATGAATCCTTATGAATGTTCAAGGATACAAATTAAAACAAATAACATGTACTGTATTTCCCTTACAAAACTAGTTATTACAATAATTTACAATAATTACATAATTCCTGACTTTTTTAAACATAAAATGGATTTTTCAGGTAAAAATATTATTCTAAAATCGATAAAAAGACGGCTCCTATATCATAATTAATAATATCAACATACAGTTTTGTGCATAGTTCATGTAGTCTATGGAAGGGTGGGTTTTATGACAAGAAAATATCTATAATTTAGAACTTTGTAATTACGGTTGTAAATGTAGTACATGTCAATGTCTTTTAATTAAAACAACATAATTAGTTATTATTTTAGTGCAGAATCATAAATCAAGCACCAAGAACATGCTAGTAAGACGACTGATTTGGTACATCCATCTGGATAACAAGCATGTATAGAAAATACTAAAAGAATACAAGACACACAGCAAACATAAAACATCTTGAAACAATTTGGGTATCAAATTTTTGTCTAAGCACTACTGATAAGGAACTTGATCTAACATTTTACTAGTTTTTCTATCTGATTTGAAGAATTACAAGTTTTATCGAACACGTATGATACAGAATCTTGTATCACCATACTGTGATGATACAACATTGGCGGTAAAGTGCACTTCTCATTGTGACGTCATTTAGGAATCTTAGATAAATATATCATATATACAATGTCTATGTACAACTCTTCGCATTAAGTCTCGTCCTTTTTTCGTAGCTGTATCACTAGTCGTCGCACAAGCGCGACTCGTAGTGATACGACTACGAAAAAAGGACTCGACCTGATACTGAGGGTTGTACATACACAATGTATCAAAAACAAACATACTAATCCATGTCTGAATCACAATCCAAAAGCAAAGTAAAAACTTTGGAACTGATAAGTTAGGTTAGACACGTGAACTTCCACCAGGGAAGTGAGGCCGGGTGCTCCGGAAGGGTAAGCACCTCCTGTTTAGCTAGCTACACCCGCCACGTGTATGTATTCCGAAACGGCCATCTAGTATTGTAAAATTAAACCTGGTATAATATCTAACATATTAGAAATGTGCAACTGTATACGTATAACATATCGAGATTTTGATATCGCACACATTTTCATTGATGAGAACATTCACGCTCCCATAAAGGTAACCGAAAGGATCCACGCGTACGGGTGTCCAGATTCACTTTTCTTTATTTTTACTACAGTGACTATCATAAAAAGATAGTTTATAGTTGAGGACACGAGCATTGTGCCATACAGTTGTGTGGTTCAAATTATATTATAGAAATGTAACCATCCTACATTTTTAAAACCGTGACGATGTTTGTCAAGAAAACCACCCATTCTGAATTTTGACATTACGGATGGCGTTTATAGCAAGCTGGCCAAGGAGACATTTACTATTCAGGGACATTAGGCATAACCTCACTTCCTTGATGGAAGTTCATTTGTTTAATTAAATCTACAGGTTTTCAAATTTAACTTTGCTTTGTTGATTGTAATTTGAATATGGACCCGTATGTTTGTAATTTAATTGTACCTACATTAGCGGCTGTCGTTGCATACATATATCTTTGTATATTTTAGCGGTATTCCATACTTATATGGATAACTAAACTCTCATTTATTCTAATCAAGGTATATATCTTTAATAATTATTAAAAATATTTCCATAAAATCGTTATATTGACGTTTTTTAAAATGTAAGTAAAACATATAAAATACAAACAAGTCGAAAGTTTAATATTAAGCTAACGAAAAGAAGTCGAAAACTGGGCTACCGAGTGGCCGAGATATACATAGGTGGTGTTGGAGAGATAGATAGTAACTAGCCGAAAAGCTATAAATATAGGTAACGATGTGTCGTTTGACTGTTCGATTCGCGACTTATTCCTTAACTTTCGACAGGCCTGTACTGTAGCCCAATTTGTTTTCTTAATCTCGTTATTACTGATACATTGACCAGGAGAATGCTAATCCCAGATGATGTAAAACAGGGATTATCTAAACTTATACGGTAAGTATCTCTGATAACTTCCGTAATACTTAAGTAAGTAGTTTAATTGGATTCTTAGACTGACTGACGCAATGATAATTGTCAAAATGGAAATTGGAATGACAAAATCCACGGATTGACCTGCTTTTATCGTACGTTGACATTTTGGTGCACTTGGGTTATATGCTGAAACAAAGTGAACAATTATAAAACAGATAAGAAAAAACGGGATTTGATGATAGAAATATTACCAAAAATTTACTCTAGTAGAGAATGAGATAGAAAATATGTATACATTAAAAGATGAAAAATATTTTTTTGGCAAAATTTGGTGCTTATAAGTGCGGGGAACAACAACAACCCTCATCACTGTTAGTGTTCTGAATTTAAATCGCATTCTAAAGTATAGTCATAAGTCAACTTCTCTGAAATATTTTTATCTCAGCTCGAGGAATGTCTTTCCGTTCTATCTCCTAAGTATCCTAAATGTGGAGTATATAGGAATGTCATCTTCCTTAGTAAGCTGGTCCGAGTTCCACAATTCTTATTTATTGATTGACTCTGATTATGCTTTAAGTAACTAGGCCCTAAATAGTAAGAATGATTCTTCAAGTGTTGTTTCATCTTAGTTATAAACACCGAGTAAAACTACATTTTCAAAATGTATGTTTACCACAAACAAGATTAACTATTGTCAGAAATGTTGCCATTCCAGGCTGATCAAGGTTTGCTCTGTAAAACATATCATGATATAACTAAGGCAACTAAATTCATGCCCTGAAATTTGAACATGCGTTTACATGTTGAGTATGTTTTTGAATGATTATAAATAAAGTTTCCATTTACTACTCCCGAATCCAATTATTACAAAAACAAAAACATTTTAATAGATGTTTCTTGAATTAATAACTATGCAAATAGAAAAAAGGTAACTTGAGGTACCATTCTTTTCGTAACAGAATATGCGATATAACTGCCTTCTTCTTCACCTTTATCTTAAAACTGATTTCCATGCAATGCTGACAAGAACAAATAGATCAAGATCATTGGGAATTCCTTGCAAATGGAAATGCTTTTAAAATCAGTTCATTTGGGATTTTGTCGATACATCAATTTCAAGGCCATCCAGAAAATTATTTTTTAAAACTTTCTTAAAGTGAGAAACAACTTGTTTAATTTTAATACAAGCGATTTCGAAATTTTGTTTTGTCACAGTTTAAATGCGAAATATAAATTATAGAATTCCTAAGAGAAAATGAAAGTATTGATTTAATATTGCGAATCAAAGATGGTTAATAAACCAAAGCACCTGATAATAGACTATTGTTGTTTGTATCTGCTAGTTTATGAGAAGTTTAATTGTCATAATAACCTCACAGAATTCATCAAAAACAAACAGCCATATTCAAACAAAAATCCTAAAACAAAGTGAAAACTTTAAAGCTGGGGAAATTAGGTTAAACATGCAGATTTCTAACACAAGCGAGGCCGGGTGATCCTTTCAGGAAAATACCTCCTGTTTAGCTAGCTACATCCGCCACATAAGTTAACAAGACGAATGAAACATGGACCTATGAACGGCACAATATGTTTATAGTTACTTTGGGTATAGAAACATCACAGTAATCAACAATATAGTGATGGCGGCGATAAAGCTTTTTTGAGTGGGGATGATATTCCTAAGACGGCAATATCCTTGCGTCAAGAATTTATCTGTAAGCAGCTTCACTTGATTTATGAAGTTACGGTTGTAGGAACAAGCTCTACCATAGCGTATTAATTGTGTAACTAATACACCATAAACAGGTGTGAAAAGACTTTCTGTGAAGGATGCCAACGCTTTTTATCGAAAATCATGAATAAACACACATTGCGAACATTTATAATAACCCGTGATTGATAAAAGTGGTTCAAGTTTTCTATATAACTTTACCATAAACCTTACTTCTTTTAGCGATTTCGCATTTTTTGTTTCTTTCAATTTAATATCAATTGAATATAAAAATATTGTTTCATTTTATGCATGTGTATGAAATTCCATGCAACAAAAGTGACATTGGTACCTTAAATATAATGGTTACAAATATATGAAGTGATTTTATTGCGATTTACTTTTAATAATGGAACTTTGAATATTCTGTTTGTGTCACCTTTAATTCCCAATGCAATACTGATAAAACAAATTATTGCTTTTTACTGTTGAACTTTTTAGAAGCTACGTAGATTAATATCAAGTAAATGGAAAGTTTTACGTTCAATTTTTTTTGTGATTTTGCCGATAAATCAATTCATTGTTTTAAGGAAATATTTTAAAAACTTTTTTTAAACTGAACACAACTAATTAGGGTTTTTTGATCTAGTATCTTCAAGGAAGCGATTGCGATTCTTTAGTTTAATGGAATAAAATGCGAAATATTAATTAAAGAAATCCTATTTTGACAAATTAATATACCCAATGGCCATTACAAACTGTTTACAAATTTGAAACTAATTGCATTAAAACGTTATATTACAACAGTTTTGACAAATATTTAAAAAAAACAAATATTGCTTTAACAAAATAAACATTAATCCCAAGAATTACGGCAAGTAATTAACTAAGTTTTAATAAAACGAGTTTCGTTTTCAAATTACTTGGTAGCAAACAAGATATTTCATTAAGGATATGCACATAATTCCTGATGAATCTATTCCAGAAAACTGCTTCACCATTAATATAATTTGGCCTTTATACAAGATGGCGGAATAAAAAATCCATTAATTTCGCTTTTTGAGAATTTATTGCCATTACAGTAAATCAATGTTCTGCAGATAATCATTTCTTCAAAACCTCAACCATCTTGTGATTACATTTTACTGCAATATGAGAAGATAGCAATGGTAATTTTATAGTCACTAAATTTAGAAGTACAATTTACATTTTGTTTTTCGAAATTTTATTTTATTTTTAATTAGATACATAGAATCGATATTGATGAATGCATGTTTTTGAAGACAATTTGGTTAGTTAAAAAACAAATAAGTTTTAAAGAGTTGACAACCAGTTTTTTCTGTTGACTGGTACTCTTATCTTGTGTATGTTATAATATATCTGTTAACTGATTTGAAAGTTTTCTTTCTTCAAAACAAGTATCAGAAAGGAACTTTAAGTCATATAATGAACCTAAAATTTTCTACATGCAATAGTTATGTGAAGTTGGTGGACTCTAACCAACTTTGTGGTGAAAGGTTTAGTAATTCATATTTTGATTGTTTTGAAAATATTTTAATCTAACTTTACAAGGCTTAATACGTTTGCAATCTAATTTATCATTGAACTGGTTCAATGGGGTTATATTTACATTTCGCAATTTTTGAAAATCTTAGTTTTGTTTTTGAATCCTGAAATAAATTTAAAACTGTCGTGTACGACATGCAATTCCAATAGCTGGAAAGCAAATCAATGACGTCACGGGTATAGGCGTACGCAAGAGTGACGTCACATTAGCAAATGTAATTATAGTCCTATAACTCAATTTGGTCAGAGTTTAATCCAATCAAACATCATAAATGTAAATATACTCATAAAAGATTGGTAAAAGAGTGATAGAGTTTAAAAACGCAATGTTTAATGCATACAATACCCAGCTTTTTGTGAAGTGTCTGTGCGAGCGTAAACTTTGACACTTGTTTCTAAGAATATTGAGTCACATTAAACACAATTTGGTATGGACTATACCATAACGTCCGAACCTGTCATCCAAGAAGGGTGATGTGACTATTTAAAGTTAACAAGTAATTATAGATTACTCTTATTAAAATCAACAAGTCATTGCACAATAATAAAAACCATGTCCAATTCAATATTTTAGGCAAACATTGCCCACACGTGTAATAAACTTTGCTCCGTTTAATTAAATTTAAATTTATTGTTTGCTTTTATGTGCATTAGGTTTTGTAATGTACATGTTTCTGTAATGTTTATAAACAACAGGTAATTATCTTTTGGTTAACTTCCACACATACATCAAACTTCAATTTAGATTTTGTTCTTAATCTTAATACATAAATACATGTATAAACAACACCAATAAGATCACTTTAATTCTCAGACAAAAAGTTAATCCTCATAATTAAAACATAACTTTTCGATTAGGCAAGGATAATCCATCCCTTTGATAGTTTAGATAAAACAACATAAAGATTAGGCAACATGTCAAGATTCCTCATAACATAAAGTAAACTTTGTAAAAATTGCTTTTCATAATAACAATTTATGTGGGACGTTGAAAAATCAATTTAAATCCATAGCTGATTTTTTTATAATAATTGGTCGTTTTCTTAGATATTAATAAGTACTTCAAAGTCAAATAAAATGAGTTAATAATGATATTAACATACATATTGCTGTTTACTTTAAAGATAGTTCATAAGTGAAGTCTCATTTCAAACAACAAAGATAAAAGCAATTGTTTTTGGCATCAATTTTCCAAACGTTTATTAGAGATTATTTAAATTTGCCAATAAATTTTTATCTCCGATCAAAAGATAATCATAAAAAATTTAAAATGTCAGATGCAGACAAAACAAAACAGGTAACGTTAATCCATCTCTTTGATGTGTTCAGTTTGAAGATGCATGATATACCGCCATGACAATGAAGAAACATGTATATCTCATTAACCCAATGTCACACGGGGATATCAAAAACAACCAAGTTGTTTGAAGCTAAAACAATTAACAGGCTGTAGCCGATGCATCCTAGTAAATGAAATAGTGGACAACTAAAGTAATAAAGACAACAAGAGATAGGCGCTTCTTGATGCAAATAAAAGTAAAAAAAAAAAAAAAACAATTCCTAGTTTAGGATGACAAGAGGATACACATGGCCATGTCCAGTTGTATAATATTAATTACTGTAGACCTGATTTATTATAGTCGATTTTTATTTGACAATTGTTATCAAACCTTTACAAGTTTTAAAAATTTGAGTTAACTATTATAACTAAATTCAACAAATATTACGTTACAAAAAATAAAACATTATTTAAAACACCATTTATAAATGTTTGAGGTTAAACTTTTAAATCAAGCAGAGGTATGGCAGATGTATGACAGAAACGTCCAGAAAGAAGTATTTTTAACCTGTTCAATTAAACAGGTGACGTGAAGAATCTATTTTTGCTATATTTTAACACAATTTAATTAGAAGAAAGGAAAATGTCATTTTCGATGTAAATTAAATATTGCATTGTAAAACCACGAAAGAAAATCACGAGTTTCTAGATTTATTTCTTGCATGGTATTAAATTTATAATTGAAATACAATATGTTAATTAATTATAAATACTTGAAAACAATTATTAATGAAAATTTACATGTGTTTTACTTAATTTGCCAGTTTTAAAGTTCTGATTTTGTTTTATACTATAATTTGGACACCGATTTGCATGTTTTTTTTTATTATTAACAACCTATATCATCAATCAAATGTGAAATAAAAGTCCCATGTCAACAGCCGATTGTTTATTTAGTATTGGGATTTCGAGTTGAGTTTTATGCATTTCACCCAACAATGAGAAGTAGATATCCGATGGTTACGAATACTTATAACCCAAGAAAATGAGATTGCGAACTTTCACTCAATACTCTTGTAAAATCTAATTATGAATATAAAACTCTCTTTACAAACTTTGTTGGGAATACAATACATGGCGTGCATAGTGTTCATGACCCAAAACATACTGTGTTTTTTTAGTCATCAGGAGTAATCCTGTCCAGTGTAGAGTTTGACATCGGTTTTCATAATTTCATCGTTTTTCATGGTTTGCATAATTCAAGAATAGTTTATTCATTGGGTTAGAAAAAGCCGGTAAATTCTCAAATGGCGGAAAAACCCCGAGAACAAGAAGAATGCACCAGCATAGGAAAGCGAACCGATTTATCTATTGGGGCGTGATATAAAGCAGTATTATCATCTTACTCGGACACTGATTTGCTTGTATGTGATTAAAAAGATACAAATTACAAATTCTACAAATTCGGTTGATAAACAAGCTGTATATTTGGAAATAATCTCATTCTCTTCTTCTTTAGGACGTAGAAACGCTTACATTTGGACATCTATTTCAAAACTAAATCACCATACAAAAGTCAATAGATTCCAACATCAGCATAAACAGAAAATAATTTTCTCTGAAAGTGCTGAAAACAATTTCAAAGATAAATTTCTTGTTTAATTCCAGCTTATATTTGTTTTAATTTCAATCTCAGTATGAATGAAAAATATTACCTTGAAGAGAAGCAGTTGATTAGATTTTGTTTATCTGTTTGCGATGTTTAACTTTGAATATCCGATATAATTGCCGGGAACTCGTCCAAATTAATCGAAAATTGAATGTTTAAGTGCATTTTTCATTCCAGTAAAATTTATTTTATTATACAGACTTCGCCAATTCATTTTACTCTATGCAGTATTTCTAAGAGGTTGAAATTAGTTTTAAATGTATTTTTTAACATTTATTTTATATCTCAAAACAAATTGGCATTCCGATGTATGGTGTTTGTTGTTGAATAGTTCCAAATTGCATATTTTCAAATCTATATTTAAAAGATTGATAAATCTGACTTCTAAGTGTTATCACTAAATTGGTTGGCAATCACTAAATTGGTTATCAATTGCAACGAGCAATTAAACTAGAGAAAGTAAAGTTATGGCTTTTATACGATGTTAGATTCTATGCCAATCCGTCCCAATTTGAATTGTTTATTCGTTTTTAACTTGGTTAATGTGCATCCTAATTTTGTTCTTTTGTTTTTCCTTACTATATCAAAGTACTTGTCACACTTCTGTACACTTTTTACCTCTCTACTTAGTGTCAATTGAAAAAGCATGCTGTTTGAGTCAGGAATCGAACTTTTAAGGTTATGTCTCCTTTAAATATAATTCATTCTGTTATACGGATCTTGTAAAACTTTTCTCTATCTAATATTCCTAAAATCGCAAAATTAGTTTGAAATGTTATGTTTAGATATATCTTGTTTTTAAACAACTTAACATTTCGAGATATGATATTGATAAATTGTTCCAAATCGAATACTTTATTTTGATTCTAGATTAAAAAGAACGAAAACTAAAATATGGCGTAGTGGTATCACTTAATTTGGTTGGCAATTACAGTGAGCGATTGGACCAGAGAAAATAAACCCATGGCTTTCATACCTTTTCGGCGTTTAATCCTATGTCTCTACGTCCAAACCTGCATTTTAAACTGTGCATCAATGCTAGTTTCTTTGTATCTTGTTTTGTGTTTCATTTTTGTTCTGGCTATGCCAAGTGCATCTTCAACTGCTGCAATTCTTTATCTCACTCTTAAAATTCCCTTATAAATATATAATGTCAATGCAACAAGGGGAGCATTTCCAAAATTCATTGTTGAAGTAAAGATAGCTGGATGTATCCTCTGTTGAAACAACATCTTAATATTTTATATTTATATTTATTTCAATCTTTTTATACCTGTATTGTAAATTCCTAAGACAAATTTCCAGCTTATGTTTGTTTCCATTTCAAAGTACCCGTCACACTGCTGCACACGCTTTAGCTCTCTTCTAAGTGTCAATTTAAAAAGCATTCTGTTCTGTTAATGCAGAAAGGGGAATAACTTAAAAAAGACATTGTTGTAGTGAAAATCGTTTATCCTCAGTTGAAACAGTTGAAAACAACGTCTTAATAATTATATTATTTTTTCTTTTTTTAATTTCCATTGTAAATACCTATGATAAATTTCTTATTTTATTCCAACTTATGTCTGTTTTAATTTCAATCTCAGTATGAGTGAAAAATATTACTTTGAAGACAAGCAGTTTGTTACAATCTGTTTACGATGTTAAACTTGGAACATCAAATGCTATTGTCGGGACTCGGTCCAAATTAATCAAGAGTAAAACTTTAAAGTGTATTTCTCATTCCAATATCATTTGTTTTATCATACGAAACCTCGTAGAACTTTTCTCTATATAATGTTTATGAAATCTCAAAATTAATTTGAAATGTAATGTTTTGAATGCAACATTTTAGTTTTTATTGTGAAACAAATTAACATTAACCATAGCTATATGGTATAGCTAAATTGTTTCAAATCGAATATTGATTCTAGATTGGAAAGATTGCAAAACAAATATCTGTTTTTTTATTTATCACTTAATTTGGTTGTTATGTACAATAAGTAATTGAATTAGAAAAAATAAAGTTTTTGGCTTTTATACCTTTTAGGTGTTAAATCTGATGTACCTACCTCAAAAGCTGCATTATTTATTGGTTCACAGTATGAGTTTTGTGCATCTTGTTTTGTTATTTCTTTTTCATCCTGACTGCTGCTAAGTGCAAGGTCAATTTCCTGCAATTCTTGATTTTACTCATAATATTCCTTAAAAATATATTATACTATTGTAGAAAGGGGAATAACTCCAGAAGATATTGTTGAAGAAAAATGGCTGAAATTTCCTTTGTTGAAACAACCTCTTAACTTTTTATATTCATTTAAAAAAATATTTTATTTTCATTTAAATATCAATCTAAGTTTGAGTGAAAATATATAATATTAAATATTGAAATACATTAAAACAAAAGCAGTTGATTAAGTTTTGCCTATCTGATTGCGGTGTTTAACCGTAGACACTTTGTCCAAATTAATCAAGAATTAAATTGTTAAGTGTCCTATTTCTTCAAATATAGTTTATTTTATTATTCTGATCTCGTCATTTTGTTCTCTATCTATATTCTTGAGATCGCTAAAATATTTTGGAATTAAATGTTTAAATGTAGTTTCTTTTTGTCCTTTTTTAAAAATAAATAAGCATTTCGAAATACAGTATTTTTTTACTAAATAATTGTCCAAAGTTACATACCTTGAAATCTAGATCGATAAGATTAAAAAACAAAATCCGTGGTTTTTTCAATTATTATTTACATATCTTGGCAGTTACTATGAGAAATTGAAATAGCTTTAATATGTTTGATGGTTTAAAGAGTAGATACGTTTTCACGTTAAAACATATGCGTATACTACAGGTTGCATTGTTTATTTGTTCTCAGTATGTTTTGTGTATCTTTTTTCTTATTTAGTTTTTTTCCTGACTATCGCCAAGTGTACGCCATTTACTGCATCTCTTTGTTTATATTTATTAAAAAACAAACAAACTAATCCATGAATAAGCTGAAAATATATTCATTGTAGGAAGGGGATTATCTCAAAAGGCTTAGTTCTTATTTCATTCCAGCATATGCTTGTTTTAATTTTAATTTCAATATGATTTTAAAAAGCTCTCAAAACAAGCAGTTGATTAAGTTTTGCCTACCTGATTGCGGTGTTTAACCGTCGACACTTTGTTCAAATTAATCAAGAATTGAATTGTTAAGTGTCTTATTTCTTCAAATATAGTTTATTTTATTATTCTGATCTCGTCATTTTGTTCTCTATCTATATTCTTGAGATCGCCAAAATATTTTGGAATTAAATGTTTAAATTTTTTTTCGTCCTGTATATTTTAATATAAATAAGCATTTAGAAATATAGTATTTTTTACTGAATAACTGTTCAAAATTACATACCTTGAAATCTAGATTGATAAGTTTAAAAAACAAAATCCGTTTGTTTTTTCTCTTATTATTTACATTTCTTGGCAGTTACAATGAGAAATTGAAATAGCTTTAATATGTTTGATGGTTTAAAGAGTAGATACTTTTTAACGTTAAAACCTATGTGCATACCACAGATGCATCGTTTTATCATTCTCAGTAAGGTTTGTGTATCTTTTTTCTTATTTAGTTTTTCTTTTTTAGCTATCGCCAAGAGTACGCCATTTACTGCATCTCTTTGTTTATATTTATTCAAAAACAAACAAACTTATCCATAAATAAGCATTAAATATATTCATTGTAGGAAGGGGATTATCTCAAAAGGCTTAATTCTTATTTCATTCTAGCATATGTTTGTTTTAATTTTAATTTGAATATGATTAAAAAAAACTCTCAAGACAAGCAGTTGATTAAATCCTGTTGATCTGTTTGTGTTGTTTAACTTCGAACATCCAATATTATAACAGGAAATACGTCTAAATTAAACAAGCACTGACCTTTATAAGTGTATTTTCCCTTTAATATATTTTTATTTTATAACACAGGTCTCGTGAACTTCTTTCTCTATCCAATACTTCAGAGATCTAAGAATTACTTTTTAGTGTAATGTTTTAAGTGTATGTTTTAACATTATTTTCTATATTTCAAAAAAACATTGTCATATCGATATATCGTATTTATTTTGGGATAGTTGTTCTAAATTGCATATTTTCAAAAGTAGATTCAAAAACACAAATTTGACTTTTAAGTGTTGTCACTAAATTAAAATGAGCGATTGAACTAGCCAAAATAAGTTTTTGGTTTTTCTAAGATGTTAGATCCTATGTGTTTAAAAGTATTCGTTTTTATTGCAGAAAGCGGAATAACCCTAAAAGACATTGTTGAAGAAAAGTCGTTGAAATCTTCATCATTTTAAACAACGTCTTAATTTTTATATTCATTTAAAGCGAATAATAATTGACTGTAAAGGACTTTTAGCAGTTTGATCCACTGGTGTGTTTATTCTTTTCTAAAAGTTATTTCACTTCCTCTGTAGCTTGCGTAATGTGATGCTCTGATTCGTTTGCGTTTATTTTTATTTGTAACATATACCAAAACGTCCATCTATATTTAACCAAAGCTCACAATAAAGCAAGTTTTGTTCTTTAGTTATAATTGATGTAATTATTTTAATAATACTACCATTTTGTTAAAATTCAAAACTAAATTTGTATTTGAATCAAATTTAAACGTATTCTGTTTGTATTTATTTTATGTCGTCTTTGTGGTAATGCGTACATACCTTCGAATATAAGAACTTTTTGCCATGTGCAGAGTAATAAATCCCTAAGCCATTATTTTTCTTATCAAATTTGTAAAATTATTCATAATATATAAAAATATTTACTTTTTTAAGAATTAATGCAAGTTTAAGATTCCATATTTAAGGATCTAATTCAATATTTACGGATTTTTTTGGCAACAGATTATATAATTTAAAATTTTAATTGGTTTAAAATGGTGTTCATGGTCAAAGTGAATGTTACAGGTTTTGAAAGTCAAACGAATAATGTGCATTATTTAGTTTGCTTGGAAACTGCATAAATGTCTATATCAACAAAACCATCTACAACAGAATTCAATTTAAGACGAACACCAAATACTAGTTTCAAGTGGTCCCCTAACAGTACCTTCAGTATTTTATTTTAAATATATCTTTAAACACAAACATACCAATCCATGTCCAAATCACAAAACGAAAGCAAATTTAAAACTATGAAATAAACAATGTTTCTCATAAAGGAAGTGAGGCCAGGTGCTCCGGAAGGGTGAACAGCTCCTGGTTAGCTTATGGGAGGGCATGGCCAAGTGGAACTATTACTGGCTTTTGAAGTCAAGGGTTGTTGGTTCAAATCTCACTCGGAACTTGGAATTCTTTAAGACTATTTTTATCTCATGCCCATACTAGAGCTGGAAAAAGCTAAAATACTAGTATAGTCTTTCTATTGTTTAATTCATGTCCGGCAGAGCACATGTTTTTCAAGCTTTTGGATATGAAAATCAATAAATTTTCTATCAAGTCATATACCGTTGTTAAGTATGCATTTTGTCGTAATAAATGAGCACCATGGTACATACCATCTCATTCAGAAAATAAAACGCAAAACTTTTTAAAATCCTTGCGGGGAATATGTCATTGTTTACTTTTGGAACAGACGAACGGAAGTTGCAATCATCCGGGCAATTTCAAGTTTATCCTGGATTTGCCTATTCATCGTGGGTACGATCGCGTAACAAGGGAAACAACTCCTACAATTTTGTTGTTTACAGCTTCTGTTTTTCTTTGGGTAGTCTCCCTTTAGTCAGACGATCTTACCGGTGTGAAAAAATGGAATCGTTGTACATGCGCAGTTCAATTCTTCTGAGCCATATGTTTTATACTTCCTGTCGTCTGTATGGCTCCAATGCATAGCGTAGATCCCCGCAAGGGTTTTAAAAAGTTTTGCGTTTTATTTTCTGAATGAGATGGTATGTACCTTGGTGCTCATTTATTACGACAAAATGCATACTTAACAACGGTATATGACATGATAGAAAATTTATTGATTTTCATATCCAAAAGCTTGAAAAACATGTGCTCTGCCGGACATGAATTAAACAGTAGGTATAAGAAAGAACGGTACGTTTTTTATTTCAAGTCACAGTGCGATCAGTTGCATTTGTCGTTTCTTCAAAATTTAAATAGTCGGTTGCATCAGCATTAGTTTCAAAGAAAGGAACTGAACAGTCGTTACCTGTTTTCAACATAGCCTAGATTCGAAACTCCATCATTCTACTAGTGATGTAAAATCTCTGCCAATTGACCCATAGTAATAATTCTCTGAGTTAAAAAAACAATTTCTCTATTTATTAATACTATTAATTTAAAAGTAATCATAATGAAATAAACAATAATTCAGAATATGTGTGTGTGTGTGTGTGGTGTGTGTGTGTGTGTGTGTGTGTTGATCCTTGTTTAGTATAAAGGGTTCTTTTTCAATATGCTTAGTTTTATACCACTGGTTTCAAAATAAGTGAGGAATGTGGAAACTTTGTTTTTCTTTGCTTATTTTAGCTGTTTCGTTATTAACTTGCATTGTTTCATGCTCTTTAAGGGCTGGCTATTGACAGATACAATGTCGTCTTCTCTTTTGATTTCATAAATTTCAAACACATTTTCAATCCCTGCATTGATGTCTTAGTACAAAGTATATATTAATATACAAGAGTTAGTTCCCCTGAAATGTAAAATATGTGTATATTCTCCAGAAAAAACAATGATTTGTAACTGGTCGTTTATTTTCTATATTTTCCCTTCTCCCCGTGACATTGAGTTTTTTTTCATTTATAACAAATTTGCACCTCGTGATATATTCTTTCGCGTATGGGCTCCGGCTTGTGTAGTAGTCTATGACATACCCACTGGTAAATGTTGATAACTTTTTCGGACGTAGAAAAAAGACTATTAAGGGCGGAAGAACTTAATGTTGAAGCGTGCCACTTAGCACGTATCGAATACCCTTTCGAAAACAATAATTTCAGCTACAACTCCGACAAACTCCGGTTCAAAATGGAGGAGGGTTTGGCAATTCCATTCCCGTAAAAAGACCTTGCTACAGAAACGAAGAACAACAACTACGACTCAGGCATCAGAGGGACACACGAATTAGAGAGATCTGTGTCTCGCCTTATGATCCACTAGGAGCAAAGAAGATAAGTAGGTTGGTTGGTAGGTAGGTAGGTAGGTAGGTAGGTAGGTAGGTAGGTAGGTAGGAAGGTAGGTTGGTAGATCATGTATTACAAAAACAGACAGCAGATATACTCAATCGAAATACAACCGAATTTGTCAAGTGCCTCTGTCCTAAAATAACTGATTGGTAATGCGCCGGCGAAATCCATCGGGTGCATCCTTTTCTATGAATTTGAATCGGCATTATTACTATCCTTAATGTTTCTTAATAGTAACCTAGTAGCGAAGTATACATACATGTTCCAGATGTAGCTAGCCTTGCCTTCAGGAACACCCGACCTCACTCTGGTGAAATCGACGTGTTAGCCTTATTTGTCAGATTCAAAGTTTTTACTTTGCTTTGGGGTTGTAATTTGAACATGAATTGGGATTTTTACAAAACCAAAACGAATGTATTTTACAGAGATGTATCGTCACATTGAAAACGTTGTATATACAGGAACCCTCAAAAAAGGATAGAGTATTACAGGTTACAAAATGGAAGGAAATTTAATCCTGATACTTTTTGTAAAAAAGGGGGACTTTTATGTTGCTGTCATGATGTTTCATGATGGTTTTCTCACCAATGTCTATGACGAAAAGAAGAACCCTGAAGGGTTACCGACGTCTACCGTAAACTGTTATAATCGCCATCTTAGTCCACCTAAATAGGGTTCAGAAAACAAGTCTGGAATATCATCTTCAAACAAAAAAAATAAAATGAACCTGATCCTGTTAAATGAAGATTAATTATTATTTTGAATAGTCAATAGTCAACTCTCAGATGTTAGACAAATGTAGTATTCATGTCACCAATAGTGGACAGCGTTATAATTCAAAGCGACAAAAATCTAATCTCTGAAGGCTTACTCCTTTTGAATTCGCTAATGGTCAAGCGTGATCGTTGCTTTTACTGTAAGAATTCCACAGTGCTTTTGAGAAAGAGTGTATCGTCAGAAACGGTATTTAGTGTGACTTTAATCACCAGATCAACGTGGTGGCAAATGCACAAATGGAAGCTCTTTATAAAGCTGGTGATGATGTAGTTTTAAGGGCCCTTATATAAGTACCTTATACCTTGGTACTTTCCAAATCAAAAAAGAAACATACCAATCCATGACCGACTCACAATCCAGAAACAAAGAAAATGCTGACAGGTTATAGGTTAAACATGTGGAAAGTAATGCCGGGTGCTCCGATAGGGTAAGCACCCCTGTTTAGCTAGCTTCACTCGCCATTAAAATCAAAAATCAAAATTGAGTGAAGAGAACATGGAACTATGGAAACTGTCGTTTCCTGTGTTCTAAGGGGTAGCCTTTAAATAGAATTATCAAGTGGAATAATAATGGTTTCATATCATTAAACATCTGAATTTAATACCATATACCAATAACCATATAAAATGCCTCTTAAAATCTTGATATTTATTGTCATTCTGACCATTTTAAAACACTGTGTTGAGTTAAATTATCGGAAGTCGGTTTATAATATCCTGATCCGACACCTGCCAGATTAGCGTATTATTTGGACACGATTATCTTGAAGTAAGGCCATTTTGACTGGTGAAGAAAAAAACAATATTGTCTTAGTACTCGAATTTGGTCATTTTAACTCGCCGTGTTTACACACTACTCTAGAAATAACAATACTATTTGTTTTACAGATCTGTATCTAACCTTGCAACAGTGTCATGGTCATTATATTCAATAAAAAACCTGTTATATGTTTATTCTTATCAAATACTGTAAACGCATTTAGTTTTGAGCTGTACTAATTTTCGCTTACTTTGTCGGTCGTTTGTGTTTCGCGAAAATTAATACCAAGCTAAGATTATATTATGCATATTGTGTCATAGTGCAAATTTCAAAAAACGCGAAAATTTAACTACGCGGATATGTCTAAATTTTCTATACCGCGAAAATAAATACACGCGAAATTACATACATTTACAGTAAACTGAACTTTTCCAAACACAAAATGAAGTCTTTATTATAAATGTGAGAACGAAAAAAAATCCGTGACCTACAACTACGATCGAGGATAAAAACTTTTTTTATAATGAAATAGCGCAAAGATATGAGAGGTATGTTTGGCGCTTCTTGATTTTTTTAACGTTTTTACAAACAAAAGTTTTGTAAATTACAAAGTAAACTAAATTACTTTAATCAATCTATTGACGTGATCATGTACACACATGTACGAACAAAGTTAGCCTTATCGGATTGTAATAATTCCGTTTATATATGTTTATTATTATTCTTTTTTTAAACATTACATTGTTATATATGACGTAAATCACGCACATGCCTAACAAACAAAGACACGCTAGATATATGACAAAATATCTTATAATATCTGGTCTTATCCAGAGGTACACTTGTATGAAAATCAATTTATATTTTTAACTTTTCTTCTTATTATTAAATTTATTCTTATACGTTTTGCAAAATAAATTGGTACTAGAGTACCATCAAGTTTGTTAAGTTAAAGACAACATTTCTTTAAATTTAAATCGTGTTTCTTCATTCTCAATTAGGAGATAACTGTCTTGTATTTGAAGAGTTCCGACCGTAAAACGTGGATTTTACTGTCGCAAATTGAGGCCTACCTGGCGACGCTTGCAGAGCCAGGTAACCGGTATTTGCGACAGTAAAATCCACGTTTTACGGTCGGAACTCTTCAAATACAAGACAGTTATCTCCATTCTAATGCAAATCAAATTTAAATCGATTTCATATTGAAGGAAATCCCCATTGAGTATTTTTAGTGCGAGACGCATCACTAATTTATAATGTAGATCATATTGTTACGCAAAGAAAAATAGTTCTGTTATTAAAACACAAAGATCAAGTGATATAATAATTTTATTGTTTGAAGTATATTACAGATTAAAAATAAACTTCTGTAAATTGTTAAAAATATCGTTTTTGTTAACAATAACGAAACCTTGATAATGTTCCAATATTACGTCACAGATGATGTCAGATCATGCAATATGTAGGTCAGTTCGTATTTACTGTTGACCGAGGTGGTAGTTGAATACTTGCACACTGGAATTGTGAATTTCAAATGGTTTTTGATATGAGACGGAGAGATTAGACATGTTGGGGATTCTTAATTGTTGGTTACTTAAAAAACTGGGAGAAAATGAGGGACAAGGCTGGGGAGGAAAATGGGTAAGTCCTTTATTAAATGCTTCTGGTCCAATATAGGGTTGAATCTGCAATGTACTTTCACTCTGGAGGCTTTTACCACTTAAAATACCAGAGTATGAACGCTTCTGTTTGTCAGAAGAATCGACATTATAAGAATCTAGACTTGCATCGCATTTATGGCCAGTAATTTTCATTATTTCACGGTTTGGGACACCGGCATGTGCAAGAATTTTCACTGTACTTGCCCTTAAAGAATGGTTTGTGTACACCCTACTCAACTTTGCAGCTTTGGAGATTTCTTTCATGAATCCAGTGATAGTTTTTTCTCCAACTGGTCTGCTTGTGTACCAGATGGTGTCAGTTTCTTTAACTCTAGGGCGGGGTTGCTGGAAGAGAAAGTTTGATCCAGGATTTCTTTTTTGTATGTACTTCTTGAATGCCAATACAGGGCAATCTTTTTCACCTGTTGCATACATTCTAGGCTTTGTTTCAAAATCCTTATCACTGAGATCACCCTGGTGATTTTTAGTTGTTTCACTAGAAATCATTTCTACATACTCAATGCCAAAATCATCAGTTTTAGTCTGAAATGTAGTATGAGTGAAACTCCTCAGGTTTCCCTATCCCTTCTACCCAAGTGTAAACCAAGGGAAAACCAGACCTTATACTGTAAAGATTTGGCAGAATCAATTGACAAAATTTCAGAACTTCTAAGTTTTTCCATGTCACCTTCAGTTATAGGGGGATAATGTGTAGTTTTGTCTAAACCTTCTGCTTGGATTTCTTTCAACATAGAACTAAACATTTGATTAGACAGGTATAAGTCAGAATCAGTCAATATATTAAATTTCTTGTTGTGAGGTGGCAATGAAAGGTGTCTTTTAATGGCTGCACGGATTCCAACATAGGTGCTTTTTGCATACAATTTCCCATCTGCATTGCGCACTTCAGAATAAAATTGCTTCAAGGTTTTGTCCAGTACAGGCACAGGATGGTCTTCAAATTTGGTAGACATCTTTCTGGCAGTCAACCATTCTATGAAAAAATGGAGTGATTTTGATTAAACAGTTTTCATATATTCAAGTTTATTAAATAAATTTTATAAACATGATGATGATTATACTAGTTTGAAAATTTCAAAAATTGAAATTGAATAAAATCAGAAATCTATTTTCATTATTATTATTATTATTATTATTATTAAACATGTTTATTTCAAGTTAAGTTTTTATTTACAACATATGCCTAGTTATTTGATTGATTTAGTCTGGTAGAGGATTTTGAAAAAAACGCTTATTTTTCGATGTAGGGAGGACAACGTGTTCAAAGGTGGCAAGTTATGTCATAACCTTCTTTGAACTTTACTTTGGTAGAATCGGCTTGTTGCCAAGCAAGATATCACCCAGGGGCCATTGTGGGGGCAGCTAAAGGTCAATGGGTGCAAAGTTCAAGTGAAAATGCCCATATTGACCTAAACACAAATTCAAGGTGGCTTACAGAAGTTTTTCTTTATACATTTTGTCTCCTAATATGTAAATGGTATCTTCAAATTAAAAAAAAGTCATATCCAACTAATTCAGTCACTTATTTTCAAAGTTTCCCATGAAAAATAAGATTAGACGCTTGCACAAATTTGACCTTTACAAATATGATTAATTGTGGCAAATAAATACTAGTATAAACACATTTGTGAATTTGAAATTGTTTAACAAAACTTTAGACTTCTGTTAAAATAATTTTACTGAATCATATTGCCCGTATTTATATAAGTATCCACTTTTTAAAAAAAAAAAAAGAAATCAAAGTACTGGTGGTACTGAAAGAATTGATTAGCTATAATGACTGTATCTGTATAATACTATCAAGTGTGTTCTCTTTTTCTGGTGGAAATATTAGCGAACAGTTGAAACACGAACTATTCCCAGTGTCGCTTTCTATACCTGATACATCAGGACCCTTGTTATCTGCAGCTGACGAGTCGGATCTTCAAAATATCCCTGAGGAAGAAGTTTGCATGGAGACATTACTACCAACATAATTAATGGTCAAACTTTAGTTGTAGTACTGGGAACACGGAAAGACATCAATACATTCGGCGAGTTAGGAAACGCACAAACTGTTTTTATCCACGCGAATCCATAAAAGGTGAAACCATCTAGAGATAAAAGAGGATCAGGTCCCCGTTCTGTTAGAAGAATTATTGATAACTAAAATGTCCCTCTGCCATCAAATTGGTAAGATTTCATAAGTCACCAAGAAAACAAATAGGATCTCATATTAATCCAAGACACTTCTAAGCTTAGCTGAGGGTATCAGGGGGTCCAACAGACAGCATGTTTAATTCATACAGAAGAAGGAGTGTAACCGTTTTTAAAGCTTTACACAAGGAAGCCGATACTAGAATTGTTCCCCATGGTGTTGATGCTTACATGCAAGGCTATAAAAAAACAGTTGTTGTCTGTCGTGATACTGATGACCTTATTCTTTTGTTGCTTTTAAATGAGGAAGTATGATTCCAGACGGGGGCATCTAAAGTTCGTCCCTGTTCATAGCATAAAATTATCACCTCTGGAGAGGAATAAGCTCCCAGTATTCCATGCAATTACAGACTGCAAGACTGTCATTTAACTTTCTGGACATTCTAAATACAGCATTCCGTGTTTCCAGGGAAAACACAGGTCTTCTTCCCACTCTTGCAAGAGGGATTTTTTCTGAACTTGTGAGTACAGATGCCTTCATTGAATGTACCTAGCAAAGATTTCTTATCTACGATGTAAACTGTTCCGCTCAGGGGAAAAGTACAATTGAAAATTTGCTTCCAACAGCATATGCAACCGACCTACATATTCAACGTGCACACTATTAAACTGCTGTTTGGCTGCATTTAGTTATACCTGGTATTTGTTCCCGATCTCCCATCACACGGATGGTGCTAGTCTCACTAACTTGCGTACTGTATGCCTTTCACTCCCAGTGGAGGTTAGTCCATCGACAAAATCCCTCAAACTGGCTCTCTGTTCTGCGCTATTTTACCCCCTCTGTTTCAATTCCAGAAACTTGTCTCAAGGTGTCTTTTATTCTTGTTTGTTCCATTTCAAAGTTTTGTGATGTTGTTGGCAGGTGTCTTGATGGTGTGACCTATCCATTCCCAATGTCGCTTTTGTGTTTATGTTTCAAAACGTCCTTGTTTTGTGATCCACCATAAACTTTTCGTTACTAATTTGGTCTTGTCATCTGGCAACAGGACCACGAACAATACTAGTTTTTATACTTAAATCTGAGTTTTTTTCACAAATTAAACTTTTTTTTTTTTTTTGCTTAAATCTTACTTTGAACTTTAACTTTCCTAAGACAATTACAGGTCAAAGGATCATGAACAAACTTAACTTTTTGGACTTAAGTTAAGTATTTTCTTGATGTTCACGATTATTATCGGACAGTTAAGTTAGTGCGCGTCTGAATGTGACTTAAAAACAGTTTTAATGAGAAAGTTATAAATTGATTGATTGCATGGGGTTTTACGGGCTTTTACGTATTTCAGTCATATCAAGACGTCACCAGTGGCAGAAATGTTGATCTTTGCAGTGAACTTAGGGAAATGTGCAGGAAGAGTTCCTTAACATGTTACACCCGCCTTGGCACGGGGCATCGGATTTTAAGATCTCTCTCAAAGGATCTCGTGACTTTCGTTACTAAATACCGAGTGTTTGGCAAAAAAACAGTCACTACCTTATTTCAAGTCTTGGTCAGACCCAACTAGGGTTCGAACCCAGGACTCACCACATACGGGGAGTCAGCGCTATACCAATCGAGCTACAGTAGGGGTATTTAATGAGAAAATAACCTTTACCAAAATCATGTCATGCATTGTTGAAATGTAAATATAAATCATGTTGCACTACAAGATGTACATGTAGGGCATACAATTTAAAGTGGGTGGCTGTATGCACTTGCAATGGGACCGTTGAACCGTTGATTGGTTGAACCCTTTGAATGATAATGTCACAGATAGTGATATTGATGAATGAAAAGAAATAGTAAGATGTGACTGATATATTCCAGAGATTCTCGTGACTATGCCTTGCCGATTACAGTACTTGCAGTACTTTGATTTTGAACTTTTAAATTTCAAATTATTAGCTGGGTTTAAACAATATATTTGTTTTAATCACAGTCATGTATTTACAAAAGAATTATATTTTAGCATTTTGATTCTACTTTGATGTTGAATGTATACTTTTATTTTATTCTATCTTGAAGCTTGTGTCATAATTTTGAAAAATAACATTGAAATATTTAAATTTTAGCCTAAACAGTCTCAATTAGCTTCCAAGTCAATGTTAAAATACATGAAATGCTATGATTGCATGAGAACAGATTTATTTGATTTATTTAAATCTCAGAAAGTATATATTTGGACAGCTATAAACTAATAAAGATTAATTTTGTGGGGAAAAACCACTATTTGACCTTTGACCTTTTATCTACTAAACCAAGGGTCGATCAGCTTGGCAACAGGTTGATTCTTGACCCCTAACCTATGATGATGAAAGACAGCTATGTTGCCAGCTTTGAACACTCATGTCCCCCTATTGTAAAATTTCATGTTTTTTTCCACCAGACTAATTGTTTCTTTCTGTAATCAAGTAAATTTATAACATGTTTTCTTTTTAAGAGATTCAATGATTGTTTTTAAATAGAAAAAGTTCAGTGACTTGTCATAGAACTTTTAAAAATACATTTGAAGATAATAGCTAAATTATAATATTTCAAGAAAAATCAAGAGTAGAATTAAATTATATTTTCAATAAACTAATAATTTGTTAAAACACAACTTCATTAATCTACAAATTTACAGATTTTAATACATAAATAAGGAAAACACACCTGTAAAAACATTCACACCATATTTTGTCATCTTTTTTGTCCCTTTACTTTTTGAACCCTCAATAATGTCCTCCCTTTCCTGTCCTGTTAACTCTGGAAACCTTGCATTTTGACCAGGACTGCATGGTTCAAAAGGGGCATATCCACCATTCTCAGATTCAACAGACATGTTTTCTTCAATGCTATAATTTACATCCTCAATAACAGCAGTAGCAGCAATTAGATCATCATCTGAACATGCATTTGTCTCATCCATTGAAAATTCCTCATCTAGAAATGAGTGAAACATATTTACTATACCTTTATAACACACACACACACACACACACAGAGAGAGAGAGAGAGAGTGAAATCCATTGATTTATTTACTTGGTACCAGGTTAATAAGCAGAGGACCGTAACTCCCAAAAATATGTGTGGCCACTATTTTTTGTTCTGTTTTTTTTTTTTTTTTTTTTTTTTTTTTTTTTTTTTGACATATTTTATTACTGTTATAACTTGTTATCAAAATAGTAGGGCATCATCTCCAGGGGTGAAGCTTAAATATTTCGAGTTAGGGGCCCAGCTCACTTCAGAAAAGAAGTTGTAGTAGTAACAAATAGCTAAAATGTGTAAACATTAAGGTGTCTAGACTGATTTTTATTAGCCATGGGCTACTCACAGTGTGTGAACGGAACTGTACGCAAAAAGGTAGCTACTGTTCTGCGAAGCGAGAGACAATGAGGTCAACGAGTTAATTTTTTCTTAATTTCTTGTTGCGTAAATAGCAACTCGAAATCAAATACGCTAAATAAGCAGTTGTTCTCTATCTTCTTCTTGGGCGTATTTGTATGTTTTAGAATCTCAAAATAAATTAAATATTCCATTAAGAACAGTCATGAACACGTATTTGAGCAACGGTGGACCTAACTAAAATGTAAATTTATGCTCATTTGATCGAAAATATCCGAGAATTTTAAAATACATGATGAAAACAAACCTTTTTTCAATAAGTCAATATAGTTACAAAATCTACTTTGGCACAGAAACATCCAAAATATTGATTCAAACGACATGACTGACAAGATGTTACTGTACCGGTAGTTGATATTTTGTCTGTACCGGTAGTGAGTTTCTAGTAACAGAAACACTGTACCGGTAGTTTTTATTGTGATACTTGAACTTCAGTCTCTCTGGGATACTGGAGAAATTTCTCTTTTTCCAGTCAGAGATTTTTAGTACTTTTATGCTTATTATGCTACCATATGATTTTATCTAATTAGTTGTATAAGTATTATGGTAATACAGCCACCACTTCCTTTTAAACATAACCACTGTGGTAGCTTAGTTCGTAGAGTGCTCGCTCCGTAAGTGGGAGGTCGTTGCTTCGAACCCCGACCAGGTCTGACCCAAAACTTAGAAGTGGGAAGTGACTGTTTTTTCGCCAAGCACTCGGCATTACGAAATGAAAGTCACGGTTCTTTCGGATGGGAACTTAAAATAAACGAGGTCCCGTGTCATGGTAGGCTTGGCGCGAGAAAGAACCCTGCTGTAAATTGCCATCAGTGCAACGCACAGACAAGATTTATGCACCTTCCCCTATAGCTGGCAAATTCTTGATATAAGTGAAATATTCATTACTGGGACGTAGAACACATTTACTTAACTCAATTCCTCCTAAACTTGTTATATTGCTTTGGCCAACAAAGATTGTGGTAAAATAAAATACTTTTATTTACACAGATGGTTTCTTACCATTGTTGTTAATGCAAATAGTCATACATTTTTATTTTTTACCACATTGAGCTTGAACTTAAGTTTAAAACTACTCGCACCTTAAAGTCGCCCTGAGTGTGCGCTAGTACAATGAAAACAATAACTTAACTTCATGTTCTCTGCGCCAGAAGGTGCATAAGGCCTCAACGATATCCTTCCATTTTTGTCTGTCCTTCGTTGTTGCTTTGGCCATCTACTCCATCCAGCAGCGTTTCTTTCTTTTTTTCTTTTTTTTTTTTTTTTTTTTTTTTTGTTGTTCTCCTCCATGTGGACTTAGGTTTTCCCTTTTTCCCTTTGGCTGCCACCCTAGTGTTGTCTTTTAATCATTCATTCCCTCTTTCCTTGGTATATGTTCGAATTAGTTCCACTTTCTTCTCCTGATCTCATAGCTTATGTTGTTAGGTCTAGCTGTTTTCAATATTTTTTTCCTTAGGTATTTTCTGTTGCCATCTTATTCTTAGTATTCTTCTGAGGCAATATGTTTGGAAGCCGTTTGTAAGAGGTGTTCATCTTTCTTTGTTCTTTTCCACGTTTTACTTTCATAAAACAATACTGGTCCCACTAAGGTCTTAAATAGGTGCACCTTTGTATTTTTTCCAATATTTTTGGTGTTCCAAATCCTTTTAAGTCTATTTCTTTGAATTTAATTGAAGCCCTATCCTTGATACCTCTTCAGTCATTTTCCTAGTCTTATTATTCAGGTCTTAGAATTTGGAGGATAAAAGTGCTTTATCTTCCGCAAACCCAAAACCTAACAATAATGTTGTAAAGTCACTTCTTATTTCTCTTCTCACTCCATTTGTTGTTTTCTTTATTATCCAATCTATAACTATTAGAAAGAAACCCTGACATTACACATCCCTGTTTTACACCACTTTTAATAGCGAATCACTGATGTTTCATTTTCTTCAATGACAGCACATTCGAATCACTCATACATCCCTCTTATAGCATTAGTGATTTTGGTTGGAATCCCATAGCTCTTCGTTATCGTCCAAAGGCTTTTCCTGTGCACCGAGTCGAATGCCTTTTCAAAGTCCACAAAGTATGTGTATATTGGAGTTCTGAATTCATTTGCTTGTTCCATTATTTTTCTCAGGATAATCTGTTGTTACTCTCCCTGGTCTAAATCCTGCATGTTCCTGAGTCTCTTGTCCACTCCTGTCTTAATCCTTGCAATGACCATACAGCTAAATTCCTTGTTAATTACTGATAGTAAACACACTAGCAAATCTCACGTACATAGATTAATTCTCATAGGGTAATAATATTTCGTCGCAAATAGTAGCTTACGTTTAATAATATTTCTATATTGTAGCTATCACCCCCTCAGTTCTTGCAATATGGAAATTTGAGTAATAAATTGCCAAAAACATGCTACAGTATACGATATATTTTAATGCAATTGCAAAATGTACTATAATTAAGGGGCTATTTGTCTTTAATATTGTCCATAGCATATTTTGCTTCAATAGAAAAACATGATTTATAACTTATAATTGAATTACAAAAATTTCTAGTATCAAACTGAAAATTCCATCTAACTCGCATGGATGGCGTGGAAGAGAAAAGTAGCTACCGGTACAGAAACAATGCAGATGTTGAAAACTACCGGTACAGTTCTAACTCTCGACCACGGAACGAAAACTTGCTTTTTCAGTGTAAATACGAGTTTTGTAACATTCTGTACATGAGTTAGGGAATCTAAGAATATTTTTCTACATATAGGTACTGATAATGGAACATACAATGTGAAATAATACGTATTTTACATCATTTAACTAGAAGTGAGAAGCCCACGGCTCGACGTTTGATGATGTTCATCATCATATTTATTATATAAGTGTCTATGGCTACCACTAAAGCTTTATATAGTAAAGATGGATTAAATAAAAGGGATAAACTAAATCCATTAAAATTGAGCTAGAAAGATAATCAACAACCTCGTGTCTCCCGATACACCTTCTTCTCGCTTCGACGAACAGTAGCTACCTTTTTGCGTACAGTTCCGTTCATACACTGTGCTACTGGGCTCTTGCTAATCTCCATCTCCATCCCCGTGCCTATATAGAATGTGATGAAATGTGTGAATTAGAGTTATCTCCCATTGATTGTTTATGTCCCTCGAGGACCCATGGTTAGGTTATTATTATTATTATTATAATTATTATCATTATTCCACATTATGCAATTGATAGCACATAGTTCTCAGAAAATAATGGAATAATTAGAATTCAGTTCACTCTCTCTCTCTCTCTCTCTCTCTCTCTCTCTCCAAATTATATGCCATAATGGAACTATAGAAATTCACGAAATAATCTTCACCGTACTCTCTCTCTCTCTCTCTCTCTCTCTCTCTCTCTCTCTCATTCCGTCGTCTGCTAAGCTATCAGGGCCGAGGTATCGATGTATGCAGTTTTGTATATAATTTTCATTTTACATGTGACAGGTGTAGGAAGTTAGACACGATATATTTACCTTCCAGAGCATCCGCGCCCACGTCCCTTATATGTATATAACCCAAATCACAAGCTTTTCATTTTTGCTTTGCCTTTGTGATTTTGACATGAATCAGTATGGTTGAGTTTGACTATTAAAAAAGAATTAATTAGTTAGGATTTTTTTCAATCACCCACGGCAAGAGGAAGTTTATACTTATTTTAAGCTTTGTTGAAATTGTGTCATAAAAACAGGAATTGTCTCATCTGTGAGTCTTGCCGGGTTATATCAACTGACTACATAACTGAAATAGACTTTTATCATCATGCGATGTCTTTGGTCAATGACCTATTTATTATAAAACACCAATGAATATACATGAAGTATCTGTTTACCCAGACGTTCTCCAGATTAGGTTAGAAACATGTAAACACGAGGCACATAAAATGTCAGTTTACATTACTTGAAGTGCTAAAGTGTTAAAGTAGCTTAAATTTAACAACGTTTTATATGGAAAGAAATGCAACGAAAATACGGAACTTCTGAGAAATGCAACGACAGTACGGAATTTCTGGGATCTTTCGAAAAGTACATGTTAGGTTTAGAAATTTGGCATTTCTTTGCGTGATTAACATGTGTTGTTAGACAAACGCCATGAACGATAAGGAAAAGGAAGTACATGTACGGAGAGGAAGGAAATCTGGTCCATTTCCATGGGTGCTTACCAAGTACATATTTATTATTGACTTACAATGGTGATTTTGACATGGGGGCGAAGTTGTTGAAAGTGGGGGCGAATTGACTTGATTTTGTTACTATATCTACTCCTATGGCACCTCTTTAGTAGCTCAGTTTGATGAATGCTCTTTCCGTAATTGAGAGTGGTCATGGGTTCAAAATCCGACCGGGTCTGACCCAAGACTTGAACAAAGAAAATGACTGTTCTTTCGCCGAGAACTCGACATTACAAAAAAGTAACGATTTTTCCCGGATGGGAACTTAAAATAAGCGAGGTCCCGTGTCACGGTAAGCGTGGCACGATAAAGAACCCTGCTGTATAATGCCATAAGCGCAACAGACATCTTTCTTCATCTTCGTCTATAACTGGCGAAGTCTCAATATAAGTGAAATATTCTTGAATGGGACGTTAAAGATCATTACTTAACTCATCTCAACTCTTCGGTGCTTTGACTTTATAATTTCTATAAAAGTTATGTTATCTTAACTTCCATTTATTTTCATTTTTTATAATTCATGTAAAATGATCATTTTCAACACAACTATCCTATATATTTTCTTAATGGAATCATTAAAATAGTTTATGGCTTTTTAATATCCTGCATGAGTATAATTTAATATAGATTAAACCTCTGGTCTCATTTAGGAAATTCGTTATAAATCATCATTTCAGTTGACAAGTAGATGATTATTTTTGGGTACAATTTAGCAACTTTGTCCTCTTGTCCTATATATCATCTATTACTAATTCAAGTTGGACATTAAAATGAACATAATTCTGTCATAGCTATGATGAAATATCTCTCTAAGTGTCTGTTCTTGTGAATTCTAACGATCTTGATACAATATTCAGGAGTATCAGGAAGAATGATATTAATCTGATATCGCTCAAATTTGTATCTTAATTAAGTGAGTACATGACTTATTCATTAGAGCCGCCTTTGTTCCTTGTGTGTATTCAGATTTGGCCATTGTGTAGTCACATTAGATAAGACACATGATGGACATAGGAAATATTGGAATCAGAATCGTTCCTTTTGTATTGTTGGTTTGCCTTGTCTTGGTAAGTCGTTACAATTCACAGATATTGTTATGTTAATTACCCATGGAACAAACTCATTTGAATACAAACGTAAGATCAAAGCAAGTGACAGATTCCATAAAGAATAGTTTTTGATACAAAAGTACCCAAGAGTTACAAGTATGTCTTATTTAACTTAATTAATAATGCACAAGTAAATTTAACATTACCAATGTATACTCCATAACGTTGACGACGGTAGAGTACTCGCTCCGTGAGTGGGAAGTTGTGGGTTCGATCCCCGGCCGGGTCTGACCCAAGACTTGAAAGTGAGTAGTGACTGTTCTTTCGCAAAGCACCCGGCATTACGAACGAAAAAGTCACGTTCTTGCAGATGGTAACTTAAAATTAACGAGGTATCATGTCACGGCAGGCGTGGCACGTCAAATACGACTACTGTATCATGTCATACGAGTAACGCACAGTAAATATTTCTGCACCTTTGCCTATAGCTGGCTACATCCTGATATAAGTTAAATATTCTTAACTTGAACGTTAAACACAAATATTCAAATCAAATCCACGCTTATGCATGAATTTCATCTTGGTGTATAGCATAATTCAGTGTACCATTTATACGAGGAAGTCTACAAAAGCCTTATTGTTAAATATTGTTTTCTATCTTACATTTCAAGTCTACACACCTTATCATGAAGTGGGCGTCTAAGTGCTCTTTTTAATGCACTCACGTACATTGACGATTTGAAGAGACCGGTATGAACAATAACTGGAGATGGTAGATTTGTTTCAATCATATTAGAATTGAAGTTTTCTATATAGTTAAGAAGATGAAATAATGTTTTTGAAGGTCTAAGTAATATAAGTTCTATTCACTTGCATCAAAGTTGTAAATTTTGTTGCTCTGGAGGAAACCCGAGAATCCTTAAATAAAACACCGATCTTTGCAACTAACAGCTAAACTATATAACACTAAAAACTCCCGAAATGGATTTTGCTCTCGAACCTTACCGAGGAAAACGCTTCAAGATGACGCTCTGTACTACTCGAGTAATGGAGAACATTTCAGTGCGAAAATGTTAAGCAATCTAAACTACCTTATTTCTTATTATCAATCAAAACGCATAATATCTATCCATGTATGAATCACAATCCAGAAGCAGCGAAGTAAAAACTTTGGACAAGTTAGATTAGACACGTGGAATTCCACAAGGGAAGTGAGCCCGGGTGCTCAGGAAGGGTAAGCACCTATTTTTTTAGCTAGCTACACTCGCCACGTGTGTAATCAAAAGTGTGTGAAAGGAACCTGGAGCTATGGGACGTCAAATATATCCAGGGCAATTCTGGACACAAAGACTTATCAACAATACTGTGATGACGGCCGTAAAATTTTTAAAGGGCCTTGATGAGCCTATTAACCTCTACAACAACAAAATGCTCATACCATTATTAGTTTCACATTAATGAACTTATTATGAATATTTATTGCTAGTATAACGGCACATATTTTACATGCACTAGTACATTGGTTAAAACATTAATGACACTACTGGATTGTTAAGTACTGACATATCTCTCTATCATGACAGGTTAACAAGATATGCTATGCTTCAGAAGTAAATACTTTATGTAAATCACGGGTGTAGGATACGGTTGTTAACACGATACATACGTACTATTACTGGAAACTATGTGTACTTTTAAGCTAGAAAGAAGTTTGTTTTGTTAAAATGGATATGTTCACATGTCAATTGTTCGTAGGAAATAAAATACCGGGTGCAAGATACGAAGTTAATAAATAAACTAAAACAAGCAACCACATCATATACAAATGTCAAAATTTAGAAACAACGCATTATCCGATAAGATGAACATATTGGTAACCGTTATTAAGTAATATGAAATTCCTCGTGATTATGAAAAAAATCCGTATCCCTCGTGATTATGACAGTTCGTATCCCTCATGATAATGAAAAAGTCCGTTTCCCTTGTTTGTATGAAAAGTCATTATCCGTCGTGATTATAAAAAAGTCCGTATCTCATGATTATGAAAAGTCTGTATCCCTCGTGATTATAGAAACGTCCTTATCTCATGATTATAAAAAGTCCGCATCCCTTGTGATTATGAAAAAGTCCGTATCCCTTGTGATTATGAGAAAGTCCGTATCTCATGATTATGAAAAAGTCCGTATCCCTCGTGATTATAAAAACGTCCGTATCCCTCGTGATTATGAAAACGTTCGTATCTCATGATTATGAAAAGTCCTTATCCCTCATGATTATGAAAAAAGTTTGAATCCATTGTAATAAAATACATGAAATTAGTCCGAATCCGTAATAATTATGAAAGGATTTCGTAAACAGATTAGAAATAACTAATGTTGTTTTCAGATTACAACTGACCCTTCATTGAAGGAATGTTTGTCCTTGAAGGGACAAAATCACTTTACTTGTACCTATATTGGAATGTGTTATTTCATTTCTGTATACGATGTTTTCCCCGTCCTTGAATATTTAATTTCCAACACAAATAAACTCAGAAAGAAGATCAGACATGCGTTACAGTGCCAGTAGATTTGTAGTTTCTATTGCCATTTCGTTTTGCTGTAATTAATTTGATCTTTATCCAGCCTGGTCGATTTTTCGGACAACATCTACAAAATATTCGGACAAACGTGTCTCTAAACTGCTTACTCATACTACAATACAACACAAAATTGATGGCATTATTACATAGCGCAAGAATATCCAAAACATCTCCAATTTTGTTGTAGAACTCCTGCTGTAGCTCCTTTATGAATATCATAAGAAGTGTTAACATTCCTTGTGGTAGTTCTGTAATTAGGAACAAGACAACAACAGCCAGTAACATGCCGGTTGTCCTGTTGTGTTCGTGATGGCGGTCGGCGTCTTCTTCCCGACCTTCACTTTTTAACGCCATCCTCTTTTTATAAGCCTTATGCATGGCATATATCAACAAAAACGTAAGTATCGTTAGAGCAGCACAAGGAACGAGTTTAATTAAGACGGCTTGGATATAAAAATTAACATCGTGAATAATTCCATTCCGCATGTCATAGACGTATTGATAATCCCGATACGTTTCGTTATCTATTGTACGATTTTCGTAACCGTACTTGTAGCTATTCATGATAAAGTTTGGAATTAGTGCAATAAAAACGCATATAAATACAACCAAAATGACTAATTTTGCTCGGTAACGTGAACACCATTTGTGGACATTTGTCGGAAACCAGATATACAAAAAGCGGAAGATTGCTAACGCAATTGTCAACCATATAGCAATCGTGTGGCAAAATATGCTGAAGCTAGCATGGAATAATAGGAAGCACATCCATGCGTAACTTCTTGTGCCATGTGATCCAGGCGGATGATTCTCTTCAACAAGTATGTACCACCTCATAGCAAAAGGGACGTAATCCAACATTTTTAGAATGTCCATAACAGCCAACCATAGCAGAATTAAGTTGGTGATTGAAATAATCATATTTTTCCTCGTTAGTACAACAATGTTTGCAGTATTTGCTATGATTCCAAACACACATACCACAACACTTATATATCCATGAATACTCCCAAAAGCTATTCGAAAATCCTCCAATGAATCGATAGTAGCCTGATCGAGAAATGTGCTGCTTTTTTCCTCGGTGGTGGAATATGCTGTATCGTTCTCTGAAGGGTGAAAGGAAATATTTATATTCACTGACAGGCCTTCCACCGGGGAATTGTTCCGTGTTATATCGTAAACACTCATTTTTTATTTATTTATTTATTTTTTTTTTTTTTTTTTTTTTTTTTTTTTTTTTTTTTTTTTTTTTTTGCAAACTGTTTAATTTAACTGGTCTTTGGTTAAATCAAACTTTGAAACTACGAAAACTTGTTTCTATTGGTTATTTGGCCAATTTGGCGTATTTAACCATCATTTGTTGTCCAGTTATCTTTACAAAGTTTGCGAAAATCGGAATTTCAAAAAAAATATTTTTGTCAATTCAAATAGCAAACACTGGTAACAAATAACAAACAATTTTCTAACCGCTCATTTTCCAAAATTAATCAGACGTTGTACTGACATGATCCGATATCCAGCAAACCAAGAGAATGTCCAATATGTAGATTCGTATTTTTTCATTCGTTCCAATACCTATTTCCAGACAACATATCGTTCTTGAATTAATCATTGTCTCTAGAATTCGCTTCACATCACACCATGATTTATTAAACCTGAAAAATAAAAATATAAATTGTAAGATTTCTGATTCAGTGATCCAATATAATTAAACGAAATGTCGGAAAAATATAATGAATTATTTCTCTAATGATCACTCTAACTGGTTTGGAAGTGCCTATCAGCACGACTGTCGCGTGAACAAGCATTGGATGAGGATTTTTATCCCCACAACTGTCGTGCCGATAGCCTCAAACTACTAATTATACCAAACATAGTATCAGTTAGATGCTGTACGTCTTCCGCCCTCGACGCGGGTTTTTTTAATTTGCTCTAATTTAAACTTGTTTGTGGGACTAAAGACGTCACTGATAATAAGGACATCATAACCGTTTTATATTTGTTTACGTGATAGATATAGTGTCCTATAGTCCTTGAATTAAAGTACCGCGAAATAACTGGTTTGTTCTAATGAAGAAAACACATTTCATGAAATAGGTTATCCGTAGTGAAATCAAAAACAAACATACTAATCCATGTCCGAATCACAATCCAGAAGCAAAGTAAAAACGTTGGAACTGAGAAGTCAGATAAGACAAGTGAACTTCCACCAGGGAAGTGAGGCCGGGTGCTCCGGAAGGGTAAGCATCTCCTGTTAAGCTGACTTCAAGAAACACAAGTCCATTCACTGTGAATTGTGTACAATATCCTGTATTGTATCGAAACACAAGACTGATGCTGCTGTCGTTGTTACCTAGTAAAGTGAAAACAAATGCATTTTAGGGATTTAGGGTTGTTTATTTTCCTGTGGTTTGGTATGAATGTGGCGAGTGTAGCTAGCTAAACAGGAGGAGCTTCCGGAGCACCCGGCCTCGCTTCTCTGGTGGAAGTTCACGTGTTTAACCTAATTTGTCAGTATCCCTCCAATAGGTTCTCGTTGAACCATGTTTAGAAAAAAGTCACAAAACACTGTGTTAAGGAACTTATTAACACACGGGCTATTTCACTGCAACAACGTTAAAACACATCAACTGAGCTGAAATGACCGTGGTTGCCATCAGACTATCCCTCCAAAATCATGTTTATAGCGAAATCACAAAACACTGTAGCAAGAAAATATACTTTTTAAAGAAAGAGAACAATTTTGTTCTTCGACTATCCTCTCAAGATTCAAGTTACACTGCAGTTATATGTGTATTCACCATTTAAACGAATTTTATTACCAACTTGCGTTATGTAACTTTTAAAACAAAATCAAATTAGTGTTTTAACTTCCTGTTTAAGTCGACAAAATGTAATGCATATGAATCCTGCTATTCTTAGAACTACAGTTAGTTTTAGTCAAATATAATGTATGTATGTGTATGTTTGTATGTATGTATGGTCTGGTAAATCTGCTGCCGAAAAATCGAAAAATATGTGACATTTCACGATGTTTATAAGATATTTTACAACATATATATATGTGGAAATGTCAATGGACATTAAGATAATTATATAATGTATCTAATTATCTGACAGCTACTTTAATTGTAATTGTTAATCTTCATTTGAATCGATAGAAATTGTGAACATAAAAATCCCGCCCCTATATACTCATATGGTATTGTATTCTTCAGTCATTTCAAAATAATCGTAACACTTATATTCCACTAAATGGTCAAAAATGAAATTTTGAAATCAAGCTTTTAATGTATCTAAAAATCACAATGTATAAATGGAGAACGAAAAATAAATGATTATACATTAAAACTAAAATAACAAGAACTGTCTTTTGAGAGCCAAATACCCCCGTCCCCAACAGTTAATGTTTTCCCGCGACGTGGACCTTTCCAATATGACCTTGATTCAAGGTCATGACACACATTTAGACCATGAAGATTATTCATGCGATGTGTTATGACAGTTTTCCAAACCAATTATGAGAAAATTTTAAGATAATTATGGCCCGGACACTATTTTCCACAGACAGACAGACATGGTGATGTGATGGTATATACCTCCGCTAGCTATTTGCGGGGAGGGTATAATTTTACTGTCTTTATTTTATTGGGCCGCTACTGAGGTTATGCAAACTTTATTATCAATTTAAGCAAAACATAAACTTTTATTACATGTATTTAAATGACATAACGACAAACGACAATGAAGCAGGCAAAATGCTTGTATCATATCCATGTAATATCGGATAATGCACTTTTAAATAAATCTTGAACTCTAGAATTACAACATGCATTACGTATTGAGACATTTCGTAATGTGCATATTGTATATGATTCTCGGAATCACACCAGAAATTTAAAACTAAATGTAGATTTTTGAATGCTTTATATTTATATATTGCATATAAAAATACACTTTATATAATCAGTATTCATTTAAAATCCGCCTACATGTACATAAGATTTCGTTACGGAGATTAGAATTCGTCTTCTATTTTTACGGTGATCAAAGTTTCAGGTTTATTGATATAGAACCAGGTCCCTGTTTCACAATCATTCCTAGCTAAGATTTTCCTTAACTTGAATTGAGCAATTTTTGGCAAGCTCTCTTTGGAACTAGGAATAAACATTTTGTCAAAACAAAATGCAGATACATACACGTGTTATAGTCTTGAAAATGTCACCTCAAATTTCTAATTATCTTGACAATTAACACAATTATAGAGGTTTTTAATTTGTCAGATTAAATTGAAGTTAAGGAAAATCTTAAATTAAGAAATCATTGTGAAACCGAGCCCAAGATATATTTTAGCGTCATATATCTGATTTTATATTTTAGAATACGTTTAAGCAAATAAAACAGTAAAAATACAAACCATATGAAGAAAAAATAAGGACACAAATAATGTCCAAAGTTGTGGTCAAGAACTGCTTCCTATCCTATCTATTCTATTGTCCAAATTACCAATTACCGTTAAATAAAATAAACCACATATAATATTATTCCGACAAAAATGTATTCCTTGAAAACAATAAAGAATTCAAAATATTATATGTTCCGTGTTTGTAAAATTAAAGCAACACAAGTAACAGAAATAATTGTATTTAACAGACACACATACTATATATACTAGCTAGTTAAGACAACTTCACAAGATGTTATGAAATAGCATTGTTCGATTATCGATTTTACTAATGATGTCAATATTCTTATCTTGTTAGAAAGTTCTCCATAATGAAAGAATATTGCCACCCACGAATTCTTATCAAATAAAATAAAAGTCTCGTGAGTAGATTATTGATTGATTTATCAATTAAGGAAGATGTTGTCATTAGAGAATTCAGGATTCATTGATAATTTGACATAATCAACCTGTATTGTAATAGTAAAAGATGTCGTCCTGGATTGTATATTAGGTTAACAAGATTGCGTACATCCAGTGGTACCATGGTACTCTGTTACAATGTCTTTATTGATTAAAAATATAATTAATTAATAACAAAACTAAGGTATTTGTAAACGGGTTCTTGTACATGGCGTGGTTCGTATATGATCAGGTCTTGCAGGTGTCTGGTTTTGTTTTTTTTTTTTTTTTTATTATTTATTTATTTAATATAATTATTTATTGGCCTCTCTCTCTTTCTCTCTCTCTCATTTCTTCACTTTATTCACTTTGTCACTTATAAATCTGAAGGTTACTACGCGAGTTGCTACATAATGCATATTATTATTGGGCTTTTTTATTTTAATTTAATTCGGGTATGGAATCTTGTGTTTGTTTTTGAATAAATTTATTCTCTGTTTTTACTTCTTTGAAGGTAGGTAGATGATTAAACCTCTCTTAATATGTGAAGTTACTTTTTCATGCATCATATGCATCTACTTACAATTGACATGTGTACATATTGTAGTCAATACAGTGTTAAAAGATTATTCACCAGTAATTATTTTATTGATAAAAAACCCGTGAACAGTAAATATCCCTTGTGAGCGAATAAACAGAGAAACAATTAAATAAACGACCATGATTGAATAACGTTACCTAATAAATCACCGATTTTGACGCTGAAAAACATGCACGTTTATCGTATCAGTCTACAGGGATTTGCTCGCTTTGACAGAAACCGATGTGATTCCATAACACGGATCTTGATTGGATGTCAGTAATCGTGTCGTGTTTACTGTTTGAAAATATGAAAATTAAATTAATGTGTTTTAAAGGTCTATATAACCCGGAGGAGTCTAAATGAAAGCGACAAACAGGAAATAGATCCAATTCACTTCGTATCCACCAGACAAGAAACATTGTTCCTAACATCGTCTCAGAAGTCAGAAACCTTTAATTAGGTAAAATGTCAGTAATTGCTTCGGTGAGGTTTCTTGAAATGCTGATATCATCATGGTTAGGTCTACAAGTGTTGTTCTCAAGAGTACAGAAGTTGTTATTTTCCTCACGTAAACATTTTTGTTATCCAAAGTATTGCATAATTTCTACTGATGTTAAATGCAATGCCCTCTTTGACATAAAACTCGATAGCCACTTAAAATCTATCTGCGAGGCATTTTCTTTCCTTTTGTTATGTAATTATAATTATATAATTTTTTCTGGAAGAAAACAACGAAGTGTTCTCTATCACTCAAACTTACAACAAAACTCACACACACACACACACACACACTCTCTCTCTCTCTCTCTCTCTCTCTCTCTCTCTCTCTCTCTCTCTCTCTCTCTCTCATACACTCTCTCAAATATGGGACACATTCAAAGAATAAAAGAAAGGTTCAAAGGGTACTGGACATTGGACTTTATTTTGAAAACTCCATAGCGGTCAACTAGACAAACGTCTCCAACCAACTCGAGATGGTATGCTATTTCTGTTTTACATTAGATGTTGGTATAATGCCTAAAACGTTTTTCATCTTTAGTCATACTTCTTATTTTTTAATTTAAATTAAAAACAATAATCGAGTGTTTGATTATTAACATATTGTTAATATTACCAGAAAACAGACAAAATATAGCCATCCTTCTTATTTTTTTATATTGAATTATTTAAAAGCAATAATTGGGTGTTTGATCCATCATCAACATATTTATATTACCAGAAGAACAAACAAAAATATAAGATACGGTTTATAAAAAGGTTTTCAGAAACACGTGAATATTTTATAATGTATAATTTTATTTCAATTCTCAAGCCATTTATATGGGACAATTAAAGTCTTCAACTCCTGAATCATAACAACGGGTGTCCTTTGAGTCACCCTATCAAGTGCAACATGACAAAAGCAATATTGCTGATGCAACATCACATGTCTCTATTTGTTTATTATAACTGTAAATAAACTTATTTTTATTTTCTGTTAATTCTTAGTTCTTCTGACTCTAATTGCATATTGCTGTTTCATTAAATGTGAATTAAGGCATTGTTTTGAACATGTGGAAAATGTGTGTCACTTTTGTTAATCGAAATTATAGAACTTAATATTTGTATGAAAATATACATCTTGTACTTGTTTGTATCTTGTTAATTACTATAGAAACTATGAAAAAAAATTCTGTCAATATTTTTTCATAATAAACTGATTTTGAATAAAAAATATTTTTATACACCGTTTTGTATTGCGGGACACTAGATTATCATTAAAACATAGTGAAAGGGGAATCATTAGGGATTAAGTGTTTAACAGATAAAATGTGTATTTGAACTTTTGGTTAAGCATATGAGATACTTTTGTCTATTCGCTTAGTAAAGGCTGTTGGTTTTCTAGGGAACTCTGGTTTCCCCCACCATCCCCGAACCTTCGAAATAAATGAAAGAATCTTCACTGGGGCGTTAAAATCCATTTGAAAATTATTTCTCAAATTTTTCTATGGAACTAACTCTTATTCCTTGACCAGTGAACAATCAACGTCTGTACATGAATACGAATTAATAAAAACCACATCATTAGTTAATATCTAAACAACATGAAGACGTGATCAAAATAAAACCCCATTTAGCAAAAGCTGATAATTTATTATGCAATGAAAGCTAAACCCAGTAATTATCTGATAAGATTCGGTTCATATGTAAAGAATAAGAATTAGCAGATGATCTAAATGCATTAATACTGTCAGTGGTATTTCAATGAAAAATAATTGCGTAAAAATTCAATAAAAATCTTATCAAAGTGTAATGCCAATGCCTCATTGATACAACACGAGTTTACACTGCATCAAAACTGAATTCTAAGTAATGACATTATATGTATTTTACGTGACTTAGTATTAAACAACCGATGACAATTGTCAGAGAAAACATCAGCTCTAAAATGTGTAACTAATTAATGAAATGCCTAAAAAGTGTAACGAATCGCCTCGATGGGGATAAATTCATTTGGGTGCACTGTATGATTCTGATAGCTTAACTTCAGGAAACAGTAACGATATATTGACTGCTGTTATTCAATCAGAAGATTTAATTAAAATGTAATTCCATGTATAAAATCAACATCAATAACAACGTTTGAATGTTTTTACTTGTGAAACTGCGTTAGTCCGTATTTAAGCTCTGAACATGCTGGCATGACTTACATTTAATGTGAGATTTATTCTTAAATAGATATTGTCATATAGTTTTGGGGTTACATTAAATATCGGTAACGAACCGACTTTCCAGATTTTAAGACATGTAATTTCGATTAAGAAGAGTGATTATTGTAAGTCAAACATTTTACAGAAACTTTCATACATTGGAATAGGGCCTTTCGGCCGTCTGTGAATCCTCCTATCCGGATATAAAATATTCTCAGCAATTTGACATTATACATTTGTGTTGCCCTTTGGCTTATGGTATGTAGCGTGTATAATGCGCGCGTGCACTCATGCGCCAGTGCGTAGAAGCGAAGTTTATTTTCAATATGAGGTCATGGTCAAAGGTATGGATAATGATGGCCTTATCAATATGAGGTAAAGGTCAAAGGTATAGCTAATGATGGCCTTATGAATGTGAGTTCATGGTCAAAGGTATGGGTAAAATTGGTCTAAATTATGGTATCTATAATTCAATAATTACATGGGGTTGTGACATTGTCGCTGTGACGATGCGACTTGCAAATGTCGTCGATTTCAAACAGATTTGCCAATTTCTTTCAGTTATTCAATGCAAATTAATTTCTCTGTTAATTTGTTGCATTTGGGTTTCTACAATTTGTTTTCTGTTTTTGAATTAATAAAAATAAGTTTTGCATCACCTTTTTACTCCTGAATTTGTTTTTTATTAAAGAAAGTGTTCTACACAATTGTTTACTTTTGACTTCTCCGCACTATTTCAGTAAAGAAAAACTAGTTTCCTTCGATTGTAAATGAAATTCACAAAAATAGTTTCAAAATGTAAAACTAAGTGAATTTTTATGTCATACTTATCAACAATAATTGTTATAAGCATCTCAGTTGTGTTTAAATGTAATTATAGCTTTTCAGTGCCAACGGTTACTTGTCACTTTAATTTGTCAGGCTCACTGGGCCTGTTGTTTCCATTCAGCTACATTGAATCGAAACCAGTAGTGATCGTTTCACACGTTTGTTCAAAACAAAAAGGGTCTTTTACAAAGAATGATTCCTAAAACATGTTCAAAAATGACAATCGAACTTAATTTTCCAATTCGATGATAAAAAAATCCATACAACTATTTGAATCATGATATAAAAATCGAAAGAATCCATTATACAAAGCTCTCTATTAAAGGTGATTATCAATTAACAATGCACATTCCAATGGGAAAACTTTGATATGAATTGCAACATAGAAATATTTATCCCTTCAAGGACCCACGTGTAAATATCTCATTTAATTTTTAATTAGTTTACTAATTCAAACGTCACAGTCGAAGATGAAATTAGCTTTTTGTTAGGTTGATTACTTGTTTGTGAATGAGACTTTTGCTGTAATGCATAACCATTAAAACCTTCCTTAATCCATGTATAATTCAGAAATATACAAATGTAAGTTTCATGTTTACTATATATCCTATTGTGTAAACTTTGTATTAGTTTTATGACATATGCAATCACTTTACACGGAGTAAACATTATCTAGGGCATAAAACTGACATAAATATATAATTGAAGCAATATAGATAATAATGTCAATCGTTAAATATTCCCATGATGAGTCAATAAAATGGTGAATATGAAAGGATGTAGTCCTGATTCAGCAACAAATACAGGTTATGTATAGTACAGACCTGTCGAAAGTTAACACAGAGTTAATTAGTTGTGATGAGCAATGATATTCAACGTCTAAGTCAAGACTATTTCACTAATATCGAGATGAATCCAGCTGTATGTGAAAGTGCAAAAAAGTGCGTTTCGCTGATGGTTTTTTACAGCAGGATTATTTACCGTGCCACGGGAGCTCCTTTGTTTTAAGTTCCCATCCGAAAGAACCGTGACTTTCATTTCTTAACGCCGATTGCTAGGCAAAAGAACACTGAACAAATCTCAGCTCTTCGTTTATCTTGTATCTTGGCTTTTTTTGTTTGTTTTGTCGCTGCTTTGTAAGTCTTGGTAGTTTTGTGGTCACTACTTATACATTTCTCGACCATTCGGCAGCCGGCTCCTTTACGTGTAATATAAAACTTCCAACAGGTCTGTACTGTAGTTAAAACAAGTTGTATCTTAAGATAATGAGTATTATTTCTAAATCATTTAGTAAACAATTGTTTTATTAAGGATAACAACACTAAAGAGAATAAATATAGGGAACTTACATTACGAATGTTCATAAATGTTGATACACCCAGTATATGCGTAGTGTTGAGATTCGCATATCGATTATTGAAGAATACTTCATAGATACAATCTTAACTGTAAAAATATTAGATCATGTTCGAATTTTTTTCAAAATTTTCATTTATACAAAATCGAAGTTTTTGACTGTTTCTATGTGGAATCTTTTTACAATCCGTTTACAATCTTAAAATAGTTGTTATTATTAGAATTCAGAGGTGGGTAATCCCCGAAATTGGCCGAAAGTAGTTCCGGTAGAAAACGTTGTTATTAGAAAATAACACCGTGTTTTTGCTAGACAAAAACCAATGAAAATGATCCGAATTGTGTAACAACGTGAAATGCTCGATGTTTATCACATTAATATGCATGTTCTTCATTGTTGTCATTCGAATACTTGAGACATGTCATCATCACATTAGTTCAATTTGATTGGTTTTTATTTTGAACGGTTAAATGATTTTCCAGATGCATTGTGAAGTACTGAATGTATTTTGATACCTTAATTTGATTTTTTAACCATTGTTTATTTTGAAATAATTAATGCCTTCTCTGGTGGATCAGAACATCCAGAAAGGCAACAAATACACTTCGAAGGTCAGACGGTAGACTTGAGGTCTGCACCAATGCTCAATTCTCTCACTCAAATATCAAAACGATCATCGTTAAAACATATCAATATATCAAATTAATACTTTATTTACTTATATTCAAATTGTTGTCGACCGAAGTTGTCATTCTGAAAACAGTCGAATCCTATAATAGCATTTGTAAGACTCTAAACCTAATTTGTCTGTACCTTGTAATACCGATGGTTACATCATCGGCGCCACACCATGCCTACTAAGTGTGTTATCACGTCAAATGATCCAGTCACTTCATTTTAAATGTGTATATTATGCAGTATAGATATTAATCATGGTCAGTGGTTTTCTAGAATTAAATCAACCAGTTCGTTCAAAATCCTAAAAGCTAAATAAAAACTTTGAAAACTGACAAATGACATCATAAATGGAACGCATTTACTTCAACCAGGAATTGAAGACGGTTTGTTACGCAGTGTTATGTATTAAATGTTATGTTATGATGTAATAAATGACACGTAATGTAATACCTAACTTGTAGTGTAATAACTTCTTTCCTGTAATGTAATAACACCGACTAAAGTACTAATTTCTTTTTTTGAATTAATTGAATAAATTATCGAGTTACCTCTATCTGTTGAACATTAATTATATAAACATATAAAGATTATTGGCTACACCAAATGCTTTAAACACACCAATGGGTACAGTTGTGACATTTATCTAAAGTTGGGAATTCTATAAGTGGCCTTAATATGTTACTTAAGACTAAAAAAATTGATTCCAAAAGCCTTGAACGATAGACAGATTTATCAGCCTTAACTGAATTACCAACAGGTCTTAAAGGTTATCAAAAACACCTTGGTATAATAAACTGCACAGCAGAAATAAATATATGCTCTGATATAATGCACCTACATATATATCTGAAATCGTCTTAATCTCTATTCCCAGCTTGAAGTCTAACAAATTTGGTCATAAATTCAAGTGCAAATTAGGAAGTTTTTTTTCACCTGAACAAAGTAATTGCAAGAAATGGTTATAATCTATCTTTTAAGCACTTTATTGAAACTTAGAAGCTGCGTTCAATAGTAATTAAGCAACATGCGATTTGTTCTTACACCAATATAAAGCAGGTCATAATAGCCATATTATTACCCTAGCGAATCCAGCTAATAATGTTTTCTCTCGTTTATTGCTTGCTTGGAACTGAAAATTAGACTTACAACATGGTAATGTTACTCATAATTACCACGTAAGTTATAAAGTATTATTTTAAGATACCCTTGGGATTTTGTCTGTACACAGATATAATAATTGGTTCTTGTAAGATCAACAACGCCCTCGATCTTGCAATAAATAACATATATATATGCACTGATTATTACTTAATAATTCTATATTTTTTAACAATAAAACATTTGTGATATTAAAAAGGCTTGTTTTAATACGTTAAATTTGTGGTGTTTTTCATGAACAATATCTTCGAAAAAATAGGTAATCCAATGCATTGTTTTGATAATAAGTAGAAATTGTTTCCATATTTTTTAATGAAAACTCACATAAATCCATGGGAGTATGGACAAATTTGACATTTTGCAAACTGAATATTCCGCGTAATTTCATAATGTTTTAATCATCCTATTGAAAACCAGTGAAATATTTGCGTTTTTGCTTTCTCTGAAATAGGGTAATTACATATTATATCAGTTTTATATTTACAGCACTAGACGGCCGTTTCGGAATACAATTCCTCATCAGTAGTGCTTGGACCAAAATCATGAAACAAAATTATTTTGAAGATGTTGAAAAGCTACCCAAAGGACCAAAATATATTTTACCAAATTAAGTTAAGGAAATACTTTGCATGAGGGAGTATACCTTAGTTTTTGAAAATTTTTAAATTTTAACTTGCAGGAAATTTAGACAATCATAGTATATTTCTGACAATTATACAAAATTATTGCCTACTGAGGTTGTGGTATCCTCGGGGCACCAGCCACCAGCAGAGATATCGGCTCAGGGGTTTAAATTACATATTATACCAGTTTTATATTTACAGCACTAGACGGCTGTTTTCATACGGATTCCAAACAAAAATATACTGAAGATACCATCAACAAAAGTTTTTGATAGATAACATATTTGTTGTGTTTGGTAACATAGTTTTTCAGCAAACAATCGGTATACTAATGGGTACAAACTGTGCACCATTGCTTGCTGATTTGTTCTTACGAAGCAGAATTTATGCAGAACCTTGTTAAATCTGGAGAGAAAACTGTCGCCAAATCATTCAACTCAACATACAGATACATAGATGACGTTCTGTCTCTTAACAATCCTAAATTTGGAGACTATGTAAATGTCATCTATCCTAGTGAGCTTGAAATAAAAGACACGACTGATTCCTCAAGTTCTGCTTCATATTTAGACTTATACCTGAATTATGACGCACAAGAAAGGCTACGTTTGAAACTTTATGACAAACGTGATGACTTCAATTTTTCTATTGTCAAGCAATATACCTGCTTCTCCTGCTTATGGTGTATTTGTTTCCCAATTAATACGCTATGGTAGAGCTTGTTCCCACTACGGGGACTTTGTACAACGAAGTAGGCTGCTTGCAAATAAATTGTTGACTCAGGGATATTGCAAGCCTAGGCTTGTCAAGGCCCTTAAAAAGTTTTATGGCCGTCATCACAGTATTGTTGATAAGTTTGATGTCTCTGTGTCCAGGATTGCCTTGGATATATTTGACGTCTCATAGTTCCATGTTCCTTTCACACAATTTTGATTACACACGTGACGGGTGTAGCTAGCTAAACAGGAGGTGCTTACCCTTCCGGAGCACCCGGCCTCACTTCCCTGGTGGAAGTTCACGTGTCTAACCTAACTTGTCAGTTCCAAAGTTTTTACTTTGCTTCTGGATTGTAATTCGGAAATGGATAAGTATGTTTGTTTTTGATTGAATAGGTGGAAGTATCAAACTTGGGATGACAAAGGTTTATATGCACCTTCTTGTGGTTCATCAATTTTTTTAGAATGTTATCATTGTCTTTTATTTTATTAAGAAACATAGACTAAACGAATTAAATGAACATTACATTGCACACATATCGCTAAGTGGTTGACATATATCCAGCTTTGTCAGAAACACTGCTACAACCCTGCCATAAAACAGAAGTGTTTAGACGAAGTAGGCTGCTTGCAAATAAATTGTTGACTCAGGGATATTGCAAGCCTAGGCTTATCAAGGCCCTCAAAAAGTTTATGGCCGTCATCGCAGTATTGTTGATAAGTTTGATGTCTCTGTGTCCAGGATTGCCCTGGATATATTTGTCGTCTCATAGTCCCATGTTCCTTTCACAAAATTTTGATTACACACGTGACGGGTGTAGCTAGCTAAACAGGAGGTGCTTACCCTTCCGGAGCACCCGGTCTCACTTCCCTGGTGGACGTTCACGTGTCTAACCTAACTTGTAAGTTCCAAAGTTTTTACTCTGCTTCTGGATTGTGATTTGGACATGAATTAGTATGTTTGTTTTTGATTAGATAAACATAAACATTTCCAGTCAAACTAGGTTACGTTATTTGTTGATAAATAAATAATAAATCACTAATGAATTAGAAGTTATGGTTTTACGCCTGATACTGCTAACCTAGATGTGGATTATACAGACACACAGGCTTTTTACAGAAACATTGCTGAACAACGTATCCCATGCACTTTTTCTTCATTTTCAATAATTTGAACCATTATTTCACACCAATTAACACCAATGGTTTGTAAGAACATTTTAGACTTTTTTTTGTACGTCAACGAGAGAGAGAGAGAGAGAGAGAGAGAGAGAGAGAGAGCAAAATTAAAACAATTTTACAGTACTAAAGAACTACTTGTCTTGAAGGTAAACAGACATTTTCTATATACAATGAAATTAATTAAATAAAGGACAGTCAATAATAATGTTGTTTTGTCAGGAAACAAACGAGTACTTTACTCTTGAGAACGAACTGAAGTACTATTAATGTTGATATCAATGTCTCAAGAAGTCTTACGGGTCTAATTACCAACATTTCGGCTTAATTAAAGCCACCTCTGATTTCTGAGACGATGCTAGCAGCAATGTGTTTTATGTAATGAAACAATGTGTATTATGTCCATATTCTGTTTAAGTCTCCTTTATTTAATCTCCCGCGGGTTTTGTAGATGCTTGAAATACGAATTAATTCTTTATATGTTGAAAGAGTTTGTATCACGTGAATATTGACATCCAATCAAGATTAGGTTAATAAAAACACCACCATTTCTGTCAAGGTGGATAATCTCTGTACGGCTAACGATGTAATTACATTTTTCTCAGTGGCGATACAGTGATTAATGATGTAAATGTAATATAAATCACATAGTTTATTCTATTTTTTATCCGTTTCATTTGCTTACAGCTTATGGTCATTTTGTGAATGTTTGTCAAAAGATATATTAGCAATTGTTTGTAAATATCCTTAATAGATAGCAAAGATGATATATAATAAGGCTCAGCTAATCAGTAAAATGATTTTCGTCCACAAGATTTTGATGTATTAGAGATTTTACCGGTTTCATGTGAATCTTTTGTAAACATCCTTTGTACTGCTTCTGATTCTAACCGCAGAATAATTCGCTATATTTATGGGCTCGTAATGGCATATAGATATGTAAGCAAAACATTAAAAGTTAAGAGAAATACAAAAATGATATCAAAATTTACGCCGACTAATACACTAGAAACAAATAAATTGATTTTGTTGATACAAAACAAATTGAAAAGTAGGTTGCTATGTAACTGCTTTACATTCTCATTTCTATAAGATATAAAATATAAGTCCTGAATTTAAGGTACAAATATATTTGAATATAAAAAAAATAAGTACTAAAACTAAAATGAAATAAACACAAATCATACAAAATTAACAACATGTCCGAATCACAACCCAGAAGTAAAGTAAAAACTATGGATAAAAAAGTCAACTTCCAACAGGAAAGTAAAGCCGAGTGCTCCGGAAGGATAAGCACTTCTGCTTAGCTAGCTACACCTGTCACGTGTGTAATCAGATTGAGTGAAAGAAACATGGAAGCATGGATCGTCGAAATGCACGACAATCCTGGTTACAGAAACATCAAAGATATCAACAATACTGTGATGATGGTCATACAACTTTTTGAGGGATGCTAAGACTGCTCAATATAGTATTTTCCGACTGTGGACAGATAGTCCGGGTAACGGTTAAAATATGTTGTGCAGTTTCCGTATTTGGCGAAACGAAATTATCAAATGTATTTTTCAATGGTTGTACACTTAAAGACTTTTTTAAGTTAAATTTTTTCGTTTCTACGTTATCTGATAGAAACAACTAAGGATTTAAAGATCTGAAAAAGTACATTAAATTACATATTATACAAGTTTTAATTTTAAGCATTAGGCGACAGTTTTGGAATACAATTCCTCACCGGTAGTGTTTGGAACAAAATTGTGAAACCATCTTTTTCCCAAGAAAGCCAGCAAAAAAAAAACAAGCCTTCATAACAGGGGACAATCATAAAACGTTCTACTTTGGTTGAGACTTTATATAAAACTAAATAGCGTCCAGCGGTGATGTTATAGTACTATACAAGGATGCGCCATCATCCCGATCATAAAACATTTTCTGAAAAACGTTAACACACACAATTTACAACGTCCTACACAAAAATTAATTACGAAAACAACACCTTTTGTAATATTCTTATTAAAATGCAAATGAGATCATCCCATTACTGAAATAAAGTTTTACTCCTTTATCTTAATATGGCTAATACATCATTATAGTAAAACTGAAATTGGTTAGAATGCCTTCTCACTTATACCAAATATGGATAATAAATCATTATGTTTGAAATCAATCAAAAACCGTAAAATCCGAATAATTTGCTTGAAAAGATAATATTTTAATAGAAAAGCAATTATAGGCTGACATTGATGGCTATGAATTGGGAAAGTAAGAGAAATAGGAAATTTCTTGAACGTCGAATGTCAAAAGATTTAAGACTTAAGAGAAAGTATCTGATTCGCTTTATGCTTCAAACACACGCCATTAAACAAGAGCACTAAATTCAGATGTGAATTATTGTTTTTAAACCTCATAAATGATATATTATACAATATAATACCAGCCTTCTATGCTTTTAGAAATCGTCATGACACAATAATGCATTCTTATTAAAATACATTGTAATCAATACCTCTAAGGATGTAACATTTCTGACATGACAGGATAAATATAAATGTGAAGATATGTATTTATTGTTCAATTATTCAGTCTTCTCAATTCTGTTCATTTGGTGTTGCCATTAATTTTAAATAAACAGTTGTTAAACGCCAAGGTACTTTCAAAATCGATATTTTTACCTGTGTTTTCGATTAAAAGCAGTGTCATTTTCCTTGGACCTCCATAAATAGCCCATTGAAACTGAATTTTGTTTAAAATAAAGCATAACCTTTAAACCATGTAGTAAAATAGGTTACACTAGAGTTGTTATGTATATTTACGAAAACGAATAAAAAGTCGTAATAGCGATATTGGAAGTAAAGATGTATTAATCAAACAGCAAAAGCAACGTTAATTTCAAACTCACGTCCGTAAAAACCGAACCATTCATCTTCAATAATGTTATCATTGGTTATATGATTTCATTGCTCTTGTATATAATACATATCATGCAATATCGTATTCAATAGAATAAACTTTTTTTGTTAGATTCTAGTTAATTTCGGAAAAGTATTCAGAATGTTTATCACATGGCATGATCATCGTTTGTTTGCAACGAAAACAGAACAGTCAAACAATTCAAATCCGCACAATAAACTCATGTTTGTCATTTTTATTAACAGAGGATTGAGATAAAGATTTTAAAAGTTATTACTATTTTTTTATTTTTTTTATTTTATTTTTTTTTTTTTTATTTTTTTTTTTTTTTGTGTGTGTCCTGTGAAAGAAGAAAATTTGATTTTAAGCACTTGCAGATAATTGAGTTAAAGTTTTAAAAAGTTATTTAGTGTTTTCCTTTTAAAGTCGAACTTTTGCGTGTTAAATACCATAGACTTGTTGCTTTTTTATACATCAAATCATTAAAAAAAGGTACATATAACATATGACAGAAAAAAGTACACAGATGCCGAACAAAATAAGTATCTTGTAACAAATTGCAGCTGATATATTTCAGAGAAATAACAGGAAACGAACACAAGGGAAGATTACGAATAAAAACTTTCGAAAATGAACGGCGAATAAGTTTAATGGTAACAACGAAGGATGGTCTTTTGGTTATCTTTAATAACATCTAATGGTCTATTTAAAACCAACATATTTTGAATTCTAATTTTAAATTTTAATTTAATGTATCACTAATAAAAAATTACAAGTTGGAAAATAGAATACAAAGACGCACCACGCTTTACGATATTCAATTAAGAAACATTGTTTCAAAAAACAAGCACAAGCATACCGGTCCATGTTTAAATCACAACCGAAAAGTAAAACAAACTTTGAAAACAATTTAATTTAAACAACTGAACTCCCGCACATCCCCTATAAAGTGTCCTAACCCAATGGTGTTTTAGTTGGCGTGTTAGTGAAAAACTTAAAAGATGTTTTAGCTTTTTTTTTCAACTAAACTATTAGTATTTCGTCCATATCGCACATTTGGTTTGCCGCGTAATTTGTAGAACGTTTCTTTTAGTCCTAATTAACTACAGTCAAACCCGCCTATAAAAGCCACCCAACCTAAGGGATCCAGTAAAAGTTGTCTTAATGGACATGTGGCCATTATATACAGGTTCTTATAACATGAATAAAGAGCAATGATGATAAAATTTGACTGGCCTATAAAAGCAAGTTGCCCTTATATAGAAGTGACGTTTACGGCAGGTTTGACTGTACTAGTAATTAATATTCTAGTTTCCCTTTGTATTTTATGTCCTGCCTATAGTTAGCGATATGGAAATGTCGATTGTGAAATTATAAAAAAAATCATGAAATAGCAGTTTATATTTGTTGTTTCTCTTACGAAACTACTCATCTACTAACATTTGTAGTTCTGTTTATTAGCTTCACTGTTACCGAGCTTTAGCTGGTTTGCGTTGCAGTTTTATGTTGTGATGTAATGTTAATTTGAGGGTTTCAAAGGTACACTAGTATCACATTAACGTACTAGATGATACTGCAATGAATCAGTTGACTGGCTTAAAACATTTAATTGGTGCTTAATATAAAAAAATTCCAAAAAGGATAGTAGTCATGTGAAATAATTTAGACAATAATATACGTTGATAGATTTACACTTCTAACAGACTTCAGTATATTATAAAACAACAGAATAAAGTTTGTGCAGTTTCTGTTAATGCCAAATCTATAGACTTGTGTAGTACCCTCCGTCGTGCATTTTAAACACAAGGCGTTAAAATATTCAGTGTCCAACACATTTCACAAAGGTCCTTTTAAGTGTTTGTATCTGTTGCATATTCTAGTAATAAGATGTATATATAAATAAAAAAGTAAACGTTTTATTTATATTCATCAATCAAAAACAAATATACTAAGCCATGATCAAATAACTATCCCAATCGAAAGTAAAAGCTTTGAAACTAGAAAATAAAGTTAAACACTTGAACTTCTTATGGAATTAGGTCCGGGTGCTTCGGAAGGGTAAGCACCTCATGTTATGCTAACTTCACCCGCCACTTTAAAATCGAGATGAAGAATAAAAGCAACATGGGACTATGGGACGTTAAATATATACAGGGTAACGTTTGGTAACTTATAAACAATATTGTTATGACAACCTTAAACTTTTAGGCCCTTGATAAGCCCGAGCCTGTATTATCCTTGGTTCAACAATTTATTTGTAACCTGCTTGTTTACAATTAGATGTAAATGATTAATGGTAAGGTTAACATTTTAACAATGTACATAGTATCATTTTGAAAGTATGTCCGATGTCTGTGCAAGATATTTTGTTCCCAATGTGCGTATAAACGATATATTGTTACGTTTTGTTTTCATTCGTTTTATTGTCAAGGATCTTTTCTGAAGAAAAGCAACTTCAATATATTTGACGTCTCTTGATTTTGTTTTCCTTTCATTCTCAATTTTTATTTCACATGTTGTGGAAGAAGCTAGCTAGACCGGAGTTGCTTACCCTTCGAGAACAGACATCACATGCCTGTTGAAAATACACGCGTTTAAATTAATTTGCAAGCCTTCAAAATGAACCGGCATGCTTGTGTTTGATCTTACATCATTTTGATATTCACACGTTAGTGTCTAAAATCTGCCAAATGTAGGTACATGTATTACACGATCTAATTTTAGCCGCTTAAGTCATTAAAACACAACTTGATTCTCAGAGCAACTTATTCTACGTCTTGTTAAATTAATGGTAGAGTGATAAGCGGTGTGGTGATCTTTTGACCAAAATTAAAGTGCTTGATATCAATTTGACTTAACGCTCTTACTCGCATGATGTTTTATGACAAATATATTATTATTGCGTTTATATATAATACGCACAGAAATTATTATACCCTGAGAAATATACTGCCTCTAAAAACCAAGAAACCAAATGGACAAACCTCAAATTGATTTAACCTTTATTGTTTTTATGAGGCGGACTTGAACCTAAGCAGTTAAAGCAGTTTTAATTCAGAATTTGGCACTGTAGACAACTTGAACAACGCTACTCTTACTTTGAGGGGATGTCATTAGCCTAGTCCCATCTTCATATATACAGCAACAAAATATATTTGACGTCCCATAGTGCCATGTTCCTATCGCACAATTTTGATTACACGTGGCGGGTGTAGGTAGTTAAACAGAAGCTGCTTACTATTCCGGAGCATCGGACTCACTTTCCTGGTGGAGTTCATGTGTCTAACCTAACTTGTCAGTTCCAAAGTGCCATGCTTTCTTTCTGGATTCGGATATAGAGTGTATGTTTGTTTTTTATTTAAAATCTAGAGCCGTATCATTAGTGGTCTTAATAAGAATTTCGTGTTTTAGTTTTCCATTTTTAAATTGTATATTTCAAATAGATGAATAAAATTTGTAACAAAAAATCCTCTTGTCAAAAACTACTTTAACGCAGTACACTTATTTTAGTTTTATATAGAATCACATTATTTTGACATCTTAACAAGACAATGCAGAATTGAGACACATACAATAGGACAAAGGAATTGTAATATTCATAAACATTTTAGTTAATTTTAAATTAAATCTTCCATCGAGTAAAAGTTCCAATCATTTTACTTTTTCAAATTTTTAGCTAATAGCTTAAAGAGGGTTGTGGGATGCACAATCATTTTATATGTCATTTGTTCAATCGTAAGCTCTTAACTGAAAACCACTGGGTCTATGATTCGATAAAGGGATAAACCCGTAAAAAACGGAACACTTACAATGTTCTTTATCGTCATCGATTTCGAGAAAATATGACACCTCAAATTATTGCAGGTTTTGGATATTACTATTCAATTATGGAATTATTCCTAAATACAAAACTATTTTCATTTTTGCAATTTTCAAAGATTATTAAAATAATCATCACAAATACGACCATCCTGATGTCTACTATCAGAAACAATAAGATTTGTAATAAGTAACATCCTTACTTAACATTTGTTAAGGAGTTTTGTGTCACTATAATAATTTGACTTTATAAATAAATAATACCTGAACAAAAATGTAGAATATATATCTAACAAGATTTTCACAGATTATAAGAAATTTGATCATAAAGCTTTGATAGCATTTACAGAATCGTTATTTATCTTTACTATAAATCTGTTTACTGTAGGAAATGCGAGAATAACATTATACTTAAAAGCAATGTGTATGTTTGCAAATGGAATTATACCTTTTCTAAAAGGTTTTATAGATAGAAATCGAAAAGAAAATAGCCTAATATAGTTTTATTTCATTTCATATATTTTCAATTTTCTCAGATGAATGTCATATTGCTAAGTGCATAGGAGTTCTTAATCTCGTTGTGTAAATCGGTTACCCAATACTGTCCATTAGCAAGACTACAATAAGCAATTTGTACTGTATGTATGTAGTAATAATAAAGATAATAGATTCCTTCCATAAGTTTGATTACACACGTTGCTAGTGTAGCTAGCTAAACACGATGTACTTTCCCTTCCGGAGCACCCGAACTCACTTCTCTAATGGAAGTTCACGTGTGAAAAGTAATTTCTCAGTTTCAACGATTTTACTTTTTTTTGGGATTGTTATGTTGACATGGATTAGTATGTTAATTTTTATTATAATTGTTTGAATGTTATATTGTAACACTAAAATTTGTTGAATTATAGTTTTGATAATTAATTGTCAATAAATAGAAAATGGCGGGTGTAGCTAGCGAAACTGGAGGAGCTTTACCTTTCGGAGCACCCGGCCTAACATTCTAATGAAATTTCACGTGTTTAACCTAACTTGTCATTTTTCACTTTCCTTTTGGGTTGTGATTCGGATTTTGGGTTGTGATTCGGACGTGGATTAGTTTGTTTGTTTTTGATTTTTGAAAGACCAGGCTACAGTTTAACTAACAATCGTTCCGTAACTAAGATTTTTCTTAACCTCAATCTGGTAAGCTAAAGATCTAAATAATTTTGCTATATTCGTTATATTAATGATATTCTTGAATTTAGGGTGTCTTTTTCAAGATCATTTTAAGATTATTACATCTGTGTTTTTGTTGACGCTTTTTATTTGTAATGCGATAAAAATGGTAGAAAATTACAAGATTTAAGTTAAGAAAAATCTTAGCTAGGAAATGATTGTAAAACTAGACCCTGAACTATAATTTATAGTGTAAACCAGATAGCTGATTATCTTCAAATGGCTTTAACCAATTTAGTTTTTATTATTATTTATCTATTCTGTAATCTTTAGTAGAGGGGAGAGACCAATTTTCATATTTAAAAAACATAAAAAGTTTAATTGTTTGTTTCAAATTAAAACAAAGAAATACCCTTTTAAGAAACACGTACTTGGAAACAGCCAACGCACCCAAGAGTGCAAGACAAGGATAAAACGGTCAATCAAACAAAAATCATATATTGGGGCTTATGATTCTTAATTTTTTACTGGTAGTGATGTTGATAAAATAATATAGGAGGGCGACCAACAACTCAATGACTTTTATAACCAATTACCCAGAAATGCGGACATCTAGATATTAAAACAGATAATTTATTCATTTATAAAAAATAATAAATGTATTTTAAAAAAAAAACAGTGTTAAATTTTAACTTAATTAACATGAAATTATCAACACAAATTAACTTACAATAAATATTATTTAATTACACATTGGAAGTTAAACAAACTGATTTAGTCAGATTTAGTAAGTATGAATAGTCTTGAATAGTTTTAGAACATAAAAATTTAACATTAACCCATATGATAAAAATGAAAATGTTTAAAACTTATGTTTGTGTTTTTATATCAAATATATAAATTTGCGTGTTGTGTTTAATATCTAAAATAAACTCGTATATTTTTTTAATTACTTAATTCATTTTCCTAAATATGTTCACCCAAGACTAGATCGGGAGTTGAAACCATTCTAAATTAACGACAACAATTAATAAATAAAGTGGTTAAAATATAACTTTACGATCCAAGAAACAATCCACATGTTTTATAACTAAGAACTGAAAAATTAAAATATAATTAGGTAACAAAAGTAATTAATTCTCACCTGTATATAAGATCCTATCCCGTTAGTAATTCTATACTTTTACTATACCCTTCTAAGGTATCGTATTGTTCTGACTTCTCTCTTAAGACTTAAAGTGAAGTTTGTTACACACCACTGCAATATATAAGGGAATTCTAAGATCAATATTACACCGTGTATGATAATGTCATACTGCAGTGCTGTTTGGATATTACCTCTCGTTTGTTCCAAAAAGTAAAAAAAATACTTAAAATTCTATCTAATTCTAATTTCTTCAAAATCTGAAGTTTTCAATAAAAACAATATAATATACATAATATTGACATATTTTCGTAGATTTACCTTTATACATAACAAGCAAAACTTAACTATTGTTTTAGTACATTATCATATATGATATCGCAGTGTATATAGCAGATGTAGTAGGTAGGATATGTAATTAAAACCATTGAGCCGGTATTGCTACCGGTGGATGTTTCCTCAAGGATAAAACTCAGTAAGTAATAACTGTGTATTATTCTCAGAAATATACTATTGTATAAATTTGATGAGAGTAAAACTTTTACATTCTTAAGGTATACATCCTCATGCAAAATATTTTATAGCTAAGTTGGAAAAAATATAAATTGGTGCTTTGGGTACCTTTTTAATATCTTAGAAAAAACTTATTTCACAATTTTGAAATAGCACTTTTAATGAGGAATTGTAATCCGAAATGGTCGTCAAGTGATATTAAAACTAGTATAATATGTTATAAATATCTTCATATTGCTTTACAAAGACATTTGTGTATAACATTCACCGTAACTTGAATGAAAATGTGTAAAATGTACATATTTGGTAAAATTCGATTTAATAATAGTTTTAAACAAACAAAATCGTGATGAAAATTAAAACTGCTTCAAGAAAAACGGTGAAGTATTCCATGTATATAATGCATTTTAGCATTAAGGCAAACGCGGTGATTTCAATTCTTCTATTATCAAATTTCCTTCTCTATAACCATGCTTTCTCTGCTTTGGTATGTGTGTTTTATACGATATAGTAGATCTTGTTCCTTAAACAACGAAACAAGCCGTGTACTAATGTATTATTGACCAAGGTGTGTTACACGCCCTGACTTATCGATGCCCTCATAAAGTTTTATTATCGTCATAACAGTATGTTAATTATTTCGATACTAGTACTCTATATCCAAAACCTTTTTTTGCATATTTGAAGTGCTATGTTCTTTTCATTCTAAATTTCACTTTCTCACGTTGTGGGTGTTGCAAGCTAAACAGGAGATTCTTGCTCTTCTCTTCCGGAACACCCGGTCTCACTTCCCATGGAGGACGTTGACTCGTAAATCGATTTGCAAGTTTCAATGTTTTTACTTTGCTGTTGATATGAATTAGTATGTTGTTTCTGAATAATAATGTAGATGAAATATGTTTGAAAAGATTATGTCAATTGCACTATTAAAATAAGCATATCCTTATAAGTGTGATGATCTAATAAGTATGAGGTATCTGTATTCTGGCTAAATTTGTCATCCCATAGTGTCGTAAACCTTTTATCCTCAATTTTTATTCTACTTGTGGTCGGTTTAGCTAGCCAAACAGGAGGTGCAACGCTTCCGGAGAAACCCGAACTCACTTCATTAGTGGAATATCACGTGTTTATCTCATGTTTTAACATTTGTATTTATTATTCTGTTTTAAGCAAGTGTGTAGTTGTGAAAGAGTGTGTATGTGTTGACTGAGTCATGTGGAAATGCAAATTGAAATTATCAGTAAAGATATTTTTAGAAAATTTGAAATATTTGTTTTACGAATTTCTATTTAATCGGATATTTCTAATGACAGTGGCTTATAGTTTAAAAACTATTTTAGGATGAATCCTAACGAAGCAGCATAATGCGCTTATGAAGCATCACAGCATTGCGCAAGGAAGTAATATTTTAAATTAAAATAAAGAATTTATAAAAAATAACTTTTTCGCTGAAGGCCATTAAAACAATTAATATGTCAAAATATGATTTTGTCGCGTTTACAGTTTTCCATTAAAATATAAAACAGAACATTTAAAAGGCTACCGATTTGTCACAGGTGTCTAAACGCGTGTTGAAATTATTTGCAGTAATTATTTTACGTTGCTGCAATTTTAAATGATTACCTTAATTAAAGGAAAAACAGAATCAATTTAACCGAGAATAGAAAATAGTTTTCTAATAACAAATGTGAAAATATTTTATTTGCTGACCTATTAAGTTTATTGGAATATCCATATACTAAATTTCAATTTATAAAAGACAATAACAATTTATAACTGAACAAATATAAATGTACAAAACCAAATTCAACCAAGTACATACAACTACAAACAAACGATATTAGAAAACATACATGATCTTATGATTTTATTCGAAATTTCAGACTTACACACTACACCAAATTTCAATCCTACAGCATCAAACGGCTGTCTATAACAGGGTATTCCAATGTTTAATGATGAAATTAATAAACCTGCATACACAAAACACTTCACTGTGTTTCTTGCAGTACGCACTATAATGTACAGTCTTAATGTCTTAATGTGGTTTAGACCAATATATACAGTTAAACTGGAAATATTACAGTTAAAGCTTTACATATTTAGCCATATAAGCTGAATTTTAGTTGTTGATTCGGAGATCCTGCAGATCTAGGCATATCAAGGCCATCAAAAAGTTGCATGGCTGTCATCACAATGTTGTTGATAAGAATGAAGTATGTATCTATAATTATCATGGATATATTTGACGTTTTATAATTCCATATTCCTTTCATTTTCAATTTTTGATTTTACACGTTGTTGGTGTACCTACCTACATCAATTGTACAGTTTTTAAAGCATCTACTCTGCTGGTAGCATTGTGGTTTGAACATGTACCAACATTTTCGTGATGTGATCCGCCAAAACTTTGTACAGACAACAATAACACATGATCTATACTTATAACTGAAGACGACATTAAAATACACATTTTACAGATTTAAATGAGAAGTGATAGCCTCATGTAAGAAAATAATAATGTTTAAGTGTGTTGAGTATCTTGGTATAAAATACATTCTAGATCAATTTAGAAACTTTTATTGTCTGAAAGATTTGATATTGTTAGCTTGTCGTGTTTGACATCAGGTGATATTGTTGTATTTTCTTCATCGCAATAGCTGATGCCAAATGCATGCTTTTCAATCTTGCATCGTACAAATTTACTTTTATCAGGTGCCAAATGTATTCAAGAAACCAATTTTGTAAGCACTGGACAATTTGTCACAATGCCGCCTACTTGTTATGTCAAAAAGTCGATAATAATTTTTTTCTGGTGGCTTTTGTGTAAAATCCTATTGTTGTTGTTTGTAGTGAAACATGAAAATAATTATAATTAGTCTTGTTACTACGTTTGATTATTTTCTCAATAGGCTCGTAGAAAATCCGGATTTTTAATTTAATAAAAGCAATAATGTTGTTTGTGTTTTCGTCTGTCTCGAAGCCTTTGTTGAGTATAATATTACTGTTTTGTCGAGACAACGTTTTTGTATCAGACGAGGTTATCTAATTTCAAAAATTATCATGTTTGTTTTCTTACCAATTTATTGATTTTTGTGAATTTTATCAGAAGATATTTATTAAATAGAATTAATTTGACAGTCCCAAAATATTTACACATACGTAATGGGAGATATTTAACCAATGAGTTTTCGGAAATACTGGCGTCAAAAGATATGGCACAGAATAAACCAAATTGAGACAAAAACTTTTAAATTGTTGTAGGCATAATATGGTAAAATGTGGTGTGGACTAAATATAAGTTACGATTTATCTGAATACCAATGGCTTGAAATTTTAAAACTGAATAATAAGACTGTGTTAGTACATATTTAAATGATTGTTTTAAAAGTTCTGATACAAAGACATATGAATGACAAACCAGAATTACACAAAAAAGAGAATATTATTGTAAAACCTATTTGCTATCATATGGACTAACTCAGCATTTGGTAACATAATGTATTTAAAATGATAGTGGTACAGAAATACTTAAGTGATTGTCAATTGCTTAATTTGATAATTTGTTCCAAAACCTACTAAGCCTGTATAATAGTTTAAAGTTCATTAAATTTTAGCATATTTGTTATTTAATTAAATCTATAATATGATAATCTTGGTGACAAACATATCAGAAGGAGTGGGAAAAAACATTACTAATTTAAAGTTCAAGTCTTTAAATATGTTCAAGTGTACAAAAATAAGAAACTAGGATTGTTTCTTAAGTATCAAAACAAAATTGGTTGTATCCTACAACCAAGTTACCGATAACCACTAACATATCTAATTAAGACAATGGTATTGTTTGCAATAAACAGATATAACGGAGTATGTTTGCTTTTCTTTTGTTTGGAAAAATGATTAAGATTTAGTATGGGCTTGTTATGTGTTTCGTATTTGTAATCAAATATCAGAAATAGATCATTTCATTTACCTGCCAATGCAATTCTCAAAAATGTCAATGCGTTCATTTGATTTTTTTTTCATCGCATACGATGACTTTGAACATAATGTGGTCAAATAGATGACATTAGAACACAACATCAGTAAATACAGTCCATGTAATGACCAGTCATATGACAAAATGTTATTAATGGTCTAGTCTACATACTTTCAAAGACCCAAACCCGAATTAAAAATGTATTGGTTTAAAATTACATATTATACCAGTTTTAATTTTACATCACTTGACAGCCGGTTCGCTATATAATTACTCATCAGTAGTGCTTGGGTCAAACTTGTGAAACCAAATTTTATTTTTCCAGATGTTGAAAAGATACCAAAAGGACCGAGATATATTCATTGATCGATAAATGCATATCTAAGTTACTGAAAAGCTGCAGATTAACGCTGAGATAAAGATAACTAGTAACTGCAAAGCTATTGAAAGGTAATGACATATTAATTAAAAAATTAAAGTTTTCAAGATAAAGTAAAAAGGAACCGAGATTGGAGCTCCCGATAAGGCACTTATTCCCTAGATTTGTGTTAAAGTTTTGAAAGGCCTGCACTGCATTTATTCAAATAAGGAAACATTGAACAATTAAAAAAAACAAACATACTAATCCATGTCCGAATCACACTCCAGAACCAAGTTAGGTGATCAAATTTTTTAGTTATTGGTAGTGCTTCTACCTAAATAGTGAAACCAATGTTCAACAAATACCTAGGAGACTAAAACTATATTTTGCCAAGTAATTAAGAAATCAGTTCCAGAACACTTCTATTTATTTCGTCAATATCTTCAAATTGAGTTATTTATTAAAACATTATACATTTGCCTTTGCCTTAAGTAAAAACGACAATATGAGAGTGATTCTAAATTGCCTTATGTAATTATAAAGATTTCAGGAAACAACATTTAAGATAATTACTGATGTGCAGTGTTAAATAGTTTATAAAATTTGAGTTGATGTTTATTCTAACACGCGTAAATATTGATTAATTAAACGACTAAAAAGGTAAAACAAAACACCAACAGTTAGTAAGGGAAAGGGTATTTTAAAATCCAATAACATTATTATTTGGTTTTGAAAATGTATAGAGGTCTTCTACTCAAAATATAATTTAAAGCGTTCGTGGCCACTAGTTTTTGATTAGTGTTTTTAACTATCGCAAATAGACACAACTACACAATTACAATTCCCCTGTAATTTCATAAGTGATAATGTCGTGTTTTTATTCCTTTTTTGTTAGGTAAATGTGGTCGTGAGTTTAAACAAGTGGCCCATACACTCACCTGATAACTAATGGCTAGCTGATAGATTTAAAGAAAACATAAATACTGAAACCCCAATGACTTTTTTCTTTACATCATAATGACTGTTGTATCAATACCTACAACATTCTAATATACATGCCTATACAAAAAGTTTATAGTTTTCAAGATAATTAACCATTTCAGTATTGTTTTGCATCTGTGACCTTGATCTTTGAACCCATGACCTTTTTCTATACATCACAATGATCGTTGTATCAATACCTACAACATTCTAATTTACATACCTATACAAAAAGTTTATAGTTTTCGAGATAATTAACCATTTCGCTATTGTTATCCGTCTGTGACCTTGACCTTTGAACCAATGACCTTTTCTATACATCAAACTGATCGTTGTATCAATACCTACAACATTCTAATATACATGCCTATACAAAAAGTTTACAGTTTTTAAGATAATTAACCCTTTCGGTATTGTTCTGCATCTGTGACCTTGACTTTTGAACCCATGGCCTTTTTCTATACATCAAAATGATCGTTGTATCAATACCTACAACATTCTACAACACTGGCCCATATTTACTTCTCACCAAGTGTCATTGAAATTTGTCTTGTAGTTTCAGAAGAGATGTCGAAAATAGGTGTTAACGACGCACACACGCACGCACGCACGCACATACACACGCTGCGCTATTTCGGTCAGGTGAGCTAAAAACCTATCTAGATAATATCAATTTACGAATCACCGGCCACGCCCACAATGTTCCAACAAAGGTCCAGCGTGCTTGAATTAACCACAAAAAGAATGAAAGCTTAGTCTGAATTGTGTTGTTTAATGACGTCACTGACGCAGCTTTGGTACCGTGATGGCGGCTAGTGTCGGAACATAAAATGCATGACCGGCGACAAGTCAATTAAGATTTCACATGTAGCGGAAGTAGAGGTGTTTACCTTTTGGGAGCACTCGGACACGCTTCCCTGGTAGAAGGTCACTTGCCATTTTCAAATGTTTGTTTACTTTGCTTTGGAATAATGGTTTGTGCATGGATTGGTATGTTTGTTTTAATTTTCTAATGGTTCATTTGTAAGGAGAAAAGAAAAAGAAATTTGAACTGATAACATGTAATATAACAAACCTAAGCACACATTGCACAAATAAAACGGCCAATTACAATTTAAATAGTTTATAATATCTCATAACATTTTAGAGGATTTGTAAATTTATTGATGAAGTACCAATATAACACGAGATTAAATCGACAGAGGAGAAGTTAAATCGCCTTCACTGCAGTGCAAAGGTTTTAATAGAAATTTTACGACATTTTTAACATAACTGTTCGTTCTTCCTACCGTTAAAGCTTACTATTTCTGAACAGTACAACTAAAATAGAATGCAGTTCCATACATTTGGTATAACCATTCAGTAAGATAGAAAACGTGATGAACTCAAATTAAGATAATTGTTGTCAACCTGGAAAGATAAATATAGTTATATGGTGGAGAATATTTGTAATATTATGCTTGTGCAATGGAACTTTGCATGACTCTATGTGTATTGAAAGAAAGCAACGTTTATTTTTCGATTTAATTTTCGATTTTGATGATTCTGTTTTAATGTATGCCACTATAGATGGCATGTCTTCAGTTGTTAATACCTTAACACCGGTACCATATTCCCAATTTATTTGTTAAACCAGGTTGTGCATTTCGGTTGGTCTTAAATCTTAGCTACTTACTTTTTCTTTGAAAACTTCTCTCGAGCCTGAAGTGTATCAAAGAGGAAATAATCTACAAGGTATTTTTGTGGTCAGTTCTGAAAATGTTAGCACCTCTTCCCTAGCTTTCCATGTCCGCTACATGTAAAATCAAAATCGGAGACGGAGCAATCAAATATGGGACGTCAAATAAATCTACTGTATTTCCATAAACTGATGGCACATGGTTTTTATTTTTTATTTCTTTTAATTGAAAATGTTTCCATTAAACTATCAATAAAATGCATTTAAAATGCACTGACCTAACCAAATTATATTTTTAATTAAAAACATTACCGTTCAGTTCTGTATATAGAGAAATTTTGCGAAAATATGGAAATTTGATCAAGTTTATACACCAATTGGTCCTTATTCAAAGTTACATCAGGGCATTTAGGGTCAGGTATGTCATTGTTGCTCGGGTTTTTTCCAGGTGTGATCATCATGAATATTAAGATTATGACATAACGCGTACGTTTATAGTTGTTCCTAGTAAGAAGGTACAGAAGGGATAATTTTGACATAGTCAGATTTGTTGTTTTGTTAAAAAGTTAAAAAATTGCTCTATATACAGAATTAAGTTCACTTTTTCATGAATGAAAAATATTTTTCCCTATTAAGTCAGTATATTTTGTATTAGGTTTTGACAATTTTTTTTGTGAGTTTGATGGAAAAAATGACTATTCTTGCATTTTCCATGTGCACTGAATTTATGGAAATACAGTAGGAACAATTTGATTAAGATTGATTATGAGACATTATTTTAAACAACAATATTGTTATGGCGGCCATAAAACTTTTCAAGGGCCTTGATAAGCCTAGGCATGCAACACATATGAATAAACAATGCTTGTAAGCAGCCTCTTCTTATTTCAACGGTTGTGTACTAGCAATAAGTGGTGTCATAGATTTATTGTTGTAAATCAAACACACCATAAGCAGGAGAAGCAGGTGTTTTGCTGCATAAAAAAACAATAATCGACATGATAAATCACGTTGTCATATATCAATAAATTATTTTTGGTGTTATAATTGCGGTATCAGTTCGAACATGAACCAGATTCCAAAACAGCAGTCGTGTCTTTCCGTATTTCAAGTAATTGCAGATAAATGGCATTCTTATAGTCTCCAAATAACACACTAACTTGTCCAAAAAAAATCAAACAGCAAAAGTAAAAACTTTGAAACTGACTAATTAGATGAAACTCGTGAACTTTCACCATGCAAGTGAGAATAATTATTGAGAATTATAATTAGGTGGGTAATAATTAAGGATTATATGTTTTAAATTTGTTGTTTGGTGTAATTTACTACAAAGCGAATCTACAAGGTATTTTTCTGGTCAGTTCTGAAAGTGTCAGCACCTCTTGCCTAGCTTTCCATATCCACTGCGTGTAAAATTAAAATCGGAGACGGAGCACACAAATATGGGACGTCAAATTATTCTACTGTCCGTTTACTCTGCTGGAGAGAAAGGAATGACCTAACATTTCAAAGATTTGAATGACAAGGTTAAAATCAATTAATCATTTACTTACATGAGTCGAGTCGTTGCTGATAATCCTTATTTTGATCTAATCCATGCATTACACCTCCTTTAATGCACCAAACGTGTTTTGGATGGGTGTTTACAATGGTTAAAATTTTGACAAAATGGCGGAGTCTTTCGTGTGACGTAATGATGATGGAAGAATTTATTATTTACGTAGGTTCGCGAGGGGTACAATGAAGGGAATTTCAAAGGTCGGGTTGAGTTTAAAAATTTGAATTTAAGTCAATTTGAAAATGCAGAAAGGTAGTTCACTTTATTACTTTATTAAATCGATTTTGGTCATCCCAGTTACGCAAAAATCAATCCGTTTTTGAGCTGCACTAACCTACGTAAAAATTCGACTCTTTCGTCATGACTATGCAACATAAAGAACCCCGCCATTTCGTCAAAAAGATAACCATTGTAAACACCCACCCAGGTTATATTTTGTCGCATAAAATGATATATTAAGCAAGAATGGAACCGAAACAGAAATTTTCAGTTACGACTCGGCTCATGTAAGTAAAAGATTCATTGATTTGTACCCGTCGTATTGAAATTCATTTTGCGATCTTGCTTTCTCCGAAATAGGCTAAATAAACAGTAGAAACAATTTGATTAAGATTGATAATGAGAAATTATTTTAATCAACAATATTGTTATGACCGCCATAAAAGATTTCGAGGGCCTTGATAAGCCTAGGCTTGCAACACATATGAATAAACAATGTTTGTAGAAGCCTCCCCTTTTTTCAACGATTTTGTACTAGCAATAAGCGGTGTCATAGATTTAATACTGATAAACAAACACACCATAAACAGAAGAAACAAATTTTTGCTGTCATATATCAATAAATTATTTTTGGTGTTATAATTGCGGTATCAGTTCGAACATGAACCAGATCCCAAAAACAGCAGTCGTGTCTTCCCGTATTTCAAGTTAATGCAGATAAATGACATTCCTATAGTCTCCAAATAACACACTAACTTGTCCAAATAATAATCAAACATCAAAAGCAAAGAACTTTGAAACTGACTGATTAGATAAAACTCGTGAACTTCCACCATGCAAATGAGAATAACTATTGAGAATTATAATTAAGTGGGTAATAATTAAAGATTATATTTTTTAAATCGGGTTGTTTGGTGTACTTTACTACAAAGCGAATGATAGTTTCTAAGGAAACTTTACCATACACTACGTTGTTTCATAGATTAATTCGAAGAAACAGTAAAAGCTGAGAACGAAATGTTTTATCGTATAATGTGCCTTTTTACATATAAAGCTCAACTATAAAGCCAACAAACTAGTCCGTTTAGTTTTTTTCCAGTGGTACGAACATATTGGTCAAAGTCTAAATCACATTACTAAAGCAAATCACAAACTAACAAATGTAGTTGTAGTTTAATACGTGGACTTTTACCAGAAAAAGTCAGGCCGAGTTATTCTGAATAGTTGGTACCTCCTGTTTAGCTATTTACTTCCGCCAGTTGTGCAATCAAAATTGAATATAAAAGGAATATAGAACTATGGGGCGTCACATATAATCAAGATAACCTTGTACACAGAAACATCATACTTATAACTTAGAATTCTGTCTTAATATTAACTGACTCAATGAGCTTATATCTAGTTCAACTTTTATCATCTTTATAGTAAAGAGCTGATGATAAAAAACCGCATCTTAATTTCTGTCTACACTTATTGGCTAAATCAATCCGCTGGTCTTTTGACCAATTAGGCGTAAGTTTTATTGCAATGCCTTTTCATTTTATGTATCATTGTAGCCGGTAATGGACACTGAATATAAAGTGTGTAAATAGAACGATGTCTAGTAAGAGTTAATAGATACCAGGGTTATTGACAAGAAAACTTGATGGGATGTTTTATGCTTAAGTGATAACTACAGTACTGACGTGTCGAAAGTTTAACACTTAGCTTACAAAAAGGAGTGTTAATATTGGCTGGTGCCCCGAGAATATCACAAACTCAGTAGAACATAATTTCGTATTATTATACCTCACATATATTAAAACACTTTTCATTGGATGTTTTCCAATCACATGACATGTAATAAATGAGATGTTTCCCCACAGAATCACTGTCAGCGTGTGACAACCTCTCACAGCCATGTGATAACCTCTCACCAGCCATGTGATAATACTATTATCACCCGGTGATAACCCGGTACAAGAGAAATAACTCGTACAACAGAGCTGTGTTGTCATTTGGTAAACAATAACAATGGCTGCCAGTCGTTTTTTGCAGTTCGTCGGAAGCGGACTTGGAATTAATTATGTATGACAAAGATGCAGAAAACACAAAAAAGGTCATCTAAGCTTCAGTGAAAATACTGGAAATGTATTTGATGGAAACAAAATGAGAGTTAAACCTAGATCTTACTCACGAAAGACCCATGCACAGCTACTGTGGAATCTTCGTATGCAGGCGAGCGTAAAAGGGTGGTTGAAAGTGTAGCGTTTAATTTAATTTAAAATTTAAATACCGGTTGTGTCATTTTACTTGGTAAGGTTTGTTTCGGTATAATAAAATAATAATTGCCCTCTAGGTATGTGGACATCCAGAATTGTCACCCTTCAGAAGGGTGATGCCCTCGGGTGACAACCCTTCTGTCGGGTGACGATTCTGGATGTCCACATACCTAGAGGGCAATTATTGTATATTATTGTCAAAAATATACTATAATTGTCTAAATTTCCTGCAAGTTAAAATTTGACATTTCTCAAAAACTAAGGTATACTCCCTCATGCAAAGTATTTCCTTAGCTTATTTTGGTAAAATATATTTTGGTCGTTTGGGTAGCTTTTCAACATCTTCAAAATAATTTTGGTTTCATAATTTTGGTCCAAGCACTACTGACGAGGAATTGTATTCCGAAACGGCCGACTAGTACTGTAAAATTAAAATTGTATAATATGTAATATATAACTAGTGGTCGACAAGCTAGCTACTGAGAGAAAGGCAGCAGATGCCGAGATATAGGCAAAAAAGGACCGAAAAGGGCTGCCGATTAGGCCCGAATTCGTTAGCTTATTGTTAAACTTGCGACAGGCCTGTACTGTATTTCTTGGGCTTGATTACCTTGACACCGAATGCGAGATAATAAAATAATAAGGTTTATATAAAGAAATATAATTTACGAAATGATCATTGTTATGTCTTGGTTGATGGCAGACTACCAATAGATTTACACAAAGTGAGGAAATACAATTATTATATAAAATTACCATAATAAAAAGTGTACCAAATTGATAGTTTTAAGTAAAGACAAATACGAAAAAACAATGAATACTAATAGAATATTAACTCGCCAGACACACATACATGTAGTTACTGTCGGTGTTGGCCGACATAGAAATAATTCTTGGAAGTTTCAACACAATCATTTTAGAGTGTTTAATTTTTTTCGTAGGTTATAAAACGTTTGCATTGTTATTGGAACAATGTCAAGATAGGATTTAGTGATGTGGTTAAAATAAATACATGAAGAAAAATAAAAACTAAAAAGAAAGAAAGAAATGTACTACATTGGAAATTTGATAGTTCCATGCTGGGTTGCGTATTTTTATTTTACAAATTAAACCGATTTTCCCTGACAACGCGGTGGTTGATTCTCTCTAGATATGATGTCATTCTATTCAACAACTAGTTTCCGCAAGTAGTTTTGAATGTCGCATAAGTGTAAAAGAGAATAATTCAAGACAAACCACCAATGAAATAGATGATTGACAAATCTAGTATTCGATCGAATCGGAAAGTTTCTTCAATTTGTTCCGGTGAGATTGCTGTTTCGTAGTCAAAATCATAGTATTTACCCTTTTCTGTGTTTTGTCAGTATTGTGGGAAAGGTTTGTCTTAACGACGAGTGAATTTCACATGATGCGGTATTATCCAATCGGCTTAGTCTGTGATTAAGCAGTGGCATTAGTTGAATATTCAATTTCTTGTGAGCTCTGTTATAGTACGCATTAACTATGTCACTATGAATGTTGATAACAGAGGAGAATCAAACGCTGTAACAGTTATAAAATAGAAGCTGACACTACTTCACTAGTTCAACTGATAGACAAGCTTAGTGGTTTAATTTCACCAAAGCTTAGCATGAAGACATAAATGATTTGGCGAAGTCTTCTCTCCAGATTAAACAAGGTTCGACATGATTCTGCTTCAAAAGAATAAAGAAACAAATTACCAAGCAATGGTACACAGTTTGTACCCATTGGTATACCGATTGTTTGCTGAACGATTATATTATTTAACACAACAAATATGCTATCTATAAAATACTCCAACATTTTCTTCATTGTATCTTCAGTATATTTTTGTTTGCAATCCGTATGATGCTTGACAAAAACAGAATTCCTGTTCAGCACTAGATATATGTGTCTTGGCTCATTGTTTTTGTAAAAGAATGACAAGTGAATAATTGGTTTAAGACTTTCTTTCAATTTAGAATGAGAAATAGCGGAGTATAGTGTAGAAAAATTAAATGTTTTTTATACTTTTACACGAGATAAAGTATTAGAAGCAAAATGTCGGGAGAAAACCCTAACCTTAACTCTAATCCTACCACATATTAGAGCCATAGAATATTCAATATCTATCGTTGTATTTATAGTGACATTATTATTTTACATCTAATCTCCAATATTCACAATTGAAATATACATTATGTTACTATAAAGTTCAATGCAATCCTATTTATATTTATGAAATTACAATAGTGTAAACAATGCACTTCTTACAATTATATATGTAAGCAATAGATTATGAGCAATAAATATTGCGAAATAGATCTTAGAGTACATTCAGTTGCTTTAATAAACAATATACCATGGATTTATCAGTATTCTGTAGTGTTTTATAGTGTCATTAATTACATTTTCATTCTTTACATTACCTATCATCAACACACTATTCGTTCAAGGACTGTTTATGGTCTACGAAATGGAATATTTTTATCATCCCCTGCCTTTCATCAGAAGAGTTTGTATCTGTCCGACATTCTTATTTGTATTGTGAAGTACACATGTACTATTACATGAAACATGCAAAGCATCAATATTGATAGGAGAGGAGATGCGCATAATTGGAATCCAATTTGGTTTGCTCATTTTCCTTATCAGGGCCAGGGTTAGGGTTAGAGTTATTGGAGTTATTACCCATTGAACATAAAGGCAAAACACAAACGCGCTAAATTGACTTTTTATAAATGATTTAAACTGGAACAATATGCACTTTTCCTTCAATTAAATGGTTAAAGTGTTATGCAAAGTTTAAATAAGATGGTTTTCAAATTGTTATAAAATTTGATCTCGTACAGTAGTTTGTACTTGCAAATTTTACAAATTAACGCCTAAATTGTAACAATATTACGAATAAACTGCTACTTTGTGTCAATAAATCTCAAGAAAGAAATTGTAATACTGCATTAATTGTACTACAACGCTAATTTCAGAAATCGAAAATACCCATGAAATTCCTCAAAATTTAATCAAATTGTAACCAAAACCGTGATGTATCTCTCATAATAGCCACGTAAAGCACATATAAACCGAGCAAACTGATATTTACAAAATTGTTATAGCAAAGCAAATGTTTCGAGAACACATTGCAATTTTTTCAAATTGAAGCAAATCTGCAATAAATTGGTTTCTTTTATTTTCACTCTAATTTGCATACAAATAGAGAAGGAGCAGATAATAGAATACAAAATTTCACCAGTTATTGCGAAAAATGCAAATGGCCAAGATATTGTAAATATTTAATTGTGCCCTTTGTAAATGTGTAATAAATTTCAAGTCGTTGTCCTTTCTCGAGTATATGGGAAGCCGTGAGCTATTTATGAGATTGAAACCGTAATTACAAATCAAATTTAAATTAAAAGCAATTATTCTATACTATGCAAATAAGCTATAAATAACAGGTTTATGGCTCTCCAAAGGTACATTTAATTCAAACGCAATAAACTTTATGCAAGCTTTTGAGAGAAATTTATTGTTTTTAATTCACAGTTGTATTAAGAAATGTTCTTATTTTGATTAACGTATCTACATTAAAACAATAAAGGTCCAAAAACGTTTTATTGACTATAAAATTAATTAATTGGCTATTAATTATTCAAATAAGTAAACCCAACAATTGAAACGCGATCACGGCTATTTCTTAGAATTCAGTTTCAGGTTCCATCCAAATCGTTCCTAACATTAAGAACGCCTCATGGTCTTCATAATTAAATATTGTTTTAAATGATTTAAACTAAATGAAATGCATTTTGATTCTGATAAATGGTTAAAGTGATATGCAATGTTTGAATCAGTAACTGTTCTATCAAATTGTCAATACATTTTATATTGGATTTGAGCAAAACAATGGTGAATTTTAATGATTCATTTTACTGTTTAATTTATTGAAAATCAACGCAAATTTAGGAAATCGAAAATAACTAGAAATTCATCGAAATTTAATCAAATTATTCAAATTCTAACAAGATCCGTGATGAATCTGAAATAATGACCAACGCAAAGTCCTTACAAACGGAAGAACTAATATTATACGAAATTGTTATAAGAAAGCAAATATATCTAAACACATTACTAACTTATGTAAAATAGAAGCAAAGCTGCAATAAATGTAATTTATACTGACCTTAAAGTGCAATCAGAGAGAAAGAGGTAGAGCGAAAGTAGATTTTTAAAACTTTTCAACAAAGATTGTGAAAACATGTAAATAACTTACAGTACAGACCTGTCGAAAGTTCAACACTAACCTGACAAATAAGTGTTGAATTGACCCCTCGTTATCTAGATCTCTGCGGCTTTATGGCATTTGTTATCTCTTGACAGCTTTGGGTTTTTTAACTCTCTATATTTCGACCAAACGACGGCGACCTCCGACTCATATACCCCTTTGTTGTTATCTAAATGCTAACTTATCGACATATATGTACTGTAGATATTGTATGGATTTAATCTCGTCCTATTTAAATCTAAGATGCATTTCAGGTTTATATTTTTTCTAGAGCATATAGAGCCCTGGGACCTGGAAAGTCGTGAGTTATTTATATGAGATTGTGAAAGTAATTCGAAAACAATTTTAAAAAGCTCCAGATCGTCTACAAATTTAATTATATTCTATATATGCTAATAAGCTACAAATAACAGGTTTATGGCTCTCCAAAGGTACATTTAATTAAAATGTAATACACTTTTTGCATGATTTTGAGAAAATTTTATTGTTTTTAATTCTAAGTTGTATTAAGAAATGTTTTTATTTTGATTAACGTATCTACATTAAAACAATAATGGTCCATGGTCCAAAAACGTTTTATTGACCATAAAGTTAATTAATTGACTTTGAATTATCCAGACCATTAAAACCAACAACCATTACCGCTATTTCTTAGAATTCGGTTTCAGATTCCATCCCAATTGTTTTTAAAATTGAGAACGCCTAACGGTCTTCATAATTAAAATATGTTGTTTTAAATGATGAAAATAAAATGAAATGCATTTTGATTCTGATAAATGGTTAAAGTGATATGCAATGTTTGAATTAGTAAAATGTTCTATAAAATTATCAATACATTTTATATTGGATTTCCTTTTGCATTTAAGCGAATTAACGGTGAATTTTAACACTTCATTTTCTTGTTTAATTTATGGAAATTCAATGTCATTTTAAGAAATCGAAATTAACTAGAAATTCATTAAAATTTAATCAAATTCTAACTAAATCAGTGATGGATTTCAAATAATGATCAACGTAAAGTGCATACAAACGGAACAACTAATATAATACGAAATTGTAATAGCAAAGCAAATGTCCCTCAATACATAACAAGTTAATTTCAAATAGAAGCAAATCTGCAATAAATGTAATTTATATTGACTATATATAGTGTAATCACAGAGAAAAAGGGAAAGGGAGAGAGTAAAAAAACTTTGTATAACATTTCAACAAAGATTGCGAAAACATGTAAATAATATTAGTAGACATGTCGACAATATAACATTAAGCTAACAATATGTTTTTTCTAGAGCACATGAAGCGCATTGAAAGCCCTGAGTTTTTTATGAGATTGCAAAAATAATTTGAATACAATTTTAAAAAGCTCCTGATCGTATAAAAATTTAATTATAATCTATGCAAATGAGCTATAAATAACAGGTTTATGACTCTGTAAAAGTACATTTAATAAAAATGTAAAAAAAAAATTGCATGCTTTTGAGAGAATTTTATTTTATTGTTTTTATTTCACTGTTGTATTAAGAAATTTCTTATTTTGATTAAAGTATCAACATTGAAACAATAACAGCCATAAAATGTTTTATTGACTATAAAATTAATTAATTGGCTATTAATTATTCGAACCATTAAACCCACAAATTGAAACGCCATCACCGCTAAATCTTAGAATTCAGTTTCAGGTTTCATCCAAATCGTTCCTAAAATTGAGAACGTCTAATGGATAACGTAATTAAATATTTGTTTTAAAGATTCAAAATAAATAAAATGTATTTTGTTTCTTAAATGGTTAAAGTGATATGCAATGTTTGAATTAGTAAATGTTCTATCAAATTGTCAATACATTTTATATTGGATTTCTTTTTGCAATTTAAGCAAATTGACTGTGATTTTAACGGTTGTTTTCTTGTTTAATTTATAGGAATTAACGCCAATTGAAAAAAAAATAAATAGGAATCCATCAAAATTAATCAAATTATTAAATTCTAACTAGATCCATGATAATCTCAAATAATGACCAAAGTTAATCACGAACAAATTGAGCAATTAATTTGAAAACAATTTAAAAAAGCTCTTGATCGTCTTAAATTTTAATTATATTGTATGCAAATAAGCTATAAATAACAGGTTTATGGCTCTCAAATGGTACGTTAAATTAAAATGTTATACACCTTTTGCATGATTTTTGAGAGAATTTTGTTGGTTTTAATTCACAGTTGTATTAAGAAATGTTCTTATTTTGATTCTTATCTACATTAAAACAATAACGTTTTAGTGACTATAAAATTAACTAATTGACTATTAATTATTCAAACCATTAAACCCAACAATTGAAACACCATCACGGCTACTTCTTAGAATTCAGTTTCAGATTTCATTCCAGTCGTTCCTGAGAACGTCGTATGGTCTACGTAATTAAAATATTTTATTTTAAATCTTACAAATTAAATTAGGCTTCTGCTTTACAATTACTTTTTCTTACGTTATAAAACATTGAGAGATTACTTTTTAGTCTTATATATCATTCTTTGTCAACTGCGAATCTTAATTTACAAATATAGATTAAAAAATGAAGATGTAATGAGAAGATCAAATTCAACGAAATGTCTTTGGCATTTGATCCCTCTACTGTAAGGAACTTTATTACTGCCCTAAACTCAACATTTTGATTTTCCATCATTGCTTGATGGTCACCAAGAATGCTTTTAAGAATTACACAAATATGTTGTGACAAATAAACTTGATATGTTTAAAATGGCGGAATATTGTGTTGTCTAAATAAGTAAAGAAAATGTGTGTTATGCTTGACTGAACACGCTGTTCTATGAACTTTCTGACTTCCTTGAGGTACGATACTTCGTGTGTATGTATGTTGTAGTAAACCGAAAAGGGTACAATGGCAGAAAACATTGAATTTTGAAATAAAACATAAATTGTACTATTTAAGATGGTATTTAAATATTCAGCGTTGTCATTAGTTAGCTTCAGTTATGACAATCAATGATTTATTCCTTACAATCCTTTATTCGGCGACATTCATGTTTCTTAATGTTTGGACATTTCCGAGCTTCTTCTGCAAACTTTGACTTACTGACCTAATCCTTTGCACCCCTGGAGGGGCATAGGGCCTCGACAATAGCTCTCAATCTGTCCCGGTCATGTGCAGCTCGTTTGGCCTCTCCCAATTACATTCGGATCAACCTCAGATTGTTGTCTAATGTTCTCCACCATGTTTTTACTGGGCGCCCTCTCTTCCTCTTTCAAGCTTTAAAACTCCAATAAATCGATGTTGGATCTTGCGTTCTTACTACTGTATTTTATGATTCAGTTACAGCTTTTGGTACTTGTAAGATTACTTTTAATTTAATCTTGTTTAATTGTTTATGGTTTAGGACTGAAATTCACGTATTCAACCTACTTTGTCAGTTTAAATTTTTTACTTTGCTTTGGGGATGTGATTTGAACATGAATTAGTGTGTTTGTTTTTTATTGTTGCTTATTACCGATAAAGGCTCTCGGAAGAGTGATGTAAAGGATTTTGTCGCTAGAGTTATATATATCGAGGCAGACATTTCTAGGATCAAAAAGGAAACCGGAGTACCCAGAGAAACCCATCGACCCTTAGGCAATCGAACTGCAACTTTCTCACACATGGGTCTATCCGACTGGGACTCGAAACTCGGTCCTCACAAACGCTGTGAGCCTTAAGCTCGCGCTTAGGTTTTAGTTTCTTAACTTAAAAGAAATTATGTACTGAAATACGTTTAATGATTCATGTGATGGTGGTCTTTCTTTTTTCTCATACTAAGCTATATATTTCGCTAAACCGTGATCTGTACGATTTGTTACATTATTATAAATTTTTAACATTTGTAACAAATTATATTCGCCTCTATAACATAAAACACCTCATTATTAGAACAATTTTGAGAATTAATTTTATTTCTTAATGATACTGGTATAAGGGAAAATGAAATACATAATGAAACAAAATCCCATTATATCATTGTCAGCTTTCCTTAAGGAATTGGAGATGTTTCAACCAGACTTGTACTGAAAATTTAACACAATAAATTATCCTTACTAACGATAGGATCTTAATGTTCGAACGAAAAACGGTCATAAAGTTCAGAAAAATATGTAACGCGTTTTCTGGTGATTATTACAAAGACATAAATAATGATGTCAACGCCTTCTAATTAATTTATAAAACAAATTCTTCGAATATTAGTATTTCATGTTTTTTATTTCTGCGCAAACTATTGTTCGTCTTTTATACTTAGAGACAGTCCTTAACTAAAATTGCTATATTAACTTTTGGTTTCTCATAAAATAACAACTATATTTGTGTTTAAAAACAAAAGTACTAACAAGGAAAAATACTTGAAAAATCAAAATCATTACATTTATTCCTGTATATAGAGAAAAAATCAGCAAATTTACTAAAATCGTGATTACACTAAGAATTAAAACACCCGTTATGGACCCCATGTTCTAAATCATTGATATCCACGCCTTAAGGGCCATCTAAGTAGGAAAATTCAAGTGAAAACCATTTGGTTGAAAAACATGAAAGAGGGGTATAATTATGAAATTTCCTACACAAGCGTGAAGATTTATAAATAAAAATACAGCAGGAATTGATACTTTAAGAAATTTTAAAATATTTGTTGCATGTTTTTATGAAAATAGTGCAAAAATACACGTGTTGGGGGAAATAGTTTACACCGTGTATAACGAATTAATTTTAAAAAATGGAAAGATATTAAGATAGTCAACATCATAGAGCAGTCCAAAGGGGCCATTGTTTGTTAAAGAAATACGAGATTTTTGAAAACTCGACAATTTACGGTTGATGTTATCTACGATTTATTTTGCTTTTAAAAATGCGTGTACCAGGCGTGATTTATATTCTAAGGCCACTAATAATCCAAAATACAACAAGTCACTAAAAGTGCACGGTCACACAATACTGTTCTATTTGAATTGAGGTGAATATTGTTTGGTTTCAACAATGTTGAACTATATAAAGCCGAATATGCCTCAACAATAATCAAGTAATATACAAACTTAGCTTTTTATAATCTTCCCTTGGATTGTTGGTAGCCTTAAGATATGAACTATCACGCCTTGTACACGCATTTTTAAAAGGAAAACAAATCATAGAAAACCTCAACCGTAAATTGTCGAGTTTTTAAAAACCTCGTATTTCTTTATCAAACTCTGCCCCCTTTGCACTGCTCTATGACATTGATTATATTAATATCTTTTCATTCTTTTTTAATTTATTCGTTATACACGGTGTAAACTATTTTCCCCAACACGTGTATTTTTGCACAATTTCCATTAAAAATGCAACAAATATTTTAAAAACTCTTAAATTATCAATTCCTATTTTATTTTTACTTATAAATCTTCACGCTTGTGTAGGTAATTTCATAATTATACCCCTCTTTAACGCTTTTCAACCAAATGGTTTTCACTTGAATTTTCCTACTTAAATGACCCTTAATCACGCCTGTTTCATAGACTTAATCAGTTTGCCCACTTTCAAAAAATGTTACCCTAATGGGTGTTCTTACAAATTAAAACTTTAAAACTACACCTCTGAAATGGGTATTTCTTCTCCATGATTTTGTCTAAACCAATGTCAATAACAAGTGTGATATAAGTGATTTACATTGTAATTGTTGACCTTATTTGAACCTTTTAATATATGCATTAGGGGTCACCAAAGGAACACACAACATTAAAGATGAACAATGGTTTGAAATAACCATGTCTGTCTGTCCGTCCGTGTAAAATCGTGTCCGGGCCATATCTCATTATAACACTTCACATGAATAATCTTCATTCATCAAAGGTTGCCATGACCTTCAACCATGTCATATCGGAAGAGACAAGGTCGCGGAAAAACATAAAACCCTTGTGGATGTTGGGAGCGGAAGTATTTTGCTCTCAAGAGGCAGTTCTAGTTTCTTTTCAGAGAGATCAACAACTCATGTCCAGCTTGTTTATATTGTTTAAACGAGACATGGCATATAACCAATTCGAATTTAGAATTTGTTTCTTAAATTATTTCGATAACATACCAAAACCATCATACTTGAAGATTTGACAGGATTGTTGTTTTATTGTTTGGTCGAAGTGGGTTTAGCTTTAAAATTTTAAATGTCCGTATTTTTATACAAAAAGGTGAAGGACTTTAAATTATACTATAACCACATACTGTATATTACTTTGAATATGCGTGCATCACATTTCGTGTGCCGACCCCTAAGCAGCATTTCGCGAGTATGTAAATTTACGACCACAATCAATGTAAGTATTAAAATTCGCGTTCGATAGGCAATTTTCTTCCTTTCTTAAGAAGAAAGCATGTTTTGAAATTTGGCTTTTTAATTTTCGCGATTCTGGGAATATTGGCGTGAAATATGAATTGGCGAATGAGAGTCCTCGCGAAATTACGCGTTAATAAATCTCTTGTGAGAAAAAAGTAATCTACAGTAACCAAATATTTAGGTTTAAGGACAAAGAAGGTTTTTTTTAATATAAAACGTTGTCATAATTTACTTTGATTGTGTCGTGGTGTCGGTTATGACGTCTGTTACCAACATGTATCCAAGTCTTTCGATCTCACAAATTTCATCCAAACAAGACTTCTCATGTGTCGTCTGGGTTAATTTATATAAATAATTGTTGACGTTTTAACAAACGAAACGGCAGGTGTTGATTTCGTTTCTGTACTGAAGTTTATTAAATTAATTGAAAGGAGTAGATTTTTTTAATCCAATCCTTAAAAATGGTCGGTCATTGAGTTCATTATTCTATAGACCATTATATGGCAATAAATTACTTTTTTTAAAAAAAATACGCAATTCTTCAAGATGATTTAAAACAAACTTGAGCTTTATTAAAGACATTGTAACATGTGATAGAAATTCAAAGATGGATTTAAGATTGGAGTTGATATCGGTAAAACATTCTATACAACTAGTTTCTGTCTTTTTAAATGTAGGTAAAACATATCTATTGTCTTTTGCTTACAATACTGTTCATCTTGCAAGGAAAGATGCGTCTAATCGTTTAGTAATGACAGCGCAGTAGTGATCTACTAGATCAACATCTGCAATCAAACTGGAGAGGGTAAGCTATTTACAGTACTAGATCAACATCTGCAATCAAACTGGAGAGGGTAAGCTAATTACAGTACAGACCTAGGCCTGTCGACAGCCTAAACATTAACTAGTGCCGAATCGCGAGAGAGTTGAGTTGAGTAATGGTTTTCAACATCATCCCAGTCAAGAATATTTTACCAATATCGAGGTGTCGCCAGCTATAGGCAAAGGTGCATAACTTTCGCCTGTGCGTTGTGCCATGCCAATTGCATTGTATACAACATCGTTCGTTATCGTGCCACACCTACCATGACACGGGACCTCGTTCATTTTTAGTTCCCATCCGAAAGAACCGTTACTTCTATTTCATAATGCCGAGTTCTTGAATACTTGGCAAAAGAACAGTCACTGGTGACATATGATCATGTGAGTAAACAAGAAATGGAGTGTATATCTGAATAATTGAAGTATAAATGTGTATTTTATATCTGACGCCACTAGTCAATTTTCTTCAGTAGATTTAATGCAGGTTGATTCATTACAATGTAAATACGTAAACAGAATGTAGATTTTGCTTTACATGTCTATCTTGGATTAAACACATCCATTGATTCAATCTAATGACCAAGCCATTATCATTGTCTGAATGTTTGCGGACTTCTCCTGAAACATGTTGATGCAATCATCAATAGATTTAAATAAATCCGCAACATAAAGCCACCATTAATACTGTAATTTAGATATTGAAGCAGCGGTATTCGTATTTATCCCTTTGTAACATAACATCTTTTAATTTAGTCAGACATGATTTGTGCCATTGTTTTGGGACCGCATCACCTTTATTTAAATAACTGATTATATCTATTGCGGAAGGCTTTAGTATTTATCGCTATTGTAATAAACCTTGATTGTTGTTATGTAAAATACATCAGGTATAAATAACCTTTTATACTAATAAGTGCAGTAATGCCAATGAATCGAGTAATTACATGATGCATCCTAAATTAGCCATGGAGACAGGTAAGACAACGTACAGTGTATCATATTTACAGTCACTGGTATTTAAAATGATGAACCACGTCACATGTAATATTTATTCAGAATAAGGGTGTACATATGGCAAATGTTCATTTATATTATCCCCAGAAACTAGTTTAAGGTGGGTATATAGGAATTACAATTTCTGTCTGTCAACGTAAAATCGTGTCCAGGTCATATCTCATAATCGCTTTGGACAACACATGAATAATGTTCATGGTCCAAAGTAGATAGTGGAACGAGGGAAAGCGTCAAATGAAAAATTATCGACTATATTACGGCATGTCAAGCAACATGCCCTTTCAATACTCTAAAATTTAAAATTCAATAGATGTCAAAATTTATAAAAATTTTAGGCAGCAAGACGAAAACATTGTTCATCTATTTGTCCTAGTCTATTTGGCTGTTTTTGTACCACGATGGTTTATATTATAGAACAAAATGAAAAACCTAAAAATCTTGACGCGTTAAATGATTATACATTATTGATATCCTCACGTTACATAAGTCACTAGATCAAAGGCTGCCACTATATAAGGGTCGCCTGCTTTTAAAGGCCAGTAAATATTTCGCAATATGTTTCTATTCCTGTAATTTGCAATTGAACCTGTATATAAAGACCACATTTAATGGTTTCATTGGGTTTCGTAAGTCACTAGACCTAAACGTCATATGGACTTATTTGGATACATCCAAACATGCTTTAAAGACTTCCACTATATAAGGGTCACCTGTTTTTAAAGGCCTGTAAAAATTTTCGCAATATGTTTTTATTCCTGTAATTTTAACCTGTATATAAAAACCACTTTTAATGATTCCATTGGATTGCATTTAGATATAGGTTTTATTGTAAATAGCAAAATGCAGAATGCAATCAGAAAATCTCAAACCGATGTTTGGCGATTTTTCGGTTCATTAGGTGTGGAATACGTCATCGTCAAAAAAGCGGCAAAAACTTGATTGATGGTGTTCTTGAACCTAATATCCCATTGTTTATGTTTCTGCTCGATTACAGTAAACACAATCGAAGATGTCTCTGGTCACATTAATAAAACCTCAGCCCCAAGACAACGAAGACAAATTGTCCTTAATGTTTAAATAGACACTGCTGTCTGATTGTAAAGATCGTTTAAATCCTTCTCATTGTCAATATAAAATGATAGATTTGAACATAAAATGGAGTTTAAAGCTTTTTGTTGTCATACAAAATATAATCTTTCCAGAGTTGTTTGTTTTTCATTATAATTTATCCACGAATCAGATAACTCATTTCCAATGCACACATCGTGTTACACACATATAGAACGTAGCATTTCATGTAACCCCTAAGTGGATGTAACAGAGCAAATAATTTCACAGCAACAATCTGTACACTAAATAATCTGAATGACGTGCATTGAAATCATTACGACAGCTTCCTAGATTTCTATTCCAGCTTAATGACTTTTGGCTTTTAAGATCATTTTAAATAAAGTGTGAAAAGCAAATACTTAAGCTATGTGATTGGTTTGCTAAATGTAGTTCAAAATTGATGTATTAGACGTTGTAAACTGGATACGATCGTTGACATAATTATGACGATTGTTTTTTGCGGTATTTTGTATTGAAAACTGATGTTGCTTTAATATTCAGATTTAGCCATTTTAGCTAATTGATAATTTTTATAATTTTTGGCTAAAAATTGATTTTAGCTTGTATTTTTGCTCTAAAATTTATCAATTTCGTTATGAAGCAGAAAAAAACTGTTGACATGTTTGACAGATTTAAAATCATTTTGCATTGTTTGAAGAATTTCTGTGTTATTTATATGTAAACAACAAGACATTATAAACGGATAGTCAGGATCATCTATAACACAAAACCACATTAGCGAAATACGGATCAGCCACAAAATAAAATACACATTGGAAGAAATGGCAATAAACCCCGTTTTTGGAAGAGAGTTAGCTAAATAAAAGATGTAAAACATATTTACCTGCCATATGTCAGTAGGATGTTCTTTTATTACTCTTCACGCTGCAAATAAAAAAAAATGGAACTGTCTGAGATCTTAAGTCCTCATCAGAAACAATCAGAGGTTTCTACCATCTTTGGATGGCTAAACCACCGAAGCTAATGACCTCATAATTGCTTCAACATCAATACAGATCAATGTTAACCAAGTTTTATATCTAGCCTGTCTAATCACGTCTTACATTTATGGGAAAAGATTCTGAAGCAGAACTATAAATGCGTATGTTTATACAGCCAAACCTGTCTATAACGGGACACTACATTATCGATCTTTATAGGATTAAAAACGCCAAATTATAAATGTGAATGTTCATACAGTCAAATTTGTCTATAATGGGACATGACATTGACGAAATGTATAGGGTTAAAAAGTTACAGAATACATTAATTGGTATCAAGAATGTCTTCAAATGCGGACTTTACAGAATATATTTTTCAAATATTCAAACCGTATCGATTAACCTTGAAGTAAAGCCATCTGAAAGGTTATCCTAGCTATTGCATGTTTTTCTCTGACAAAATGGAGAAAACAAGATATGGCACCATAACAGATGCCAAAACTGTTTAACAATACACTGGATATGCTAAATGCGGGATTTAGACACTGTTTTTACCTTTAAACAGAAATAAAAGTTACTCTAGGTTTTGGTGTCTTCATAGACAAGCTTGAAAAAATAAGTAGGAGAATAAACTGCATTTAATCAATCTATCGTAAATAAGCGAGAGCATAAGTGTCATATTAACATTTTACTCTTGTTTTTTTAACTTTTCTTCTTTAAATAATGTAGATTCTATTTTAGTCTTAGAAATGTAGAGTTTGGCTTTTTCGCAAACTGTGCAAGACAATAACAAGTCGGAAACTGACAACAGTGATGTGCTTCTATCGGAATTCTTATTCCAGCTACTAAGTTAATTACCTCATAGTAACAAATCAATCGTAATCACGCTCTTCTATCTGAAATTACTGGTTGGTCTGACTTTATTTCTTACTATATATAATGACACTTTTACGTCACCTTTTAATCAATACCTTTACTTGGTTTTGGAACACTAGATGTGTTCGATAACTAACAAATTTAAAATGTACGTTTGTATGGAATATTGGTTATAATCCAAACACAAACATACCGGTTGATGTCCTAAACACAACCCGAAAAGCAAAAATGGTTGGATGGTTGGTTGAATAGAGTTTCACGATCTAGTCAAGAATATTTTACTAATATCGAGACGTCACCAGCTATAGGTAAAGTGCCAGAAGTTTTACCCTTGCAGTGCGCTAAAGGCAATGTACAGTGAAGGTTCTTTAATGTGCCACACCTGCCGTGACACGGGGCATCGGTTTTTAAAGTATCTTCCTAAGCATGTGACTTTCAATTTTAAATGCCGAGTGCTTGGCGAAAGAACAGTCACTACCTATCATTATGCCTTGTTCAGATCCGGTCGGGTTTCGAACCCACGACCTCCAACATACGAAGCGAACTCTCTATCTCGAGTTACCGTAGTGGTTTAAAAGAAAGGTATAATCCGGTTGTTTTTAATAAGTCGATGTATGAGTGCCTGCCAAAAGATGGTCATTCAATGTATTGAAGTTTAAAAAAATCAGTGGTCCTAAAATGCGTATTTTAATGCTGGATATAATGTGACACATTGGTGCCCAAAAGTGTGCTAATAGTATATCATTAACCCAAACACCAGCTATTCCCCTTTCTCATCTATACTGCACATTTTGGTTAGAGAACACTTGTAATGTCGGCGGTGTTGATAAAGTCTATGATACTTTTGTCCGTATGGACAGATTTTTATTTTACCATATTCGCTATTATTGTGATTTACGGATCTTTATCATATGTCCGGGTCAGATAATAAGCGATGCGGTGTTTCATGTTGAAGACGTGTTGTTGTCTGTCAATGACCTGCATGTACAGATATTTGCCCTATTTACAGGCGGTATTAATTGTTAATTATTACCAAGTGCATTGGAGAATCAAACCTGTACCAAAATTAGAGGATTATTTACATAGGATATCACAAACTCAGTAGGCATTACTTTTATATTGTCCGAAATATACAATTTCTAAATTTTCTGCTAGTTAAAATTTGAAAATTATCAAAAACTAAGGTATACTCCAACATGCGATGTATTCCCTTAGCTAAATTCAGTTAAATTTATATTGATCATTTACATTGTCAACCACTTTAAGAAGTTTGGTTTCATATTTTTGTTCCTGTCACTACTGATGAGAAATAGGATTCCGAAACAGAAGTGTCTAGTGCTGTAAAATTAACACCAGTATATATGGATGGTTATAGTTGTAATTCTGTTCAAGAGTTGAGTAATGGTCAAGAATATTTCACTTATATCGAGACGACGCCAGCTATAGGCAAATGTGCAGAAATTTTGCCTCTGCGTTGCGCTGATAGCATTATACAGCAGAGTTTTTAAGCGTGCCAAGCCTACCGTGACACGGGACCTCGTTTATTTTAAGTTCCCATCCGAAAGAACCGTGACTTTCATTTCGTAATGCCGAGTGTTTGGCGAAAGAACAGGCACTACCCACTTTCAAGTCTTGGGTCAGACCCGGTCGGGGTTCGAACCCACGACCTACCACTTACGGAGCAAGCACCCTACCAACTAAGCTACCGCAGTGGTAATTCTATTCAAGATCAGCAAATTCAACAACATTAACATACAGATAAAACAACGACGCTTTAGATGGTTAGGCCATGTGATGAGAATGCCCAATGAGAGAATACCAAAAACCAGCATTGAATTGAACACCAACTACTGGAAAAAAATAGCCTGGTAGACTTCGTACTACCTGGAGGAGAATCATTCAAATAGAACTGCAGGAGTTATACCTGGGATATACCTGGGGCAAGCCCAACATATGGCAAAGGACAGAGAGAAAATGAGGACGCTTGTTTGTGCCTTATGTTGCAGTGGGGATTAAGAGGATAAGTACGTAAGTATAGCTGTATAGGGTGTACTTAGTGGAAGATAGATCACCAAAAACACATTTCAACAAAGAAAGAAAGAAACAGGACACAAATTAAACGACAGGAAAACACTCTCTACTTTAGACGGGCATTATGGCAACACATTATTAAATGTTATGATTTTTCCCAAAGATAAATGCAGTTTTAATGTTAATCCGGATGTTGCTTCCTTTGTCCTAATCTGATGAATATAACGGAAATAAAGAAGCAGAACTGACAATACATCTTAAGCTTACGCTTCCAGACGAATCGACTGTCCAAGCGAGAAAATGAATTGTGGTGATGTGTTATTATTATCATAGATATATATACAACATGATGAGAACAGTGATGTGTATGAAATAAATAGACTTTAGTTTGCTTGAGAAGTTACATCTATAAAAATGGCAGATTAATATTACGTTATACGAATATTGAATTACGTTTCTAATCATTCCACTCGGTTTTCAATGAATATTTACGGATATGGTTTCGTCTACAAATTACATTTTATCATTAGAAATATTGATATTTTACACTACATCAACCTTTGTGAATGATTAGATTGAAGATGTTTGTGCATTTTCTTCATTCGTGTTATTATTATTGCAGAGAAGAAAAATACATCCAGTAAGAAAACAAAAAAAAATCTGACTGCGTTTAGATATTCAAATTCTGTAAATCATGTCATTTTAATGGATTTTACGGATTTTTTTACAAAGTTGCTGTTGCATAACAAGGTCAGAATAAAAAGATTGCGATACAAAGGGAATACAAAATATAATATGGAGTTGAGTTGAGTAATGGTGTTTAACATCACAGTCAAGAATATTTCACTTATCGAAAGGTCGCCAGTTATATGCGAAAGTACAGTGAATTTACATGTACGTTGCGCTGATGGCATTGTATATTATATATCGGGGTTCTTTATCGTACCATGCCGATTGCTTGGCAAAAGAAAACTCACTAACTACTTTCAGTGTACATTAATTAGTTAATTTTAGGATTACGTTACTTTACTTTTGGTATGGTTAACGTTCTAACACAACTCCAAGATACGCCACTCAAATGAGTTCTTATTCATGCGAATTTATTTCCATTGAAACCATTTGACCCAGTTAAGTAAAGAAAAATCTAGGTTAGCTCCCGACACTAGGTAAACTCGTGTTAATAATTCAATAACAATTCTCAAATAACTTAAATGTTTCTTACAATGTGGATGAATTTCAATACAGAACACAAAACAGTAATACTAATTTAAGATATTGCGACCCTAGGCGTATCAAACTCCTCAAAATCTTATGGAAGTCATGATAATATTGTTCATAAATATGATGTCCGTATTCGAAATTAAAAATAATCCTGGCTATTTTTGATGTCACATAGTTCTTAATTCCTTCCATTATCAATTTCGATTTCACACATAGTGGATGTAGTTAGCTAGATAGGAGGCACTTGCTCTTCCCTAGCACCCTGGCTCACTTCCCTGGCGGTAGATCACGTAGTTAACTTTTTAAGAGTTTTGCTTTGCTTTTAAATGTGTAGTTTGGACATAGACCTGTATGTTTGTTATTGATAACTAATCATACTTCCCAATTGTTTCTCGTTTGATAATAAAATAAAAACATACTAAACCATGTCCGAATCCAGAGATCCATAACCAAAAACTTACAAGTTAGATTAAACACGCGAACTTCCACTAGGAAAGTAAGACCGGTGTTACGGAAAAGTAAGCCATAAGGCAAAATGTATATTAAAAGAACCATTTCTAATATTAATTGTAATACATGTGTTTCAATTACGAAACATATATTTCGAAAGATACCATCGATGCCGAGATGTGCAGTTGGAAAGGCATCAATTCGTACCCTCCAGTAAAATTTCAATTTCTAATTAAAAAAGCCTAAAATTGACGAATTTTGAAATTTTGAAGATTCCTTTGAAACATAATTTTCAAACATTGTACAAAAAATTTAATGGATGGGTGAACAAATGAAAGTGTTACCCTGTATTTCTGTATATTAACTTAGAAATCTGACCAGGGATTGATTAAATACGTTAGGTATTGAAGAAAGTTATTATTTTCTATGGCTACAGAAACCCATAATGGTAAGTGTAACAAATATACTGATTGGCACATCATAAACTAATTAATTGGATCAAATTTTCATCCGATGTTTTGATTTTCATTTAGATCGTTCTTAGTTTGAAAATCGCATGTCAAGGAGTTGTGAAAACCAAGTTCATTTGCGTTGAGAATGTCAACTGGTGGTAATTGAACCGGTATTACAGATTATAAGACAAAGCAATTACATGCGGATATGTGTTCAGAAGACCTTAACTATAGTTTTATATCTAGTACTATTCGTAAATACTAATACGTTTCTTGACACAACTGATAAATATGATTTAGTTCATAAACTAATGAACACCTATAGTTGAATTGATGTATCGGCGACCACGCCCACAATGTAACGACACTGGCCGCCATCGCGGTACCAAAGCTGCGTCACGGCAACTAATGACGTACTAGTGTCAGTGACGTCATTAAATGACGCTATTCAGGCCGAGTTTTCCTTCATTTTTGCGTGTAAATCGAGCATCCGGCCATTTGACGGAACATTGTTGGCGTGGCCGGCGATACGTCAATTAAAATTAGCTTTTATGGTTTCTTAAAGACGAAATGTTCCATGCTCAGACTTATGAATTCATTTATTAAAAGTTATACAACTTTGAATATGTAATTACAAAATTGTAATTTCTAATATGTTCAAATGTAGATTGATTTATCAACAAAAGAAATTGATAATATTTTATGTATTAGTGACCTGTTAGACTACATGTATAATGTTCTAGGATAGTTTCAAAAATTATATATATATATTTTGTCCTTTATATATTTTTCACCCTTTAAAAGCAATTTGGTTTCACATTTTTAGTCCAAGGACTACTGATGAGGAATTGTATTCTGAAACAGCCGTCTTCAGCTGTAAAATTAACACTGATATGATATTTAATATTTATCCTGTAGTAATTTATTCATTGTCAATGAGTCTTAGAAATATCATAGATATAAAGGATTAATAAGACATCATATAGTATTGTTAAAAAGTTTGTTGTCTCTGTATCCAGGATTGCCCTGGATATATTTGACGTCTCATAGTTCCATGTTCCTTTCACACAATTTTGATTACACACGTGACGGGTGTAGCTAGCTAAACAGAAGGTGCTTACCCTTCCGGAGCACCCGGCCCCACTTCCCTGGTGGAAGTTCACGTGTCTAACCTAACTTGTCAGTTCCAAAGTTTTTACTTTGCTTCTGGATTGTAATTCGGACATGGATTAGTATGTTTGTTTTTTTATTTCCCTGTCTTATCAAAAGGATTACAGTTCTGTATATGAAATTAAAACTGCGGCATATGATTCGAAAAAACACCAAAAAAATAATGAGAAGTATTTTAAAATATTACTGACACAAACCTCAAATTCAATATATGCTAGCTAACTAATTATAATAAGATAACTGGTTCATCGTATGTTTTTGTTGTGACTTAGAACAATCAATTAAAATTGCATGCCAGGAGGTTCTAAAACAAAGTACATTTGCGTTAAAGATAATTTGATGGGCATTAGGTATTGAAAAGCTAATAAACAATTACATGTGGAAATGTGTTCAGAAGGCCTAAATTAATATTTATTTATCTACTAATCGTAAATATTAATATGAATTTTGACACTGCTTATAAACCTGAGCGCGTTCAGACGCCAACAGTGAACATTTACTTAATCAAATTATAGTTTAAAATTAGGTTTTATTGCAAACGTTGCATGTTCAGAGCCATGAAATAGTATTCAATAATTATATTATTTCGAAGATGGCGGTTACTAGTCGAAATTTCTAATATTTGTCAAAATATTTTGACTAATTTATCAACAAAAGAAGAAAATTGTAATTAAAAATAACGATTGTATTACATCCGAAGCCGTAATTAGAGTATATATAATTACAAATAATTACAATTATTGCAAATATACTAACTGACACTTAACTCAAAAGGATCACATGCTAATGAATAGGTTAACATGTTCATTCACTATTAACATTGTTATTGTCATTTAAAACATTCAATTAAAATTGCATGTCAGGAAGTACTAAACAAAGTGAATTTCACTTGGAATTACACAATTACATTTGGTTATTTGTTGAAAAGGCCTAAACTGATATGTCATTATCTACTTATCGTAAATACTAAATTAAATATGTTTCTTGACACTGCTGAAAAATCTGAGCGCGTTCAGACGCCACCAGTGAACATGTTAAAAATTAAACTATAGTTTATAATTAGGTTTTATTGTTTAAAAAGACAAATACTTGCATGTTCAAAGTCATGAAATAGTATTTTATAATTATACTATTTTAAAGACGGCGGTTACAAGTCGAAATTCTCTAATATTTTTCAAAATATTTTGACTAATTTATCAACAAAAGAAGAAGATTGTAATTAAAAATAACGATTGTATTGCATTCGAAGCCGTAATTAGAGTATATATAATTAGAAATAAGTAGAATTATTGCAAATATACTGATTGACACAAATTCAAAAGCATCACATGCTAATGAATAGGTTAACACGTTCATTCAATATTAATATTGTCATTGTCATTTAAAACATTCAATTAAAATTGCATGTAAGGAAGTGCTAAAACAAAGTGCATTTCACTTGGAATTAAATAATTGCATGTGGTTATTTGTTGAAAAGGCCTAAACTAATATTATTTATCTACTAATCGTAAATACTAATATGTTTCTGACACTACTTATAAATCTGAGTGCACATGTACTTGATTTTTACCATAGTTTCTAATTTGCTTTAATTGTGTTAATAGCAAAACGTTGCGTGTTAAGAGTCATGCAAGAAAATTCATGAATTATACTATTTCGAAAATGGTAATCACCAATTTTCCTATTTTCATTGTAATTTCTAATATTTTAAATTGAATATTTATGAACTCGATAAAAAATATTCGTAACAACTTAGTTTACTCTAGTATTTTAAGTGAGTTTAAGTACTTGTATGTCTGTTTTAAGCCATTCATTACTGAGACAGAATATAACGAAAGGTATATCATATAACTAAGCACATCACATAAAATGTGATGAGGTTGTTGGAATGTGAATACATTGATTGTTAATGGAATGTTTCATAATTAAGATTTACAAATGCTTATATATCTGGGTTCGGTTTTACAGTTTTTATTTTAGAAAATGTTTACTGATTTCGACCATTTTTCTTTTGATTTACATGATTTGCATTTCAGTGCTGTGGACAGGACTCGAAAGAAGATTTTTGCTTTATTATAAACTTGACCGACTGATCAATTAAGAATTTAAGGAAGTCACGCGTGACGAAGGCATCAAGCTAAATAGGAGGTGCTTGCTCTTCCGGTGCACTCGGTGGTCTCATTTCAGTGGTAAAAGGTCACGTGTCTAACCTAATTTTGAAAGTTCAAAATTGTTGTCCTTTGTTTTGGGATAGTGACACGGACATGGATTTGTATGTTCACTTTTGTTTTAAAAAATAGAATGCTTAAATTGCTGTGTGTTGTTTCCAAATTAGTTTGCACTAATTTAAAACAAATTAACAATATTATTGTAGTTATTCTTGCATAATTTTTGCCTGTTTAAATTGTCAGAAATTGTAAACATTACGAGTTCAATTTCAAAAAGATAATTGCTCTCTAGAGTTGAATCGGTTTATTCTGCTACAACCAACTGTAAACATATGGGAAATTCCATTTCCGAATTCACTAAATCTTGTTTGAGTCAAATCGCCTGCAAATCAACTTTTTTGCATATTCTGAAACTTCAATTTGAAAAAATATCATACATAGGTTGTAAATTTCAACTTTGTCTGACAGCACATCCAACTTCAAACATGCCATATTAGATAAATCAAATTTGATTTAAATTGCATGCAATCCTTGAGCTAGACCAAATTATGAAGAGTATAAAGACAGTAAATTTTTACTTCATTAAGATGTTACTTAAGACATTGTATGACGTTAACGATCTTAAATTTTGTATAAAAAGTATCTTTAACAAACGTTTTAATTGTCAAAACCACTTAAGAGGATCGATTCAGAGAGTATACAGCTTGTGTGTGTGTCAAGCATTGGTTAATTGCAACATTATTTTTGTTATCGAACGAATAGCTCTGATAAGTAGTTAGTAATAATCAAAAACAAACATACTTATCCATGTCCAAATCACAACCCAGAAGCAACGTAAAACTTTTGAAAGTGACAAATTAGGTTAAACACGTGAACCTCCGACAGGTAAGTTAGGCTTGGTGCTCCATAAGGGTAAGCGCCTCCTGTGTTTAGCTAGCCACGTGTGTAATCAGAATTAAGTCAAAGGAACATGTCGCCAACTACAGACGAAAGTGCAGAAATTCCGACTGTGTGTTGCGCTGATGATTATACAACAGGGTCCTTTATCGTCACGCCTAGCGCTACGCGGGACCTCGTTTATTTTTAATTCCCACCCGAAAGATTTTCATTTCGTAATGGCGAGTGCTTGGCGAAAAAACAGTCACTACCCACCTTCAAGTATTTGGTCAGACTTGGTCGGGATTCGAATCCACTTATGGAGCGAGCACTCTACTAACTGTGCTACCGCAGTGGTCGTTGTATTAAAGAAATAATACCACTAAAACCCTAACATTTAACAAATTTTAACTAAGTATAGTCCAAGAAATTTTTCATATTTAGAAATTTAACTATAAATCATTTTACCAGAGAAATTCGTTACTGAAAACATGTAATAGCCAGTAAAACCCATTCAAGGTACTGACGGAATCAGCCCGACAAGAGAATACTGGAAAACACAAACATATATTGTGTGATGGACTAATGAGAATAAAGCTTCCGACGTTAAGGAAATCTGGAGATTATGTCAACACATCTGTCAAGATACTTTCACTTATATCGAGACATTCGGTCAATGTTGTACTATTAGGAAAACAACGACGTTCAGCATGTCCTTGCGTCATAATCTGAGATAGGGGTCTAGACGGCAAATGTCGTTACATGACCCGTAACCTGCACTTTGCCCACTATGTCGCACACTCAAGACCCGTCGACCCGTCATCCTTTCTAAAGAATAACTCTTGTTTACAATTTGAAGCAAATTACTCTGTTACTGCAATTATTACATCGTCTTTTAAATTCAATTTCGTATGTATATGCCCTTAATAAATCACTAGTGTTGACAATCCAAATCTATTTGACAAAAAACGACATAGTGTACAAATTCAATTGTCGAGATATAAAAAGTCTGAACTGTATATGGTCTGGGTTTTTATCAACAAAATAAAAGCAGCATTTGTCCTGTTTGGAAGTTATTCTGAATCTAATAAAGGTTTATACTGAATCAAATTATTTGTACAAAATTACCCTTAATATAACATTATGTATCTTTTCAAACTATTTCCATTGATCAGAATGATTAATCATTTATTTGATAAAACATGGAACAGATAAAGTGGATAACGTAGAAAACCTTACATAGCTATAATTGTCTACTGTGGATTGATGTTTATATAGGCAAACAATATTGACCTGTCCGCTTGACCTTTAATAAAAATATTTGTTTTAGACCAGTAAATTTGTTTTTAGGGAAAACAGGTTTTTATTTCGTCTCCATCGTTAAAAATGCATTGTTTATGTATTTAATCTGAACCCTTACCCTTAACATATATTTGGTGGATCACGGTATATGGATATTTAAGAAATAAGGTAATTTTCAAATGTCTTTATGAACTTGCAAAGTATAATGGGCTGTCTCAAATTGCATAAAAGGCGAAAAGGAAAATTACCTTATTTCTTATATTTACAATATTTATAAAATTAATTTAATTGCCGTCTCACATTTTTCATGTTAATTTAGAAACAATTTTGAAATGCGCTATTGGTGCACCTTTTCATAAAAATGAGTCGTGTCCAGTCAGTCAACGAGAGCATTTGACATCTGTCAGCGCGTGGAGTAATGTCTCTATGAAGTTGCAAAGTATAGTCGATATCAAATACTTTATTGAAGCAAATATATTGCAATTGTAAATATTCATAATGAATCGAAAGGCCAAGATGACAGGTCAATGATGTTTGACTATTCAAATGATTCTGATAATCTTTATGATAATAAACCAAGGTACGTATTAATAAGAAATCTCATCACGTGTACAGACAGGGGGTCTCAGTGCTGAATGGTATAGAGCTAATGTTTACGGCTTGCGGAACCTCTGGGTTCGAATACCATTTCGACAGATTCTAGTGGAGAAAAGTTTATCAGTTCGTTTGTCAAATGTCGGTGCCATACTCCGGGTTTATGTCGACAGATTCTAGTGTAGAAAAGTTTATCAGTTCGTTTGTCAAATGTCGATGCTATACTCCGAGTTTATGTCGACAGATTCTAGTGTAGAAAAGTTGGTCAGTTCGTTTGTCAAATGTCGATGCTATACTCCGGGTTTCCTCTACTATCTTAAAACACTGGCAAGAGTGAAAATACCTTGACTGGATTAAAATAATCCAATCTACATCTACCTTGGATTCTATACCGATTCAATGTGTCATGTTAATAGTGAATTATCCACGTCCTTAATATATACAAAAAACACAAATTTTCAGTCGAGACCTTGATGTGAACATATGCCCCATGACTACAGCAAACACCAAAATACCACTAAGATTTGTTTATCCGTCAATGTTATCCATCAAAATCTATTAAATATAAGCAAACTTGAAATATAATGTCGTAAAAGAAACAATCGAAAATAATCAGTCAATCAACTGCTCTCGCTGAACAACATTTTCCCATCCAATTGCTTATTACATGAGACATCAAAGTCCAATATTATATATAGAGAGAGAAACACGGTTAATTTCCAGATAAGAAATCCTTTAAGAATGACTTCTAATTTGTAGACTGTATCTCTTCTTGCTTAACCAGTGAAAACAAACGAGTTTAATTCCCTTGAGTACTCTGAAGACAAAACGTGCATGAATAGATGATATAATAAATTACTCGGGTTATTTTGAGGTTTGTCGTTGGTTATTTATGAAGCAGACAAAGTATGTAGATATACAGGTTAATAGTCAGGCAGCAATCCATGTAGATGCAAATCAGCCAAAGCCATGCTTTTACATTTGCAATTCACATATGGCAATGAATAGTAATAATTCTTTAAGGTCAGATGATAGATTCAAACAATTCATTTGTCGTTTATTAAAGAGTCTACAGCTCGTCTTGGTATCTATTCATGACGGTACAAATGTCATATATCACATACAGTAAAACCTGGTCATAGCGTCCCTTGATTACTTTGTTATGTTGTTCATCGCTTAAGATTTCGCGTTTAACTCTAAATAAACAGTAAGCTTTTTTAAGATGAGTGTTCATTCTGTATAACCCAATTGGAAAATTCCGACAAACATATTGATGGAACAGATTTTCAAATTTAGGATAGATATATCAGGCTGCCCAATTTAACTATGCATGACTAAATAGGGTGACATTCCATGATGTCATCGGATAGCCTACCTTACGCAATCAGAGGTCATGACACACACCGTATTCAATAATGATCGAATCCCAGCAAAAAAAAACTATGTTCATCTAAAGAAGGTCAAATCCAACTGTAAATATAAATGGTTGAATGTTGTTTTCTATAGGAAGTTTCAGTACACAGACTAATGTCCTGAAGCACTTGTCATATATCTTTGCGCTAAAATAATATAGGAAAGAGTGAATTTGCCAAAATATCATGCTGATACTGAGCTACAAATGCACTATTTGTCAAACTCTCTAAAATGTACATTTGTGTATCTAAAGTTGCTTTTTTCTTAATCAACCTTTTTGTTTTAAGTAACTCTTACTGTAATGTTATGTTGACTATGGATTTAGACTTTTGGAACTCTCCTTTAAAAAACTAAAAATCATTTCTCAATGGGCCAAAGTGAAGGAACCGTTTATGTCCAATCGCCAACGTTTTTTTAATAAAACTCTACAACCGTTACACAATTGCCATATAAAAGCATTGAATGACATGATAAATAATAAATAAAGACGTATTTGCGAAATAATGACCATTATTGGTCGTTTATTCTGATAGATGATCGAAGCACTATATAAACTGCGGGGTCACATTAACGGTTAGTTTTTCAACCTTATCTCCAGCGACACTAACTTCACAGTGGAGTGTATAGCGACACTAACTTCACAGTGGAGTGTATAGCGACACTAACTTCACAGTGGTGTATAGCGACACTAACTTTACAGTGGTGTATAGCGACACTAACTTTACAGTGGAGTGTATAGCGACACTAACTTCACAGTGGAGTGTATAGCGACACTAACTTCACAGTGGAGTGTTTAGCGACACTAACTTCACAGTGGAGTGTATAGCGACACTAACTTCACAGTGGAGTGTATAGCGACACTAACTTCACAGTGGAGTGTATAGCGACACTAACTTTACAATGGAGTGTATAGCGACACTAACTTCACAGTGGAGTGTATTGCTGAAACACATACTGGCCCTTCTAGTTTTTCTCATTTCATCAAGTTAATTTATTTGGATTTCCACCATTTTGTCTGAGCACTGTCATGTGCTGATTTTGATTTTTTTTATTAAAATAATGCATTCAAAATCAGCAAATGACAACTAGTTGTTATGTGCCGATTTTTAATGCATTATTTTGATAAAAAAAATATAGCGACTAACTTCACAGTGGAGTGTATAGCGACACTAACTTCACAGTGGAGTGTTTAGCGACACTAACTTCACAGTGGAGTGTATAGCGACACTAACTTCACAGTGGTGTATAGCGACACTAACTTCACAGTGGAGTGTATAGCGACACTAACTTTACAGTGGAGTGTATAGCGACACTAACTTCACAGTGGAGTGTATAGCGACACTAACTTCACAGTGGAGTGTATAGCGACACTAACTTTACAATGGAGTGTATAGCGACACTAACTTCACAGTGGAGTGTATAGCGACACTAACTTCACAGTGGAGTGTTTAGCGACACTAACTTCACAGTGGGGTGTATAGCGACACTAACTTCACAGTGGAGTGTATAGCGACACTAACTTTACAGTGGAGTGTATAGCGACACTAACTTCACAGTGGAGTGTATAGCGACACTAACTTCACAGTGGAGTGTATTGCTGAAACACATACTGGCCCTTCTAGTTTTTCTCATTTCATCAAGTTAATTTATTTGGATTTCCACCATTTTGTCTGAGCACTGTCATGTGCTGATTTTGATTTTTTTTATTAAAATAATGCATTCAAAATCAGCAAATGACAACTAGTTGTTATGTGCCGATTTTTAATGCATTATTTTGATAAAAATTCAAAATCAGCATATGCCAGCACTTCTGATGAGATGCAACAAGACGTGTTTATAATGGCTGCCAAAAGAGAGCCTTAAAGAGTCGCAATATTATTTGAAAGCAGGTGGACCTTATAAAAGGAGCTCAAATATCATAAAGAGAGAAATTTGTATGCATTTCACTGGCCTTTAAAACAAATGGTCCTTGTATAGAGGTGACATTTTAGGCTGGTATGGCAATTTTGTATTCCGAAATGACAGTTTAGTGTTGCATAAGCAATAAATATATATTTCTGCTATAAGAATTAACTATCTAAATATGATGTTCAAATTAAAATCGACCGGTGAGCTTAAAGTAAATCCCAAGTGCGCAAGGCTGTGAGTATATACACGTGATGAAATGTAAAAGTACGAAGGTTAATAATTATCTGAACATGGCCTCTACGGACTTAATTAACAACGACTGCGTGTCTTATATAACATAACTAGGACAACAATTCTTGACACTGAAACGACATAATGAAAGTTACATAACGTTAGTGCTTGATTAAACTGCTGTAATGGATTTTTGTAAAATGAATATCTACTTTAGAGAGATGCTCTCAGATTGCAGTCGTTGACATTTATGTTACCATGGCAGCTAATATTTAAATAACTAATGCAACAAATATAAAAAATGCTTCTGTGGTGCGTTATAGTACTGTCATGTGCTGATTTTGAATTTTCATTAGAATAATGCATTCAAACTCAGCACAATTTTGAATGCATTATTTTAATAAAAGTTCAAAATCAGCACATAACAGTACTATTAAAGAACTCGTAACCATCTCATTTATTTACAACAATGCGCCTTATTTTAACAAAACACCGTATACCTACGGACTTTGCAAGTTAATTTATTTCTTTATGTTATAGCTTACGTATCGCGTCGCCTCTCATCGTACGTATAGGCCCGAATCACTAACGGGGTAGAGGGGATAGGGGAGGGTACCCGGGTCTTCAACTGACCGTTTCGATTAATATGAAAAAATCTTGACTTTGAATTTAAACTCTATGAACTCTATGAACATGGCCTCCGTATCCGATATCATTCATATACGGTAAATAATTTTACAAGTGGTTGAGTGTTTTCTTACACTTTCAGAATATGAATATAAGTATGTTATTTAAGGCCGATTGTCATTAATTAATTGACTAGCTGTGACAAACGAGGTCCTAATTGATCATCTATCTTATACTTATCTTTATCTTATTGGATAAAGACCATCAATTATACTTACAGTTATCACGATAATGTTTTTTTTAAAAAGACCTTTCTGACATTACATGCCCGACTTGATATCAATTGAACACCGTCTAGTCACTCTACTCTCCTAAGTAATTAATAGACCTTTAGGTGTTAGTGGGGTATATTGTACTCTTGTAATACCATTTCCTTTTTCAGTTTCCTCCTATTAAAATCGTGTCTCGTTGCGAATAGCTTGAAATTTCCTGATGCGGCATCTATCAACGTTCAACCAGCAACGAACTTCTTCGCCTTTCTGGTTTAGATTTAGTATTAAGGACAAATTAAGCTTTTAGAAATAATTTCGGGATTTCTGGAATTTCTTATGCGACATCTATCACCGTTCAGCAAGCAACGAACTTGTCTCGCCTCTCTGTTATAGATTTAGTATTTAGAACAAATTGTGCTTGTAGAAATAATGTGGGCATTTTCGATATTTCCTAATGTGACATCTATAAACGTTCAGCCAGCAACGATCTTGTCTCGCCTCTCTGTCTTAGACTTAGTATTTAGAACAAATTAAGCTTGTAGAAATAATGTGGGCATTTTTTGAATTTCCTAATGCAGCATCTATCAATGAGCAACCAGCAACGAACTTCATCGCCTCTCTGTATTAGACTTAGTATTAAGAACAAATTATGCTTATTGAAATAATGGGGGCTTTTTTGGAATTTCCTAATGAGACATGTATTAACGTTCAACCAGCAACGAACTTGCCCCGCCTCTCTGCTTTAGATTTAGTATTTAGAACAAATTGTGCGTATTGAAATAATGGGGGATTTCTGGAATTTCCTAATGCGACATCTATCACCGTTCAGCAAGCAACGAACTTGTCTCGCCTTTCTGTTTTAGACTCAGTATTTAGAACAGATTTTGCTTGTAGAAATAATATGGAAATTTTTAGAATTTCCCCAGTAATGCGACATCTATCACCGTTCAGCAAGAAACGAACTTGTCTCGCCTCTCTGTCTTAGACTTAGTATTTAGAACAAATTTGGCTTGTAGAAATAATATGGACATTTTTGGAATTTCCTCAGTAATGCGATATCTATCAATGAGCAACAAACAACGAACTTGCCTTTCCTCTCTGTTTTAGACTTAGTATTAAGAACAATTGTGCTTATTGAAATAATGGTGGATTTCTGGAATTTCCTAATGCAAAATTTATCACCGTTCAACAAACAACGAACTTGTCTCGCCTTTCTGTCTTAGACTTAGTATATAGAACAAATTAAGCTTGTAGAAATAAAATGGGTATTTTTGGAATTTCGTAATGCAACATCTATCAATGAGGTACAAGCAACGGACTTGTCTCGCCTCTCTGTTTTAGACTTTATATTTAGAACAAATTGCGCTTATTGAAATAATGGGGGCTTTTTTGGAATTTCATAATGCAACATCTATCAACGTTCAACCAGCAACGAATTTGTTTTAGACTTAATATTTTGAACAAATTGTGCTTGTAGAAATAATGGAGGTATTCCATATCACCTTTAACACTTAAAATACATATATCGAGCAATAAAATAAATTATAATTGTCAACGATTCCAATTTATTTTCTGTCCACGATGCTGGTACATGTACGTATCATAGACATTTAAACTGTACCAGTATGTTTGAATCTCAAGGGTTTTGTCTGCTAACAACAAATTAGAAATCGAGTCTGTCACATCTGTATCCGAAAGGGTTTTCATTGTTGGGGGCCTAATTTTGTTGTTTCATTCGGAGCCAACATGGTAGACTCTGTGGTTTGCGATGTCAATATGCGATATTTGCCCAGTGTGTTAGGACTTCCAAAGTTAAGTATTTATTGGATATACTTATACGAAAGATAATTTTGGAAGTTCAAACTTCACACATTATGCACGAAATACACAAGATATATGTAAAATTCTTACGTCATTGCAAAAAGTTGTTGATGCAACGTGTAAAGCAAATATGTCGTCAACAAATGATATTGGTTTTAAGTGCAGCTGCGCCATTAGTTGACTGGTCTTATGAGAAAGCACTTCTCAAAACATATTTTGGAATTCTAAAATTCTTATGTGTGAAGATACGTGGTTGGTGCAGTTAGTTAAGCCAAGGTTGCTTGTTCTTCCGAAGCAATCGGTCTCACTTCCTTCGTGAAAGTTCACGTGTTCAACTTATTTTGCAAGTTTTTACTTCGATTTTGGGATTCGGAATTTTGGTTTGGGCATGAACACATAAGTTTGTGTTTGATTGGGTTGTCAAAGATCTATGACTTTACTCCTATTATGTACTATCAGGACCATGTGTGAACTGTCTAGCCGCCTAAACATAAACGAATGTATAAGACTGCGACATTAAAAGCCTTTTCTGTACTCAACTTCACATTTGTAAAGTCTTTGGTATGCTGATTTGATTTACATTGAACAATCATGTGTTAGTCTTTGTTTGCGTGATCGGCATGCGGATCCGATCAAACAAAATCGAATTACGGTCTTAAGACAATACACCGTTCTTCTCTATCAAGGTTTGCTGAGGTTATCTTTACAATTGTAATAACACTAAGCAACAAACTTTTGTGTTTTGTTATATCACAATTTGTTTGAAAAAACGTCGACCTTAGACAAACAAACAGTTACACTTATTCAAACTTAGTATCTGCCCAAGTGGGAATATTGTCATTGAAACATACTGTCACTGTTGTTTTAATTAGAAAAGTTATACACTGAGGTCTCTGTAACTACATTTGTAAGCATATATAGCGTGTGTAATTTAAAACCAGACAACTGCTCTATTTATTTAACAAAATGGAATTCTATTAACGTGGATAAACTTATCTAAATAAGGACGTTCACTTCTTAAATTTTGCAGGTTCAACATAATGTGTTTGCTTAATGACAACATTATTCAATTTTTCACTTTAAGCAAAGAAATAAAAAAGTCAAATAAATACGATATGCTCTAATGCTCTAACGTATCAAGATAAAGCAATGTTTACTTAACTTTTATGAATATATATATATATATATACATAATAATCCATGTCCGAATCACAATCTTGAAAAAAACTTTGAAACTAACACTTTAGATTAAACTCGTGAACCTCTACCAAGGAAGTGAGTCCGGTTGCTCAAGAAGAGTAAGTATCTCATGTTTAGCTAGCTACGCCCCCATCTGTGTCATCAAAATTGAATGAAAGGGGGATAGAATTACGGGACGTCAAATGTATCCAATATACAAGAGTAATTTGTTCTCCAACTGATGCAATGGATATTGTGATATGATAAGCAAACGAATTAGAAGCATACCCTTTGTACCTAGAGTTTCAAAATGTTGGGTATGATATTTGTAAATTGAGCACAAAGAATACATTTACATAATATACATTTATTGCCTTTGAGCAAGCCCGAGGGATATGTGACTTGTTAAGGGTGAACAAATGTCCATATCTCCCTCAAACAAAGGCAATAAGTTGTTTATTATACCGAAATATAATCATTGTAATAAGAAAGACAGATAGTTTACATAATTATTAACAAATAAGACAATCTGGAAGGTAAAAACACCAGATTCTATCGGCACTCAAAGGAAGCTTACGCTAGAACGTCGAAACCGATTCTGTATCAATGACGTCATATCATTGTTACGTTATGGTGTGTTCCGAATAAGGTAAATATTACAGGGAAACTCGATCGCGTATTTCCTTCCCTGCCACGTGACTGTGCTCATCCAATCAATCGCCAGTATATTTCAATGAGGTATAATGATATTTATTATAAACCTCGGCTATCTTGTTTAAAAAATCCCGAAGAGACTTTACTACTATATGGACTGTAAAGTTATAAGGCTATGTTTAATTCAATACAATGAACTCTTTCATATATATATTTTGGATTTTTTTGAATAACGGAATTTGTCTGGTGGATTTCGCAACGTATGTTGGACTTAAATGTCAAGGTGGTTTTAAAATCCAAACTAGTCTTCGCAGCATATTCTTTGATAATTTGATTTAAACTATTCACAAATATGATCAATAAAATTGATTGACTCAATGGAAAAATGATGTTGTTTCATAGCTATTTAATAATTGCTTAGCTTCATCTTCATCTACGTGACCAACATATAGCATATACACATCATCAACATACTAGTATTAAGGTCTTGTTTCTTAAAACACATATTTCTCTTCTTTCACCAAGACTTATACTCAACATTTCTGTTGGTTATAATTTGTTATCTGTCTTTGAAATGATGATTTCCAACATATATACCATGATAAGTGATATACAATCACGCAAACATACACGACCAATATCATCACAGGAATTAGAATCGAATCTACAAGCCACTCCTGAAATGGGGATTGATTTTCTGTTAAGGAATTTATTGCGTCACGGATCTTCTGACGTCATCAGTAACGTGCATAGAGATCACAAAATAGCTAAGTCTATTGTCTCACTCCCAGTGCTTAATCCAACTTGAGACTATCCTAGAGTAGACATTTTTGGTTTTTTGCTTTCAATAAGTGTGTGGTTATCTCTAGTTAATATGGTTTCCTTAAGCATATCATAACTTACAGTTGTCGTGTCGGTCTTGGACTTAAAACTAAAGAACTACTCTCCAATCAATTCCGTTGAGAGCTGCTTGTGATTTTTTATTTACTGCATGGCGTTGTTCATATTCATTCTTCAATACGAGTCACCAGAAGCTCAAACAATATATATACCACTGGGTATATTTGACATTCAGTAGTTCCATGTTCCTTTCACCCAATTTTGATTTCAAACCTGGCGTGTATAGCTAGCTAAACAGGAGGCGCTTACCATTACAGAGCACCCGACCTCACTTACCTGGTGACAGTTCACGTGTTTTTCTTAACTTGTCACTTTCTTATTTTTACTTTGCCTCTGAATTGAGGTTGGTACATGGATTAGAATGTTTATTTCTGACTTTGACAATATCTAAGGCAACCACGATAACGCCAAAGCAAAGAAAAGAAAACCAAAAACCAAGACACAAGGTAGACTTTACTGCGTTAAAATCATCTCACCTTTGTCAGTCAACAACGATAACGTCACAGTAAAAAACAGAAACCAAAGACACAAGTTAAACATCACTGCGTTATATAACATCTAACCAACGTCACAGCAAAGAACAGAAACCAAAGACACAATAACATCACTGCGTTATATAACATCTAACCAACGTCACAGCAAAGAACAGAAACCAAAGACACAATAACATCACTGCGTTATATAACATCTAACCAACGTCACAGCAAAGAACAGAAACCAAAGACACAATAACATCACTGCGTTATATAACATCTAACGAACGTCACAGCAAAGAACAGAAACCAAAGACACAATAACATCATTGCGTTATATAACATCTAACCAACGTCACAGCAAAGAACAGAAACCAAAGACACAATAACATCACTGCGTTATATAACATCTAACCAACGTCACAGCAAAGAACAGAAACCAAAGACACAATAACATTACTGCGTTATGTAACATCTAACCAACGTCACAGCAAAGAACAGAAACCAAAGACACAATAACATCACTGCGTTATGTAACATCTAACCAACGTCACAGCAAAGAACAGAAACCAAAGACACAATAACATCACTGCGTTATATAACATCTAACCAACGTCACAGCAAAGAACAGAAACCAAAGACACAATAACATCACTGCGTTATATAACATCTAACCAACGTCACAGCAAAGAACAGAAACCAAAGACACAATAACATCACTGCGTTATATAACATCTAACCAACGTCACAGCAAAGAAAAGAAAACCAAAGACACAATAACATCACTGCGTTATATAACATCTAACGAACGTCACAGCAAAGAACAGAAACCAAAGACACAATAACATCACTGCGTTATATAACATCTAACCAACGTCACAGCAAAGAACAGAAACCAAAGACACAATAACATCACTGCGTTATATAACATCTAACCAACGTCACAGCAAAGAACAGAAACCAAAGACACAATAACATCACTGCGTTATATAACATCTAACCATTGTCACTCACTGGCTATAGCTGACGAAATAGTTGACAGTCTAACCTCTATATAAGGGCCATCTGCTTTTAAGGCCAGTTAAACTTTATCCAAATTCCTCCTTGTTTATGCTATTTTAACCTATATATAGATCATCTGTCCATCACGGCCACTTTTACTGGCTCCCTTGGGTGGCCCTTATAGACAGGTTTGACTGTATATTAAACGGCGTACTATATGTAGCAAATTATTTAAGTGTTTTATATGTTCCTTACCATTCAATTCAAAAGAAACTATTAATAGAAATTCAGTGCGAATGTTCTAAAATTATTTAATGGACCAGAACTTGACAAAAATGTTAACCAGATACTATATAATCTCCGGTTTTATTAGAAATATTCATAGAGTCTGTCCATTTTTTCTTTACTGAGGCCCAGTTGAGTTAAAATTAAATGATTATCTCATATTCAAAACATCAATGGATAGCTTTATATCAAATTGACGTGTTTTAGCTTTGTAAAACTGGTTAAGTTCGGCATTTACAACATGAACTGTACAACATATATTAAATTATGTTCAAATTTTGAATTTTGATTAATCTACTAATCAATAATGAGCCATTGACAAAAAATAGCAATTACATATGTTCAAAACTTGGCCAGGGTTCGAACTCTGACTTCTCACAAACGCAGCATGCACTCCTTTCATTGAATATTACAACGGAAAAAGTTATTGTCAGTTAAACCAGGTCCACGGTACAGACTTGTCAAAAGTTTTACACAAAGCTAACGAACTAGTGCTGAATCGGCTCACATCTCGGTTCCTCACTACAAAGATCTCGAAAGCGCTTGAACAGAAAGTATTTATCTCTCTCGAAATTTTTCGCTTACTAGCTATCCTTATCTCGATAACCGGTTGTCGACTCTTGTTGTTAACACAGTGTTAAACTTTCGACAGGTCTATACTGTATGTCACAGCAAAAGAACGAGATATTAATAAGCATATATCAATGTTAAAACTCATGGCGGTTTACAAATGTCTGGAATATATCTAGATGGAATCAAGCGTGTTGATGTAATTGAACATAAACAATACTAAAATCATATTTACACAATCAATAAATAAACAATGCGACATGATTTAAATATTTGAAAATACATTTTTGGGTTTTTTCTAGAAAGAGTTTAGCTATAGGAATTTATTTTGTGTACAATAAAATTGAGAAAGAAAATGTAAATAAACATTTAAGCAATCATAACTTCAAACAATTCCAGTAAAAAAACCAAAATGTGCTGTATCCACGAATCTCCAGAATCAAACTTTCACATAAAATTTAAAAAGACACAGATGTACATGTACAAGGTCATTTAAAGGTGCAGTGAATTCCTTACCTTAGCCTGGACTGTTTTCTTGAAGATAGGGTCAAAATCAATATACTCATACAAACAGCGTGATTCCAAATGTTTCAAATCGCAATAACGTTCCAAGAATCTGTCACCACGAGCATGTACAAATGATATATATGAGAATTACGTGCCGAGCGTGATTACATTTCTTATTTCAACATCACTTAACAGAAATTGCGACATATTTATGTAGAACTACATTGCTTGAACAAATAAAATTCTCCTTTTATATACATTCAAAGAACGTAATGCGGCCGCTCAAATACAAATCCATAACAACAACTATTTAATATTCAAAGCAACAGGCGTATCGATAAGGTTTGTATAATGAATGACCGTTTATTACTAATGCTAGTTTATCTCGGAATATTTGTGTCTTTCCTTGATTAAATGTTTAAAACAAAAAATACACACACGAATGTATAATTTTGTTATTCTGCAAACAGTTCTAACCACATGTGTCCTTTGTGAGGTGATGGTCTTGTTATTTAATCAAAAAGAAATAATGTTCGTTTTTTGTATCTTCCATTAATTAAATGTTCAAAACAAAAAAGTGCACATACGAATGTATAATTTTATTATCCTGCAAACAGTTGGAACCACGTGTATCTTTTAGCGATGATAATCTTGTTTTATTGCCAATAACAAATAGTGTTCTTTATTTTTAATCAATTGACATCGACAAACATTTTATCGTTCTGACAATTGTTTCTCTCACTGTTATGATTCATAATCTAAATAAAAATCTGGACTTCATGGCGATTACTAAGCTTTTTTCACAATTTTTTCTGTACTTGTTTTGCACCTCAAAACAGCATGTAATGAGTTTAATTCATCACGGTATGATGAATTACTTGATCTGTGATGAGCAGTTATGTTATGTCAATGTTATTCTATGTAAATATATGAAAAAATAATGTTATGCGTTTGTGATACCATTGTTTGATGGAGTCACCTCATACTCTGTTTGATTTCCAGCAAAATAAAAATTTAAATACCTTCCTTTCAAGGTGAATTAAATTCCAGTTATTCAACCGATCAATGCACCACACACCTACTTTATAAAACTCTCTCGTTTCAGACTATAGTTCCTTTTTATGAACAATTAAATCAGCAACTGCTTACAAAGTCAAATATATATAATTGATGACAAATCGTTATATAGAGTGACGCATAACACACGTTTTGAAAAAAAACACTATCGTTTTAGACTAGAGTCCCGTTATTTTTACTACCCAATATAAACACTAAAATTGCTTCCGAGGTTAAATTTATAACATTGCAAACAAGCTTTGACAATGTATAATTCACCTATGTAATAAAGACACTTTCGTTTTCGACTATAGCCCATTATTTTTCAACCAATATGAACACTAGAATAAAAAAAATGCTTCTGAACTTAAATTTATATCGTTGCCGACAAGTTATGACAATGGATAGTTCACTCATTTGACAAAGATAATTTCGTTTTTGACTATAGCAACGTTAATTTTCCGCTTTATATGGACACTTAAATCTACAACTGCTTCCGGAGTATATATTATTGACGACAAATTATGACTGTGTATAGCCATGCATATTATATACGTTTGTGACGAAGACAAAATCATACTATCTAATGATGTATTATGGAGTCCACACTAAGCATCATTAATTATGAATAGCTGTAACCGTATCAATAAGAATATAATGAGTTTATGTAGGAACGGTAATGAAGGAGGAATCTGGCATAGGAAACGTTATTGACTTTTGATATTCAGCGTAGTTTTAAGGCTACAATTTTTTCACATGATTCACAAATGTTGATGGACAATAAATCTTACTTGTTTTACTACTTACGATATATGATAAAACCAATTATGCAGTTACATTTCAATGATTGTATAACCGATAGAAATCTGAGAAATTCTTCTTTCAATTGATACTAAATTTATTAAAACCAATGGTTATTTTGATTTCAAAATCATAGATTTAAACATGGCATGTGTGTAAAAAGCATTATGGCGTGGTTGGTCAAAAAGCGTTAAAGGGCAATTTTGTTTTAGTCGGTAAGTAAGTCACTAGCGGTGTTTTCGAAATCCTTCAGCTTGATAGATAAATATTGTATCATTTTTGAAAGTAAATATCATGCTGTATCACATAACCCTCCTGTTTATTGATGGAATAAAACGGTGTAATATTTTTTGTATTACACAGGTACTCATGTAATATGAATTGATTGTGACGTAATCAGTTATCACGCTCCTGATTTACGTAGTGGTCGTGCCTAATGACGTCATATGAAAACTGTGTCAGTCTGTTGTTTATTTTTAGACTTTTGAAGACTTTCCAATTCTTTGAAAAATAATTTTGATGCATTTGGAAAAATATTATGATTTAAACTTACATACTGATTATGTCTTTTTTTTCTAGGCGATTAATAAATTTACTTTTACTATAACCAAATTCTTACTTGCGCAGTTAATTTGGAGGTGATTTGTCTAACCTAGATAGAAATCGTCTGTTTCTATATGGCATCGAATAATATGTACATGTCATTATGCCTCGGTATTTTGAGTTATGTGATATATAGAATCTTAGACTCGTGAGGGTTTAATATGACATTTATTAAACTCGTTTAATAAATTTCATATTAAACCACCACTCGTCTAAGATCCTCTATATATTAAAGTGCGAAAAATAAATGCAAAAACGATGCTGGAATTTATTGGTAATGTAAGAGACTGGCTTGAAAAATCTTATTGACTTCCGATTTGCGGAAAGCAGCCGACAATTTCTCACTAAAGAGAATATTACAGACGATCAATGACAAACATTCAACTTATTTTATAACCTTTTGTTTCCTTTATAAACGTTGCATTTCAAAAGGAATGTTGTTGATTTCCTGGATTGCTCTGGATATATTTGACGTCTCATAGTTCCATGTTTCTTTCACACAATTTTGATTACACACGTGGCGGGTGTAGCTAGCTAAACAGGAGGTGCTTACCCTTCCGGAGCACCCAGCCTCACTTCCCTGATGGAAGTTCACGTGTCTAACCTAACTTGTCAGTTCCAAAGTTTTTGGTTTTTTATGCCTCTGGATTGTGATTTGGACATGGATTAGTATGTTTGTTTTTGACTATATACTATACAAGTATAAGAAGCGACAGTGTACAATATTGCAACGAAATATGAAAATTAAAAGAAAGACTAGGTATAATCATAACTAATCATAATAAATATTAATGTAGTTTATCTCAGACAACATAAAAGTTTTATTACTATAGAAATTATACAACGGAGCAGGCTGCTTACAAACAAATTGTTGACACCAGGGAATTGCAAGCCTATGTATATCAAGGCCCTCAAAACTGTTACGGCCTCCATAACACTATTGTTGATAAGTATGATCTCTCTGTATCCAAAAATATATGTGGCATTCCATATTCCTTTTTTTTTTTTTTATTTCAATTACCCATGTAGACAGGAAATAATTACCTTTCTTGAGCACCCAGTCTCACTTTCCCAGTGAAAGTTAACGTGTAAACTAAATTTGTTAGTTTTCAATTTGTTACCTTTTGAAATTGATTTTATATATAGACTGATAATTTGTATGTGATTATGTTTGTGATTCTCATGTCGTCAGAAAAACTATTTGGTCAATATCAGTATCAAATAAGAAACTCTTTGATTATAGAAAAGACCACTAGTTATGTTATATTGGTCTCAAAACGCATCACAATAACATTACTTACATAACACCTGTGTAGTAACAAACATAGGTTAACACGGTGACTGGTGATTAATAAAACATTGATTAAATGTGGAAGAAGAGTTAATTAACCTGAACAGGTCGTAAACCCAGTTACAGGCTGTTTCATCATATCATTTTGTCTTTATTACATTAATACTATCATTGCTTATTAATGTTAAATTCTACTTTTTATATCTGTGAAATATTTTTCCAGTACGCATGCACTCGGTCAAAGTGAGAACAGCCATGAATACAATTCAACAAAACGAAACTCTCTTTGAAGGTGACTGGCAAATACCCCCAGCATCAATTGTTTACATTGGTGGAGAATTCTTATAATGTTTAACATCTATTGAATCATACATAACTGAGTAAACCTCCGGAAAAAATTGTTTTTACAGCTAAATTCTACATGTAGAACAATTTAAGTAAATAAACGGCAATAATTCCGCAATATTAATCTCCAGTAAAAATGTCTACGGACAGACGGACGATGATATTCCTGCAAAATCTCCTATACTTCATTTAGGCGGGATGTAACAAGTTAAAACAGAATGCACCAGTTCAGAGATCGGTTCCAAATCTACAAATCTACAAATGTTAAGATATCTAATGTCATATATCAAACCCCAATATTTAGTACTTGGTAATAGTAAGCCCTACACGATACGACGTCCAATAATTCCATGTTCTTTTCATTCCTACTTTTGATATCAAACGAGGCGTGGTTAGCTAGCTAAACATGAATTGCTTGCCCTTCAAAAACACTCTGTCTCACTGACCTGGTGGAGAATCGCGTGTTTACTTATTATGCTATTTTCACCGTTCATTTTTTTTTTTTACGATTATGATTTAAATATGGGTCGGTATCTTTGTTTTTATGTATTTTTATACCTACTTCAGACACCAGACACGATGGAATTGTGCCTAATACTAAGTTCAGGAATTCTTTAGGGGCTGTGATCAATAACAAGTCCCTTAGTATATATACCTATATTTGTATGCTTTGATAGAAGAAGCTATAGATTTATAAGATAAATAACACATGTCTATATTGTATAATTGGCCTAAAAACACTTTAAAGCACCAAATTACCATATCTTGGGAATAAAATGCAAAATCGAACAACGATGCTAGCGGAGGATAAATCATTTAAAAATGTTTGCAAATACATTATTGTACTTCAAATTCATCTGAATTTTGTAGCAAAGTAAACACATGGTATCATGTCATATTAACCCGTGTTTGTGAAAATAATGTAATATTAATGATTTATTGCATATATCCGGAGACGTACTGTTATTACAGTGCAATAATCGAACTGAAATATAACAATCATGGTGATCACGAATCATATAATTTCTCTGGTATGTTCACATTGTTTCTCGAATGGTAAAATAACATTGTTACGCAGTAAGTATTGCTCGTGAAATTACCCAGTAAGAACGATGACGTATATACAAGTCTGTGTATATTTGCACTCCTACTTACTCAAAAACAAACATGCTAATGCATGTCCGAATCACAATCCAGAAGCAAAGTAAAAACTTTGGAAATGACAAGTTAGGTTAGACACGAAAACTTCCACCTGGGAAGTGAAGCCGGGTGCTCCGGAAGGATAAGCACCTCCTGTTTAGCTAGCTACACCCGCCACGTATGTAATCAAAATTGTGTGAAAGGAACATGGAACTATGAGACGTCAAATATATCCAGGCAATCCTGGACACAGAGACATCAAACTTATCAACAATACTGTGATGACGGCCATAAAACTTTTTTTGAGGGCCTAGGCTTGATATATCCACGAGTCAACAATTTAGTTATACATGTGAATTGACACCATGAAAGTATTACTCAAAGTTCCAAAAGGGCAAACACCGCAGTTTGTAATCAAAATTGTGAATTGAAGGATCATGGACATATTGGACATCAAATAAACAAGGAATAATGTTGGATACAGAAACGTCATATGTTAATTATACAGCACTAGACGACAGTTTTGGAGTATAATGCCTCATAAAAATTGCTAATCTCCTTATTTACGTCGAGAATTTGAGTTAATCTAAAAATCATCGTAATATATACGTTTATGTGCATTTTAGTTAACACGAGTCCGATAGCCCTACTTAAAATCTGAAATTCCTGAAAAAACTAAGGTATACTCCCTCGTGTGAAGTATTCACTTCGCTTAATTTGGAAAATTTTGGGTATTTTTTCAATATCTTGAAATACAGTTTTAATACCAAGCAATACTGATAAAGAACTGTATTGCGAAACGGTCATCTAGTGCGGTAAAATTGAAACTGGTATAATATGCAATAGCACCGATACTGTATTGTAGATTTTGGTATGAATAAGATGATTTTGTATATGCTTGGTCACTTCGCCCCACTTCAGACCGGTTTAGACTCTTAAATGCGTATGAAACTCGGATGCATTAATTCTCAAAAACTAAAGTATAATCCCTAATGCAAAGTATTTCCTTAGCTTAGTCCATGGTTTCACAATTTTGTTCCAAGCACTACTTATTAGAAATTGTATTCTGAAACAACTGTCTTGTGCTGTAAAATTAACACTGGTATAATATGTAATAAAAGATGACTTAATTTATATGTATTGTTAGATTGTTAGTTGTTATATTTAAAAAAAACATTCTGTCGATACTACTGTTGACATTGAACATTTTGAACTAAAACAATGTTTATAATGAATGATAGTTTTGAAATATAATGAAATGGGTAAAAAGTTCATTCCTTTTTATTCTACGATGTAGATTGTTTACAAATACAATCTCATTTTGATGTACCATAGAAAAAGCCATTGTCTCGTTTAAACAGACAAAACATGCTTTTCATAGCTCTTCAGTGTATTGAAGTCTATACAAGCAATTAAGTGATGATATCTTACAAGTGTCTGATTAGTTTAAACTGACCGATATTGGTTCAACACAAAACTAAACTAATTCGTTTAAAATGTTTTTGGTTTTTTCTGCTGCATATGAAGGTTTGATTTCATGACAAAGTTCAATAATCCAAAACAAACATACCAATCTATGTCCGAATCAAAATCGAAAAGCAAACAAGAACCTTTTAAACTGTCAAGATGGGTTAAACACCTGAACTTCTACCAGGGAAGTGAGGCTGGGTGCTCTGGAAGGGTAATCTAATAACACATGGTATCTGTATTTATGTTATATGCTTTATAATCACTAACTAATACATTATTTTTTTATTTTCTCACGTTGCTAAAGTATCATGTTATACACGAGGTGCTTGCCCTTCCGATACATCTGGCCTCACTTCCCTTACCTGGTGGACATTCGAGTGTTAACTTTACTTGCTTGCTTTTGTGGATTTAATTTGAACATGCACCGGTTTGTTTGTATTAAATTACATACCTGTTTACTTATTTTATTGTTTGCTTCAATCGGATTTTGTTGCTTTTGCTATTGCAACGACATCGTGAGGTTCATTTTCATCTTTAAATAAACATTAACATTTCATTTTACATGAACAAACAGTGTCCAACAATTTTTATTTCAAAGAAAATAATGCGGCTAATATCATCAGTCAGTTGGCAGAACATTTAGATAAGAAGGCAATTTTATCGATTCCTGTTCTGTCCTGGCTTAGCACATTGTCTATTTCTTCTGCCAATAATAACAATGTTTAATTATCTATTATATTTTCCTACAGAAATAAAGATTGGCAGGGTTCGAACACGTTATCAATTATGATGTGTATTGCCATCGATAAGTGTCAGTTTTATGGCTGTATTTTAAGAGCTCATCAAGCGAAATCGAAAGCAATTACAGACGGTAACTAACGATTTACTATGCATTATAAGTTCTTAATTATTTTTGTCGAAGAAATATAAATGATAGAGATAAATATTGACCGTTTATTTTTTACAGTCTTCAGTGAGCAAGTAAAATAACACTTAGGGTTATTTAATTATAATCGAAAAATATCATCTAAAAAGAAATTGTAGAAAGGTGTCTCTATGATACGGGCTTATTTGGCACTTTAACAATCGGATTCACAGCTTACCACGTGACCAGTACCTCTTAACGTTTGTGCGAAACGTTTTGAAAAACGTTAACATCACAAATTCTTGGAATGACGTCATTTTTGCGGGAAACGTCATCTCATGCGATTCAGTATCCATTGAAAATAAGTTCCGCACAAACTTAAGAGGGTAGCACAGGGCACAGCGGCTAGACCCATTAGATATTGAAAAATTAAGTAAAGATGTATGGTGGGTTTGATAGGCGAATTTTTACATTGCCCCTGCTTAAGCTTACAGATATGTGACGTAACAATGTATTTTTAAAGACTTGAGGATTTCGCATTCTATTATTACACCAGGTCAACCAACAGCAAACACTTCATGTTAGTAAACATGTTGTTCCTTGAAGAAAAAGAGGCTATTGCACAATCCTTAGCTTCCATAATCGTATTTTTTCATCTTTATACATGAACAGAAAACTAGAATAATAAAGAATCAACTAACATCACGCTTCACTAAGAATTTACGGGTGATGTGTGAAGTTTTTATCTTATAAAATATTCCGTGGCCTGATCTTCTAGTAAAAAGTATCTTTGCAAGAAAAAAGTGTTTAAAACCAAGCATTTGCAAAAAAGACAAAATTTAAAAAAATAAAGTTTTTAAAAAAATCTAAAAAGAAAAAAGAGATCCTCGGCTGAGATTTGAACCCATGTCTTAGGGCTTAGTCACTGAGCTAACCATAGCAGTTATAGTATGGGGTATTAAAATTTAACTTCAGTTATATGTACAGAAGTCAATTTTAGTTTTCCGCAATTTTCAAAAATGACCAATTTCTCCTAAGAGAACAAATTTTCTGAAAACTCGTAAAGATTGCGTTTTGAAAATAATTTCAGAAACAATAACGTCAAAGTTGGTCCTCCATGGAGAACAATATGAAAATATTTATCAAAGACGGGAAAATCCCCTCGTTTTTTTTTAAATTTAGCATATGAGAGCATAAAAATGGTCATGCTAAGAAAAGTCTAAGTAAAATAGACCTTTTGTAGGAGCCAAAATATGAAAATTCACAGATAATACAAATACTTTTTTTATTAAAGTACAACAGTATTTAGATTTTTATTTTTCAAAAAACAAAACGGTCCATTTAGGACAAATGATTTTTAATGTTTGATGACTGATGACGTCAATATGACGTTTAAGCGTTTGTTTTACCATAGTATCTGAAAACAATTATTGTTACAGTACCGAGACTGTCGCAAATAAAACATTATTAAGCTGCAAATTTGTTGGTTCTATCTAGATTAGATTAATTTAATCAAAGTAAATGAGAGGCAATTTACAAAACATTTTTAAAATGCAGAACGTATCTTGCTATAACATAAAAGTAACTAACCGTTAAATGTTTATTGTTCATCAATAAAATGCTATAATTCCAGTTTGGTATACAGAAACTGTGTTGCTGTTGCTAGAAAAAACAAACCAAACGTGACAGTAAATTGTTTGATGATGACTGTGTTTTTCTTTTTCTTTTTTTTAAACACAGTTAATAAACTTGAATTTGAAAAATAGATAACTGTTGTCTTTGGTTTCAAAACTAAATAACATGTTATTGATGTGAATATAAGAAAAATATTATTCACTCAGTATAAAAAATATTTGCTGGAATTAAATAAGCGTTAGCAAACATGATTTATTTCTTTCCGAGGTAATTAAATGAAACAGATCACATTTACATTGGCACTATGTCATTTAGGTATTTGAGCATGAATATCAGAACAGTTTTAATCCCATAAATCAGAGAAATGTTAATAATTAAGTGTTAAGAAGACAAAGTGTTATATAAGTTATCTCACAATAACCATACAAAAGTCTTGATATTTTGATAAATGAGGAAGAAAAGATATTGCATTGAATAATGAAATAAATGTACTGTTATTGTCTTCTCAGAGTTCTCTAAGATAAATACAAACAACTACTCCAGAGTTAATCACTCGAAACTTTTATAAGGATAAGTTTATCTTTAAAATGTGGTTAAGAGGAAAATAGAGGAAACAGAAGGCAGTTTGTTTTTTAACATTGGTAAAACTAACCGGTTAAAACCGCACTTTCGAAAGCAAACTGATAAATTTTCTGACATTTGGATCTACCTGATTAGAGCTAAAATGATTTTTCTTTGGTTGAGAGACTGTATTTCCAATTTCTTGGCTAGCAAATAAACAACGTCCGCTAGAGTCGATTTTAAATCAAGGGTTATGTGGAAAGTTGAGAGTAGAAAAAGTCATCAGCTTTGTCATGTAGTTTCACATGCAGCCTTTTATGGGTGCCATACGGGAGTTAAAAGTCGAAACATGGAACAGAAGAATTGTAAAAATAAGTCCTTTTTTGTATCTGTATGTAAAAAAAATAATTTGTCTTTTTCTAAGATTTTAGATGGTTCTGCATAAATTCTTCTTCATTTGAATAAAAAGCCAAATAATTATATACCGACTGTTAGTTGGAAAATTATATTGCAAATAAAAAATAAATATATAAGCCTATTTTACCATACAATATACCATCAGCCAACAGTCCTTCAATATTTATGAAATATATACTATAGTTACTGTAAATGATTTTAGGAAGCATTTTTTTAGTTATCGCTGATCGGCAAATGCTCGAAATGGTCTAAGATGAGACGTAATTGAATATTTTGTAAATTGATTAACCTTTCCGAAAATTCCATACCAACGAGAACATAATTTGATTTTTATTTTATTATTATTATCAGTAAAATATAATTTGGATTTCATGCGTCAAAGGACGTAGTTGTTAAATTGTTTGAACAAGTACCACCAATGCGAGACATGTTTTCATTATATTTTTAAGATTTTTTATCAACATAAATCATAAAAAAGAAAGCCTTCCTAAAATCACAACACTAGTTATTACTTATGTTCTTATGTATAGTTTAGGTGCAAAATATATGTTTTATGCATAAATGGTTTGATTGGTCAAAGAACCAGACCAGCAAAAAGCATTTTGACGTGATTCGATTATGGAATTGCTGGTTACAGAAACTATGGATTTAGCAAATGTATTGCAGATACACACTTTAATACTTCATAATATATTTTTGAAGGGATTATGGTTTGGACAAGGACCAATATGTTTGTGTTTAATTGTTCTTGTAATTCTCGTTTCTCAAATTGTGGAGATAGATTACATGGCAAGTTATGAGATAAGGAATCGCATGTTAAAATAATTTAAAAACCTTGTTCGTTAAATCTTAGAATACCTCTATAATATCCCTTACATGTCCTTTATAGATGACTCGACAAGATGGCTTGCGTAGGACAAATATTCCTCAAGATTTTAAAAGAATATACTTACGATGTGAATTTTGGTTCGTTAATAATGTTGTTATCTTTACCAATCTGTCTGTTTTAGCATTGTTCTTTTTCTTGTCAATTATAATCGCTTTTTCTTGTCAATTATAATCGCTGGCTAGGATAAAACAATTCTTCCATTTGAAATTACATATTATACCAGTTTTGATTTTACAATACTAGACGGCCCTTTCGGAATACAATTCCTCGTCAGTAGTGCTTGGACCAAAATCATGAAACCAAAATCGTTTTCAAAATGGTGAAAAGATACACAAGGAAATGAATATTTACTTCATGGGAATAGCATAATTGAAACGGCCGTCTACCGTCTAGTGCTGTAAAATTAAAACTGGTATAATATGTAATTTAAACCCCTGAGCCGATATCTCTGCTGTGGCTGGTGCCCGAGGATATCACCAACTCGGTAGGCAATAATTTCGTATTATTGTCAGAAATATACTATAATTGTCTAAATTTCCTGCAAGTTAAAATTTAAAATTTCTCAAAAACTAAGGTATACTCCCTCATGCAAAGTATTTCCTAGCTTAATTTGGTAAAATATATTTTGGTCCTTTGGGTAGCTTTTCAACATCTTTAAAAAAAATTGATTCATAATTTTGGTCCAAGCACTACTGATGAGAATTGTATTCCGAAACGGCCGTCTAGTGCTGTAAAATTAAAACTGGTATAATATGTAATTTATATACTATTTTTTATTTATAAAACTTAAATAATATAATTAATCAAAACCCGTCTTTCGGGTATTGAACAAAGTATATAAAATATTGACACCCTTGCATTAGAAAGTTATCATCATACCAAACCAATCGTCCTAATAGTTATAAAGCACAAACAATCTAAAGATTGATTGAAATTCTTAAAAGATTCCTTAATGAGCGAGAAAAATGAGTAAATACATAGAATTACTAATGTTTAATCTAGGATACACAAACAACTTTTCATCCGGTCAAAAGTCAGTGAAATTACTTTTGACTGTTAAAATATTGTCTAATTTAGTTCAAGTTAAAATTTCAAATTCCTCAAAAAAAAGGTATACTCCCTCGTGCAAAGTATCTCCTTAGCTAAATTTGGTATTTTGGTTCTTTTTGGTAATCTTTTCAATATCTTCAAAACAATTTTGGTTTCATAATTTTGGTCAAAGCACTACTGATGAAGAATTATATTTCAAAACGGTCGTCTAATGTTGTATATTAAAACTTGTATAATATGTAATCTACTTGAATAACATAATTTTATATTGTAATTTATTTTATTAAAAGTAAATAATAGAATTAATAAAAAAAAATGTTCCCCTATCTTCCGGGTTTGCACCAAACAAATGATTCACTGATATCCTTGCACTAACAACTTATAATGATACCCGACCAATCATCTGAATTGTCATAAATAGAATAAATAATGTATAATTCTCAAAAGCTTATTTATTAAGTGAGAAAATTAAGACAGCTTAATTCAAACAAATTCAAATTGAACTTCAGTACAAGAGACTTCACACAGAAATGTAGATCAGGGAAGTTCAAATCCTCAATCGGATATATTTCAAGCTGAACAATAGGATGTGATCAATACTGATTAGGTTTATATTATAAATTTCCCATTCAGATAAGCAGGTGGTATGCACCAATGTCCATAATGTGTTTATAAAGATGTCCTTATGTGAAATTGTTAATTATGTTATAAAAAGATCAAAGAAAAACTATCTTCCGGGTTTAAAGAAGAAAAAGATTTGACAAACATTGACACCCGTGCACTAAAAAGTCATTATCATGCAAAATTATTCATCTTAATTGTTACAAAGCATTATTGATGGATCAAAAGTCTCAAAAGCGTCTTAGAAAATTGAGACAGCATAATTCAAAGAAGTTCAAATTGAACTCCAGTACTTTAAATGAAAGGTATTACTAGGAAATTCAAATTCCCAATTAGATATATTTCTGACTTAACAAACTGATTCGATAAATATTAATTGGGTATCGACAAATTCCCTTTCAGTCATGTTATAAGTATGTATACATGTCAGCAAAAGTTGCATAAATCATTGTTTCGATGTTTGTTTTGCATATAAGCAATCAGCTTTTTTTTTAAATTTCAACCAATCCAATGCCCTTTATAACTGCAGATGTTTATAAAAGTCATTCTTTTGGTGTTGTTGTTTAGCAAATATGCAATCAGCTTTTATAAAATGTTCACCAATCCAATGCCCTTTATATCTGTAGAAAGACATTGGGAAAATGATTTATTTTCTAAACATACTTGTTTGTGTTGCGTTTGATTTAATAAGTCATTACCGTATGAATATTTTGTTATATCATATTAATAATTCAATAATAACTACCAGTTATAGATTAAAGTTCTCTGAGTGAAAGGATATTAGAAATTCCGATTCTATTCTTTAACTTCTAATATTCATTTAATATGTATGAGAGCCAATTACCTACTCTAGAAATAGTACTAATATGCGTGGGTTGTAAAGATTTCAGAAAACAAACAGGATATGACAATGGATTTCATTATTACTAAACCAGATTTAAATTTGTAGCACCACATGACCGTTTTCTATTTTTATTACACATCATGCTGAGATCATTTCTCAGTAACTTTTCTTTCTATTCTATTTAAGTTGCCATAGTTTAAATATGAATTATTTTATGCTAGCTAAACAGGAGGTACTTACCCTTCCCGAGCACCCGACCTAACTTCTCTGGTGGAAGTTTACGTATCTTACCTAACTTGTCAGTTTCAAAGTTTTTACTTTGCTTCTGGATTGTGATTTTGACATGGATTAGTATGTATGTTTTTGATTATAAAATTTAAAGACCTTGTCCTATACAATATATAATATTTTAGTGATAACATTCTTGTTAGGTCAATGTTCTTTGTTTTTTTTATTTTATAGGTCCAAGGCTACATAAATGTTTTGTTTTTGTCTATTTGACATTTAATGGTGTACAGTGGCTGTTAAGTACAATTTTCCATTACGAACTCGCACATAATGTGTTTTCTGAATGAACTGAAATAATGGAATTATGTTTACTTAGCTTGTCTTTTTTAAAGACCGAAATGTCAAGAGAGGCGGTTTAATTATTTTTCTCTTACTTCTTTACACTCGCAGACAAATCAAAATGTCCAAATATTGTAGCATTCAAAAACAACAGAATGATTACTTGTAACAGCAATTGTTGTAGCAAGGTGCTGCAACATCACACTATTGTTGACAAATGAATGTTTCTGTATCCAAAATTACTCAGAATATATTTGTTCCTTGTCACTTTCATTTTCAATTTTAATTTCACACATTGTAAGTGTAGGTGCAGGTAAACAGGAATTGCTTACGATTAAAAAGCACCCAACCTGACTTCCCTGGTGGACGTTCACGTGGTTATTCTGTTATTCTTATTTCCAATTCTTAAATATTTACTTTCTTTTGGGATTGCAATTTGGACAGGATCGGTATGTCTGTTTAAATTCTTGAATGTCGTTTAAAGCTGCAGAACCAGGAGGTAGCTAATGGCTATGTAAGTCATACAGAAATGCTGATCCTGATGGTCAATTCGGCCCTAAAGGAATTTCTACTCAAGATGAGAGTTGCTATAAGCCAACCACTCGATTAATACGACAGTCGTTTTTCTAATCAGATCGAATATTTTTTAACAGTAACATATAAATATTGACATAAATTGCTCTGAAAAATAAACGACCCTCTATAACCATACATTGTGGTTTTTCTGGCCGTTATCACTGTATTGAAGTCTCTGTATCCAAAATTTTCTTGATTATATTTGATATCTCAAAGTTCCATATTCTTTTCATATATCATAGATAAAAAAACGCTATGAAAGTTTACTAGAAATTCCTTAATTTTTTTAATTTATAAACACTGAAAGTAATTTCACTGAAATAAAAGGTCTAAAAATGGTGTAATGTATTTATTTCTACTTCTACACAATGCATACTTCTACTCAAGTTTTTTTTTTATTGAATGAAACATTGATAAACAAATTTTCGAAGACCATATAATTAACTTTATGAAATACAAATTCCATGTTTTTGTCCTTAATCAAGATTTGAACAATGCCCTTACTTCGAAATCATAAATACATTACTTTACAAATTTGACTTCTTACATTGTAATTGATCATACAATCAAATATAATGTTTAAGGCTTTGTAATGATCACGGATAAATCATTCATTACCCATGCGTTTTATAAATGCCAATTTTTAAACTATGTTTAACGTCCCAGTTAAGGACTTTTCATCTATATATAGACGTCGCCAGCTATACGCGAAGGTGCAGAAATTTTGCCTGTGCGTTGCGCTGATGGTATTAACAGCAGGATTTTCGGGTCTATAGGATATAATGAAATATAGGGTTTGAACGTCTTATTGATTTACACTACATATTGTGAAGATTTGAAATTCCATAATTCCATGTTTCTGTCATTTCAAATTTTGATTTCATTCAAGCGAGTGTAGCTAGACAGGTTCTTCCGCAGTGCTCGCCCTCACTTCCCTCCTGTTTACTTTTATTTACCAGTTTTCAAAATTTTAACTTTCCCTTTTGGATTGAGCTTTGAATATGGATCCGTATATTTCCGTTTAATAAACATGTATCAAGCATGTATCCAGCAAAACTACTGCATTATACGGTATAACCTACTTATACATTAACAAATTATTACTGTCTAACGTATTGAAAGTAACATAAATATAATGATTCATTACTCACAGACGCACATAAATTCAATAATGGTGAATAACTCATCTTTATACCAAGTGAATATTGTTACATAAGAAAAATATGCGAACATATAAGTATCATTTGAAAGTAAATATATATCAAAATATATAGAAATATCAGAGTTCAATATTATCTAGATATACAGATAGATCATTTCTATAACGATATATATAAACTTTGTATTTATAAAATAATAAAAAACAAACATACTAAACCATGTCCAAAGCATAATCTGAAAGCAAAGTGAAAACTTTGAAACTGGCAAGTTGGGTTAAGCTCGTGAACTTCCACGAGGAAAATGGACCGGGTGCTCCGGAAGGGTAAGCCACTCTTGTTTACCTAATTTCTCCAACCATGTGTGTATCAAAATTGAGTGAAACGAATATGGAACTATGGAACGTCAAATATATCCAGAACAATCCTGGATATTCAAAGGTTTTACTTTCTGGATTGTTATTCGGAAATGGATTAGTGTGTTTGTTTTTTATTTGAAATGAAATATAAATATACTGTGATAAAAATGTTCGAATATATTTTAACAGACTAACCATAAAAAGACATCGCAATCATTGGTAAATGTTTGAGTCTATTAAATCTACAACATGTGGTACAAATTACAACCATGTAGACATAACCTGTGGGATATTTCATTTTTATTAAGGATAGGTCACAACAGGTCTTGCGGCTATGATGTTTAGATAGAAGTTATTTTCTGGTACGAATCGAATACTAAATTTTGTCCAGTCTTGGCGGCTTCCTGTCAAGTTTTTATCAGTTAGGTTATTCTATGTAATATTGCGCAATTCATTAGCAGAATCATACAAGATATCATTTAAAATCTCATGTAAGTTCCTGAAAACTAATAAAAATTGATCTAGCCATGAAGTTTTTTTTTAATAACGATTGCATTTTTTTTCATTTTATTCATTAAAAATAATCATTTAGAATACTTATTTTAAAATTTTTATGAATAGAAAACCCAGTAACACAAAAAAACCTGTTTTGCATACATAGACCGGTATACTTGCGTTTAAATCTTAGCATGTGCTTTCATTTCAAACTCTTGCAAAAGGTACAGCAAACACGAAAGTACGTACATGCCCTAGTATAGTAGTGTAAGAGGTTTTGATTTTCTTTTCTGTAACATAGTGTTTTTTTGTTAATTTTTTTCCTTTTTTTACAATTTATTACTTACATCATTTTAAGTTCAAAAGAAGTCATCTTCTAATTAAAAACTTTAATTAGCTCGCTCAAACCCATTTAAATCTTTCACGACTAAAAAACAGTGACCAATTACCACCCAGCGCAAGAAAAGCGACCTATGATTGATGTTCTTGTCTCTAAACTGGTTACTGCTTTGCCAAGATATTATTAAATGGCGGTGTTAAGGAAACGTGTAAGACATTTAACTTTATTCTAATTTATCCTTTATAGAAGCTTTTAAACGCAATGAAGAACATGTGGTACCTTATTGAATACTTCGTCTTGACTTTAAGGATGAAAATATCCAACAAAACCAGAGATAGTAAGGATTTCAATCGTTTTTTTTTTGTGACATGCAAAATATTTTAGACTACTTTTTCCTTTTTCGTTTCTCTAATTTATCCTTTATAGAAGCTTTTAAACGCGATGAAGAACATGTGGTGCCTTATTGAATACTTCGTCTTGACTTTAAGGATGAAAATATCCAAACAAACCAGAGATAGTAAGATTTCAAACGATTTTTTGTGATATGTTCTGCAAAACATTTTTAGACTACTTTCTCCTTTTCGTTTTTAGAACCTTAATTACTGTTCTTTAACCTTATTTTGTCGATACCATGTAAAAATGTAAATATCATGTAAAGCTTCTTTGATGAAATTATTCACTTTGATGTTATTATGTCCCTTTATGTATTTTTTATCAATATTTGATCCATTAATTTTGCCTCTAATAACTTCATATTCAAATTTTGAAAAACTAATTTTACCGGCATCGAACAAATGTTAAAATTCTTGATGACATATTGATCTCCAGTAATAAGAAAATATCTTGACAAAAAACAAATTACAATATCAAGTGACACAAAGTTTTTGTTTCTTTTCTCTGTGGCTTAAGAAATTAGGTTTTGGTCTTAAGACTACTCAGTTTTTTTATTTCTTTCATTACAACATGCAAATAAGAATTACTTCAAATGGCAAGGTAATTATTCCAGAACTAGTTTAGATGATTTTTGTCTAAGCACAAATTATTATTTAGCTATAGTTTTCGAAAATAGGAAACTGTGTGTTGTTGAGTGATTACCTATCATAATATCTCTCGTCCTAATCTTAATCCCAGGTCTTAATCCCAGTCAGTCAGTGCTCCACCAATCTGTCATATCAACTACAAAAATACTATGTTCCATTAACACTCACAAAATCAGAATAGAAACTTAATGAACTATTTAAATATGTTAAACACGTAAACATACAATAGAGTGAAGTCCGGTTCTATTTTAACTTCCCTTTTCTATGCTATGGACTCGTATACCCTTACTTCTTTTTTTGTTTTACATGTACTATGCTATGGTATCCTTTGTTCCCACTGCAAAAATTCAATCTGCACAATAAGTTGCTCAAAAATAATTTGTTGACTTAATGATACTGCAAACCTAGGTTTATCAAGACCCGCCATCACGATATTATCTATAAGCATGGTGTCTCTATCTGAAATTGTTGACGTCTCTACTTCCATGTTACTTTCATTCTCCAGTTATCTATAGGTGATTGCCCTTTCGAGGCACCCGGCTTCGCTTCCCTGGACGTTCACGTGTTTTAATGAATCTGCCAAGTTTCGTATTTCGCTTTGCTTTTTAGCTTTGGGTATAGCCCGGCGTGTTTGTTTTTGATTTAAGAATGACGCATATGGTTCTATCAATTGTACAGTTTATATAGATATACCGATATACGGCCTTTGGGTAATCGCTGTTTAGGGGCTCTACAAATGAAAGCTTTCAAAACTTTTTTTTATAAGTAAACCAAGCCAAATAATTGAACAATTACGTTTTTGATCTTATATTTTATACATTTTATATATTGCATATGTATTATATATCATATAGTTGCGACAACGCATTACTAACAACGTCTAAATGCCTCACATAAGACGCTGAAACCTTTTAATTTTACTTGAAAGTCAGAAAATGCATTTTATATTATGCTATATTTAATATTTCTGCGTTACTTTGTTCTTCTAAGTCAGATTATCTCAATCATTTTCAAATGCCTAATATATTAACTGTTTGCTTGCAAATTATATAACTGCCATATTTCAAATTTCAGATATTTCTTGGTACAAATGTTTCTTACAAGTTTCAGATTGCAAATTCATTCACAGTAATCACGCTGATACCACAAAACCAAAACCACTCTTTTCTCCACAGCCGAGCTCCACAAAGGAGAATACAAAACCTTGTATCTAAAAACTACATTTTTATGTAAAAAACCCTTTATGATAGAATATTTAAAAAACTCAGTTGAAGTAGGTTACTAGGTTATTCCCTTATCTGTTAAACGTATATCAGTACCAATTATTCGTCAGGCAAAATTTTAGCTATGCCTGGTAAACGAGGTGTACCCTTGAAAAATGTTCCTTAAAAAGTTTGATGGATCATAACAGTATTTGTGATAATTATGATATCCATTGATTCCCCTGGATATATTTGACGTCCCATTGTTTCATATTCCTTTCACTGAATTTTGATTACACACGTGGCAGGTATGGCTACCGCAACAGGAGATGATTACCCTTCCGGAGCACCCGGCCTCACTATCCTGGTGGGTGTTCAAGAAGTGTTTTACCTAATTAATCAATTTCAAAAATTTTATTTTACTTCTGGATTTTAATTTGGCCATGGATTAGTATGTTTGCTTTTTTTAAATCATTAAAATGCAGTACCGAAAACGATGTTTTACAATGTTTTGATTAGCTTAAAGACAAATTAATCATTAATAATCGAATATATTGTGACGGTATAAGATTTGTATGGTAAAATATATGTCCTGTGGGTACAATTGTGTTCTGACAACTGTAACATTAATAAATACATAATAGTTGCATGTATATTTTATATGCTGTTTATATCATTCGTTTCGCTCGTTACTACATGATTATTCAATGCACTCATGACTTAAGAACTCGGTCGTAATATAAAGTATGAGTTGCAATCTGACAATTGGTTTGAAGATTCATGTATTTTTGTCGATTTTCATGCAAAATAACTTCTCAGCAACCAAGTCACAGGCAAGAACGCAAAACATTTTTATATTTAAAAGACGTATTTTATCTAAAAAATAGTATGAAAGGTTTTTTTTTTTTTTTTTTTTAAAAAAAACTGGTATGAGCGTTGAAAAGTTTTTTTTTTTTTAAAAAAAAAAAACTGGTATGAGCGTTGACTCCAAGTAGGTTATTCCCCTATCTACAAAAGTTCACAACTACTGATCATCCGTCAAGCGAAAATATACCTATGCCTGATCGATGTACAAGGCGTATCCACAAGAACTGTTTCGCGAAAAGTTTCATGGCCGTCATTACAGTACTGTTGATAAGTATCATTTTTCTGTATCCAGAGATCGCTGGATACACTTGGCGTTCCATAGTTTCATTTTCCTTTCACTCAATTTTCATTACACACGGGACAGATTTAGCTAGCTAAACAGAATCATCCTTCCGAAGCACCCAGTTTGACCTTCTTCGTAGAAGTTCGTTGTTTCATTTTTGTTTTACTTCTGGATTTTGATTTTGGCATGGATTAGTATCTTAGCATTGAAAAGTATATAACAATGTATTAATTACCTTTAAGACAAATTAATCATTAAGTATTGTATATATTGTGACGATCAATTTCCTCTGTTTAAGATTTGAATAGTAAAATATATGTCCTGTGGGTAAAATAATGTTCCGACAACTGTAACATTTACAAATACGTAATGCATTCATGCATATTTTATATGCTGTTTAAAGCATTCGTTTCCCTCATTATTAGTTAATACATGATGATTCAGTGTACTCCGGTGTATGGTACTAAACTTGGAAACTGTCTCGTAAGATTATGTATTAGTAGTAATATGACAATTGTTATGATTCATGAATTCTCAGATGACTGTCATGCATCAATACGTTATCAGGTAATCAATAAAATATTAATGACATGTATGTTTTATTTTTAAATCTGACAGTTGTGTGTTGAGTGTTTTTCACATCGTTAAGATAAGCTTTGAGTTTAAAAAAATTAATAATTCAAAACTGATTTACCTTATTTCACTCAGCAACAATAGTGCGGTTCTAGATTTTACACACTCGCACCAAGGTGCATAATAACAAAAACAAAAAACCGAGTCAACCATCTTTTTCATCATATCAACGCACGACACCACGCATGTATTCATCCACGATTTTAATGCAACAAAAAGTGTTTATGTTATCAATTAAATATTGAAACATTGTACGTGTTATGTATCTTTCAATGCCACAATTGTGTGTTTGTGTTTGAGTGTTTTATAAATCGGTAAGGAAAGCTTTTAATTCGAAAAAAGATTAAAAATTTAAAACTGATTTATTTCAATATTGTTTCACTCAGCAACAACAGCAAAAAATCTCGTTTGTTACTACTAGATTTTATAGACTCATGCCCATGTTTGTTGTATCCAAACACAAGAGTCTCCCGCATTTTTATTACATGAAGGTTGGTATTTACCAGACAGAGACCTAGTGTTATTCGTGTAATTAAATCAAAACTTCCTGAAAAAAAACATATGATTATTCTTAAATTGATTATTAGCGGTATTGCTAATTTACAATATTCATTTTTGTTTTAAAATAAATTAAGACTATAACAATACTCCGATTAACTTATCGTATTATTAAATTCAGTGGCCATCGGAAGTTTTGAAATGGGTGCAGCAAAATTGTTTTATCTCCTTTTTCATAGTTCTTACTATTTTTATTCGTGTTCTTTGTTGTATTGCAAACAAAAATATATCGTCGACCGTCCTAAAATCGAGAGCGTCCTAAGATTCGAGGCCATTTTTGTTTTCAGTTATTATACGCGAGTATCGTCTCTGCAGTGACGATTTCATGCATTAAAGACAAAATTTAGGTATTTACTGTGAAACTATCCAGAAAAATCAGTTGTCTATTTTTCAGCTCTCAAATTCTTGTTGCGTTAGCAAATTTAGTTCGTTTTCTATTAGAGTCTCGAATCACGGACGGTCGAGGATAGTACGTATGTTTGTGTTTGATTGTTTCAATAATACAAAGTACTATGATAATCAAAGCTAACGAACCTTCAATCGTAAAGAATGGACCATGAGAGGGTAACTGCTACATTGAAAAAATAGGATTGCATTGAATTTTGTTACTTCTTGTAGAGCAGTGGATTTCAAATAAGGGAGATAATTGATTAATAATAACTAATATTAATAATTAATAGTTTATTTCTGGTTTATTTTTCCAGGACATATAGATATAGCAAAAAATCATGGTTTTCTAGTTTTTTTAAGATACCTGTAAACTGTTGTATTGAAACTCTACATTTTTATTCAAACAATGAACATTTATAATACTGGGACCTTTGACTTTAAATCATGTTGTTTGTTTTCGACGAAAAAGGGCATACTAATTCACTTTAATTCACTGATAACTGCGAAAGCTTAATATTGCCGAGCTTAATTACTTCCACAACTTTAGAGTAATTCCTATTTGCATATCAAAATGATTAACATAAAAGGTCTTGATTTAGCGTCAACGCAAAAACCTAATCAAGACAATTGAAAATCCTTATCACACACATAAAAAATCCCCTTCATGTAAATTGACACAATATGTTATATTTAAAATATTCTTTATTTTAAAAGATTAATGTGTCATTAAAACATTTTTATGCTAATATAATTGCATTTTAAGATTAAAAGTAGAGATTAGTTGATGCAAAATGGAATAAACAAAACTTAATGCAAAAAGAATGACATGTCTTCATTTATGAATAAAACTTAGAGTAGGAGTACAAGTGACTCGACAAAATAAGCTTTTACGATAAAGATTTGAGATAAAAATATATCGTGATGTATTGCTGATAGGATGAAGTTTGGAGATTTAAAACCCAATGAATGTGAATAATCTGATCCGGGCTTTATTAGACATGAACGGACTTATGTGCTTAAAACACTACTTAAACTTCCAGAGCACCCAACCTCACTTCACTGGTAGAAAATCACGTTTGACTTATAATTTGAGTTTTTAAGGTTTTCAGTTTGCTTTGGGATGAAAAAATTTGTTTGTATGTGTGACTTGTGTGTTTTGATTAATTGGGTTACACAAATGTAACTTTAAAACACCGAATACATTACACAATTTGAAAAAGAAAGAAAATGAATGTTGAGAAATACGTTATAGGAAACATGTAAATAATAGCTGTCTATGTAATCATAAACACGAAACAAAAAGAGATTAGGAAACATATCTAAAACAGTATTGGAAGACAAGTAAGGAAAAACAGGTACAGACACCACCTTAACTTCTGTTTTTTGGAGTAGACAGACTTAGTGATAAAATAATGGTAATGTAATAACTACTGGACAACTCCAAACTATCCCACTCATCTTACCTGATCACTGCGGTAGCTTAGTTAGGAGAGCGCTAGCTCCAAAAATGAGAGGTCATGGGTTCATACCACGACCGGGAGCCCAAGACTAAACAATGTGTAGTGACTGTTCTTTGGAAAATCAATCAGCATTACAAAAGGAAAGTCACAATTCTTTTGGATGAAAACTTAATATAAACGAGGCATTATGTCTCCTTGACACGATAAAGAACCTATTGTTTAATGCCACTAGCGCAACACAAAGTTTCTGCATTCGTCTGTAGCTGGCGACGTCTCGATATAAGTAATATATTCTTCACTGGGACGTTAACACCATTTCTAAACTCAACTTATCACCAATTATCAATAAATTAGGAATTTTAATAAAATCAAAATAAGCTTTTGTTTTCCAAACAATGAATAAAATGTTTGAAAAAATGGAACTCATAGTCAATTTACAGACACAGGCAATAATAAATCGTCCATTTTTAAACTGTTTAGATTATAAAATTGTATAGAATGTAATTTAACCATGCCATAACAGTTTATCATGTATAGTTAAAAATCAATGCTTAGGAAATTAATTGTCACTTAAATTATTCGATTACAAGTGATAAATATATTTTTAAGTAATTTTAAAAATACTGTCTACCATATGGTCTTGTGTTATTTTTCATGAAAACGTCAAATAAATTTTTTATATTATGTTGCATATGTTACATCCAATAACATGTCATTTTTTAACATTTTTCTCATTTCAATCTGTAGGACATACGTGATTACTGCTTTTTTCTATTATCAATTTCCTTTTCCTTTTCTCGTGTTTATTTGTATTTGTTTCACAGTAGAGTTTCATTTGATTACAAAGTGTCATTGAAAACAAAGTGTTGTTGAAAACGAAAAGCTGCCTATACATAACTTGTTGATGTAGTGATATCGCAGGCCTAGGCTTATGAAGACTCCTAAAGGTGTTTGCTGTCTTTACTATATTGATAATAAAGATGGTGTCTCCGTCTTCATAATTTCCATAACGTCCCATAGTTAAATGTTTCCGGTTCATGCTAAATTTTAATTCCACATGTGGCGGATTTATCTAGCTAAACAAGATGTGCTTACCTTTCCGGAACCCCTGACATCTCTTCCCTGGTGGAAGTTTACGTATATAAATTAATTTCCCAGATTCAACATTTCACTATGCTTTGTGATTTTAATTTCTTTTTGACTATATATTTAAAGACAAATCATACAAGGGATGAATAAGAAAATATAATTGTTTCGGACAATGGAACTAAACTTCAATGGTTCTGCAAACAGGAGTTTTATAATAAGTGGGCCAAATATATATCGTCTATTATTTTACTGCTCGGTTGTTTCTTTCATTGTTCGTGTCTTTGAAAGAATAGGATGTATTCCAGTTCATGTTTTTATGTTTTACCACAAGCGACGAATCATTAACTACTATTTCACTTTAAACGGTACTATAAGCCGAAAAATAAACTGATCATAAATGTCTTGATTTTTATTTTATGTATAACAATCTCCATTCACTCATACTAGTTATGGGACTAAGCGACTAAAATAATAGCAATAACGACTAATTGAACTTCAATACATTTTGGATCGGCATTAGCCCTATCAAGACTAAATAATAACCTCCAATATAACGATGGGAAAAATTTAACTGCTTCATATATAAAATAATAGGTGTTCAGCATCAATGATCAGGGAAGGATGTTCTGAAAATGTTATTTTCACATGTTGTAAATATTACTGAACATGCTTTAGATTGGCAGTGGAATCAAATACATCATCAGTAGTGTATGAAACACGTGTATGTGGAGATTCCAATATTTAAAGGCTTTGTAATAATAAAAACAGAAGAACAAAAATGCAATTTAGTTTGCAATTTCAACAATTGAACAACAATTAAAAATATAATTAACAACAGATAAAATGGAATTTACCTAAAATACGAGCTACAATTAAATCGTAATTTAAATCTCTTATATATTTTTACACTTACCTCTTTTAATGTTCTTTTTTAATTGTCATCATGGAAAGAAGTTTCTATCTTTGTCACAAAAATCTAGTTCTATTTATGAGATACTCTCAAATCATCTATGTATACCAGTTAAATACAGATGTACAGACATGCTCTCTTCTGAACATTGATTGTAATCTAAGTAAGGCAATGTAAATTGGAAGTTGTGGTCAAACCAATAGAGAGATAAAATATATTACCAATTCATTGCATATTCATGATGTAGTATCAGACATAGAAAACTCAGACCAGTTAATTCTACAATATATGTATAAAAAGAGGTAGCCTTAATTTTTTTTATAAAAGCCAATGTTGGAAGTTTTTCAAAGTTTTGTTATTTTTATATACACGTACGATGCTATATTCATTTAACAAAAAGAACATACAAATACTTACACTAAGACAAAGACAAAAATTATCCTAGCACAAATGCTTGTTATATGTACAAAGTAATCTTAAGCCTCAAATATTAATGTAAAATACTGTTCTACGCTTCAATAGCATGAACATGTATACAAGAGCAATACGTGTATGTTTTTCTAAATTGCGACATATTTCATATTTGGACTTGGGACTCATTTATGACGCCCACGATATTCTATCGCTGTATGGCAAATGTGATGCCTTTTTATTTATATAAAACGTTCCTTTTCTATGCAGCAATTTACTTGCTTTTCTTACTTATGGTGTATTTGTGTTTACCTATGCTATGCTTCATTTGAGCTTCTTACCACTGCGGGATTTTAATATCACAAAGCACGTTCCTTAAAAAAAACCAAGGGACATTGCCAGTCTAAGATCATCATGGCACTCAAACGGTTTTATGGCCGTAGTATTTATGATCCGTATGATGCCTCTGTGTCTGTGTCCAGGATTACCCTGAATATATTTGACGTCCCATAGTTTCATATTCCTTTCACTCTCAATTTTGATTACACTAGTAGTTGGTGTATCTAGCTTAAAAGGAGATGCTCACCCTTCCGGAATGCCTGGCCTTTCTACCCTGGTTTGTAAGTTTCAAAGTTTAATTTTTGCTTTGGGGATGGTGATTTTTACATTTGATAAATATGTTGTTTTTGATAATAAACATTACATTCTTCTATCATACATTATACTTTTATTCGATATTGTTTTATTGTCCTTAATAATTCTAATTGGGTACATGACTTGCAACCAATTATTATTTACACTTTTAAAATAACCTATTGCTTTAGTAAGACGGATCATTTTTTCGGGAATAATTACATGACGACACCCAAGAAACGTTGTCGAAGTGTATTTTTCGGAAAATTTGTTTAGTATTAGTGCCTTTCTTGAAGAAACATCTTCCACATCTTAAAATCACTAATAAACAAAATTGCAGTATCACAACAAACATAATCCATATCTATCGAAATACCAAAGAAAAGCAAACAAAATTGAAACTGTCAAACTAAGTTAAACACTAGAGCTTCCACCATGAAAGTGAGTTATATCTTATTAAGAAATAACAAATAAAAAAGAAAAATTATTTTTATGGTTGCTTGATAGTTCATTGTTTTGAAAAGTAAGGGTTATTGTACGTATAAATTGCATTTGCAAAATAATTGTGATGATTCTTGTTTCCTTTATAAGGAGCGACTCAACATATATTTGTCTTTTCCTGTCATTTTTGTCTGATCGTTTTATCTCTTTTTGTCATTGTCGGTATTTTGTCTATTTATATTTTTCTTGTTGCGTTTGCTGTTACCAACACATGTGGCAGGTTTATCTAGCTAAACAGGAGGTGCCTACCCTTCTGGAGCACCCGGCCTCACTTTCCTAGATTGACGTTCACGTGTTTTACCTAACTTGTCAGATTCAAAGTTTTTTCTTTGCTTCTTCGTTTTGATTCGGATATGGATTAGTATGTTTGTTTTTGAGCATGACATATTGAAACATTGAATTGAGACTAGCATCCCCACATGTTTATTTGGACTACCAACAATTAAGCGATATAATGGCGCGTAATTCATAAACATGACCATACAACAATATCGCGTAAAGGATGATACCCAAAACGCCGAGCTATCCGCCTATAGGATTCACAATTTAAAAGTATGTTGAATACATATTGATAGTGAAAAAACCTAAAGCTACTATCATTATGTAAAAGTTTATATGGTAAAAAATTCAGTAAAATATTGCATTATATGTTTAACACATAAAATCCATTGGTCAAGTCTCCGTATGCCTCTATACAAACATGGCCCAAGTCAGTGAAAATCAACAAGTTTTTTAATAAATACACATAGAGCGCATGCTTCTCCATTAAAGATATTTTGAATATAAAAACTATATTATTTTACTGTTAGATATGCAAAATATGGTTAATGGAGAGATATGCGCTGATACTGAATTTTGTAAAAATCAATGTTTAGAGAGTTACCCCAATATAACCTCTTAATATACTGTACTATACTCGTACTTGATATTAATAAACCATTATTGTCAATAATTACCTGCGTGGTGTAGTGGGTATTATAGTAGGGACTAGTAAATCTAACGTTGTTGGTTCGAATCCCAAAGTTACAATTTTATTTTTCAACTAATTTTATTTTAATAAAATGTACGTTTTACGGCTTTATTTCTTTTTTATCTTACTTTATGTTAGAATTTAAATGCAATATTATTTATTTATGCCACAAATAACATAATAGAAAGAAAACATGCACGCATATTTGTTTTATACATACAATATATATAACGACATTACAATCCAGTTTGAAGGCCACTTGTCATTTCCTATGTGTGTTTCGTGTATATTGAACACGTACTAGTAAAGAAAATGCCAAAACTGACTTTTCTACGTGCATTCGTCGCACGAAGAAAGGCCATAGACGAAAAGACGGGGTAGGTTTCATGTGTTATGAATGTCACTAGCAGGAAAAGACTGAATATCATGAACCTGAGGTTGGTCAAATAGACTTGAAATCTTAATGACCTACCAATTTTGAGCTGCGGCAAATAAATTGCCATTTGTTTCCGCCATGAAACTTGCACCAATTCAGGCAAGAACCGACATTTTCGTCAAAGTATCTTTGTAATCATTTATCTAGACAAATACAAAACCTTCAGTAATCTTTGATGGTTCAAAGATGAAAAAAAGTTTCGCCAAGTCTACATACAACGGAAATCACCGAATTATTAAACAATCTCCAAATAAGAATTCTTCATAGTAAAAGTAAAGAAATTGATTTCGATTATACAAATGTCCTTTCTGATGATGACTATTATACATTGACTGGACTTAGCATCTTGTGACAAAGGTTATATCAATAAAGTCCACAGCACTAAGGTCTAAAAGCTTCGCGTTAGGACAGCTTTTGACAAAGCTTCAAACTGGTCTTTACCATGAACTCTTAGCAACACTGTGAGGTCTGAAAAATGCTCCATAGGTGTCAAGCATTTTCTCTGAAGCACGGGTGGCTCTAACAACAGAGTTTCTTGAATGCCTTGTATTACCGATTTCATCTTAATACAAATCGAAGTATTCAGCTATGAAATCACAATAGACACAACGTATGTACGCATTATGCCGCAAAACAAAACAAGCCATTGTGACACCCGAGTTTTTGTTTTTGTGGTAGGAAAGTATTAGTAATTTCTGACAGTAGCGCTACACTTTGGCACAGAATAACAAACATTTGAATTATATAGACAACTAACCAACCAGTAAAGCTTCCACACATGTCATTATAAAAAAGGAAAAATATATTCCTATGCAACGTATATATATTTACACAGAGATTTATTTGTACTTGGCCTCAAAGTAATGACGGGTATAGAGGCCTGAAAAGGGTGTAACCTAGTTTCTTGCGTATATATTCCTATAGGCGGATAGCTCGGCGTTTTGGGAATCATTCTTTTATTCGCCTGTTTACTGGCGTATTTTATAGAAAAGCAGTTTGGAACCATTTCTGCCAATGTAAACTGTAAAGCCCAGACAATAACTCATAAAAATGTTAAAGTAAATGAGGGAATAATCTGTCAACATGCTGTAATGTGTTAAATTACAGAAATAAACATGGTTAAAACCAGCACATTGTGATGTAAAAGTGTATTTAGAATTACCTTACAACAACAAAGACAACGATGTAAATACATTAAAAAATAATCAATACAGGGATAAATCGATCCTGAAAACTTAGAACATTGGTTCAAGTTGCAATTTCAAAATAATTTGTTCATGTGTTAGCAGACTTTACAAAATAACTAGATTGAATGTTCGAACTCAAATCTTTAATTATTTTCTAAACTCTTTAACAACCGTTAGTTAAAGTTTATGTTAAATTTCTTTAGGCAACTATGATACAAACTTTTTATTAATTAGTGCCAATCAGTGACAAAAATATCGTGAGAAAAGTAAAGTCCGAAAAAATGTCAATTTGAAATTAGTACTTTAGCTTAAATAATAATTGAAAAAATAATTCATCTTACAATCTCAATCAAAATCATTAGAAATATCTTGCCCGGGGCTTGGATTCTTCCAGAGTTTTAACACCAGAGGCACAATACTAATAAAACAGAAACACACACTGATATTTTCAATTGTTATTTAAATGTTCTTAGTAAAGTGTAATAAAACTCTAATCTAACATAATTTAAAAGTTATTTCCTTAACAATTTGATATGTAACGCGGCAAAAATTGAAGTGTTCAGTTACAATTGAGTCAAAGTCAAGTTTACAATCTTGGCAAATTGAAATCCTCAGTACCCATATTATGAATTTCACAGCAATTTTACCCATATTATTAATTCTTTTGACTTTTTATGCTGTTTTTATTTAAAAGAGATTAATCTAAAATAGAAAAATCTACGGGAGACAGAAGACATTGCGTACGAGACTGATAGAAAGGAAAAGCACATATTTGGCTTAAGATAAGCAGAACCATAAAGTATGCCCATATACAAGAAAATAACGAATATGCAACAAACAGATAACTGAAAACCTAAATACGCATGTTAATACAAAAAGATAAGAACTTATGACTTGTCATTTTAAATATCACTCAGCTTTCGCATTCTACATATTTCAAAAACTTTCAACAAGTGTACAAATATTCCGCTTACAATAGCCTTATCTAGTAAGAATAAAAGGCTTGTAACTATTAACTATAAAATATACATTTTGTGTCACCTATGTAACCAAATTCACATTAAAAGTATTCATATTTATAAGTTTTTGTACTTATATTTTTTCACTGATCAAATTATTTTATCAAAATGCTGATCGATTAGCCCAGATGATTTGTGAAGACTATGACCAGTCTTGTTATATATGCCGATATCAATCATATTTCCTTTCTCTGTAAGATAAAGCCTTATACTTATTCCTCTGTGATTATACAGGAAATGCTTGCTAAAGACTTCCATCGCTCTCAGTTGCAAAAAGTATTGATCGGTTTTCTAGAACAACATATGCGGAATCTAATATTGTTACAAATTCATTGTTTTTGTACTTGAGGGATTTGCTGAAGGCTACAGAGCGGTCTTGATCAATACTCTTCTATTTAAATCATGACAGCATTTCGATTTATGTTCTTATTTGGTATAGACAAATGTCATTGGTTTTACAAGCTAAAAGAAAGTAGAGTAAGCAAGAGGTGACAAAACATTTTGGTATACTAGTAGGAAAGCAACATTTTATTGATTTTTGTTATTTTTACAGTTATCTTTCGTAAAATAGAAACAAAAAAATTTAAGTTCATGGCTTTAGAAGTTAACAGAAATATCAGCAAGAGGTGGAATATTTTTCCTGTTCCAGAGAGTTTACTTTATGACTGTGAACTTATTTTTTAATACCTTATGTTTAAAATAAAGTTTGTGTAATTCTGAATTGCAATAAGGTGTGATAAAAAATCATGTAAAATTAAACCATGAAAGTTTTCTTTTGTAAATTGAAAAATACCCTTTTCATCCATTTAAAAAGTAATTAAAAACAAACATACTAATCTATGTCCGAATCACAACCCAAAAGCAAAGTAAAAAGTTTGGAACTGACAAGTCAGGTTAGACACGTAAACCAGAGAAGTGAGACCGGGTGCTCCGGAGCGGTAAACACCTTCTGCTTAAGTAGCTACACACATTTTTGTTGTTTGCTAAAGAATATTTTCCAAAATTCTCGAAATAATGGCTAAGAATTTCCTGTATTATTTTAGGAGTTTTATAGCATTTGCCAGGACAGTTAAGAACACAAAAACACATAATCGAACAAATATTTTTGGTATTTAAGAAATGAGTTCGACTGTACTGTATTTACGTCCCAAGTTTATTGAGTTTGAGTTTCAAGCACCAGAGCAGAGATAAGATTAAGTTCCAATTTTATTTATCATAATTACAGTTCGTTATACGGGAAAATTCTGTCCAAGACGGATCAATGTTTTATAAATGTGGACGGCTAAAAATTAGACATTTGTTCCTAAATGTGTTTCAAAAGTATATATTCTGCGATATTTAAGTGTAATAATCATATTTAAAGCTTGGCATTTAGACGCTTGAGGGCAACAATTTGCCGTCATTTACATCCTAGTATAACAATAACAACATCATTTTCCCTATTTAATCACTGGTCAAGAGCAGGTTATTCGATTAACTCCTCATGATAAATCTAGCTAAGATTTTTGCACATTTGTGCAAATAACAATCAAAATATTTACCTTTACTTGTTGTTATGTTTTGAAACCGTATTTATATATCAAATTATGTATTATACCAGTTTCAATTTTACAGCAATAGACGGTCGTTTCGAAAAACAATTCCTCATCAGTAGTGAGCAAATTGTGAGATCAAAATTTACCTATTGCTAAACATGAGCTGACTTGAGGCTGAACAATGCGTAACAAAACTGACATTTAAGTACACGGTTCGTTGTCTGGTGGTAAATGTTTTCGAAAATTCAAGATTTTTTCACTCATATCAATGTTGTCCATTTTAGAAAAGTGAGGAAACCGAAATACCATAAATATACGACAAGCAAAATGAAACACAAGAACATATCTAAGATGTAATTTAACCATCATGTAAATAGTATGAAACTTAATAATTCAGAACTTTATCCGCTGAACAATTGTTTTTCATATTATTACTTCCAGATTATCATTAAAAATTTATAGCAGTCTTTACCAACCTAGTTATTTTTATTCTTCTCACAGTCTGAAATCAGATGTCACATTCCCATCATTATTAGTCGTTTGACAGTTAGGTTATACTAAATGTCATCTTCTTTGATCAGCCTGATATTTGGAGGGCATTGTTAAATTATTTCCCATGAAGATTGATGTGTTATCAACATTATTATCATTGTAAGAAAGAAGTTCAAACTGAGGACAGGATAAATCAGAGTCAATATGCTTCACCTTATATAGTTATTCCTGTAGTTATATACAGGTTATATAGTCTCTCAAAGATCATTCAACTCAGGTTTAATACAAATCATTTGGTTTCATGTCCTTAAACAACGATATATATCTAGTGTTGAACAGATTTTGATTGTTTTGTCAAGCACTATACGAATTAGAAACAACAACACAGGATTACTGAAAATACCATCAATAAATTGTTATCAAAAGAATACATTTTGATAATTTTCCAAAAATCGGTACACAACGACATTAAAATCTCCATATCTCTATGGCCCATAATTTCATTTTAAACACTTTTGGTCAGTTCGTTGTGGGTTTTCTTACAAATATGTGCGTTTACTTTTTCCCCAACTTTTTTCAACAAAAGTTTCAGTGATACAAAAGTGAATTGTCTGACCAGATTGTAGATGATAGAGAAGACATGTCATATAATTTACTGACAGTCAAGACGCGTGATCCCTGGATCTTTTTCTAACATTTTTGTCGTTTATATAACGCATTTTTGCAAAAAATAAAATAAAATAGATTCCAAAAATAAAAATAAATCATTGCAGTATTGTCTTATTCAATCAATATATTTTTGATTTAAACAAAACCCTCGGTTCTAAAAAAGAATGAAAAGTGTAAATGTAGATTTACCCCAGCAAGGATTATAAATTTAGACTGAACACCTTTTTGCATAAAGTTATTTTATGGTTGAATACACTTCTCATTTGTTTCAGAAAAATGTTCTTATCGATATTTTTCACAATAAGTACGCAGTCTGATACATTCGTTCGCAATATGCAAAAAGAAATCAAAATTTGCTATAGACCATACTTTCTATAGACGTAATGATGTAATAAATGTGAAAGATAAGTCATAAGCCATACGGTGCATATTGTATATATTCTGATTGAAGAGGATGAATCCTTTCATTTTATTCATTCCTATGGATTCGATAAATTACAAGTCTTGTTGAGAAATTTGATATGTTTTTACAAGTGCATGTACTTGATCACATTTACATACATATAAATCAGAACATGACCAATAATAGTAATAATAATAGTTCGACGGCGATATTTTGGCAAAGTGTTCATAAACACAAGAGTCTATTAAATATAAATAGGGATCACATATAAAAGTTGTTTTGAAATAACGCACGTAGGCGTGAATATGCGCATACGATTACAAGATATTTATGTCTATTTGTGTAGAAAAGGCTCGCCGTGTTTATAAACGAAATATCCCTGATAGACTATACAGCTGTCTCTTGAGAGGTATAATATTCACCTGAACTAAGATTTGATATTGTTACATTGTTGTTTGGTCTACATACTTAAATGTGGTCTGAGAAAGGGAAAGTAAAGAAATAGTCTGCGTTTTGTTTCAATCATAAATCACCTTAATCAATAAAATATATAGTCTACAAAATAATTTTGGTTTCATTATTTTGGTCCAAGCATTACTGATGAGGAATTGTATTCCGAAACTGCCGTCTAGTGCTGCAAAATTAAAACTGGTATGATATGTAATTTAGTAGATACAAGAATTCAAAATCGAAACAATGCCTCATAAGTATTACTTTTGTTTGGCGCGTCGAATATATATCATGCTTTTAACAAGATATATTATGGCATTGGTTGCATTAGACGTGCGTAAATAATGTATTAAAACAAAACATATCTATTCTTTAAAGTATCGGTTGTTGCTTCAGTTACTAAATTGAAGGTTAAAATAAAGAAAAACATTTAATCAATAAATAACAGAAGATAAAACATATTTAAACTTGAAGTTAATATGCTAAAGATAGATTATCTTTTTTATTTATCAGAAAAATATTTGTAATATTTATGTTAATAGAAGTCAGTTCATATTATGTATTTGTTGATTTATCAAAATTGGAAAAAAAATATTTTAAGTAAGTGAGGGGCTATAACATGCGTTTAAAAGAACATGGCATTGCCCAAAGCCTTAAACCAGTTTAAATTGTATTATATGGATAAAATAAATAAACTGTTAAAGCATTTAATGCATTTAAGCATTGTATACGAGGGCACTTCAAAAAGTTTTGAGACTAACAGAGGAAAATTAAGAAAAAGCATTATTTTGCTTGTAATTTTTATTTTAATCCTTTAAAGTACTCTCCTTTAACATGTACACTTTTCCATCCGTGAAATCCACGATTTGAAAGCAGCAGAGTAGTCGAACTTGGGTATTCTCTTTAGACACTGATGCACAGCACTACCAAGCTGACTTCGAGAGTTATACCGACGGCCTGCGAGCATCTTTTTCAAGGTAGGAAAAAGGAAAAAGTCGCATGGGCTTAGATTTGGTGAATATGGGGGATGTGGAAGTTGTATTACTCTTTCATCGTGAAGAAACTGCTGCACTACATTACTCTTGTGGGAGGATGCATTATCATAGATGATGTGTATGACTCTTAAACCAGTTCTAGAGCGGAAATTATTATAGTGTTTTTAACAGACTTTAACACCTTGTCCCTATAAAATATCCCAGTAACAGATTTACCTGGCGGAGAAGGAATCTGAACAACAGGGCCATTCGAATTGAAGAAAACTGTGTACAGAACCTTTTTTGAACTTTGAAGTCGTTTTGCTATTACAGGTCTAGATTGTCCTTTTTTCAACCACTGCTTATTATTTATTCTTCTTTGGGGCTCAAATTAATGTATCCAAGTTTCATCTCCTGTTAGTAACTCACTTATTTTTGTATTTTTTCAATATTTGTTTGCAACTTTTAACTCGTTGTGCTTTTTGTTCCTTTGTTAAAAGATGGGGTACGCAACGTGCGCATACTTTTTTCAATTTCAGGTGCTTTGTTAAAATTTGATATGTACTACCGTTGAAATACCGAGACACGAAGCTATATCAGAAACTGTATACCTAGCGTCTTCGTCCACCATGGCTTCAACAGCAGCAATGTTTCTTTCAGACGATGACGTCCTGAACGGGGGTTGTCTTTAACAGTTCCTTTCTCTGTAAACACTTTCACCAATCTATAAACAGTTGCTTTAGACACAGACGATTCTCCATAAATTATTTTAAGTTCATTCAATATCTGTTTACTTGATATTGACAAAGCACAACGGTTTTTGATATAGCTTCTTATTTCAGACTTCTCTTCAGGCTTCATTTTACATCAAAATATTATTAGTGTATATGACTAACCTTTGTTTAAGTCCAAATATCTCTGTAATTACTACATATTTTTTTACGAAATTTCATACGTATATCACCCGTGATTTTACCTATTCAATCCCGGTTATCTTGTACATACGTGTCACTACAATTTTATGGAAGCCAATAAGTCTCAAAACTTTTTAAGTGCCCTCGTATTAAAAATATACGCTGCTAAGACATGCACAATTTCAAGATTAGTACACAATCATAACCTGTATGTGACCAAACATTGATTGTATATGAGCCACTGGATAACTTGCGATAGGCACCATAAAATGGGGCTAATGAGGGTTGAAAGGAGACGCCGTGTTTGTGACATTTAAAAATGATATAACATACAAATATGAAATTTAAAATAACAAAAAACATGAAATTAAGTGTGTACCTTTCCGGTGCACCCCACCTCACTTCCAAAATGGAAGTTCATTTGTTAAACTTAAATTCCAAAGTTCTGCTTGGCTTTGGAATTTGGTCCTGGATTGGTGTTTGTGTTTTAAATTTGTAACTTTGATTTAAAACTTTTTCAGAGGACAACTATCCACAGGAAATAGTTTTATCTTTCCAATACTACGACAAAAATAGACATTGGGTAAGAAACCTCAAAATAATATGATTAAATAATATTATCATATGTTTAAGGAAAGTTAAACATTCTCTATTATTCTGTCACCAATATATACATATGTATGTTTTGTGCATGTTTCTATAACGTGAAATCGAATTATGATATCGGAATATTTGGCATTTAACATAAAACAAACTTATCATTGATATATCTACGTAATAAGTAATAATTGATGTTAACAAATGAATATAGCTATATTTATTTATTGAATTAGAGAAACATCGTGGAATATATAACTAGTAAAAAGACAATTTATCCTGAATTCATACCCAAACCTAATATTCCCAAATGACATGTTTTGTGCAATGATGTATAATCGTATGTTTTATTATGTAAATCTAACTCTTAAAACAAAAAAGATGTTATCCATGGGTTTTGTAATCCAGTTAGTTTATGTTTTAATGCTAAAACACAATACCATGATATCACATTTTGTATGCTAAAACAATATGTAGAAATGTATACACTGACCTAGACTAAACTCAACTTTACATATAAAATGTGATATTAGTAGAGATACATGTTGATTCGATTTTGTTATTTTTATATTTATCTAACATTAGACTAGTTTTTCTGTCTGTATTTGATGAAATACAAGTTTTATCGAACACGCGTGATACAGAATCTTGTATCACCACACTGTGGTGATACAACATTGGCGGTAAAGTACACGTGCACGTCTCATTGTGACGTCATTGGAGAATCTCCGATTTGTCAAATGTAAACAATGACGTCATTACTACAAAACATGCCATAACATAGTTCAGTGGTTTTCTGTGGTAAAATGTATTTTTTTCACATAAAGTATTGGGTTTTTTATTATTTTAATGACCTAATAGGAAATGTTAGATAAAAATATCATATACACAGTGTGTATGTACAACCCTTCGTATCAGGTCTCGTCCTTTGTTCGTAGCTGTATCACTACGAAAAAAGGACTCGACCTGATACTGAGGGTTGTACATACACACTGTGTATATAATATGTATGTATCGAGAGAAAGTTATCATATCTCAAAACAGTCGTGCTTCATAACCCAATAAGAGTTCAAGTTACAATCCCAAAATCATAGTAGAAACTCAATACTAGAAAATTGAATTAAATACCAAGGAAGTGAGACCGTTTGCTCCGGAAGGGTAAGCAGCTTTTGTTTAGGTAGATACATTCGCCACATGTGAAATCAAATTAAAAGGACCATTGAACTATGCGCCGTCAAATTTATCTAGATATCATCAATTAAGAACAAACATATCGTTATTGTCATATTATGTTGTTATGTCTTGAGTTAAACAAAAATAAAATAATTGTCATAATACGTGTTTGACGAAACTTTCGAAAACATTTAATCATTTTATCTATTTTAATTTAAAAAAGAAATGACGTGTTAATTTTCTCGGTCTGATAAAAATAACAGAAGAGACATATGTCCCAATGAAAAAGATATAGCAAAAATTGTTGGTCTTATAATATAATAGACTATAACATTGTTAGGAACCATTTACTTATAGTTGAAGAAAAACTTGACAGGTTGATTAGCTCTGCAGAATGTTGACTTATGTTATCGTCGTTTTAAAGTGCAAAACAAATTTTATTCCAGTTCTATATATTTAATCCATTTAATCCTATAATACGTTTCACTTCTTAATATGTTTACTTCTTGCCTGTAGTTTTTGATATTTCAGATTCAGAAAAGCTACTATCAAGATATGGAAAAAAATTCTCTTACAATAAATGTAGCTCTTTAGAACATTGCTTGTAATGGAATCAAGTTAGTGTATTCCGGTATTCGTATTAGTTTAAAGCTGTTACCAAAATTACATAATGACAAATTACATAATTCAGAGATATCCAACCTTGATTGTTCAAGTTTTTTATAGGATTACATAACGACATATTAACTATCATCCCTAAACATAAAACTTATTACGCTGATTAGTAATGTTTAATTAACTTTGTAAGTGAAAAATATGTTCTTTAACACATTCGACGCTACCAAGGGCAAGAATAGAACAAAAGCATTTTCTTATGTCGATTTTATTACCTTTTCAATTGTCGAAAGGAAAATTTAAGAGAATAAACGATGATAAATAGGAGCTGAACTACATACGACACACAGACAAAGCAATCTTTAACCCTGATGCGTAGTAAACCAACGATAACATTAATCAAAGCTTTATAGCCTTGTTCACTTATCAGAAAACATATTTTCAACAACAATTACCGGTATGCAGGTTAAACAAATTCTAAACAATAGTGTCGTAAAACCAACGTACTCAACATTTGAATATTAAACTCCAAACAACATGCATGCATTACCTTTACTGAACATTACTTTTAAAAATATAATATGTAAATGTCCTAGAAATTGCCAGTTGTAAGCACTTGATTCGTAGAAAATGGCAAATTAAAAATTAGTTTTTGGCCAAAACATTTTTGATCAAGTATGTTTAAGAAACTGTATGAGTGTTCCTTTTTTAAGCATTTTTTGTTATTGTTTCTTGAAAGAATTTACTCTCATTGACGTCATCTTATTACGGAAGATTCACGGAGATATTTGAATTCCTACGCTATAGCGATGCTATGTTTTATTGCTATGGTTATATTTATTTTTTAAGTTATTCATTTTTTATTGGAATAGATACTTTAAATTGGAATTATAAGAAATAAAAAAAATTGCCGTGAAGTATTAAAGAGTTTGTTCCCTCTTCATAACGTTAAATTTAGACTATACAAACATGAGCGAAGAATTGGATAGCAAACTGTAATTATAATCTTACAAATAGGTTTAATTTGCTAGTATATAAGGTTTTTATAAGATTGATATAATTTAATTTTAAACAAAAAAACTACCAATGCCATAAAATCACAATTCATGTCTCTGGCCTTTTCTGAGATTTGTTTTTGATTATTCGAAGTTTCGACAGATGATTGACAACATGACAGACATACAATAATATACCAAATTAAGAGCTTAAGAGCTTAAATGAAATCCCTGTACAATAGTAAATACATGTACTGAAATCATGGTTGATAACCCTTTTATGATGTTGAAAAATGTTGGCACCGAACTCCATTAAACGTCAGAGTATACGGTTGTCTTCAGAATCATTTTGATGACTCGTTTTATCTTATACATATATATTCACATTATCTTGAATTCATTTTTATAATAAACCTATCAAAAATGACACATGAATATCTGATGAATTTGCTAAGATGGTCAACATGGGATTCAAATCCTGATGCTTGAAAGATATAAATATTGTACGCTAACAGAATCTATTGTTCTGCAGAAAAGATGAAATAGTATACCTTAAAAATGAGTTTAAACATGCCGGAATATTTTTAAAAAAACAATCACTCAAAAAAACAGTGAACAGTGTGTTGGTCTGACAAAAATAATGCTGTTGCAACATGGTATGGTTTTGTCATTAGTCTGCCAAAGTAAGCCTATCACTTTTACAATATCCTTGGGCACAATTTATTTATTTAATCAAAAACAAACATACCAATCTATCTAGTGTCAATTAATAGTAAATTGTAATCAGGGACATAAGTGTTTTATCAAAAACAAACGTACTAATTCATGTCCAATTATCCATATACATGTAGAAGCAAAGTAAAAACTTTGGAACTGAAAAGTCAGGTTAGATACGTAAACTTCCACCAGGGAAGTGAGGCCGGGTGCTCCGGAAAGGTAAGCACCTCCGGTTTAGCTAGCTATACCCGCCACGGTGTATATCATTCTAAATCAATGCAGTGAAAATGTTTACACGATAATACAAAGGCACGCGTTTTAGAATTAAAGTATAAATGTCTTACTTAAAACATGTACTTGGCAACATTCAAAACAATTAAAGAGCACAACAAAATAATAGAAATAGCCAACGAGACTTAACAAGAACATGCAAACACATATTTTGAGGATATACTTAATAAAACATCACACAATGGACAATCCTGAAGCAAATGACTGGTGGTTTGGCTGTAGTATCCTAGCTGACCTATAACTTTCACACTAATTTCACATTTTACAACTGCACAAAAATAATATGAAATAAAACTTGCTTAATACCGAAATCCCAAAATCATTAGACATTTTGATAAAGATGTCTATTTAATGTCAGTGTGGGATTACATGATGATGTTTTTTTTGGAATCATGTTGATAAATAGTGTTATTTGATACAAATTGACATTATCTGAATACTGTTTTCATTTTAATGATTAAACTGTCAAAAACCACACATGAATATCTGATGAATCTCTTAAGATGGTCAACAGGGAATTCAATTTGTGTTAGAAACACCACAAATACATGTTATTTATGCTACCAGTAGGTTGTATAGTGTATAGTTGTTTAATTCTGTGGGCAATATATTTCGAGGTTCAGACACTGGAGCTTATTCACGGGTTTATAATTTCGCGGTGCAATGGCCAGTGTTAACAATTTTCTTTATGGATCATCTACTATTATCTATAATGCTAGATGAAAATATTCACTTTGTATTTAATTTCGCGCTATAAGGTCAAATCGCGAATATAGTTAAATTAAATCCCAAGTGAATATAAGCAACTATACAGAAGTCTGAAGAAAGATATTATGTATTTCAAAAATAAATACAATTGTCAGAAATTAATTTGTTTCCAATCAAAGATTCGGTCTAATGGTATAAAAGTATTTGGCTCATGACAAAGAAGCCAAAAGTTTGAAATTATCAACTGTATTAACAAACAAAAAGATACAAGACACAGTGTAATGAGTGTACACGCATCTTGGGTATCTGTTTGTATGTGGATTTACAATGAATACCCATATTTCAAAATAAACCTTTCTTGTCCAAACAGCGAACCAGTCGATATCCTTCAAAAGGATCTTCACGATTTGTGGTATCTGATACATATTGACATTATCTAGATGTTCTTTTCATTTTATGATAAACCTGTCAAAAACGACACAAGAATATCTTATTAAATTGTAAAGTTGGTCAACCGGGAATTCAATTTGTGTCAGACACACTGCAAACGTTATTATTTATGCTACCAGTATCATGTATAGTCTGAAGAAGGGGAATATATATTTAAAAAATGAATAGCGCTCTAAGAGCATTAATTTTCTTAAAACTGAATCTGCTAAATGACAAATACGTTTGATTCCGCTTCTTGAATCATTTGAACATTTAAAATGCAAAACGTTCTGCACTTGACAGAGAAGCTAAAAATTTGAAATAGTCAACCATACTCACAAACAAATAAACAAAGACACAGTGAATACACATATTAATGTCACGGGTTATTTGATTAACTCATTGTTGGTATCAATTACTTTAGGTTAATTACTTTTATATGTGTTTCTACAACAACACCCTTTATTTCAAAATGAGCCTTACTTGTCCCTTACTTGTCCAAACAGTGAACATGTTCATATTATTTGCATAATCATATTGATTACATGTTATCTGGTAAAATATTGACAGTATCTAGATGGTGTGTTCATTTTATAATACTAAAGTATTATCTGATAGAGTTGTTGAGCAAGTCGGCTACGACTTCAGTTTGCGGACGACCAGCTACAGATATATTTCATACTTATCCGGGGGTAGCTTTTCTAAATATCAAAATCACAAAGGTAGTTATACATAGGACATTAAAAAATTCCATATACAATGATAACATTTGTTTTGATTACAAATATCCAATAAAAATAACATACTTATCCATATCCTAATCACAATCCAGAAGCAAAGTAAAAAGTTTAGAACTAACAAGTCAGGTAAGACACGTAAACTTCCACCAGGAAAGAGAGACCGGGTGCTCCGGAAGGGTGTGTACCTCTTGTTTAGCTAGCTACACCCACCACGTATGTAATCGAAATTGTGTGAAAGGAACATGGATCTAAGGGACGTCAAATATATCTAGGGCAATCCTGGACGTAGAGACATCAAACTTATCAACAATACTGTGATGACGGCCATGAAACAATTTGAGAGCCTTGATAAGCCTAGGCTGGCAATATCCCTGAGTCAACCATTTCTCAAGAGAAGCTAAGAATTTGATATTATCAACAATACTAACAAACACATAAGCAACAAGACACAGTGAATAAACATATTAAGGTCACTGGTTATTTTACTCATTGTTGGTATCCATTAATTAAGGGTAAGTACTTTTATATGTGTTTCTACAATAACACCCTTTATTTCAAAATGAGCCTTACTTGTCCCTTACTTGTCCAAACAGTGAACCTGTTCATATTATTTCATAATCGTATTGATTACATGTGATATCTGGTAAAATATTGACAGTATCTAGATGGTGTGTTCATATTATAATTAAGCTGCAAAAAGACTAAAGGATTATCTGATGGACTTGTTAAGCAAGTCAACTGGGACTACAGTTTGCGTACGACCAGCTACAGATATATTTCAAACTTATCCGAGGGTAGATTTTCTTAATATCATAATAACAAAGGGAGTTATACATAGGACATTCAAAAAGTTCTAAATGCAATGATAAAATTCGTTTTGCTTACAAATATCTATAGTATTCCTCTTAAACAGATATAGAATTTAGTACAATTAGGAAGAAAATTATGTTAATCATAACGTAATAGAAGATGAAAAACACTTTTCAAATAAAATGAATACTTCATGAAAAATCAGTAGTTACCATTTTAGACTTTCGCGATTACCATTTATTCTCGTAAAATACCTCTACCTTAAAATATAGATGGCAATGCTAATTAAAATTATTAATTAATAAAACTAAAAATAAAAATTATATCTTTGTCAATCCAGCATAAATCATTATGTGGTTTCAGCTAGAAACGCCTAATACATCCAAAATGACTTTAGATGCATACAATGAACATAATATATGGCAACATATATCACAAAATGACTTTAGATGCATACAATGAACATAATATATGGCAACATATATCACAAAGCACAAGAAAAAACATTACAACACCAGAAAGACCAGGAAGTTAAAGCATGCCACAAACAAATATCTTATATTTTCTTGCGAAATTGCAAAATTCAATATTTTCATTTTTATACGATTTATCTGAAAAATTATGGAATGACTTTACTGACAGAATTTGAATGCTCTTCGTAAAATTCTGATTATTGTATAATGGAAGTATGTCAAATGTTTGTGATAAGATCGATGAATAGTGCTATTTGATCCATATTGGCACTATCTAGATGAAGTATTCACTTTATTAATAAAGCTGTCAAAACGACACATGAATATCTTTTGAACTTGTTAAGATGGTCAACTGGGAAATGAATGTGTTAGACTGACTATGGCTACATCTATGCTACCAGCATCTGTTTTTTATATTGATGTCGAAAATAGAGTAACTCATATTTCAATTATAAATACTTCTGTCAGACTTTTTCTGCTGAGCCAATTAATTACACAATACCAGCAACCAACGAGTCGATTTATAAATGCACGAATTTCTAACATCTTATTCCTCATCTTTAATTTCATACATAAAAATGTATGGACGATCCAAAAAAGTTTCAATTATAACACACATTTATATTTATATACTAGTAATATTTGGTTGTTCATATATGTATGTAAACGTATGTATGAATGCACGTGCGGTTGTTAAGGATTTAAGTAAGCTGAGTAAAAATAATTCAAAAAATATAATTGTTCTTACATGAATATACGTAAGTTTTACAAGTAAATGTTTAAGAGACATGAAAAAGTCTGAAAAAAAGATGAATATGGTAAATAATACCACAGGTTAATTTTATTGATCATGTTTTAATTCCACAGCACTAGACGGCCTTTTTGGAAAAAAATTCCCCATTAGTAGTGTTTGAATTAAAATTGCGGAAATCGATATTATTTTTTGACAAACGTTGAAATGAGGAAGACCCACTAAAATGTATTTTACCGAGTCCAACACCTGAGGCAATACTTTGAAAGATTAAGCATAGTTTATTTGAGGAATTACCAAATTTTCGAAGCAGATTATTTTGATGAACAATGTTTATATGACAAAACTCTGCAATGCCTTCTGGGTTAACGATTAAAGAAAACAAATTGGACTTATACTGGACTTAATGATGTATTTACATCAAATGTTACTTTGCATCCTTGATCATGATTGGTAGACTATAATACAGTAACGACTTCAGTTTTTTTTTTCTTATCGTCGCTGTTAGCGTAAAAACTATCAGAACAGAATGATTAAGTTTAAGGATCATCAGGTTCTAGCTCATCAAATATCGAACCACGAATCATTAACTTCTCCGAAATCAATAACAAATCCTCAAACCGCAAATTACTGACGGGAAAATAATAATAAATAGTTGTAGTCCTATCTGGAAGCTAAATGTAACTTTTATTAGTTGATCTAACGAGGTTGTAAAGAAAATTGATAAAGAAATCTTTAATCATTTTTTGTGGAAGAAACACTTCAAACGATTCCTTTATCTGTTTCAACAATGATCTGACATTAGAAAACACATTTCATCTTCTGTATTACGTTCTTTTTTGTGTTTGGAAATTAATTAACAGAGATTCCCGTTTGTCTAAAGAAAATGATGGCTCTCTAAATGTGATCTGTAAATAAACTTGATTTCTGTCATATTATTATAGAATCATCAGTTGTGTAATTAAAGTTTAGCCACATGTTATTGTCATTTTGTATTCAATATTGCATTTTATATAAGAATGGTTAACGAAATTGAAATGATTCTACATTTGATGAAATGCATATCTTTCTTTATTTGGTATTTTGTAACGAAAATAATATATTAAAATTAAATAAAACACACACACCATTAATTACATACAGTAAATATGCCATGGGCTCGGACGAAAGAAAGTATAACACGATTGCTCTTGCAATAATCAGGAAATATTTTTCTCTGTCTTTCACTGAAACCTGAATACACTATAACTTGTAAAGAAAATTCATATAGAAATCTTAAATTATTACTTGTGGTAGAAAACTTCAAAAGATTACGTTACTTGTTAAAACCATGATGAGAGAGACTGGGGAGTGAAGAAAATTGATAAAGAAATCTTTAATCATTTCTTGTGGTAGAAACACTTCAAAAGATTCCTTTATTTGTTATAACAATAATCTGACATTAGAAAACACAGTTCATCTTCTGTATCGTTTTTGTGTTTGGAAATTAATTAACAGTGATTACCATTCGTCAAAGGAAAATTCTAATGCAAAGATTTTGTACACAGCATTTTGATTGGACCCCTACCGCAGTAAAATCTACGTTTTACGGTCGGAGTTATGACGTCGCGTGCTGTCTAGACTACGATTACGTCATGTATTCCTACACGCCGGTACAAGTGCTTTTGTTTACAAAACGTAATGACGTAATTCATCGTTGTAAACAAAGATTTTGTTATATTTAAATACCGATATTTATTCGGCATCTGTATTTCGAACAATAAAATTATATTACCTATAGAAAGCTGTGCTTTAGTGATAGAACTATATTAATTTTGTGTTGTGGCGCAACGATACAGGTCTGTACTAAACAATGTCTAACTGTAGCATCGGAAATCTTCATTTATTCAATTAATTTGAGCATTATTTTTTTGATTTGCATTAGAATGGAGATAACTATGTTACATTTGAAGAGTTCCGACCGTAAAACGTGGATTTTACTGTGCGCAAATACCGTTTACCTGGCTCCGCAAGCGTCGCCAGGTAGAACTCATTTTGCGACAGTAAAATCCACATTTTACGGTCGGAACTCTTCAAATGTAACATAGTTATCTCCTAAATGATGGTTCTCTAAATATGATCTGTAAATAAACTTGATTTTTGCCATATTATAATAGAATCATCAGTCCTGTAATTAAAATTTATACAAATGAAGAACAAGATGTTATTGCAATTTCTTTTCAATATTTTAATTGTTTTATTAGAACGGTTAACAAAAATGAGATATCTCATTATTAGCTCATTTATAACTTTAACTAGTCTGATAACTGTATGGATATACACGTAGTTTTGAACAGAAAAAAAACTTAAAAACAGAGGTGTGTGTGTGTGTGTGTGTGTGTGTGTGTGTGTTATAAATAGAGGATCTTGCATGAGTGTTTATGTAATATTGAATTTATTAAACGAGTTGAAACATTATTCAACGAGTTTAATAAATTCAATATTGCATAAACACGAATGCAAGATTCTATTTATTATATAATTCCATAAAAACGTTTTCTTCGAAGATTTAAAACTTGTCTTCTCATTATAAGAAAACAGCTGATTGACCGAAATACAACAAGTTCACGTAACTGTGTACATGCGCCAAAAGTAATCCTGCTGAAATATTAAAAGTAAACAATGATACAAAAACAAAACACATTTTCAATTTAAATACAATATATCTTCTTTTTAGAAGAAAAGTATTAGCTTAATTAGAATCAACAAACAGTGTAAAATAAAACAAACAATTGTAAACTAGGTCAATTATGTGACGTCACTCTGGAATGACTTTTATGCTTTTATGACGTCATACTCATTCAATACGATTTTTATTGTATGACCGTATTACATGGATTATTGAGTAGATTATAATAATACATTTTATAAGTTTATTCAGATAAACAAATACAAATATATAATAATTTATTTTCACTGAAAGATTTACAAGAAGTCACCATAAGACGTTCAATGAAAAACCCTTTTATACATTTTATAGAAAATAGCTATATTGTTAAATAGTCTTGCAAAGGAGTCAATTAATCTAATGCATCGACTTTCTAATCACAGTGCCTCTAATCACCTATGTTTATATCTTAGTCGTGCAGAAACAAAGGTGAGAAAACGTGATGCATATAGAAGGTTGTTGGTTTTCTCTAGGTTTTCTCCATTCAACCAGACCGCCCCGATAAAGTGAAATTAAGTTAGAGAATCTTGACTTGGACGTTAAAAATCATATTGCAACACTTTACAAGTTCAGAAAACCTTTCTAGGTAAAAAAAAAACCTCATATATGACTTAATGCTTTATTACAACTGCCTTGTAACAAATTCCAGGCAAGTTAAAAGTTAAAACTTTATCGCCGTAGATAAATTACGTAAACCATTATAAGACCTGTAACAATTATAATAGTTGTCAGGCTGATTGATAACCGGAGTATTTTAATCTTCGACATGCCATATCTCTCCAATGATACATGTAATTCATATCTAAGACTCGAGATCGTATCTAACAGTAGCTACATGAGGTATAATATTCGTTGTTATTTTCAAGAAATTAAATGTTGCATCATCTCTCCTCAGAAATAAAAATATTATCAATTTTTCATATAGCTATACATGAATTTGTAATTGATTCTGGTTTGAATTATAATATAAATTACAATCTTTAATATTTCTCTATCCCCTTATCTTTATTCGAATTATGATTACTATTGGTTTCAAGTGTAATACAAATATTGTTTTCTGTGCTTACAATTCCTTGTAGTGGTGTAATATCTGTAATTCTAGATATTGCGTCTTCTTTTATAAAACGTCTAGTAATGAAAACCTTATAATTCAATTTTCGTTTGTTTCAAGCATTTTGATTGGTCAGATTTTTTGTGTTATTTTTCCATGACAGAATTGGCTCCTCTCACTCTTTCACTGCCAGAACTACTTTTCTGACCTACATTGTTCACAAATCACAAAGTTGTAAAAGTATCACATACACTTATTTGGGTTTTTTTAAAATTATAAATTGAATTATAAGAAATGAAGTTAAATTTTCTTTTTGTTATGGAAGTATAAAAGAATTGGACATTGCACACGTAACATAATTCGCTACGCGAATTATTCAGTGTGCCAAATGTCCAACTCTTTTATACTTCCATAACAAAAGGGAAATTTAACTTCATTTCTATAGTAACACTACTTTTATAAATTATCTTAAAACAAAACATACTAAAAGTTAAACAGGGTTTTGGCAGGTTACACGTCCCCATGTACCTTATAAAATATTTATGTATCCTTGGCTGCAGGCGAAGGGTACTTGTATCACATGTAACCTGCCAAAACCCTGTTTACCGTTTGTATCACCCTTCAGATTGCGGACCATAGTTCTATGTACCCCGTTAATGTAACTAATCGCTATGCGAGAAATTTCTTGAAGGGCGACAAAATTTGACAACAGTCAACGAAATCTAGAACACAAAACAAAACAAATTAATAATAAAAAAGTTCAGGTCAAACACAAACATGCCGATTCAGGTATTTATCAGGATAAGTTTTACAAATTAAATGAAACACGTGACATTTCACCAGAGACGTAATGCTGTGTAAGCGTCTCATGTTTTAATGGCTACATTTCTCACGTGTAAGATCAAAATAAGAACAAAGGGAACTTGGACCTATTTGACGTCAAGAAAAATTTTACATACAGAGACACCATCTTTATCTACATTATTGTAATGGCGGCTATAACATTTTGATGACCTGGATTAGCCTTGACCTGCAATATCCCTGAGTTATAACGCACATGTTCTTGGCAACAGTCAACACAACCAAAGAAACAAAACAAAAATAAGTTAAAAATAAATCAGTAAAACAAAGTAATACAAAGCAAAGACAAACATAAATTGCGACCACTGATTAAAAAGGTCCCAGCTTTAAACGGGTACTTGTGACTTTGTTCTGTTTAGAAAGCTCTTAAACATCCTATTTATTGCACAACCAGCGGTCTATAGATACACGAATCTAATAATTGGAAAAAAAACTTAAAATTATTTTTCAAAATAATGAATCAAAAAACGTTTTTAATGTATAAAATATTGAACGATAATAAATGCAGAATATATTTGACGGTTACTTCATACACTGTATTAAAACAATAGATCGAAAGGACCTTACAACTCCAAGTTCCGAGACAAAACATCAGGCAATAGTTGATAATATTACATTATCAATTTATTTATCATGAATATATATTCCCATCAGAGGGTAGGGTACGGATTACAAGCAATCAGACGTGGTATTGTTATATGGGTAAATGTGTTATATGGGTGAAATTATATCTAACAGTAGACAGCCCTTATGCATTCCAAACATAAACACGGGATACGATGATACAGGCAAACGGTATATCTTTTCTGCAAACATCAGCGCATATACGTGTTTACGAAGTCGGGGTTTATGACGTAGGTTCTCCATCTTGTAACGTTTTTACATTAGGATTTGCGCGACAGGGATTCAAACGATCGAAGGAGGCAAGAGGCAGTGTGATACGCTGTGGTTTGTTAAACTGTGCGCTTAAGACAAATTGGCTACTGATGCCCCCGAAAATACATGGAAGCCATGGATTGAAAAAATAACATAAAATAGTAAAATTAAATCTGGAGGATAGATAATTTATTTGTTATGCCAGTTATGATTTCGGTGCGTGTTCTCGATGCTTTTATAATCAGTGTACATAGTCACAATTGGAAAAATTGAAAGAAACACGGAATACAATATCGTTTATTTTTCAGCATTTAATATAATTTAAATAGAAATGACCCAAGCTAACCTGATTAGAGAGAACAGTGATAACATCTTAATTGTAGCTGGAGATAAATTTACATTGTAAATCATACAACTACAGTACGGACCTGTCGAAAGTTTAACACTCAGCTAACGCGTAAAATCAGTGCCGAATCTGCAGTTCATCTCGGCCACTCGTTAGCAAGCTATATACATGTACATGTATCTCTCGGAAGCTATTTAGTGCCTATTGTTGTCCATTTCTCTGCCAATCAACAGTTTTGAAGATTCGACTTCTTTTCGTAAGTTCAGTGTCTTTTGACAGGTCTGCATGACACAGAACAATTACAGAAGAGATGGCATTCTGGAATATTAGGTTTGGATTTAGGATAAATCGAATGTTTCCTACATTACAGAACTGTCGAAAGTTTAACACTAAGCTAACGAAAATGAGTGAAAGCTCGGGTGCCGAAATAAGAATAGCAATAGACCGAAAAATTGTAAAGAAAGATAAAGTAGCTGCCAAAATGTTGTCAAAGTACAGCTAAAGAGGGACCAAGATGACCGAGATGACCGGACGATTCGATAATTTGTTACCATGGTTACCTTATAGTTTTATTTTCAACAGGTCTGTACTGTACTTACACATTCAATGATGTTTGTGTAATTCAATCAATTATTATTATAGATATCACAATATTATTGTATACCTCAATTACTGATTACGTAAATATACCGATGATACATTTGTTTTATTGTTTAACACGATATAACAATTTCGCCTTCCAATAGATCATGAAAATATAGAGAAAATAGAAATATAACTTACTGATTAGATCTTTTAAATTGTTGATGTGTTTGGCTTTGTTTTCAACTAAATCCCAATTTCAGAGCGCCAATAAACTTGGTGTTTTGTCAGGGTCAAATTTGTATTATCGATCGCTCCTTCTCGTCTTCGACTTGAACGCTAAGTAGCGAAGTTGCGAAGATAATTTGGCTTTGTATTCAACTCAATCTCAATTTTAGAGCGCCAATTAACTTTGGCTTTTTAATATAGTGTTCTGTAAGGGTCAAATTCGTATTATTCATCGCTCCTTCGCGTCTTCGACTTGAACGCTATAAAGCTAAGTTGCTTAGGAGCGAATATACTATTACGAAGGCAAAGTTGTCAGTTGAACATTATATAAATATTACATTTCTGATAGGGTGACAGTCCATATTGTCACCCCGAAAATTTCATGTGTCAAACGAGGCGCGAGGTTGACAATGAATTTCGAGGGTGACAATATGGGCTGTCACCCTATCAGAAATGTAATATTTTTTATTATACCGATTGTTGATGTTAATTATACTGTGCAACCAAAGTATACTGGATTGAAAATCATGACAGTCAGCTGTCGTCCGTAAGCAACTTGTGAGACGCTTGTAGCATTTATCATTACTTTAGAAAAGCGTTTTACTGATTTAGAAGACGAATGCGATCGAACCGCATACGCAGTTTTTCTGCGCATGTGACATTTTTCGTAATGTCAACCGCTCACGTAATGTCACCCTGTGACGTCAGATTTTCTGCAATCCGAGGGTGACATTAAATTTATCCAAACGCTTATTAACCAATCAGATTTCGAGAAATTTACAAAAGGTATAATAATATAGAATACCATATTTTACTCACCATCGTAGAGATAATAGCCTTGGGCGTAATTGCGGATTAAAGCTTAACCTTGCTGTTTGGAGTGACACTTTATTTGTTTGACTTTCTCTTTAACTAAATTTAGGACCCAAAAAAATGCTAGTTTTTAGTACCTATCACCAACACAACCATGGAGGTGATAGTTCTGTCAGTAATTTGTTGATCAAACCTTTGCCATTGACTCCAGAAAATTTAATGATTATCAGTTCTTTATTTGATGTGGTAGAAATTATTTGTCTCCCTATTTTACGTTTGTTAAAAATATATACAAATACGGTACGTTGATATCATAGCTTGAAAATAAACAATTTAAAAAACAAACATACGAGTACATGTTCAAATCACGTTCTAAAAAGCACTGTACTTTCATAAACTGCCAAATTAACATAATGTGAACTTCCACAAGGTACGTGTAAGTGAGGCCGGGTGCTTCAGAGTGGTAGGCTGGCTCCTCCTGTCTTGTAGTTAGCTAGGCCCGCTACGTATGACATTGAAATTAAGGATGAAAGGAATATGGAAATATTGAATATTAACCATTAAACCAGGACATATATAGTGTGGCGTTTAGACACTTTCTATGTATTGCACTAAGTTGTGATATAAAACTCGTGGTAACCCTGACGGATAACATTATTAACTATAGTCGTTTGTTTGTCAAACAGTTTTTTCGAAACCTCTTTTCTTTAAAAGTTTTGCATAAAAAATGCATTTCATTTATTAGGCTTTTAATAGGATTTTGCAAAAACAACGAGCTATTCATTCATGTATTTGTATACAATAGGTTTAAATCTAATAGAGAAGTAGATGTCCTCTGATCTCAGTTTTCTTATACCTCATACAAAAATTTTATAATAGAAATACTAATACTTTAAAATGGAACCCAATGAGATTCGTACATATACAAGTCATTTTGCAATTTCTTTCTGCTACTTTGGTGTTAATCAATCGTATTGAACGACAAACCTTTACAGAACTTAAAATCCGTTGATATGTAAAAACAACCAAGAAATTCCAATCTATTAAAAGCCACCAGCTCTAAGATTAACGGATCGTGTTGATATACTAAAACACCATGTAAAAGTGTAATAAATCATTCTTTGATAAATGCGCTTCGATGTATCTTACTTCAGATTCAATCTGTAAGACTATTGTATTCCGTGATGAATGAAAATTCAGTTCAAATTTGGTAGATGCATCTTTGTTATTTATACTATTAATTATAACTTGACCTTTATCTTCCAAAACAGACTGAACAGAGGTTGGTTTTAACAATTTGAAGAAGATTTATTCTGTTGGTAACCCCTTTGGTAGCTCAGTTGGTAGAGTGCTCGCCCCGTAAGTGGGAGGTGGTGGGTTCGAATCCTGACCGGGTTTGTTCACAGACTTGAAAGTAGGTAGTGATTGTTCTTTCGCCAAGCACTCGGTATTACGAAATGAAAGTCACGGTTCTTGGCAACTTAAATTAAACGAGATCCCGTGTCACGGTAGGCGTTGCACAATAAAGAACCGTGTCGTATAATACCATCTGCACAACGCATAGGCAAAATGTCTACACTTTCACCTTTATCTGCGACTTCTCGATATAAGTGACATATTCATGACTGTGATTGTAAATTACTTTCGCCGGCCATGCCTTTTATGTTCCAACACTAGCCGCCATCACGGTATCAAAGCCGTCACGACAACTAATGACGCATTAGTAGTGTCACTGACATCATTAAATGGCACAACCCAGGCCGAGTTCTCGTGTGTGTGGGGGGGGGTGTGTGTGTGTGTGTGTGTGTGTGTGTGTGTGTGTGTGTCAAGCATACCGGATCTTTGTCAGAATATTAAATTTTGATAAAAATTGCAACAAACATTCATCTTAAACAGTTTATATAGTCAATGACAGACTAATAAAATGTATTTAATAATCAAATTTTATTAAACAAAGAAAGTTTTATTTCAATTGCTAACCATGTGAGTCTATCAGTAATTGGTTAATTGTAGTTTCCAATATTACATGTATTAAAATTTTATGTAATTCTGTTTGTTTTTGAGTTTTTTATCATGTTAAAAAACATATGTAAAACAACTTTATTTAATTACTATTTTACATATCTCAATTATATCTTGTGTAAATCTATGAGTTATCGGTAATTGTATAATGAATGTAATGTTTTCCGATATTTTTAAATTTTATGTAGTTATGTTTGTTCGTATCATGCAAAGAAAAATATGTTAACTAATTCATTTAATTATTATTGGGTATTTCTCATTGTATTTATCAGTTGATAATTATTTTATTTATCCGCAATCGGACAATGGTCGTTTGAAATTAAATTATAAAATTGTATGTCGTTTTCCTTCATTTGTGGTCATGCAAAGAAATATATGTAAAACTTATTTATTTATTTATTATTGGACATATCTCAGTTATATCTATTAGTTGCTAATTTTTTTTATTTAATATTAGTAATAGGACAATTGTATTTTAAATCTAAATTATAAAACTGTATCATCGCGGCAATTTTGCTTTTGTTTGTGATCATGCAAAGAAGTATAATAAATCACGGTGACTGTATTTTATTACTCAAATAAAACTGTATTTTTTTCTATCAGATTAAGATTTTGAAACCTTAGATATCTAGTAACTTTCTATGACATGCAATAGTCTATTAAATATAACATTACACTACGCCGAATCAACTTTACTTATAATATTATAAAAATTAATTTCTGTGATTTTTGTCCGTTTCAAAATTCTGAATACAACAGTTAACATGAGTTAATAAAGTTATATACCTGTAGGTTCAATCTAAATGTTTGACGATTTTATTAATTATAAAAGATTATAACTGGGCACCAATGTACCTACTACAAATTATTGTACACGTTTTAATTCTGTTTACAAATTAGAAGATAAAGTAAATGCTATTTTGACACACAACATGAACAAATGCTAAAATCTAGACTTAGTTATCACTCTTTATAAAACTTGAACACAAAAAGAAAGGAGATAAGTAATACGACCCAGTTAAGATTAATTCACTTGTGCCAAGGAAGTAAGTTCTGGGATCACTGACCTTCGGCAAACAAACTAACACACTTCTCCACACTACTAGTATCTGTCCCCAGTTAAATTCATACCTAGGCAGTGAGAACCACTGTAATCTGTTTACCCAGCGCTTTAAACCACTCTTCCATGATCATATCGATACGATGCCATCGTAAACATTTATTTTGGCCACTTAATGAAACATTCGTAAAATAGAAAAAAAATCTTATGCTTCTATACGTACATGTAACTTATATCTAAATACAATCGTAAACCCGGTTCTTTTTTAATTCTTATTCATTCAATAACATTTTACGGAAGTTTAAACCACCCAATGGATCTTTAGTGTTGCCAAATTTTAACGGTCTATACAAAGCCTTGATGCCTTTTACGAAAAGTAAACTATAAAATGTTATAAAATGGTAACCTCCAAATAAATTCTTTAAATGGAAACCATTAATTGTGGGTTCTATATGTGTCCTTAAGCAGACAATTAAATTTATGACAGAAAAGTTTAAATTTATGGCTCACAATGGATATTTTTGTGAAAACCTAATTCTTTTGCATTTGTCAGAGTCACTTCATGCGTAAAAGACATAGAGAGTCTGACGCCAATGATCTAACTTTCTTATTGAAATTTTTCCCAGTTTGAAAATAAAAACATTTTATTCTTCAATGCTTCAAAATATGAGTGATTTCTTTGACTGTTTTCATTGGAAAGTTTATTTGATACATTAAAGCTAAACAATTTCTATCAAGAGTGAAATTAAATTCTACATAAACTAATTAAAGGTTAAACACTTCAATTTACCCTGGTGTCTAGATAGCTTTAATTTAATTTGCGTCTTCGCGCCACCTTATCACGTTTCTATTTAGATAAAATTCAGACTATTTTATTGGTACATTGAGAGGAATTTCAAATTGTAACTTCGTAACCATCAAGTCTCATGACTAGGATTTTTTTCAATTCATAGTAATTTTAAATTTAAATGATTCATCCTTTTTATTATTTTGTTTAAAATCGGTCTATCCTATTTCGAAAAAAAATTTGATGTCTTACCATTTCAGTGATTGAGGTGAACCGATACATGACAGAATAAACATAATTTTTGATTACACGCTTGAAAAATGCTAAACAAGACGCGCTTACTGTTTCGGAACATCCGGTCTCAGTTCCCAGGTGGAGGCTCACGTTTGTAATTAAATTCTCCAGTTTGTAAATACTTAACTTTGTTTTTTATTGTTGTTTGAACATGGACTGGTGTGTTTTGTTTTGGGTCATTGAATATGCATCGGTTATAATGACGACACTCGTAAGAAGTTATAATGGGCTGTATGCCACAAAATGTCAGACAATACTATCGATGAATATTTATAATGTTTTATTTACGTTCAGACTAGGTTCAAAAGGAGTTGGTATGATAAGATCCATATTTTGTTCCAAAAACATATGTATGATTATTACATGGGATTTTGTGTTGTATACACAACATGTACTTTGGGTTATCTTCATTTAAAATTAAAGTGAAAAGGGTAACACGAAATTTTGGTATTTTTATCGCTATCTTTTTTTTTTAAACAAGTGGTTCTAATGCGTTAATTGAAACTTACTTATCGTATAAAAAGTTTAAATATAGTGTTATTCGGACTTGACGTACACTGCGGATAATTTCAATAATGATTTGGTGTGCACATGAATATTGTTTGGTTTGTGTGCAATTGAATGATAGGCAGGAAACTAATACCGATACGCGCAAATCAAAAGCACCACATTTTGTTTCAGTATTCCACCGAAAACGGAAGTTTAGGGACTATGTATAGGAATCATCATGTCCAATCTGTCCATCCGTCCTTATTTCGTTTCTGTTCCATAACTTCCACATCGATGTGCGCAGGTCAGATGTCAAGGACACGAGGTCAAATCTTGGGTTTTCCAATCTACAGGATGTTGGAGACGGGGGTATTTGTTTCTCTTGGAGACTGATCTAGTTTGTTTTGATTCTTTTCATATAAGCATGTCACTATAATCAGATTTCAAAGTTGAGAAAATTGAACTGCATGGAGTATTCTTCTGTATAATTTACTCTAACGAAATCTAAGGCAATTTGAGTTTTTTTTTAATTTTTACGGAAAAAAAATCTTTTTCAATATCCAATGATGAAAGTGATTTGTTTAACCTGTATGTTCATTAGATGTAGTAAGTGATGAAATTCTGATGTATTGATAAAAAATTGGTTGTCAAGTTCGATTATTCTATATTGTTTTGTCAGAAATTATTAGTTTGTGAAACCGAGAAGCTATTAATTTGGCGAAAGTTTGTTTTACTCCGAATGATACATGCGTCAGATGTGACGGATGGGTTAATAAGAAAAACTGTTAGAAAGAGTAATAAGTTATTGTATGTGATTGATGCCTTAAACATGTTAAAGTTGACACTGCTGATAAACGAGTTTATGGAAAATGTATATTTGTCAGTGTAAAATCCGACTAAAGTTCAATGTTACTATTAATTACTGTATCTTAAAATCTTAAAACTATGTAGGAGTTATTCCCCGTGGATGGACTCTTATGTGAAAAAAAATCAAAAATAGATAACGAGAAAATTAATGATAGGTTGCTGAGAACTGACAACTGTGAGCAAGAACAACCACAATTACAAAGTAGGCGGTTGTGGCGTACGATAGGAGTTAAGTTGAGTAATGCTGTTTTACGTCCTAGTCAAGATTATTTCACTTATATCGAGACGCCGCAAGCTATAGGCAAAGGTGTAGATATGTTGCCTGTGCGTTGCGCAGAAGAAATTAAATACAACAATGTTTTTTATCGTGCCACGCACCTTGACACGGGACCTCGTTTATATTAAGTTCCCATCCGAAAGAACCATGGATTTCATTTCTTTATGTCGAATGCTTGGCTGAAGAACAGTCACTAACCAATTTCAAGTCTTGGGTCAGACTGGTTCGAACACACGACCTTCCACTTACGGAGCGAGGACTCTACCAACTGAGCTACCGGACAGTAGGGTAAAAGGACATATAGTACCTCCCTCTTCAAATGCTCCTTGATAACTGTTACAACTCGCTAATCACCACAGCATTTTATTTTTAAAATCCAAATATTCATTTCTTTTTATGGTTTTTAAAAGCCTCTCTCGATTTATTGACAAACCGCTTTACAATTCCAATCTTTGACTGGATACATGGAGGCAATGAATCAAGATTTTATTTATACATTTTGTTTTGTTCCTTTTCTTATATGCTAGGGATGTCTAGTATTTTATGGAATACAAATTACAAATTAAAAACAAAACATAAAAATCTCAATTGACTAAGGATCAAAATAGCCCTAGGCGCAAAGTCATATACCCCCCCCCCCCCATTGGCCACGCCCCTATACCTTTAATTGTATTGGGCTTAAATCACCAGTCAAAAGAACAAGCAACAGAGAAAGAGAGAGAGAGAGACACGGCAAGATCGTATACACACACATTGTAAACACAAGAACACAACTAAGCAGGGGATAAAGAACAGCAACAACCGAAGCTAAGAAATCGCTTATCATTTATTGGTCTGGTGATAATAACTTAAAACATTTCGGTCATTAACATGTACACAATAATTAACGACTCTGCAAGGATTAAGATTAGCAGGTGTCCTGTAGTCCATGGTTCATAAAACTAACTCTGGGTCCCTAAAGTTTACACATTTCAGCTATTATTAATATTACAACTTCTTTTCTGGAGTGAGCTTGATCCCTAAGTCAAAAAAATTAAGCTTCATCCCTGAAGTTATTGGTCTGAAGATAATACACATGTCGGTATTTCGGTCACTTATATACAATATATGTATTACTCTGTAAAAAAAATGGTTGACCGCCTTGACCAATGACTCTGTCAATATCGTTTATAGGAGCACGTAATATTTTCATTTCAGATTTTATTACTACTATAACTTCTGTCCTGGATTTAGCTTGGCCCCTAAATAAAAAAAGCTAAGCTTCATCCCTGATGTTATTGGTCTGGAGATAATACACATGTCGGTATTTTGGTCACTTAAGTATATGTATAACTTTGTAAAACAAAATTGGTTGACCGCCTTGACCAATGACTCTGTCAATATCGTTAATAGGAGCACGTAATTTTTTCATTTCAGATTTTATTACTATTACAACTTCTTTTCTGGAGTGAGCTTGACCCTAGGCCCTAAGTCAAAACAAAATAAGCTTCATCCCTGATGTTATTGGTCTGGAGATAATACACATGTCGGTATTTCGGTCACTTAAATATATGTATATGTATAACTTTGTAAAACAAAATTGGTTGACCGCCTTGACCAATGACTCTGTCAATATCGTTAATAGGACACGTATAGTTCTTTCTAATGTTGTTTTTTATTCATACTCTATTAAGAGGGATTTTCTGCGAGTCAGATGTTGTATTTTCAGGAAGCTGGCTCGTAATAACTAGATTAATGGCGAGGTATTTAGTGGGATCGAGGTGGATTTATTGCTATTAAGGAAGTGGAGAATATTTATTTCCCAATAAATATTTTAGGATTTCTTAATTATTCGTATTTGCTTCCGTAAGCTAGGAAACAACATCAAAAACTCCGGAAGAGTGACACTTGCAATTAAGGAAAAGAAAAGGGTTTATGAAGATAGAACTACAAGCAATAAGGGTAGATTTTTGGATTAATAAACATTTATCAAATTTGTCTGAAGGGGGGTCACTAGACCAATGACTGATCCGAGCGTTCATTGCTCCAATAGCTTAAATTGTAATTCCATAAGACTCTGTCAGTTCGTTAGTGTAACAAGCCATATAACCGATATTATAGCTATTTACGACTTTTAATTCCGTGTGGGTTTCACGGATTACAATTCAATTCCATATCAGGTAATCCTACTTCCTGGATAGCTTAGTTGCTGTAAAAACATCAGTTTCTTATATCGAATGTTATATTGTATCAAAAGGGATATTGAAAGCGGAAAACATGTACAGTCAGCCAACGCAACCAAGAGCACAAAAACATCTAAATGATTAAACAGCCAAGTATGAGACAATATTTGAAATTTGGTTTCACAAGTGTAAAAATTAAACGCCGTACAAAAAGACAAAAACTTGGTCAAACCATCCTCATGGGAGACAACTTTTACTAATCTTGGATTGTTTAACTGCAGTCATTTAACAACAGCTAAGTACTCCATTTTGAAAAAAAACTGTAATCTATCTTTTAGCATCTTAAATAGCAACGTTTTATAAAAACTGTCCATGATATACAGATCGGAACTTACAAGATCCGGAAAACGGCGACTTTGAAACGCGGCTCTTAACTTACAACATCCTTAAAACGGCGACAGTCGAAAACGGATCGTAAAAGACAAAATGTTTCCGGCGTTAATGGATGTCATGGAATGCCAAATTTCAAAGAAGACTTTTACGATCAAGATTGACCAGCCAGAGAAACCGTTATTGACATAACAATTACAGGGCCATTATCAGGAGAAATACACATCTCAGTCTTTGCTTTATACATTATATGTTATATATACAAGTTTAAACAGACAAATGGATTCAGAAAAAAAAATATGTCCTGTCTTTGTATAAATCTGTAATTTATATAAAACAGAATAAAGAGGGATTGTCTGTTTTCTTACGGTATCTATTTGGAGCTGAGTAATGGTGTTAAACGTCCCAGTCAAAAATATTTCACTTATATCGAGACGTCCCCAGCTATAGACGAAGGTGCAGAAATTCTGTCTGTGCATTGCGTTCTTTATCGTGCCACGCTTATTGTGACACGAGACCTCGTTTTTTAAGTTCTCTTCTGAAAGAACCGTGACTTTCATTTGTAATGCTGAGTGCTTGGCGAAAGAACAGTCACTACCTAATTTCAAGTTCCAATCCACGACCTCCCACTCAAAAGGCGGGCACACTACCAACTGAGCTACGGCAGTGTTTGAGTGGGAATATAGATGTTATATAAACAGATTAATCACATAAGAAATAAGATAGGAATAGTCTAGGTGCTTCCATTTAACAATAATTTCCCAGATTTCAATAAATGTATAGATTTATCATCTTTTATAACGATTTTGTAAGATTTTGTAAAATACAGGCATTAAAGTTTGGTTTTCATCTTACTCCTGTGGCATTTTTTTTTTTTTTTTTTTTTAAGAAAAAGAAACATTATTTTTTAACTACATTTCACTTTACTGGCTCCATAGCAAACGGATGGAGATAGTAGTAAGTTCTGGATACGATGTAAGTTATATGTACATACCATGATACAGCCTTGAATATTTGGAAAAGTTTAGTTGAGTAATGGTGTATAATGTCCCAGTAAAGGATAACGTGTACGGGGCCTCGTTTATTTTAAGTTTTCATCCGAAAAAAACGTAACTTTCATTCCACCAGACAGCGCAACCAAGGACATGCCCTATGCATGTTGTTACTAAGACAACGTATTTGACAATCACAAAAGCAACTAAGAATGGACACGCTCACTATTTTGCCACGACTCTGTCGATTTTGACTGGAGTTAGTACACGTTAATAGGAGGGTCTACCAAGTTTTATGATATAAATCGTAGACGAAACATTTTAGTATTACCATAATATACCCATGACCGTCATCACAATATTACTAGTATTGATAATTAGTGTAGAGTTAATCTATAATTATGGGTTACGCCTAGATCTATGTTTTTTAACTTTATTAAATTGCCAATAAAATAAGAAGAACCGTGTTCATTTTACGACATAGCAATATCTAGACCCAACAAATTATCCCTGTTGACTCATAATACGTAAATATGTTTACTATAATGATCACTAATTATTGTTTGTTTTCTCTAATTTGGCTGTAAATACCAAAACAGACCAATTTATATAAACATTAAAAACAAATTCGTTTTCTTTTTTAAAAAAAAATAAAGGAATGTTTTATTAGAAGCTGTACAAATCATCCGTTGTATAATTTTTTCAAATGATATATGACAAATTTGTATAGTAAATATCTCAATTACTGCTGAATAATGATCAATAGATTTTTTAACTTAACATCCTAACAGATATTTCTACCAATAAATAACTTTCAAATTATAATGTTAACAATAAGAAAAATCAATAAACAACATCAAACTGTAAAATTAATTTAACAATATGTTACATGGCTTTATAATCCATCATTGCACGGTTGTTTAAATAAGCTGCTAAAAGTTATGTAACGTACTAAGAATTGTCCTAAAAGAGAAAAGAACACGGTTAACAATACCCTAAAATGATGTAACTTGCTAAGAATTGTCCTAAAAGAGAAAAGAACACGGTTAACAATACCCTAAAATGATGTAACTTGCTAAGAATTGTCCTAAAAGAGAAAAGAACACGGTTAACAATACCCTAAAATGATGTAACTTGCTAAGAATTGTCCTAAAAGAAAAAACACGGTTAACAATACCCTAAAATGATGTAACTTGCTAAGAATTGTCCTAAAAGAGAAAAGAACACGGTTAACAATACCCTAAAATGATGTAACTTGCTAAGAATTGTCCTAAAAGAGAAAGAACACGGTTAACAATACCCTAAAATGATGTAACGTACTAAGAATTGTCCTAAAAGAGAAAAGAACACGGTTAACAATACCCTAAAATGATGTAACATGCTAAGAATTGTCCTAAAAGAGAAAAGAACACGGTTAGCAATACCCTAAAATGATGTAACTTGCTAAGAATTGTCCTAAAAGAGAAAAGAACACGGTTAACAATACCCTAAAATGATGTAACTTGCTAAGAATTGTCCTAAAAGAGAAAAGAACACGGTTAACAATACCCTAAAATGATGTAACATGCTAAGAATTGTCCTAAAAGAGAAAAGAACACGGTTAACAATACCCTAAAATGATGTAACTTGCTAAGAATTGTCCTAAAAGAGAAAAGAACACGGTTAACAATACCCTAAAATGATGTAACTTGCTAAGAATTGTCCTAAAAGAGAAAAGAACACGGTTAACAATACCCTAAAATGATGTAACTTGCTAAGAATTGTCCTAAAAGAGAAAAGAACACGGTTAACAATACCCTAAAATGATGTAACTTGCTAAGAATTGTCTTAATTAAAATAGAAAAGAACACGGCTAACAAAGCCCCAAAAATGTTGTGACCGAGTAAAATTGTGTCTATGAAAGAAAAGAACAAGGTACAATACAAGCATATGGTAGAACACAGACAAACAAGAGAAGACAAAAAAACAGAACTGCAATGTTGCTACAAAACCATAAAATGGTGTTACGTGGTCAGAAATTTCAAGATAATGACACAATATACAATACAATCAAACAAGAGACACGGACTAAGAAGAAAAGACAAACTTAGAATATATTACTGCGATGTTGTTGATAAAAATCTAAAAAAGAACGTGTTTCGGGATACAGAGAACAACACACAATGCACAATACAAACAAATAGGAGAAACAAACAAACAATGCACAATACAACTAATTGGTAGAAACAGACAAACAATACACAATACAAGCAAACAGGTGAAAAAAGAAAGACAAACAAGAAAAGGACATCCATCACTGTACCATGTTGTTAACAAAAAAAACTTGGTATGAATGATATCCTAAGTACAGGAGGAAACAGCATAATAAATAATACAAGCAAACAAAAATATGACAGATAAACAAGATAAGACAGAAGACGAAATCTAACACTGCAATGTTGCAGTAAACGAAACTACAAAACTACATGTATATACCGTGTTACGAATTGTCTTGTGGTAGCAGACAGAAATTTCGTAAAAACGACAGAATACAAATAAATGCAAACAAGGGGAACAAACAATAAAACGACCAAAAAGAAAGGTGCAAATAAAAACAAACCAAAACTAACAAAGTAGAGACATATTAAGTCTTGAATCGCAAATCCCCACCTATTTCTATATATTATAAAAGAGAAACTAGAGTTGCTTAGCAAGACGTCACAAAAATATTGATCAAAACTTTTATCAAATCCAATCCAATTGCAGATGTCCATCTAGTCATTTATGATGAAATCTTCAATATTGCACATTGTGCTCTACAACACAATCGACTAGACTCTATTTAGCACTACAGTTTACATAAGCGGTATTAAATAGATAAAATATAATTGCATTCTGATTACGGCAGTATTAAATTGCTGACCCAGGTATATTGCAAGCCTAAGTTTATCAAGTCACTCAAATAGTTTTGTCTCTGTGTCCAGGTATGCCCTGGATATATTTGACGTCCCATAGTTCCATGTTCCTTTAACACAATTTTGAATACACAGGAGATAGCTAAACAGGATGTGCGTACCCTTCCGGAGTACCCGGTTCACGTGTCTAACCTAACTTGTCAGTTCTAGCATTATTACTTTGCTTCTTGATTGTGATTCGGACATTTGATTGCTGAAATACAGAAACCGGTACGAAATCAAATGCTACATATAGCCTACAGCTATCGTTAGATGGTCCGTTGGATAACTCGTGAAAGGTACTGTATAATTGGGGCTAATAATAACGGTCACTTAAATTGTAATTTCAGTCATGACTATGTTCGAATTTTTGACTCAAAATAATCAACATCAGTGCTGTAATGTCAATTTACTTCTGTGGAAAAAATGAAAATAAAAACACACAAATTATTTCCATCAATGTGTAAAAACAGACAATTTTCTCAATAATGTCTTTTATTGCTCATTAGCTGAGAAGATGGAAATTGTTCACCTCTAATTATACCTTTAGAAATACGTGTTTTTTCTCTAATTGGTTTATAATTACCAAAACAAATTACGTTATATAAACATTTAAAACAAATAAGTTTCTTTAATATCCATTAACGGGTGTTTTTTCAGAAATGTACAATTTATCAGACAAAAAAATGCGTTAGCGAAATGCGGCGTATTTGTTTGAATAACTTTAATGTCTTTTAAACTCATTCTTGAAATAAATTTCATTTAAGGTAAAAACAATAGGACACTTGTTAATATAAGTGGAATGGTGGAACGGTGTTTTACGTCGCAAACAATTATCCCTCACTTTATCGAGATGGCTTAATCATGGATGGTTGAAGAAACCGGAGTGATCGGAAAAACTACCTGTCTTTCAGGGCCCAAATAACCAACTTTCTGGTACCACTATCTGTACGAACCTATGGGTAGAACGACGCTGATCTTAACTTTATCGAGATGGTTTTTCAGGGGTGGTTGAGGAAACCGGAGTGATCGGAAAACTACTCGTCTTTCTGTACCAAAATAACAAACTTTCTGGTACTGTCTGTAAGAACCCATGGGTAGAAAGACACTGCAAGCCAACTTCTAACTACTTGGCCGCCCCAGGTACCGATCATGGAAATCACCTAAGAACTACAAATTCCATTTTAAGCCAACATTATGTAACTATCAACAAGTCAAAAAATAAAAAAAAACACAACCAGGCATTATTATTGAATATTTTCTCATAAGCAGTCACAACAATGGTGTAAACAGTCGTTGCAGTATGTCTTATATTGTGAACCAAAGACATAGCTTTTGCCTACTTCTCCTAGTTTAATAAGGCTTATTTTTAATTCGCAATTCGCGCATTAATAGATCAATGGGTGAAAAAATAAGCGGGATTGAAATAGTAATATAAGGATATACTGGACACAATTTTTATTGTTTATTTAAGTCCCAAAATTGGTATGACAAGTGGTTCCAAAATATATGTAACTTGTCTTGCTTTGTATGCAGGTTTTTGTTTCTTTTATTGAATCGTATGAACAAGTGCATTTTTCGGCTTCAATTATATTTTCCTATAATTAAATGTATTTTTCGTTTAATTTAATGACAAATAAAGCAACAAGATCTATACAAATGGGACGTATAAAACAGTCTTCATTTACACTACTTCAATGCTCATTTTCAAGAAAAAACGAAAATCCATTTTCTACAATTATTTGTTTTATCACCAATTTGTTTGTTGAATTTGCTTTCTAATTGGTTTGTAGTTAAACATTAAAACAGAAAAGTTTCTTTTAAATCCATCATCCATTTTTTTATTGAAAAATTATCAGTTATAAATGTTTCGTTTGCGAAATGCGTCGTATTTCTGTTAAAAACCTTTTTGCTTCAGTTGTTTGTGATTATTTTATTTATGTTCTGTAAATTTTGTCAACTAAAATTGTGAACAAATGCAAACAACAAGGTGTAAATAAAGTAGCTTATTACTGTTTATTACCACTGCACTGTTAATAATATCTTGAGTTATGACATGTATGAACCTTTCTGTTAGTACCGGAGGTGCTTTTGTGGTGATTAGAAACTGCGACTCGGCAGAGTTGCGCAATGCTGTTTTAAGCTAAGTTAAGTTTTCACAATTATAATAGTCCTGGGGTGGTGGAAAAACTGGAGTCATTGGCGAAATCCACCTACCTTTAACAAGCGAACTGAAAAGCTTTCTCACACTAGGGACTGTTTGAGCGGAATTCGACAAAACGCGATGGAAGGCTCTGTGATCCGTAATAGCGCGTTTTAGACTACACAGACATCAAAACCATGTGTTTAAATTTACTACCACCCACTGCCGTAGCTCAGTCGGTAAAGTGCTCGCTCCGTACGTGGGAGGACGTGGGTTCGAACCCCGACCGGGTCTACCCCAAGACTTGAAAGTTGGTAGTTAATGTTCTTTCACCAAGCACTCGGCATTACAAAACGAAAGTAGTCACAGTTCTTTCGGATGGGAACTTAAAATAAACGAGGTCCCATGTTAAAGCACTTGTGGCACGATAAGCAATCATGTTGTATAATGCCATCAGCGCAACGAAAAAGGCAAATTTCTGCACTTTCGCCTATAGCTGGCGACGTCTCGATATAAACCAATTGGTTAAAAAAATTGAAAAAACTTATGTGTAATGTGTCAACAATGTAAACATTGGGATGTAGGTCAGAAAAGTAGTTCCGGCAATGAAAGTTGGAGACGAGACATTTCTTTCATGGAAAAATAACACAAAAGACCTGACCAATCAAAATGCTTGAAACAAACGAAAATTGGATTATAAAAAATTAACAACTTCGTAAATCTGCGTGATTAAAAGTAAAAACTTCGAACACGTAATGTTATTTTTTGGGAAAAACCATGCAATACGTTAAACGCTGTCGTGTGTAAATGTTTATGTACTTTGATTTACAAATAATTAAACTGAATTTAATGACAATTGAAGACGACATGAATATATAAAACAGTATTTTCACTCAATAAAATGTCTTTTAACGACTCACTATAAAACAGAGAAAATTGATACTCTTATTGTAAATAAAATTATTAATTATTGTATCTCATAAAAATTAGATATAAAATTCGCTAGAAACATGTTTTCTTTTACATGTATAACTCGTTTTTATGTAAAATACATAAGTTATTATATAAAAACATATTTTCAATTAGACAATAAGCATTTAAAAATATAAACAAGAGTCATAAAAATACGATACAATTCGACCACAAACAACATACCTGTCCATGTTTAAATTACCATCCCAAATGCAAAGTGAAAACTTTGATATCTGGCAAATTAAATGAAACGCCTGACCATCCACTTGGAAAGTGAGGGTGTGTGTACCTAAAGGAGGTACACCTCCTGCATAATTTTAGTTAATACTTTGCTGCCAAAAGGAAAGTAATCACACAATAATTTTTGACTAAAGAAACCATCTTAGAATTGATGCAAACTAAATTTCATCGGTATTTAAGCCATTTTAGAAAATAATATGTATTACAACACATTTTGTTTAAGAAAATATTGAATTTGCTATCGATAAAGGTCTATATTTTGCAATTGAAAAATGCCAAAAAATTGCAAGTATTTTGGGATTATAAAATTCGTAACCTTGACCGTTTTAATAACAGACTACTACAGAATTAATCCTGCACCTTATAAATTATTTTAAGATAGGGTTTTCGGTATACACCGCATCCGGATCATTGGGCCTCTTGCCGACTAGATTGGGACAAACCCCACACAAGACAGATCCTATATCTAGAGGTTTGTTAGCTTTCCAAAGATCCCGGTTTCTATCGTGTAATCTGGTTTCCTTTACCATCGTAGAATTAACCTGAACACACGACCTTTAATTTTAATATTAGATTGGGCTAATAAGATCCTATATTACACAAGGGATATTGTCTGTTTGAATATTCAAATCAAACGCACTATACCACTATTGTAAATATTTACAACAATGTTAACTCGGACCGAAAAATCGATAAAGAACCAAAAATTGACAGAATTAGGATAACGTTATGTAATTATGTTATGTAATCCATCATTGTTAATCTAGTTACGGTGCAAATATGTTAGTTAGAGCTGTAATCTGATTGTGTCGCCTCTGTCAAAATTATCTCCAGATACTGCTCAACTTGCAAGACTCTTAAAAGGCTCGATTAAAATCAGTTGCAAACTCAATTTAAAAAAATCACGTTATTCAAGGAAATTTGGGTAATTTGTTAATTGAAAGATAAAAAAATAGTAAGTTTTTTTTCTGGAATATTTTACCATGGACATGGTCTACCTATCTCTAAGCAACTCCATTATTATCCATTAAATGGAATCGGAATTCTTGCAAGGGGGCGTCCAATATCTAGTTATAGAATCGATTTATGTTTATTGTCACCAAATACAATGGAGCACAGGTAACCTGTCAAGTACTATGAGTATAAGACATTATTTAACTGCCTTTGAGTTGAGTTGGGTAATGGTGTTTAATGCCCCAGTCAAGAATATTTGACTAATACTGAGACGTTGCCAGCTATAGGTAAAGGTGCAGAAATTGTGCCTATGCGTTGCGTTGATGGCATTATAGTACAGATTAAGGTTCTTCACCGTGACACGGGACCTCGTTTATTTTAAGTTCCCATCCGAAAGAACCGTGCCTCATTTCGCAATGCCAGGTGCTTGGCAAAAGAACAGATACTACCCACTTTCAAGTCTTAATTCAGACCTGGTCGGGGTTCAAACACACGACCTCCTACTTACGGAGCGAGCACTGGTTGTGTCAAGTATTAAGAAATAATACCTTTTAATTCTCTTTACGAGGAAGTATCTTAAACATTAGTTTGTGTTACTGCCAATGTAGTATTGAAATTATAATATGATACAATGTAACGCAATGCCAATAGCCCGAGAAAGCAAGAACAATCTGAACACAAAAGGAGAATAACCACCTACTATTATTTTTAAAGTGCTTGCTTGTTTGTTGTTGAGAACACATAACTAAGACACATTACCATTGGTTGCGTGCAGGATTATTGCATTACGTCTCCTCGTTTGTTAGACTTTATTACTTTGCGTGACACAGTCTCTTATACTGACTTCGTGTTGTTGCAACTAACATTAACTCCCCTCCAATCCAATAAAACAACAAAGGAGGAATAAATGGAGTCTTTCAGCAATGGAAATAGAGTGTTATAGATTGTAACTCAATCAAATGAAGGACAGCAGATAAAAGCCTTCATTTTCTTAATTGTTACAAATATGTTGTTTAAGTAGTAACCGTACCAAGTGGATAATGGCTGAAAACGAAGATCTGATCTGGTAAATTTGATTTAGGTGGGCTGGTTGATGGTTCCCAATACTAATAATACTGATGTCAAAACATTGGGCATTATTTCATCATTAAATGCAGTGAACGTCCAAAGCTGGGAGTTTTATGTTGGTAAATTTGATATAGGTGGACTGGTTGTTGGCTCTCCATAATGCTGAAGTTAACCAATTTGTTCTTACTCCTCAACGTGTATTTTTTTTTAAATTTCCCTTTTTGTGCCATGATACCATTGCAACAACACGGTCATCTATTTTAAAACAAGCAACACCCATGTCCAAACCACAATCCCAAGAGTAAACTATTTAAAAAATTGGTCAATCAGTAAAGCACAAAAGTGATGCCGGGGCTCTGCAAGGGTAAACACCCCGATCTAGCGAGCTGTGTCCACCTCTTGTAAGCATAGAAACGACATGAACAAAAACTTATAGTTTTGCAGGGGCTCTTGCAATTAAGAAGGATGGTTTTTGATTTCCACATTTTATCATCTTTATATGGTTATGTCTCTGAAGTCCCCTGTTGTGCTATCTACACGCGGCTTTCTCAGGCTTGTTAGGTGCTGTAAGTTTTCCATTTCAGAAAACATGTAACTTCTAAATTGTTATTCTACGGATTTCGTTAGAAACTTCCAGTCCCATTTGTAGACCAAAAATAACACGTACGCTAAATAGAGCTTTATGGATATACTATGACACACTAATCCTAACCAATGGCCCCTAAGCATGCCACTTAAAACTTTCAGAATACGAGGTACGAGCCTTATTTTACACAACAAACCAAGAGGCAACGACATGTATAAACACTTTATGTAACTTTTAGCTTTTAACAATCACGGCCATCGCGAAGAAAAATAACTTGCAAAATGTAGGTAGGGTGATTGCAGTAAAACATTTTGACCTTTGAGATGGTCCCCGAGACATGAGACAAGTAATGTAAGAATGTTATATATATGGGACTATGGCAATTTACAGTTTGGTATTGGTCTTTTGAAATGGTCCCTGAATGGAACAGGAATCACAATACGCAATACAACACAATTATAAGCCAGTAATGTACATATGGCATTTCCAGGCTGGCTATTGATCTTTTAAAAAAATCCCTGATTGGAAATAGAACTACACTAACGTCAGATTGTAAAAAGAATATTACTGGCAGTAATACGTCTTTAACATTGCCCAGTCTTGATATAGATCTTTTGAAATGGTCCCTGATTGGGACTAGAACTATAATGCGTAATTATGAGGAAAATATTACCCTCTACTACCAGTAATGCGTCTTTAACATTTCCCAGTCTTGATATAGATCTTTTGAAATGGTCCCTGATTGGAACTTGAACTACAAGAGACACGTAATTATTAGCACAAATATCAACTTCTAATGTGAGTTGTGTGACTATGACATTTCGCTAGGATTGAGATGTAAATAATTCCGTCTTTTACTCACGCGGGACTTTAAGACATGCATGTAATACCAGCATTATTTTTGTAATCTTGAAGACATGTTTATGATAATAATTAAATTTACTACTAACTTGTCTGCTGAACATGTGCGTAACACTAGACCTAGAACAGATACAGGACCACGGCGGCAAAGTGATAAAAGCGCCAGGTGTCCCGTCGTCTCAATGTGTTCGATTCCGCTCAAGTTGACCACAATGACAAAATATTCTTTCCGTATGCTAATCAGTAGTTTCAATCTATGATTTTTACAGAAGCGACCTCTTTCAAAAACTTACATTTAAAACACCAAAACACCAATCTATTCTAATTCCTTTCATGTAATGTTAAATATGGCCCATTAATACTTGCATAATGGGGTCATTTGGCACAATATTAGATATCAAAGGCATGGTACCTTCTAGAATATTTACAATACCTACTGAATTCCTATGATGAATTCATTAATTGTAGAAAATCTGGGACATTCGGCAATGGCACACGCTTTTTAACATAGTTATTGTGCGTATGAATACACCTAAATTTTAGACGGCGATTCCCATGACCTACTTTTATCAAACTATTTTTAAAATTACAAATTCAACGTTTAACAGTTAATATGAATTTCTAACTTTGTTTGTCAATTCGAATAAAATATTATGAAATTTCTTTTGATTTCAGCGTACTATTTTTTAAGCCGCCTATTATGTCACATCATCAATGAGTAGGCGGGAATTCTCTTGATTGACACATTGGCTGTTCCCAGAATGTTTACATTGCCGACAGATTCGGTATTTACCGGTTTTTCTTTCTTATTTGTATGACACAATCGAGAAATCTGTAGAAAGAATGTTAGGAAAAATATTGTAGTTTCTTTTTTATTCCGGGACATGAAGTGATGACCCAGATTTTAAAGTTAGCAAATCTTAAATGAAATGCTTCACAGTTCATAAAATTTGCTAGTTTTAAAATATGGGTCATCACTTGATGTCCCGGGATAAAAAGAAAGTCAATTCTTAAATGAACCCTTGTTATTGCTTGACTTGGTGTCAGTAAAACAGACTGAACTCTATATTTATCTTAGACATTGCTGGCAAGCGCACTACCATTGTAAAAAGTTGAGTTCAGTAATGGTATTTAACGTCCCAGTTAAAAATATTTCACTTATATCGAAACGTTGCCAGCTATAGGCGAAGGTGCAGAAACTTTGCCTGTGTGTTGCGCTGATGACATTATACAGCAGGATTCTTTATCGTGCCTCGGGATCTCGCTTATTTTAAGCTCCCTTCCGAAAAAACCATGACTTTCATTTCGTATGGCCGAATGCTAAGCGAAAGAACACTCAACACCCACTTTCAAATCTTGGGTCAGACCCGGTAGGTGTTCGATTGCATGACTTCCCACTTACGGAGCGATAACTCTGCCACCTGAGCTACCGCAGTGGTGCGATTATAAAGATTGTTGTAAGGAGTATTAGCAGATAAGAAAAAGTTGTAAAAAAAAACTCAAGTTTAGACTAATCCTTGGGATTAATAAGAAAATTCCTCCCGTCGTGAACAGCTGAATTATTGTTGATGCGACGGCAAACATAATTTAACAACCAAACCACCTTTCTAACCATTTGCGAATTTTGATTACCCAAAAACTGATTTTTCTTTAATAGATTTATAATTAATTATAACTAAAACTGTTTGCAGCACTAGACGGTCGTTACGGAATACAATTCCCCATCACTAGAGATCGGACCAAAATTGTGTAAAACAAAGTAGTTTTAAGATGCTGATATGAGAAAAATAAAAGAATCAAAATGTATTTACTAAAGACGTAACCATTGCTCTCTCTCTCTCTCTCTCTCTCTCTCTCTCTCTCTCTCTCTCTGTCTCTCTTGTGTGGTGTGTGTGTGTGTGTGTGTGGTGTGTGTGTGTGTGTGACCATACTATGTATTGCATTCTATAATGATATATATTGCTTATGGTCAAATCAGAATAGATTTAACTGAAAAACCCTGCAATGCACCATGTTAACAGTACCCAGCAATATATGTAGTTCCACATTTTACTCTTTATACACATTTTAGAATCGTTTGCTTTCAAAACATGCGATAGACGTTCTATAGTTTTGTTTAAAAATATTAAAAATAATTTTTTTAAAAACTCGTATCCGTCTTTGAAAATCTCTTCTGAAATCACATTATTTTGATCATCAAATTGCATGCGTGCATGTTCCACGTCAAAATAACTCTTAATTGCATACCAAAATGGACATTTCGGTTAAAACTTCAAAACATGTCATAAAGGAAAAAAGAAACGCTTAATGAACATCATTTCCATTAAAGATGAAAAATATGCCAAAAAGAGGAAAACTGGACGTTTAACGAAGAGCATTTATGCAATCTGGATACACGCAATGAGTTTTTTAGTTTCCCAATTTGAATAGAAGCTCCTTGAAGCTGATTGTCGATTTCGATTTTATTCAAAAGCAAAAGGAACTCGGTTTTTAAATATTCATCTTTACGCTATACATATTGATAAAATCCAGGAAGCTCTGTAATGTGTTTATTCCAAAATGTTTTATAAATGGACAGTTTTTAAACCTTTGCAGACTTGGAAGCCCAAAAAATAAAATCAGGAGGGTTTTTAATCGGTTTTATTTTTAACCCAACTACTTTATGCGGTGTTGTCAGATTGTCTTTCAAATAAAAAACAAACATGCCAATATATGTCCAAATCACAATCCCAAAGCAACATAAAAACTTTGAAAGTGACAATTTAAATTAACGCGTGAAATATAGAAATTGATGTCTTAAATTAAAATCAAGCATGGCTATTTTAACCAATTATTTTTTTTACAGAAACACTAAGAAAATAGAATAAAATAAAAATTAATTTATAGCGAATAAATATAAAATTGTGTTTTGTCCTTCGTAGTACAGACTTCAAATTATTATGAAAATCTCCAGTAAAACTAGAGTTGTTTTATTTGTTCAACTGTAAATGCAAAGTTTGGTTTCTGCAAAGAATTACTTTGCCTTTTTGACTATGTTTATGAACATGGAATGTTTTGTTTGTATGTAAATGTTTTATGTTTACTAGTACCACTTAAGAGCAAATACCAGGTTCCTGTGTCGACAGTATACACCGTTTAACTTCATTATCAAATTTTTCAGAGGGAGCACGTCCCCGGACCACCTAGATTTTAATCGTATTCGCGCTTCATTTTTTGATTCGGTTATAATTGGTTCTTATCTACGCTCCTGTGTTGTATTTGATTACATTTAAATTCCAAAGATCAAGAAAACTGTGTAATGGTTACATTTTCGTCTGCGTGTCTAATTGGCGGACATTACCAAGTGGGACTTCACTGGCTTTCAAACCTATTGGCTGTGCGTTCGAACCACACTTGGGGCTTTGAAATTTTCTGAAATGATTTTCATCTCTTGCACATACTAGATCTAGAGCTGTAAAAGGGTCGTTACTCAGTAGTCTTTAGATGAGACTCAAAACCGAAGTCCCGTGTCTCAGTGCATGCTAAAGACACCTCTGTAGAGTTTGAAAAAGAGTAGGCCACCTATGGCCACTACAGAGGATGTTTACAATATTAGAAACGATTGAAACAGACTAAGCAACATAAACAAAACGATTATCTGGAATGTTTGAGAATTGAATGCAACAGTGTTTTACCTATTAATAAAACATAGGTAGAAATAAGACGTTGACATTGGACTGGGGAAATGCTAGTTAGGCATGCATTTCTTTAATAAATTCGCCTAAAAGATCAGTCTTACACTCCCTCGCTTAGAATCAAAAGCGGGTTACTTGATCGAAGTAAATGAAGAGTAGCTTGAAATAGTGCACTAGTACAAGTTCGCATTTGCTAAATCAACAAAGTCTGGCAATTGCATTCACGCCAAGTCCAAACGATTATGTTGGCCCTTCTTATAAGATATAATCCCTTTATATTGCAATCCCTATTATCTCATGACTTCCATATAAAATATATCACCCTATTAAATGTCTTGGGAATATGGTATTTTATCCTTAGAATGAGGTACTGTGTCATCAGGATAATGCGCATACCGCGGGTACCTCTAGGCTTATATGTACAGCTGTTTAACGAGACACCATTTTTATGAGTAGCGTGTGTTTTGTAATAGATTATAAAAGATTTCTTATTTGTCAATTAATATTGTGACCGATGAAGGACAATGCTAAATTTAAGTGTTGGAAATAAGTTCAAATTTCAAGGATCCAGTCCTTCCCAAAAATTGCCAGTCTATCGGACTGGCTGCTATGTCCAACACTGCAACAGTATTGGTCGAGATAAAACTTCATTTGCACTACCGGGGAGTATATTTCAACAAGTTTTACCTTACATCTTCTTGATGTCTTGAACCGTTCCTGTTTTAAAAGCATCTTACTAAACGAGCTTGCGAGCAATCTTGTTTCACTGTGGCACAGCGTACACGGGATATTGCAGCGTAAAGTGAGTCCCTGTAAACAACACCAGCGTAAGTTGAAAGCTGGTTTTGTTTTGTCTTTTCTGTTCATTTTAACTTGTGATGGTGTATCGATTCATCAATCGGACTAATAAATGATTATATTGAAAAACGTGTAGTTAATTTCATTTGATACACTGTTTAAAGATTGAAAGAAATTCATGGAGCGCAAGTACTCACCTGTGATTTTGACGTCGCCAAAAGTTTCTTTCCAATATTTCATTTTTTACTTTATTATTAAAATTTCTGAAGCGTACAATTCCTCTAACTAGATGTTCAATACTACAAGTCCGCCAAATTTGAGCTCAATAAATTGCAATAGCTGTGAGTTCTTAAGAATCGCTTTAGAGCTTACAATCATATTTATCTTACAAGCCTATGTAACTTTTTTGTCATGTTCTACTTAACAGAAACAGAGACATTGAAAGTTTTAATACTTTCTACAGTGACCGAGTTGATGAACAACTTCAATAAATTTGGATAAGGTAACCACTGGTGTGATTCATCAATCATTTTACAGTGTCTTTCAACTCAGTACAAATATTAGGCTATTAACAGTTAAAAAATTAGAAGGGTTGAAATAATATGTACAAAAGTGTCCAGTTTAACGGACTAAAGCACTGGCTCACGAATCACAGAATTATCACAGCAGGCTGGGTTCGAATAATATTAGTCTGTTCAAAGCAGAGCCTATTATCAGAAAGTTGTCAGCTTACTTATTAAAGGTTGTCGGTTTTCTTCCGTGTTTTGATTGGGCGTGAAGACCATCCATAATATATGAAAAAATGTTGAAATTAAAACCACATATGGATTTAAATCAAATCAAAATCAATTTGTGAATAAGTTGCAGATAAATACCAGAATATGAAAGTAAGCGGCTATAGTACCATTTGTGCCGAATAGGTGGCTAATCTAGGTCACTCGTGAGCTATATCGGGACAGCTGTTTTCTATCTCTCGACAGTTTTTTTTGCCATTTACTAATCATATCTCACCCAATTCTACTGTCGGGTTTCGTCATCTTTTTGTTAGTTCAGTGTTAAACATAAGGCAGGGCTGTACATGTACTGTAAGTGGTGTTTGAAGTCTTTATGCATGCTTAGACAATTGTCATAACATATATATTATTAGTAAAAATATTACTTACCGTATTCAATTAAATCCAAAGTATTGCTAACATAAGTCCAGACAGAAAAGGTTAAACAAGAAGGAAAGAGGAACAACAACATGAAGTGAACGTCAAGATGTTTTATATTAAAATGTCTGAGCCAAGAAGACTTCTCTCGGATTACAAAGGATACATTGAGGTCATGGATACCCCAGGGAGGGGGACATCTATTTACACGCCATACAGCCACTTATTGTGCGTGTGTTTGTAAGATAGAATTTGTTGATTTAAGCTGATATTGTATAAGGAGCTTGTCTTCACAGTTCTATCGGCATTAGTCTCATGGTTAAATAATCTCTATTATGATGAAGAAGTAGAATGTCTTATTTTATTGATTTCCTTGAGTTCTTCTGAGTGTGACATATAATGTTAAATAGAGTTTTGTTGTTCATTACTTATTGTTCAAGAGATAACGTGTTACAAATGCTCAAAAAGTGATATGGGCGTCATCACAACATTGTTGATAAGCTGGTTGATATACTAGTATATGACGTCATAAATTTCCATGTTCCTGTTTTGTTTTCACATGTGACGGGTGTATATAAACAGAAGATGCTTGTCCTTCAGAACATCCGGTCTCACTTCCCTGGTAGAAGTTCACGTGTGCAACTTAATTTGGCAATTTTCAAAGTTTTTACTTTGCTTTTGGAGTTGTGGTTTGGACATAGACCGGTGTGTCTGTGTTTGTGCAAGGTAAAATTTTCTTTTATATACAATTACCTTTGTCTACGTGTTTTCTGTACAATTTTTTTATAAAACGAAACAATACCCATTAGAAAATAGCCACAGTAACAAAGAACACACCACACCATGTGAAACAAAAGGGTTCCAAACAAAAGGACCAACACTGATAAAAATATCACAACATAAAAAATCGGATATAAGAACATTCGTAGATACGGTCCGTACTTCTGTTGAAGGGTTCTAGACACAATCGTGCTATTTAATCCCTTTGATAAAATTTAAAGGTCACCGGTCACCAAAAACTGAATTTTTTTAGCACTTTTTTCATTACATAATAAAACGTAGATTTAGCCACAAATAACATTTTTTAATCATTTCTGTCTTTTGTTACAGCGTAAAATAAAGTCCTAAAATTGTTGAAACACGGTGTTATCTCCCTTTAGTAGTAAAAAGGCACAAAACCGGAAGTGACACAGAAGCTATTGGTATAGTGAACTGTATTTATTACCCAGATTTATCAGTTTTAGCATTGGATATTTCAATTTTCTTCAGCAGATAAAAAAAAAATAAAAAAAAAAATAAACATAATAATAATAAAGAAAGAAAGAACTAAATTTGTGTTTGCTCTAAGTATGATATACTATTACTAAAACTGGTCCATATACGTTTTTCTGATGTTGACTAATTCGTTTATTGTTCGTGTTCTGGGTTGCATTTGCTTTTGTCAAGTACAACTGTTTTGCTACAGATGCCGTTCTTTCATAATTAGTTTTACTATTTTAAGAGAAAACACGTACAGGTTCAAATGTTAAATAAATCCAACCTGCCTTAAAGGTCATTTCTATAGAAGGGCTACCCGCTTATAAAGGCCAGTAGAATTATATCCCAATTGTTATTCATTCATATTATTTGAACCTGTATAAAGGCTACTTTCCAAAAAGGCAATTTTTACTGGTTCCCTTGGGTGGCCTTTATAGACAGGTTTGACTGTATACAATATTGCATTTTTCTTGTTTCCATTAATTGGAGTATGTTCTAAAGACCCTGAACATATTTTAAAAAGTGTACTAGATGAATGTTACAAATCAAACTAGAGATGGTAAACTATTTGGTTTGTATTATTAGCTATAGTTATTGTTTCATGTTTCTTCAATTATTGTACGAACTTTATAAATTTGGAAAGGTGGTCTTTATACAGGTGTGTGTGTGTGTGTGTGTGTGTGTGTGTGTGTGTGTTCACTTTGTGCGGGCAACGCATGTTGGGACAAAAATGAAATACACAGTAGTATGGTGGCTTCGAGTACCCTAACCATATAACGATCGTTGTTTTAGAATACACAGATTTACCATTATAAAGACCTTCCACTCTGAATAGTAGTCTCTTGGCCATGGTTAAATAATAATGATGAAGATGTTATTGATTTCCTGGGCTTTGAGTGTGACATATGATGTAATAATTCTATTAATTTTTAAGAATCGCTTGTTACGCGTTTATGCTTATTTCAAAACAGGTTTCAGGTTTTAGTCTTAGTGGTATGGTTTAAATGTCTTAAAAGGCCTATAAAACTAGAACTGTCTCTTAAAACCAAATACCCCCGCCCCAACATCTTCAAGGATTTAATGTTTGACCTCCTGACCTTGACCTTTGACTTATGCACATACATTTGATATGCGACACATTGTCTCATGTTGGTTTACATTTGTGTCAAGTTTGATCAAAATCCATCTATAGACATGGAAGATATGGAGCGGACATGATATTGGAACGGACAGACAGACAGTGTGATTCCTATATACCCCCTAAACTTTTTTTTGCGGGCACCAACAAACGGGATACCATTTGCGTCTATCCTTGGTTTCAATCAAAACATTTTAATTTGACATTTCAGTAATTGCATCTTAATATTGTTAATAAATATGAATCTAGGTATTAAAATTACCCTGGATATACTTCTATATTCATTTCATTATCAATTTTGATTCCACATGTGGTGGATTAATAGAATCTATCACAACTTGTGGTGCCATATAGGGAAACCTCAACCTGAGTTCTAATATATTTGGTCCAGAACGAGGCTTGTTAAGTTCTGGACCTTATCTGGCACTACAAGTAGTGATTGATTCTATTTCTTGCATCAGAAAGTAGAATTTTTCAAATAAAAATCAATTTCAACTTATCAATACACCTCTGATTTTTATGATAAAATTTGGCGGGGAAAACAACTTTCAGGCTATCTTGCACAGAGGTGTACAAGATGGAATTATCTTGCAGCTCTCTTTTTATGATTTTCTTCTATCTGGGGTGCAAGAAATAAATATCTAGACAGGATATACTTACCCTTCCGTAGCATCCGACCTAATTGCCGTGGTAGAATTTCAAGTGTATCACTTAGTTTGACATTTACTTAGTTTTACATGTGCTTTGATTTTAGGATTTCTATTCGAAGACGGACCCGATTATCTACGCCAATTGGGTATCATGTTTTTGATTCCTTTGACTATTTTAACAATAGAATATTGTATAAATCCTTCAAGCATTGAACGAGAAGTCATAAACCGTATTGATTTAAAAAAGAAAGATAAAAAGAAAATGAGAACTAAAAAAATATATTTAAACTAAATAAGGGCGATTTTAAATCATTTTCCTTGACATATGAATAAAAGCAAAAATCCCTAGAGGTGTGATATATAGGTTCAAATTCTAAATATCATGTTTTGATTACTGTGTTACACATGTAACATGAAGATTTATAAGAACGCCTCTGACCTTTTAAGTATCCTGGGAATCCAAAACATTTTCCTAACTTTACTTAAATTGAAATTCGTAAAGATAAATGGTTTGTCACACCTCAGCAAGTTTACAGAAAGGTTAGATGTTAAAAGGATAAAGAATTCTGACAAGTTAGAAGAAACTTAAATTCTATATTGTTTAAGCATAAAACACAAACCGTGAATAATACAAGGGCAGGTCAATAAGTAACCAGCCTATCCCAACAGTTGATTACAATGCTGTATGTCGGTAGTTGTATTTAAAGGGAAAAAAACAGGCAAGGAAATACAAGGCGGTGTTAGTCGATATCAATGCGTTTTCTGCACCATCTTATGCACAGGTTAAATTCTGGGTAGGGGGTTCAAGCGCGGTCGAACGTCTTTAAAAATGAGGTCATGTCTGGATGCCCACTGATTGCCACCGACAAAGAACTGTGTGACAAAGTTCTGGATCTGGTATACTTTTATAGGCGAATTCAAGTGGAAGAAGAGGCACAGGCATTATGGATTTCACATGGTAGCGTAATAACAATCTTATAATTACATGATCTTTTAGATATGCGCAAGCTAACACCCCTTTGGGTCCATGAATCTCTTAGCAAATGACAACCAGCGCATCAGTCATCGCTACTTAGACCTATACACAATAATGCCAAACCGGAACACAAAGTTGCAAAACCTAAGCAAGAACTTGCGAAGGCGAAAATACAAAAATGCAAAAATTTCGAATATGAATTCAAACTGTTTCAAACTAGTGTGATCGCCTGACAGTCACTTTATAAAACGGTGATTTACTGACGCGTTCCGCGTTTGCAGACTTCGCGTTCACGCCTGCCTTCGCAATTCAATTTGTGTTTTGGCATATGGTCGAAAGTACAAAGTGGCAATAATTGAGATCTGCATACCAAAGAAAAGGGATACACGGCGAAGGTACGAAGTAGCAATAATTAAGACCTGCATACCATAGAAAAGGGATACACGGCGAAGGTACGAAGTGGCAATAATTAAGATCTGAATACCATAGAAAAGGGATACACGGCGAAGGTACGAAGTGGCAATAATTGAGATCTGCATACCATAGATAAGGAATACACGGCGAAGGTACGAAGTGGCAATAATTGAGATCTGCATACCATAGATAAGGAATACACGGCGAAGGTACGAAGTGGCAATAATTGAGATCTGCATACCATAGAAAAGGGATACACGGCGAAGGTACGAAGTGGCAATAATTGAGATCTGCATACCATAGATAAGGAATACACGGCGAAGGTACGAAGTGGCAATAATTGAGATCTGCATACCATAGAAAAGGGATACACGGCGAAGGTACGAAGTGGCAATAATTAAGATCTGAATACCATAGAAAAGGGATACACGGCGAAGGTACGAAGTGGCAATAATTGAGATCTGCATACCATAGAAAAGGGATACACGGCGAAGGTACGAAGTGGCAATAATTGAGATCTGCATACCATAGAAAAGGGATACACGGCGAAGGTACGAAGTGGCAATAATTGAGATCTGCATACCATAGAAAAGGGATACACGGCGAAGGTACGAAGTGGCAATAATTGAGATCTGCATACCATAGATAAGGAATACACGGCGAAGGTACGAAGTGGCAATAATTGAGATCTGCATACCATAGAAAAGGGATACACGGCGAAGGTACGAAGTGGCAATAATTGAGATCTGAATACCATAGAAAAGGGATAAACAGCGAAAGTACAAAGTGGCAATAATTGAGATCTGCATACCATACAAAAGGGATACACGGCGAAGGTACGAAGTGGCAATAATTGAGACCTGCATACCATAGAAAAGGGTACACGGCGAAGGTACGGAGTGGCAATAATTGAGATTTGCATACCATAGAAAGGGATACACGGCGAAGGTACGAAGAGGCAATAATTGAGATCTGCATACCATAGATAAGGAATACACGGCGAAGGTACGGAGTGGCAATAATTGAGATCTGCATACCATAGAAAAGGGATACACGGCGAAGGTACGAAATGGCAATAATTGAGACCTGCATACCATAGAAAAGGGATACACGGCGAAGGTACGGAGTGGCAATAATTGAGATTTGCATACCATAGAAAAGGGATACACGGCGAAGGTACGAAGTGGCAATAATTGAGATGCATACCATAGAAAAGGGATACACGGCGAAGGTACGGAGTGGCAATAATTGAGATTTGCATACCATAGAAAAGGGATACACGGCGAAGGTACGAAGTGGCAATAGTTGAGATTTGCATACCATAGAAAAGGGATACACGGCGAAGGTACGACGTGGCAATAATTGGGATTTGCCTACCATAGAAAAGGGATACACGGCAACATTGTAACTACAAGTGTATATAGAAATAAAGTCAAGAGCACATGGTACATTGTGTATTATATTATATTGTTCAAAGTTGATTATTGATTAGACTTCTGAAGTCTGATATAATAGACATATACTAATTATCGTTGTCGCGAAAAATGACACCTTGCATGTCCCAAAGGAGCTGCCGTAGTGTGTCAATATATGTCGTAGTAAAATTCACACTTACGTATGTCCCTATGGGGCTGTCATTTTGATTATGCCTAAAATCCGAGTGCATATTTTAAAGAATATATTTGACTAACCTGTACCAAGTAGATTCTCTTGGTCAAAAATTTAACACATTGTTATAGGCCTATATACCGAGTGAGATCAGTGTGATGTAACCCTTCAAACATGCACAAGGCATCTCAACTTCATGAGTTCGACCCCGGGTATGTAAACATGCATTAAGCACACTATACGGAAATGCATATACAATGACCGCCAATCCATACATTAATTACGGTGTTATCAAGAGTTGTTTAATCAGTGATCCATATGTCTTGTTTGCTTGTGTTTGTTGTCTCTAGACAAGCTATTCAGATTGCATAAAATTTCTAAAGCATGTCCTCACACATCTTGCTCGTTCTTCCGATTCAACGAAAAATGGAATCCCGACCCCTTTTCTAAAATCCCAGGATCCGCCATTGTTCATTGTAATTTCCTATAGAAATAGTATAGTACTGTATATTGCTTTATTTTCACGGTGTCAAATTTTCGCGGTCTTTGCTAAATAAAGTAAAACGACACTGGGCCGCGATTTTAGCGAAAATAAAACCACCGTGAAATATAACCATTATACATTATATTTTGTCTTTTATTGTCTTTATACTCACTGTAAAGATAACACCACCAGTCCACAAAACAAAAACGTCAGTCTATATCGATTGGAGAAAATATTTCAATCGTTATCATGCAAAACAGTAATTTATTGTGTTATTATATGACAATGCAGCAATTATATGTCTAAATGTCATCTGTAAATTTCCCGCGCAGTCGGCCACAGCTAAGTTATTGTTTTATAGATCCATGATTTCTCTATAGGCCTTTCTAATGAGGTCTCTTTAATTTCTTACACGGTTTACAGTAGCCCGAGATTCCTCTGGCCCGAAAGATTTTTTTATCAGTTTCCGGCCCCGAAACTGATAAAACAAAAAATCTTTCGGGCCAGAGGAATCTCGGGCTAGGTTTACAGCAATTCAGAAAACTGTTTATTGTTGTATTAAGCGGAGAACTGATAATACAAAAGAACTTGAACCGCTTCTTTACTAAAGTTCGTCAACTTTGACCTGGCCGTTTGACCTTAATTTGAATATAGATTGAGCTAATAGACTGTGTGATTAGGTAAGACAGCATGTTTCATTACCATAAACACCCGGTACCCAGTATTACTATCGTCTTACCTTATATATCAACTTTATATAGCCCCTAAATAACACAATGGGTATGTCTGTTTGGCTATTCAAATTTAAGGTCAAGCGACCAGGTCAAACTTGACGGACTATAAACACTAGTCCGAATCTGACAGGGTGTCAATTACACCCGTTTATTGGAAGCACATACTGGTCGAAAGTTTAACACTAAGCTAAAAAAAGAGTCGAAGCTAGGCTACCAATTGACCGAAATATAAAAAGCTGTGGAGAGGAAGATATTGTCGGGTGTTGCTAAAGAACCATTATTCGTTAGCTTAATGAAACTTTTGACAAATCAGTATTGTATGTACATGCTGTATCCCAATAAGAACAGATGCCAGTGTCACTGACTCACTACACTTAACACTATTATCATTAATTAGAGGCACCAGTTCCAATATTTTCGGACTATCTTTAGTACACTCATAGTTATGGGAATTAGTGCAATCTGATGTTTGAGACTACTTTTGTCTCATGCGATGTTTGAGACTACTTTTGTCTCATACGATGTTTTACCACTGCGGTAGCTCAGCTGGTAGATTGCTCGCTCCGTATGCTAGATTACATTTTTTAAGGAAGCAGATTTATATCATGACCTGTTAAAACAACATAATCCTCAATCAACTTGTGAGTATTACATGTATTAGAAAACCATAGTAAAGAGATGAAACGGAATTTTCAAATGGATCATTATCTCATTTGAAACATTACAAAGTCTAAATTTTATTCCTGTTTATCCAATCTGACAATTTTAAGATTAACTAACGGTATTAAATTACCAGTAGTATTTCTTTCATTTTTTGAAAAATTCTCTTAACTATTGTTATCTTTTTTAAATATCAGTTGAGTAATCTAGACGTATTTACAAAAAATACTTTTCTAATTTCAAGCATGTTCTTGGGAAATAGAAGACCATAAATCCGTCATTTATTTCAAAGTGCTATTAAGCAGTAATGGATTTTGGGACATTAAAATCAAGATGCAGTCAGTATTATTTTTATAAAGAAATTACAGATTCGATGTATTTAGAAAAATGTTGGACAAGTGATGAGTCCTGTATTGCAAAAGTCTTTATTATCATTTAACTTGATGTGAGGTTAAAATTAACTAGAACTATTTCTTGAGCCAAATACCCCCGCCCATCTGCCTGGACACGATTATTAAACATACTTTTCCTGCGGCCTTGACCTTTCCGATATGACCTTGGTTCAAGGTCATGATACATCTTTGGACCTGTGAAGCTTTATGACAGTCGTCCAAAGCAGCTATGAGATATGGCACGGAAACGATTTTCAACATAATTTTCCCGCGAAGTTGACCTTTCCTATATGACTTTGGTTCAAGGTCATGACACACCTTTGGACCATGAAGATTATTCATGTGAAGCTTTAATTTATGACAGTCATCCAAAGCAGCTATGAGATATGGTCTGGACACGATTTTACAAGAACAGAAAGACAGACATGGTGATTCCTATATACCCCTCTCAAACTAGTTTGCGGGGTATTATTTGAACTGTCTTTTTAGAGCCAAATCCCCCCCTCCCAAAAAAAAAACCATCTACAACGGTTTAATGTTTCCCATGACCTTGACCTTTCAGATATGACCTTAGTTGTTTTTTAGGGGGGGGGGTAAAATTATGGTAAGTAAAACCTTGTTATAATGCCCATTAATAACTTTGCGACCATACTTATCACTGCACTATTTCTTAGTCCAAAAAATCCATCTTATTTATAGCCTTCCTCTATTTATCGCTAAACGCCTTTAAAACGCCAATTTGAGTACCCGTAAACAAATGACAACATACATGTAGTAGTAACTACTGAAATTGGTACAGTAAATATAAATCAGCTATTGTTAGCAACAAGATGAACAAGTTCCATAGAAATCGTGCAAAGCAGCTATGAGTTATGACCTGCTCACAAATTTACAGACAGATTCTACATGTTTATGTCCTGGTCAAGACTTGTTTATTTATATTCAGGTGGCCAGTTCTAGGATGGTATACCTGGAAGAAACCACTGAACTTTATGAAGCGAAATGACCAATTGTCCACCCTAGGACCAATCTGACTGTAGATGGAGATACTATATGAAGTTGAGTATTGGTGTTTAACGTCCCAGTCAAGAATAATTCACTTATATCGAGATGTCGCCATCTATAGGCAAATGTGCAGAAATTTTGCCTGTGTGTTGCACTGATAGCATGATACAGCAGGGTTCCTTATTGTGCCAAGCACCGCACATGAAACCTCGTTTATTTTAAGTTTCCATCCCAAAGAACCATGACTTTCATTTTGTAATGTGGAGGGCTTGGCACTACCCACTTTCAAGTCTTGGGCCAGTCCAGGCCGGGGAGGATACTGTATGGGGTTCTAATTTAGTGAAATAATGCTTTAAAATTTTTTCTGTTCTGATGTTTTGAATTTCAATTCACCATTTGAATTTATAACAATCTTACAAAGGTTTAAACAGATCATGTTTTCAAAAAGAAACACATCCGCAAAACATCTATATTGTTTGTACTTTAATGTAAAAATTAAGAGAAATTTTAAAAATAAATCAAGTTCTTATGAAAAAAATGCATGTACAAAAAACTATCCCCACTATATGAAAAATATTAACAAATCCATATTATAAAATTGAAGATTCAAAATATCCTATTAACTTCTCTAGTAAAATTCATCAAAGTTGACAAAAAAGTTATTTTTAAATGAAGCAAAAATCCAAACACCAGGTCCTTATATGTTTTTTTTTTCAATACAACATCCCCAACAAGTTATAAATGAAATGGAATGTTGTTTCTAAAGTGTCCCCTAAACATACGCCAATTGTGAAATCCTCAACCATGTACATGATGAAGATACAAACAGTCAAAGGCACATCTACAGTACTCCACCAAAAGACTGTTCCTGTGAAGTGTCATAAAGGTCTGTTAACTAGTTTTCGAGATTAGTGGCGAATACAATGCTGGCAGAAGAAATGAAGTAAACATTATACACCCCTCTCCACGAAGTCTTGGTTAATTAAAAAGAATATATGAAATAACATAAATAACAATTTTATCGTTTTACTTGAACTAGCCAGAGTTACCATCAAATGCTTTTTTTAAGTGCTACTGTAACCAAAATTTGCTATTTTACAAATGCCACAAAAACTTAATGTGTTTGCAGGAGACTTTATAAGCCTGCTACGTCTCATAGACACTTGTTGAGTAGAGTTGAGTAATGGTGTTTTAGGTCCCAGTCAAAAATATTTCACTTATATCGAGATGTTGCCAGCTATAGGCGAAAGTGCAGAAATTATGTCTGTGCATTGCGTTCTTTATCGTGCCACAAGCCCTGTGTGTTTATGTGGGTTACATCCCCAGCTGATGGTAGAGTGGGAAAGTCTGTAAGCTCTGGTACTACCTGTATCTATCATAGTTATTTATGTAAGTATATTCCTCAATTAATGTGGATAACTGATATTAAGTCCATTTACATCTCGGGTACATATAAATTTGTAGTGGTACATTGGAATGACAATACATGTAAGCAATCTCATTCAAAAAGAATGTCTGCAATCTTCTGATGTCATTTTCTCAAAACATCAGAAAATTAACATAGATTTTTTTGACAGATCATAAATGAATTTGTAATTTACAGTACAATACAGTACAGTCAAGTCTATAAAAGCCACCCAAGGGAACCAGTAAAAGTCACCTTTATATACAGGTTCAAATAATATGAATAAAGAATAATTGGGATACAATTCTACTGGCCTTTATAAGCAGGTGGCCCTTATATAGAGGTGGCCTTTAAGGCAGTTTGACCTGTGCAATGAAATGTCCTGGTCCAAAACACAAACCCAAAAGCAAAGTTAAAGCTTTCAAAAAGCAAATTAAGTTAAACATGTGAGTTTGTACCAGGGAAGTGAGGCCGGGTGTTCAAGAAGTGTAAGCACCTCCTGTCTAGCTAACTACACCCACCACATGTGAAATACAATTTACTGGTGACATCAACTTAAATACAAATGAGATACACAAAACTGACTTGTAGTAAAAAAGTTTATTAACAACAAATGAAAGTATTTCTACAATTAAAACATTAACAGGTTTATCAATTTTTTATGTTCATACCCAGGCTATCTTTACATTCTGATAGCCAAAGTTGCCATTGGCTACTAATTTTTTCTTTTAATAAAAATCCTTTCAAAAAGTAACCTATTTTTACAAAGCTGTAAAAAAAATTACTTAAGGGGCTATATTTTTCACCAATTTTGGAAATTTGGCTATCTATGTATAATTCTAAAATTGCAGAAACCTAACAAGGGTATGGCACAACTATAATCTTTTCTGTACTATGTAAGGGATGAGAGGCGAGCTATAGACTTTTTAGGTTTTCATTAAGAGAAAATAGCAATAAAAAACAGATCTTCAAAAAAATTAAATCATAACTAGACAAAAGTCTCAAATATACTATAAGTCTACTACCTCTTAAGGTAAGTTTAAATGTAGTATGTTTCTTACACAATTGGCCCAATATGGTCTGTATCGCTCACCTGGTGCACATTACCCCCCCCCCCCCCCCTCTCCAAAAAAAAATAAAAAAAAAAATAAATAAAAAAATTCTGTGTCGGACGTCTTCTGATTCTATATATGGAGTTATGACGACAAGCTTTTAATGAGAAATCAATTATAGATTATAGCATTTTCCGTATAAAGCCACTGTGACTTAGGTGGTGAAAGACACTATGGTCTGTAAACATAAGCCTTCAACTACTTGAGGTTCATTAGAAAATGGTTGCCAAAAAACAAGGCAAACTTATCATATTTGAAGGCTAATGAAATTTTTATGGTAAATATAAACCATTAAGAGCAAAATAAAAAAATAAAATAAACAAATTTTATTGATTTCATCCAAGGGAGCAACAAGTTATGGCCTGCACAAAAGTTTTAAAACCAACAGACTTTGTGATTTCTATATACCCACCCTCATCCCCTTCATTCTTTTAATCTACATGGTGATCCCTTTACAGCCCCTTCAAACTATTTTTTACAGTCAGGAAGTACAAAAATACTCAATGAAAACAAATGCAGTGATATTTTATAGATGTGACACTTAATATTCAGGAAGCATACATACGAAGTATTGCATTAATTATATACACATACACAGATCCTGTCTAAATGCTGCTGATGATAAAAATATAAAATAAAAAAAACACCAATGTTTGGCATGATATTTATAAAATATATGACTTGAACATCCTCTATCTACATTGTGGGACCCATTGTTCAAAGCTCTGTTAGACCTAGTATGACCAGTTTGTATAGGTAAACAACATTAACCTGTCTGCTTGACCTTTAATTTAAATATTCATCGTGTATCGGTTCATTTATGTGTAGGAAACTCAGGTATTCATTTCATCTACTACATCATGAGTGATACTCACTTCATAAAGTAGACACGTCCAGTGTTTGTATTAACTTGAAACCTAACACTACGTATGTATTGGATGGACCCTCCTATATGAATATTCCTAATGAAAGGTCAAGCGGACAGGTCAATGTTGTTTACCTACAATCGATGATTTGTATTCTACACAACAACCAGTGATTTTGTTACATTTTTTAAAAACTACCTTCTGCCTTTTAGATTGGGAAAATTGAAATTCTGATATCTAGCAACTTGCATAATGATATGCTGGCAATAAATGTAAAGACACTATATTGTGGTCCTGACATTTTGTGGGTAAAGACAAATAGATTTAATCTTTCTGTGCATCACTGTTGTTTTGTGGAATTAAAGTGGACAAATTGAGAAAGTTTATAAAATTTCTTCCTAGTGGGGGAAACTAGGTGAAATTAATATTCAAAGGGCCATAACTCAGAGGAAAATAAGCAAACAAACTCAGTTTAACGATATGTGCATCTACTATCAATGTTGATACTTTGCACCAAGTTTCGTAAAATAGTGCTTCATAATTTTTGAAAATAAGCAGACAAGAATTTTAAAAAGGACGGATGAAAGGAAAGATGGACAGAAACTTGAATTTAATATCTCCCTCTTTCTTTGAAAGACAGGGGACAACAAAGGCTTTGAACAACTAGTCCCTGATGGATTTGGTATGATTAACTGGCAAATGTCAAAAACAACTGTAGTGACTTATTTTCTGACCGTAGAATTCATTATGATTTGTTCATACATTGAGACAAATATCCACATACAAATCTCTTACAAAGTCTTCTTGTCTGTCATCATTGAAACATTCACAACTGGATTACTTTGCATCTGGAAGAAACAAGAATTGTGGCTTATATCAATGTTACAATCCAACATAAATTTGTGTGTGATTTACCTTGCCTTTGAATTTTTAAGTCCATTGCTAGAGTTCTATGATTTATGGTAAAAATTATTAGTGGTCAAATTTCTGAAATTTCTATAGAATAAAGTACAGTCAAACCTGTCTATAAAGGCCACCAAAGGGAACAAGTAAAAGTGGCCTTTATGGGCAGGTTGCCTTTATATACAGATTCAAATAACATGAATAAAAAACAATTAGGATACAATTCCACTGGCCCTTATATAGAGGTGGCCTTTAAAGCAGGTTGGACTGTAGTCCCAGAATTGAAATTGGCTGTTTAGTTACAACTATCAAAACACTGCATATTGATATAAGAATAAGTAGATTTCATTGAAACAAAGTGGCAGACATCCAGTGTAAACACAAATTTACAGCAATATTTTCTACACTTATTAAATGTGCCTTAACAATATGTTGTATCACTGAACTTGTTTTTTGTCATTAAAGCTTGCCCTAAATGAACAAATCTTCCCCGAGAAACCTTGGGTGATATTATTATTAAATGACCATGATGTAAAATCATTGATGCTGTCTATCAAAATGTATATATATGATATATGTACAATTGTAAAATTTATTATTATGCAAATGCCAATAAACATAAACATTATAAAAAAACCATGGGTTGCATGACAGTATCCGAGTTCAAAATGGCACAGTGTCATTAAGATAATTTAACCTTGGAAGTTGGTTGTTTTAAAAAATAAAATGACAATAAGAATAAGGGAGACAAAGTGAGATTATTTGTATTATGAAAATCACAGAAGAAATAGATTTTGGGACTTCGAAAATAATGTGGCAATAAAAGAAGTGACAAAGTTATCAAGCCAACATTACAATGAAGTTTTACTTTATTAGATAATTTTGTTCCAAAAATATAAAATACATGTATAACCTTCAAACATTACATGTAATCACATGTATAGCTCATTAGCAATGTAATCACTTAATAGATATAATACCTAAAATTTAACTTCAACTGGTAACGGCAAATTCATCTTTTATATGGCACTTAAGGTCTTTCATCATTCCGAATGTACGAACACGCTTTTTACCTGAAAACAAACAAAATAAAATAGTACATTTTCATTTTACGAAGGTAAACATCAGGGTAATTGTTTCAATGATATCAAGATGCCCGAGCTGCAGATGAAGTTGCTGAATTCGAGAAATGCATTTTGACAAAGAGAGGGGAAAGTTCTTTATCATGATACCTCTAAGATGCTCAAGTTGTTAAGGTCTAATTCTTGAGGAACTAAGACTTGAAAGATTTCTACAGTAAGTCATAAAGGAGTTATGACGTAATTTTTTTCTATGATGAACTTCTACACTAATTGTTCTTGACATCACATTTCTGCACGTTCCGTGCTGACTTTATGGGGAATTAACAGCTAAATTGCTACAATGTTTGTAAACATAGAACAAAGCAGTTGCAATTGTAATTTTCAAAGCTGTAAAATATGCTTAATATGATTAAATATGCAAGGCTCTTCCTAAGACATTTTGGGGGCAGATATTCTGCTCTATTCAAAATTTCAAATCTTATGTTTTTTTTACAAACACTTTGTCCTTTTTCACAATTTTGAAATTTAAGAAATTTCATCTTTAACAAGAGGAGTTCTGAGTTTTTAACCACTTAAATGGTATTTTTCTTTTTACAAATGCCACCATTGTGATGTTTATTTTCACAGTTGCAAGGGTCCGGGCCCCATTCACAAAAGGGTGAGAAGGGGCTCTGATGCGGGATAAGTTATCACTAAACTTACCAAAAACTTTTAACAACTGGTCATCGCATAACATAAACTGTTTATTTTTTGGATCCTGAAAATCACAGAAAATCTCATATACAAAACAAGAATGATAACTCAAAAGTAAAAATGCAAGAAATTGATAAATTTTTACATAGTTGTCTCCCTTAGACTTAAGATTAAAAATCTATATCCATGAGAGAATTTCTTGAAAAAATTTCTTGATAAAAAATGTAATTTAAAAAGGTTGTCAAATAGAGGAGTTTAACATTGTTTAATACGCATGCGCAAGGCCCGTGACCTTACGAGATTGGACGCGATTGAACGTGATTTGCAATCGAGGGGGCATTCTTAATAATGGTCTAAGGCTGGTAACACGTTTAAATGGTTAAAAATTGCCGTAAATGGGATATATTTACATTCATTCATGAATAAATGACAAAACTTTTTTTTACTAATAAATTTATATTTTCTTTTAGTCAAATATGTTAATTTTTTAATAGTTTAGAAATTAAAACTATCAAGAATTAAAAACAAAACCAGTTAAAATTAAAAGATGATAAAAATGACTAAATCAAATTAAAGAAGTATAATTAATATATTTTGTTTAGCATTTTAAACTTTAAAAGTAAAATAAAATGGTTATGTTTGCTATAAGGACAAAAATATGATACTAATAATAGGCAGTCTATAACTAGAAAAACAGTCTTGAATACATACAAGTTTGTAGAAGGACTTTACCAGTTGTTCTTTTCTTGAAATAGTGTCAAAACTTATAAAGTTTACGCCGATGTGGGAGAAAATTGAATCGATATATTCTGTATACATGTATATAATTGCCTTTGACGGAATTACATTTAAATAATTTTAATTAATTAAACGAACCCAAAATTATGATGTACTTATGGCGATTACATTTTACTCTTTCCCTTACTCAATATTTGCTCCAAGAAGTATGATGCTCCTCATATCTATATGTTACATTACTGTTTATTAAAAAGTTTCTCATTGATGAATTGTTTATCCCGTAATGTATTACCAAGATTATGGTGTTGAAGTCTTAATCTGTTAATTAGTATCGGTAATTCACCTATCTCCGCACACCTGTCAACATTACCTGATGACTCAATACATGACACGTACCGACAAACGACAAAGTCAACTCGACGCGTCGGAAGGAAACTTTGGACTCCTTTATGGTGACCATCCATCGATAACATTAAAAATTTACAAGTATCGTTTTTATCATTTACACAAACTTCATCAAACTTATTCAATATACAAGATAATATTAACTTATAAACTTTTTTTTTTTATTTATTTATTTATAAATACATTCTGTATTTTATGATTTCATAAAAATGGCATATGAAATGGTAAACGATTCATTACTTTTTAGAAAAAAATCCCTATTTATTTCAAACATTTTAAACTAAAGTAACCAACCATTCCCTTATAAAGCTACTTTCCAAAATAAAGTTTAAAATAAATAAATAAATAAAAGAATTTAATTGATAGACATGACATGAATTTTTTCACTGTGTGTCAATGAAAAAAAAGTAAAAAAAGAATAAATAAAAATAAAAATAAAATAAAGATTTAAAATATTTAAAGTATATATTGATGCGGCATTCAAGGTCATGTTTCAAAATTTATTTATTTATTTAAATACTATATTTCAACCCTGCATCAATCATTATTCAATTACATTGTGGGTACTTATTGGGTCAAGATTACTTTTCAGTCTTTCTTATTTATTATTTATTTATTTATTTATTTATTTATTTATTTATTTTCAGACGAAACATTTAAAAGTATATCGTTTAAAAAAATGAAATATAATGTAGATACATTTATAAGTATTACATGCACTAAGTTTCATACTGGCACATGTATGTAGGTAATAGTGGAATGCCCCCTGGCTTGCAGACGGTACACTTTCTTACCTCTAACCATAGAGAGTAATCAAGGGAGATAAAATTGTTAAACTCCCCTATTACAATGTAATTTTCATAACTCTAATATCATTTTGTTGAACTGATGTAACTTAAGAGGTTCTTTTTGAAAATTTTAAGTAATTCCAAGAGATTATTTAGTAAGAACAGTTCTTATTCATCTGCCTTTCGAATTCCACAACTTGAGGGTGGACTTCAGTGACAAAGTAGTCTAAAGTACATGTTTGCAGATCACAGTAACTCTTGCTGCATAGGTTTGAGTCACTCAGCCAGACCCTAGTGTGAGAAAGTCTGTCAGTTCGTTTTCCAAAGGTGGGTAGTTTTCTCTGGGTACTCCCGATTCCTCCACGATTCATCCATCATATCAAGAGGTGACCGCCTTGACATAAGTGAAAGAATTTAGACAGGGGACTTAAACATAATCACTGCACTTCACACCTGACCATAGCTTGAAACGGACAAATTGGGAGTCTAGTCAAGGTCTAATGCACAAATGATTCACCAGTGTTTCACTGTATGGAAGTTTCACAAGATGAACACCATACAATGAGTCAGAAGAAGGATCAAAGCACATTAGACTACTGAACAATAACTTTGAACAAGCTTTATGACAAGTTCCCAAACTTACGGTACTTTTCTTTACAAAGTGAAATGTTCAGATCAAACCACTAATAAAAATGTGTTTATCTAATCAGAACAAAATAGAGTCAATTAGAAATAATAAAAAGAAGGACCTCCTTTTGCCCCCCCCCCCCCCCCCCCCATTCATTATTGAATTCTAAGTAAAGTTTTTGAATTATTTTTTTCACAGAAATGTTCAAAATGGCTTAATTTGAGGGTACAAATAGAAAACTTTCCTAACAAAAAAATAGAATCAAAACAAAACAATAACTTCAATACCATTGTGAATAAATAAAGTCATATGTATACTTTTTACCTGTAAATTTCTCTCTCTGACTATCTCCCACATTCTTTTAACAATATCACTTCGATGCATCTGTAAAACAAATGAAGTATTATAAATATTTTTGTGCAAATAAGACTTTTGTAAAAAAAACCAGAACACTGGTTTTTGTGAAACCCCTATAGTTATGTTTAATGCTGACAAAAAATCCAGTAAATCTTTAACATAATGCCCACTGATAGGTTTGCCACCTTGTTCATCAGCAAATCTTATAAAGACATGTTGAAAATACTTGTAATGGGGCTCCATTTTTGGACTTACATGTATGTTATAATTTATACAGGGTTTTGGCAGGTTACACGGTCCCATGAACCCTGTCAAGATTTATGTACATGTACCTTGAACTGTAGGCCAAGGGTACATTGATCTTTGACAGGGTACATGGGGCTGTGTAACCTGCCAAAACACTGTATAACGTTTTTGTCACCCTTCAAAGCAGTAATAGTTTGGCCTGTTTAACTTCCATGTCGTATTCTTTGTGATTTGTGTACCTTATCACCATGTATGTTTATTATAACTATACATCCACAATGTACAAGTTACTTTCCTTTTACCGCTAAACATGGCGTGCATTTGTGTACCCCGGCAGATCTCCGAACATAGTTCTATGTACCACAGCAAGTTAACCAATCGCTATGCGAGAAATTTCTTTGAAGGGTAACAATATATGATACACTGTGAATATATTTATTTTAGCAATGTACTACTTTTTGCAATTTTCACATTGATAGAGTAGCACTATAAAATTTGAATCAACCATCAAATTTAAGATTATAGTGCACAAGAAGATGCATGAGTTTTAGATAATATAAGTCCAGGTTAATTTACTCCAAATATAATAGCACTAAAATCTGCACACACAAACATACAGAGCTCCAGATAAGAATTGGACATAAAGGGTCATTACCTCCTACTTTTTTTCTAAAGCGTATCCTGTAAAATCTAAAGCGTATTGATACTGTTGCTACCGCTGTCTGACTGTTTGTGCACTTAATAGCCTTTTTTCAAGTAGATGACATTTTGTGATATGACGATCAACATAAAAGGTGAAAAGAAAATGATATATGGTAAGATTCCAGACCGTAACTGATCTGGACCGTCATTTTAAAGTACAATTCCGGTTAATTGTTTCCATTACGTTTTCAATTTGTTCATCGATCTTGATCATTATAACGTTTAACAAATGTATGCTTGTATGAAAGTGTCGGCGAGTGATACTTGTATACAAAATCATGGTTACGCATTGTACTGGAAATGTAAAGCATAGTGAGCAATGTCGATGCATTTGGTACGCATTTAATTAAATTTTAAAGCGTATTTGAAAAAAGTCAGTGTATTTACGCAGATACGCCACTTATCTGGGGCACTGCATTAATACAATTGTACAATATTACCAACCTTATCTGTTCCCATAACATCTGCTAACTCTGCTGATAATAAGCATGGTTTACCATATTTTCCTAAAACAAAAACAAGAAAATACTTTAAAATACTGTGCTGTAATCTTATTCTCTGAAAAGATTATAAATATACAGTCAAACCTGTTTATAAGGCCACCCAAGGGAACCAGTTAAAGTGGCCTTTATGAGCAGGTGACCTTTATATACAGGTTCAAATAACATGAATAAAGACCAATTAGGGTAAACTTTTACTGGCCTTTAAAACTAGGTGGTCTTTATGGCAGGTTTCACTGTGTGAAACACAGCAATATACTTTGTTATGTTTGGAACTTGTCACATGTCAAACTTAAGAGGTTTTTCCAAAACAAACTTACTGACCAAGCATTGTCAAATCTGATCAATATTATTTATAAAGTTATCAGCTAAAACCATCAAATCATTATATAATCTAATTGTTTGTCCACAGATTGTTCCACACAATGAGTTATCATCTGTAAAATATTCTGATTAACAATAAAATTCATACCTTTAGATTCTGTAGATTTTTCTTTTTTCTTTACTCTAACTTTCTGTGGCTTCTAAAATAAAAGTAACAATTCATTCCCATTTTAATCAATAACAATCTACAATGCAGCTCTTAAAAGTGTCAACTATGTACATAATCAAAATATGAAGACCCAATGGCATATCTTCTCAACCCAAAGATTGTTCCTGTGAAGGTTAATAGAAATCTGTTATATAGCTGGCCGGCAGAAATGGAGTAAACATAATATTCCCCCTCACTTCATTAAGGGGACATTTTTTAACCATTGAACTGTCTGGAAATGGCTTTTATAGTGCTATAACTTCCATTGCCATGCAAAGCAAACTGAATAATGCACAGCAATGGAAGTTATTGCACTACGAGCACCATTTCTAGATAGTTCAACAGTTATAATTACATTTATCATTCTTTGAAAATATTATTTTGGTTTTAAATCCTGAAATAAAATTAAAACACTGTCCTGTATGGCATGCAATTCCAATTGCTGGAACAGTCAATCTATGACGTCACACATATATTATATAAGCACAAGCAAGAATGGAGTGACGTCATTTTAGCAAATGTAATCATAGTCCTATAATTACATTTGGTCTTAAACTAGAGTTTCATATTATATAACATCACATAATGTAATTATAATCACAGTGCAAAAAAATATGAGCATGTAATAGATACCGCAATCAACATGTTATTTTTTACACCTTTTGTTCTGATTCTATACACATTTACATGTGTACTGGTCTTCAAGATAAAGTTAATATTCTGACAATGTAAATCAACAAAATAATTACTTCATATTGTTAATAACATTTCTGCTCAGTTAAGAACAAAAGTAACACTTTTTCCATTCATACCAGTTTTTTATCTTATCAGGAGTCAGATGCTGTTGTCATGGTCATGAACACTGAACATTTTCAAATGCAGCATTTTTCAGGCAAATTGAGTTGAGTAATGGTGTTTAAAGTCCCAGTCAAGAATATTTAACTATATCACATCTATAAGCGAACATACAGAAATTTTGCCTGTGATGGCATTATACAGCATGGTTCTTTATCATGCCAAGTCTACCTTGACACAGGACCTTGTTTATTTTAAGTTCCCATCCAAATGAAATGTGACTTTCATTTCGTAATGCTGATTGGTTGGTGAAAAAACAGTCACTACCCACTTTCAGGTCTTGAGTCAGACCCAGTTGGGGCTCAAACCCATGACCTCCCACGCAAGGAGCGAGCACTCTACCAATTGAGCTATCGCAGTGGTTATTTTTCAGACAAGATAAACAACTGACAAATCTGTTGTGTACTTACTGCTGGTCTTTTAGCGGCTCTAGATCGACTTTTTCTAGTATTTTCTTCATCGTGTAATTTCTGAGCTACCTCTTCATCATTCAACTACATGTACATAATAAAAATATTTCAAAAATACATGTATATTTGTTTGTTTTAATGTTGAAAATCCAAAATACATTTTTATTTCAATATCATTGATATTTGCAACAACACGGATCTAAAATGTTTCCATTATCTTTGCCATTACCATGATACAAAATTTAACAAGCAAATTTTGAAGACTTTCATTCAGTTGTAAACTTTTTGTAATTAAAATTCTTTCTAGATGGTTTGTTAAAGAAGTGAAAAAAACCTTACAAAATTTTTATAACTACTTTTATGCTTGAAATAGCCATTATTACTCCCTAACTACAAATGATTAAGATATAAACAAAGCTGTAAACAGCTGAACCCTGAAACCAAAGTAAACAGAACAGACCTATAAGTGTGTGTGTGTGTAATGGTGTTTAACGTCCCAATCAAGAATATTTCACTTATATCGAGACGTCGCCAGCTATAGGCGAAGGTGCAGAAATTTTGCCTGTGCATTGTGCTCATGGCATTATACAGCAGGGTTCTTTAGTGTGCCAAGCCCACCGTGAAATTGGACCTCGTTTATTTTAAGTTCCCATCTGAAAGAACCATGACTTTCATTTCATAATGCCGAGTGCTTGGCGAAAGAACAGTCACTACCCACTTTCAAGTCATGGATCAGACCCGGCCGGGGATTTAACCCACTTACGGAGCGAGCACTCTACAAACTGAGCTACCACAGTGGTAGACATATAAGTGGTTGAACATCTAGAGTAATAGATGATAAAACACACCAACTTGCATTGTATATGTACATGTATGTGGCAGGATAAACCAACAACAGGCCCAATAGGGGCTGTGATATTCAACTGGCTACCAATGTATGCTGGCAAATTTCAGCAAGCAATTGCCATGTGGAATGACATCATACACGTTAAATGCTCCACTATCTACTTTCTATATTTTACATTTCAACAAAATCAGTTGAAAACTGAACGCACAATGGCTACATTTGCATACATTTTTACTGTTTATAGTAACAGTGGCCATCTTGGATGTCAGGTGAGGTTGTCTGGTGCAAACTTTAGTCTACACCACCTAAGGACCCTCCACACAAAATTGGCTGAAAATTGAATGCACAATGGGTACTTTTGCATTTGTGCTATTTATAGTAATAATGGCGGCCATCTCAGATGTCGGGCAGGGTCACCTTGTGCAAACTTCACTCCAGTCTACTCCACCTAGGGACCTTCCACACCAAATTTGGTTTCAATTGCTCCAGTGGTTTCAGAGGAGAAGATTAAAGCTATTGGCAGTTGAGTTAATAATTATCTTTACAATGATTGGGCAGTGTTAACTGACAGTATGAACAACATTCACTCACTTCTACATTCATTCCTATGACAAGAAGTTGAATATCGTTATCTCAAACTTGAACATTTCAAAGGAAGGAGTTCCTTTTCATTTAAAACAAACATGTGACTCCAGCGATATTGAACTTGAACAAACTATTTAAAGTTCCCTATTTTAACAAATTTCTGAAAAAAATGCTTTAACAAGAGACCCATGGGCCTGATACGCTCACCTGATAACTAATGGCAAGCTGATAGATTTAAAGACAACATAAATACTAAACCCCAATGACTTTTTTCTTTACATCATGATAACCGTTGTATCAATACCTAGAACTTTCTAGTATACATGCCTATACAAAAAGTTAATAGTTTTCAAGATAATTAACCATTTCAGTATTGTTTCACATCTGTGACCTTGACCTTTGAACCCATGACCTTTTTCTATACATCAAAATGATCGTTGTATCGATACCTACAACATTCTAATATACATGCCTATAAAAAAAGTTTATAGTTTTCAAGGTTATTAACCATTTCGGTATTGTTTCGCATCTGTGACCTTGACTTTTGAACCCATGACCTTTTACTATACATCAAAATGATTGTTGTATCAATACTTACAACATTCTAATATACATGCCTATACAAAAAGTTTATAGTTTTCGAGATAATTAACCATTTCGGTATTGTTTCACATCTGTAACCTTGACCTTTGAACCCATGACCTTTTTCTATACATCAAAATGGTCGTTGTATCAATACCTACAACATTCTATTATACATGCCTATACAAAAAGTTTATAGTTTTCGAGATAATTAACCATTTCGGTATTATTTCGAATCTATGACCTTGACCTTTGAATTCATGACATTTTTCTATACATCAAAATGATCGTTGTATCAATACCTACAACTTTCTTTTATACATGCCTATACAAAAAGTTTATAGTTTTCGAGATAATTAACCATTTCGGTATTGTTTCGCATCTGTGACCTTGACTTTTGAACCCATGACCTTTTTCTATACATCAAAATGATCGTTGTATCAATACCTACAACATTCTAATATACATGCCTATACAAAAAGTTTATAGTTTTCGAGATAATTAACCATTTCGGTATTGTTTCACATCTGTGACCTTGACCTTTTGAACCCATGACCTTTTTCTATACATCAAAATGATCGTTGTATCAATACCTACAACATTCTAATATACATGCCTACACAAAATGTTTATAGTTTTCGAGATAATTAACCATTTCGGTATTGTTTCGCATCTGTGACCTTGACCTTTGAACCCATGACCTTCTTTTATACATCAAAATGATCGTTGTATCAATACCTACAACATTCTAATATACATGCCTACATAAAATGTTTATAGTTTTCGAGATAATTACCATTTCAGTATTGTTTCGCATCTGTGACCTTGACCTTTGAACCCATGACCTTTTTCTATACATCAAAATGATCGTTGTATCAATACCTACAACATTCTAATATACATGCCTATACAAAAGTTTATAGTTTTTCGAGATAATAATTATAATCAGAGGTAAAAAAAAATAGGTCACGACCTTCACAATTGACCTTGACCTCATTTTGAATACTAACAAAGATGTCAAAACTGAAAACCCCATGTTATTATCTGGTCAAATAGTCAAGTTATAACAATTTGAAGCCATTTTACGATTTTTTCAAATTAACGCAAAAACGCGTAACCTATTTTTTATCCGAATTTCACAAAATGAACAAACTATAGGCTTAAGACCCTAGAGAAGCCAAATATTACATCAGATTTTTTCTCCAATCAGTACTTTCGGAGAAGAAGATTTTTTAAGATTTTTGCACCCCTAGGTCACCTTGACCTAGTTATGGTAGCCATGGCAACGCCACGAACAAATCTGAATTGCACCGGCCCATATATACTTCTGACAAAGTTTCATTAAAAACTGTCCGGTAGTTTCAGAGGAGAAGTCGAAAATAGGTGTTAACGACGCACGCACGCACACACGCACATACACACGCTGCGCTATGCCATAAGCTCACATGACCTTCGGTCAGGTGAGCTAAAAAGGACTACATTTTTGCAAATTTGGCAATTTGGCTATTAACAATTTTAAATTTGTGAAAACCTAGCAAATAATGTTCGAGACAACCAGATCTGCATCTGATCTTTTATTCAAAGCTTACATCATCTTTATCATCATCATCTTCAGAATCTGAATCATCTACTTCAGCCTTAGAGATCACTTCTTTTGGCTACAACAGAAAAAAGTCTTAAGTTTGTCATTATTTATCAGAAAGATATACATGTATTATATGGAAATTTACTATCAAAACATTAGTATAAATAAACTAGTTTGAACTGTTTTTATTTATTAAATAACTTGCAGTATTTTCAAGAGTGAAAACAAATAAATTCCATGAATTGGGATTCCCCGCCAGCAGGTTCTTTCTTTTGTGATTTGCTTTTATGTTGAAAGGGTAATAACTCCCAGGAAAATGAGCAAACCAACTCTGATTAACAATACAGTAAAACATGAATATAACTAACACGCTTACAACGAATACATGGATACTGTGAAATCATTAATTTTCGTTGGGGCTCAATTTTCGTGGTTTTTAGTGGACAGTCTGAACCACGAATTTACGACCACCACGAAATATTAATCACAAGTAAAAATACAAGATAACTAACTGGTAATGGACATGTATCATATTTAATCGCATTCATATATTACAACTAGCGTAACTCACATTTTTCACACCAATGTTTGGAATGTCTTAATCTAATTGTGAAAATTATTTAAGTAAATATATTATGTTTAATAAAATAAATATATATATTTAAAAAAAAAGTTATTTTTAATTGGGAACTGGTCGGGACGAATAGGGACAGACAGGTTTCTAGCCGTAGCTTTCGTCATCAATTATGTATGGCCTGTTTCATTTAAATTGAAATTCGATAAACTAAATAAACATTTCAACAATCTATCAACTAACATCCTTTATATTTAATATAACTAAATCAACTGTTTGTCTTGTAAAAACCGCACATTCTTTCGACATTATACAGTATCGGTAAGAGCCGCCATTGTTACTCTCGTAAACAACAGCTGATTGGGTCATCAGAGTTCAATAATTAGAATTTTTAAAAAGTTGCCGATATCAAAGAGAAAAATACTATTTTGCTTAAAGAAATTATGAACCACATTCTGATTGATGTGATAGGAGTGAACTTATAAATTTAAATTAATTGCCGCTTAATTATCTAATGTAACAGGTAGATTTACTCAGGCCAGGTGTCACGTCGTGTATGAAGTCAACTGTTACTGATATACTAATCTCAGGTAATTAACGCCTACCCTAGACTTGGTCATTAATCCGCGTCTCTAGACCTGCCACGGTCTATGGCTTTGGTAATCCCTAATTACTCATCCTATGACTGCCGATTAACAAACAAATCATCACTTTCTACCCGTTATCAGTGTTCAAAGAACAAACTAGTTTTTGACATTTCAGTAAAACCACGAATTTACGTCCCAACGAAATGTTATTTTTTACCGATTCCACGAAAATTGGGCCCCACGAAAATAAAAACCATTCACAGTAGTATGTAGTTAAATATTAGATCCGTCCTCTCCTCTATATAAGTCTATATATAACAATATAACGAAATGGCTTCATAACGAAGTTCAAAATAGAGTACAAAGGACTTCCTTATAAACGTGATTTACTGTATGTGCATCTCCTATCAATATTGATGTTTTGCACCAAGTTTCATGAAATAGTGCCTCATAGTTTTGGAGAATTTGTGCAGACAAGAATTTCAGATGGACGGATGGAAACTAGAATTTAATAATCCCTCTTTCTTAAAAAGGCAAGGGATTACAAAAGATTTTTCTATCTGTGGTACTTTACAATTTGGCAGGTATACACAATTTTAATATTGGTTCTATGGATATGATGGATAGAACCAGTATATGGAAAGGTTCACTTGTCCAAGAGAAAAATTTGGTAACCTAAGGCCTGGAACAAGAGGGTTTTTATAAGCCCACACCATTGATCCCAATTTGTTAGATATATCCTTTATCAAGACATTTATAGGTCTTCTGATCTGATGTCAAAATATATAGCGAGTATTTTAATATTAGGGTAATTGTAATGAATAAACTGTGAGCCGGCGTTATTATACACATGATATGGTTCTTACACCTACATGCATTATTTAAACCACTTTTAATCATTCTGCCATCAGATCATGGACGGACTATATCACTTCACTTACTATTGAAACTTCAACAATGATTTGATAAAGGTTCTTACTCCATAGCTAATATATATCACAATGATGACCTTTAGTAAAACTGTCTCACAATCTATTGTAAAATTATCTCACAAACTTTGTAAAACTGTCTCAAAAACTTTTTGTAAAATTATATCACATTTTTAAAATTTGTAAAAATTTCTCACAAACTTTTGTAAAAATGTCTATTTTTGTAAATTATCTCACAAAGTTTTGTAAATTATCTCACCGTTTTGTAAAAATGTCTATTTTTGTAAATTATCTCACAAAGTTTTGTAAAATTATCTGAGACAGACTTTTGTAAAACTGTCTCAAAAACATTTGTAAAAATGTCTCAAACTTTTGTAAAAATGTCTCAAATACTTTGGTAATCTTATCTCACAAACTAACCTTTTTTGGTTCTGGTTTTACTGCTGCTTTTTTGACTGGCTTTACTTTCTTTTTGGGGGGTTCATATTCAGGCTTTGAAATTAGAAGAGAAAATCAATGAGATTTGTAATGAAAACAAATATGTAGATATTAAATCTCACAAAACTTAGTCAACACAGAAAATATCTATCATGTCTATAAAATGTTAAAAATGTAAGTCTCATATAAAATATTCAAACTTTAAACCTTGAAATGATTTTCTTGAACCCTGGATTAACTCGAACTGTCTCTTGAGAGCCAAATAACACCCCCTCTCCCGCCCCTAATATCTACAAGGGTTTGTTTTTTCTTGCAGCCTTGACCTTTCTGATATGACCTTGGTTTTAAGGTCATGACACACCTTTGTACCATGAAGGTGTGAAGTTTATGACGGTCATCCAAAGCAATTATGAGATATGGTACGGACACGATTTTACACGGAAGAACAGACAGATATGGCAATTCCTATATACTAGTTTAGTGGTATAAACATGTGTTCCATACTGATTAGGGGATGAACTGTGCCAAACAAAATCCTGTCTAATCTGAACAAGACATTGTTCAAGAGATTTTACAAGGAACCCCTCATTTCAATTTCAAGGCAGTTTTACCTATTCTTCCTTGGCTTATCACACTGATGGGGGGGGGGGCAAAAAGATGCGAGATTCTACAGCATGCCTATTTTCTGTGGGAGAGTTTGTGCTCCCAGAATCACCCACTGCCCTCCTCCTTTTTGGGTGGTGATGTCTGCAGACGTAGAACTTGATAGTCCTGTTGACTAACTTGACGGTTAGTATCTAACCTTGAGAGACATTCAGTTTAGACAGGTTTTATTGTAAGCTGAAATTATTGTACCTCTTCATCCTCTGGTGGATCAGATGCCTCATCAACAGCACCATTCTTTTTGGGTTCATCATCTTCACTTTCTATCCCATTTGTTACTAACTCCATCACAACTGTATCCACTTCCTTCTTCCTAAAATTACAAAAAAAGTATCAGGAATGTATTAATTAATCAGGATAGAAACTTGTAACCTAGATTAGAGTTGAGTTGAGTAATAGTGTTTAACATCCCAGTCGTAAATATTTAAACTTATATCAGGACGGCACCAGCTATAGGCAAAGGTGCAGAAATTTTGCTTGTTTTGTGCTGATGGCATTAAATAAAAGGGTTCTTTATTGTGCCATGCCTTCCGTGACATGACTTATGAGACCTCATTTATTTTAGGTTCCCATAAAAAGAACCATGACTTTCATTTCATAATGCCCAGTGTTTGGTGAAGAACAGTCACCACCCATTTTCAAGTCTTTGGTCAGACCCAGTCAAGTTCAAATCCACATCTCCCACTTACTAAGCGAGCACTCTACCAACTAAGCTACCTAGTGGTACTTGTTAATTAGATGGAACTCCTTATCCTTATGTTGCCAAAGTCATGGTACAAAATCTAATGATTAAATCCCCATAGTGCCAACGTTTTGCTCTGTGCAGAAACATTATGCACTAATCAAAAGCTATGTTTCCATTCCTGGTAGCCAAAATCGCCATTGGCTACTAATTTCTGAAGAATTCTTTCAAAAAGTAACCTATTTTAGCAAATTTGTGGAAAAATACTTTAAAAAAGGACTATATTTTGACAAATTTTGGAAATTTGGCTACTAATTATTTCAAATTTGTGGAAACCTAGCAAAAGGTAGCAGACCTCAGTCATGATAGGGCCAGTTGTGGGACGGTCGAAAGTAATGCATATAATAAACCTTAGACCATGCTCATTTAAATTTGTTAATATTTTGGATGTAAACATTGTCATGTGCTTTTAGCATGTTTGACACATTTCCAAAATTTCTGAAAAAGACTTAAAAGTACCTGGATTTCATTGACTAGGAAAAAAGAGGAATATTTGAGGATTCAGGAAAAATGTGTGCCATTGTATGTAGTTCGAGGTTTGTTGACCATCTGGTTCTATGAATATGACCTATTTTGAGGTAATTTTTAACATTTTTTTTGTGAGGTTGCCATGGAAACAAAATGTTTTCCAAAATTGTGAGAATTTGCATTTGTGTCATAAATGCAGTATAGAAATAATGTGTTAATTCTTCTGAATTGAAAAAGTATCAACATTCATGTTGTTTCTGCAAGAAATATTGAAATATGGGTGCATAACACTAAATGTGTTTAGGCCAAACTTGGCTAATTTTGAGTGTCAATTCACAACTGAGGTCTGTAACCATTTAAGACGAATACAAATTTCATGTTATGACTAGGTACAAGTAAGTGAAAAATATCAAATCTTTATTCGAGTTTATTGGATTTTCCATGTGACGAAGGTGTAGTTCATTGCCATATAATCACTGCAGTAGCTCAGTTGGTTGAGTGCTCGCTACATAAGTGGGAGGTCCTGGGTTCAAACCCTGAACTGATCCGACCCAAGACCTGACAGTGGGAAGTGGCTTTCTTTCGCTAAGCTATTAAAATTTGACATTATGAAATGAAAGTTACGGTTCTTTTGGAAACAAAGGAAAGTTTAAGCTTTTCGTTATTTTTTCTTTTTCTTTAAATCACACTAATTTACTTATGGTACGCCACGAACTTAATCCTACCACGAAGTTAGGCGACTTGAGATAACAAAACCACCACACTCACCCACACCCCCCCCCCCCCGCATCCCAACCAAGTCACACGTTTTTTTTATATACGTATGACGTAAACCATATGTATGTGTTTGTTTGAAAATCTTAATTCAATAACAATACCATACCTTTCTGACAAATCCACATTGTGTTTTTCTTCCAACTGTTTTCGGACTTTTTTCGCCGACAACGAAGAAAGATCGGCATTTTTAAGAATCTCTGAAGAAAATACAAAGAAAAATGCTTACAATTTAGTTTTTAATGATTTTTTACATATTCGATACAGAAAACAGTTTTAGAAGCATTGCTACATACCTTTAACTGAGGCTCTTAGCTCTTTTTCTGAAAGACTTGCCATGTTTTTTATTCGCAGTTGCCGCAGGAAGTGTGTTGATCTAAGGGAGGTCACTCTACATATATTCTTTTCTCGTTAATCCGAGTAATGAACGTGAGCTCAGTTTCGCCTGAGAACCTACGAAAACCCCCGTATCTGAAGTTAGTTACTTATTCAACATTCGGATAGAAAACACGATTTAAATTTTCAGTTTTCTTTCCCACTTAAAGTAAAGGTATTATATAAAATAAGAGAAATTGCAGCCCGGAACCCTATCAAGTTGGATATATGCAAATCTATATGTTACTTAAAGTCTTAGAAAGAGACGGTCGTAATCGTTTTTTTTTTTTAAATCTTTGAAATCAACATCTTTGGGTCCATTGCGACAAGATGATTAAAAAAGTGGATCGATCGATGGGCATAAGATCACTAGTGACTACGAATTTTTTAACAGTTGAAGTGTGAAGTATTCATAAAAGTCGTAATGGTTAAGGCCGACAGCTTAGAACTGCCATTTATTTGTCTTAAAAACCCGTTAATCAGGCGTGATACCTCCCATTCTAAGACCCCCAACGCTCCAAGTAAATAACTAGTATCTAGTTTTTTAAATTATTTTTATTGTTTAACAAACTGAGTTGTACCGTTTCATAATGGTCAATATTCGTTTTAAATGCTATAGAACAGTATTGATTGTGTAGCCAGTCTGTTTTAATTACTAAATTTAGTTTGGATCTATGGTAGCCTTATGATCTGAAGTATCGCATTTGTTTCATGTGGTTTTTTGAAGACAAACAAATCCTTGATGATCTTAAGCTTGACAATAAAGTCTTAATTTCCATAAAACGTCAAGTTTGTTTAAAATTCCGTGATCCATATATGCACTAGAATCACTAGAACTTTTTAAACAAGCAAATCATTCATTCCTGTATAATTTCTCTGTCACAGTTTAAAAGTACATGCTCGATATTTCTAAGTTGTTGATTGTGGCGTCATAAAAGATGTTCTTGTCCATGTCCTAACAATCAGTAATATAGTACTTGAAATTGCAATATTTTGATTTCTCCTTTGAGGAATCGGTCAACATCGACAAGTTTTGGAAACATCATATCACATAACAATCAAATCACCTGATGTTGGGTGAAATCTGTTTGCGTCATTTTAGCATCATTTTCTGCCAGAAGTATATTATTTCCACCACCAACATTTTAAAAAAAAAACTTAATCCTTTTGCGTCAATATAGTATCACCCTTTCTGTTTTCAATGTATATCAACGATTTTGAGGACCATCTGGCGAATAACGAATGTGAAGCATTGGAATTAGGTCCGTTACACATTTATTTGTTGATGTACGCTGATGACACAGTTATTTCTTTCTTATCCCATCTCTGGACTTCAAAAGCAATTGGATTATTAGCCAATTACTGCGATATGTGGTCTCTCACTGTCAATACTTTGAAAACAAAAATAATGGTTTTCAGAATTAGGGGTGGTATGAAGACTTGTGAAAAATGGTATTATCAAGAAATCGAAATTGTCGATAGGTTTAATGATTTAGGATTGCTTTTGTTTTACTATAATGGTAAATTTGGTGTTTCTATGAAACATTTGGTCTTAAATGTTTAAACAGAGTTGTCTCTCTTTGACTGTTATGTATTACCGGTTATTAATTATGGCTAAGAACTTGGAAAAATGCATTTCCATTTTTAGCTCACCTGAGCCTATTAGCTATTGCCATCTATCTTCGTCCGTCGTGTGAAAACTTTTCACATTTTAATCAACTCCTCCAAAACTACAAAGCCAAATTGGATGATATTTAGCAGTAATGATGTTTAGGTGAGGGGCTTTCAGATTTGCACAAATGAAAGGATTATGTCCCCTTTTGGCTCCATAAAGGGGGAAATTGTGAAAATCTTTAAAAATCATCTCCTCTGAACTTACGAGAGATATAGCTTAGATATTTCATGTAAAACATACTTAGGGCACCTAGTTTCAGATTTGCACAAATCGTAACTGTAGGAGCCAAAATAGGGAAAGGGCAAGGTATTTAAGGGGGAAATTGCTAAAATTAATGTATTTTTCAATATATCTTGAAAACTATAAACTTTTTGTATAGGCATGTATATTAAAATATTGTAGTCATTTGCACAACGATCATTTTGAGATATAAATGAAGGTCATAGGGTCAAAGGTCAAGGTCATATATGCGAACAAATACCGAAATGGTTAATTATCTCAAAAACTATCATCTTTTTGTATAGGCATGTATATCAGAATATTGTAGGCATTTGCACAATGATCATTTTGTTATATGAATGAAGGTCATAAATTCAAAGGTCAAGGTTATATATGTGAATGAATACTGAAATGGTTAATTATCTCAAAAACTATCAACGTTTTGTATAGGCATGTATATTAGAATAATGTAGACATTTGCACAATGATCATTTTGATATACGAATGAAGGTCATAGGTTCAAAGGTCAGGGTCATAGATGTGAACGAATACTGAAATGGTTAATTATCTCAAAAACTATCAACTTTTTGTAAAGGCATATATATTAGAATATTGTAGGTATTGGCCTAGCGGTCATTTTGAAATATGAATGAAAGTCATAAGTTCAAAGTTGTTACATATGTGGTAAAAATTGTGTTATTAAATTTTCTGGTAAAATTAATTACAGTTGTTAAAACAAAGGTATAGTCTGTCAAGTTTACCTGGCTGTTTGACCTTAAATTTGAACATTGATTTGGGCTAATAGACTGTGCGATTTAGGTGAGACAGCATGCTTCATTACTACAAACACCTATTAGTACCCATTATTACTATAGTTTATCCTTGCATATCAACTTTTTATAGCCCCTTTATTGCACAATGGGTCAAACAGCCAGTTCAAACTTAATGCACTATACCTCCCATGCCCTACACACCTTAAAAAGCAACTTTACTTGTAAGAAGACCATCAGTGCTAACTTAATTGACAGCAGTGTTGAAAATAACAGCCAGTACAACAGTCTGCAACTAGTAACTTTTGGGAAAGACATTTTCAAATGTTTTCCATATACTGTTTATACCTGCCTAACCTTATTTGAGACTAGGAGTAGTAAGCTCAGGTAAATTTTGATGGTACGTTTTGCAAAATCAGTCGTAAGGATTTATTCCTGTTTTTGACTCGACAAAACCTTGATATGCTGTACAATACTCTGGTTTGAATTTTTGATCCCCTTGTTCCTTTCCTCATTTTAATTGGCAGCTGAAGATCCTGATCATCGTCACTTTTATGACCATGATGTTTAGAAGCCATTTTTAAACAAATGTACAACACTGGATCCCCGTTTTGCGCTCTTGGGACAGTATTTGCACATTGATGTTTACTCAAATTAAATTGGAGGAAATGACATTTCACTATATACACAGACTAGAAAAGGGTTACAACTCAAATTTCCAGAATTTCTTTTTTAGTCGTAAGTTAACTGGCAATCATAAGGTTGTAATTTTAACCTCAAAATTGTACAACTTGCACAAAAATGGTAACAGCAGGCAATAATGTACCATTGAAATTACCAGAGAAGGACTGATTGAAAATTTTGACTTGTTTCCAACACTGCATAAAGTGCAGAAAATAGCAAGGGATATCCATTTTGACTTCTAGTTAATCACTAGATTTCAGAGCAACAACAAATTAAACAACTGGGACAAATTAATAACTTTATTTATCTATGATATTTGTGTCACCAAGGTAGGTCATTTGGTACAGGCCTGGTCTGACCAAGACTTTAAATTAGGTAGTGACTGCTCTTTTGCCAAGTACTGGTACTCGATATTCAGAAATAAAGTCACAGGTCCTTCAAGAGGCCTTAGACACTGATGCCCAGTTAGGGCACACTAAAACATACTGGTTTATGCACTATGCAAAGGAAAACATTTTTGCCATTTCACCTTTAGTTGGTGATGACCCAATATAAGTGAAAAACTCTTGACTGGGATGTAAAACTCCATTCAATTAATTTATGGTATTAGAGAAAATGTTTTATCTAACATACACACATTGGCGGTAAAGCGCACATGCACTTTCTCATTGTTACGAGTGCGCGACTCGTAGTGATACGGCTACGAAAAAAGGACGAGACCTGATATGAAGGGTTGTACATACACACTGTGTATATAATATGTATTTAGCTATCAAAGTTCTACTGTATTTCATACTAAAAAAAGATAAAAACAAGTCATGTACATATAATATCATATCAATAAATTTACTATGCTTCTGAAAGTATTTTCCAGTCTGAGAAGTATAAATAAAACAAAACAAATGCTTTCACGTTTCATTTTTTATAAACTTTCATTTAAATTTCTGTACTTTCCTTTCCACTTTCCATTCAAGGTGATGAGTTGATGATCATGAACGAACATGCACAAGAACCATTATATCAATAGCCAAAAGGCTTTATGAGATTTTTATGTGCACATAAACATGCACCACACATATGATGTACTTTAAATCTTAAACATAAATGTATAAAGTGGACTTTCTTCCTATTTATTGTTTTATACTGAAAAAAGAAAATTCCACCATCACTATCATCATTGTGAGTCTTTGTCTTTCTTGCCTGAATCATCTTTCTTTTTAGCATCTTTTGTTAACGAACTCATGGCATTTTGTATAGCTTCACTTTGTGGATCTACACCAGGTAAATTTTCTAAAACACTCTGTAGAAATTCTGGATCGTTCATAACTTCTGAGTAATCATCATCTGTCTGTAACATAAATGAACAAGTGATGTCAGAAGGACAGTATAGCTAAAGAACATACATGTATAACAAACAATGCTATCCGTAAATAACTACAATAAAACACGTTTATAACAAAGCCACGAGGACTATTTTTTAACTTTGTTATATTGTTAAAAGTTAACTTGTATAGAGTGCAGTGGGTTCCAATATTTTACCTTGTACTGTCCATGTATTCGTTGTAAAGAGTGTTCTTTATATGTATTTTTGTTTACTGTACAAGTTAAATTTTTAAATTTAAGGCAGTTTCAGCCAACTTTCATATACTGTAAGTACATTTATTGTAGAAAATGAGTGGTGGATGTTACTAAAACTAAGAAACATGATTTTACTGGGTTGTTTTCTCCTTTCTTTTATTGCCACCACATTAGCTCAGTTGGTAGAAAGCTCACTTCATATGTGGAGGAATAGGCTCAAACCCTGGCCAGGTCTGACCAAAACATCAAAATAAAATAGGCAGCGACTGTTATTTCATTAAGTACTCTAAATTAAGAAATGAAAGTCATAAGTACTCTAAATTAAGAAATGAAATTCACTGGGTCCTTAGGAACCAATGCTATGTGTCACAGTATGCATGGTATGCAAAAAAGCTCAACATGTACATCATCCTGATCTAACTACAAAGGTTAAAATTCCTGCCACTTCAAGTGGTGACATCTTGATCAGGGATTTATCAGGGTCTTTTGGGAAAAGGCCCTAAACTAAAAGCTGGGAAAAACTATCAACTTTTGCTCATTTTGGGAAAACTTTGGCATCATGTCAGAAGTTGGTTTACTCACAACATTGGAAGCCTTTGATGTAGAAGCGGCATCTTCATCTTCCTTTGCAGATGTTGTTTTAAAATAATCTAGAATCTTTTACTTGATATTGCTGATTGGAGGGATTCTCAAAATTTACTTTAGGTATGGTTTAAAAACAACACAATTTTCTAATTGGGAATTTTCTCAGCCGATTTTGGAAAAAAATCAAAGTTATTTTTCATTGGGAATGGGGCCGAATTTCGGCCCTAAATAGGCCCTTGATGAATATCTGTTTTGATATTAGTCTTTCTCTGTCTTATGATATAACACTATTATCTATGTTGTTATTTGTATAAATCAGTGACATCATTTGATATTTAAATCTAACTTACAGGTTTTTTATCTTCTGCTTTACTTGCTGTCGGAGTTTTCATTTCATCATCTACATCCATTGGTGCTGGTGTGTTGTCAGCTGTTAACAGATAAAGAACAAATTTTATAATACAGTAAAGGACACCCATTTCTAATAAAATATAACAAACAATATTTGTTAACCATAATAAAACAACAGCTATCAAAAGTGTATTATACAGTAATATAGGGTTATTGAACTGATATTGTGAAATATTGTCCTGAGTTGACTCGACATTGCACGAGCTTGCGAGTGCCAATGTCGGTCCACAAGTCGAGAGCAACGAGTACAAGGTTTTTCTGTACTTTGAAGAACAAATAAGTACTTTTTGGTCATTTATGTACTATAAAGAACATTTTTTAACAAATGTTTACCTGAATTTTGTAGCGACATCTGCATGGCATATGCTATCTGATCATCTTCTGTCATGGAACCAAAGTCTGGTACTGTAGGTGTTGGTTCAGCCGTTTCCTGATTCATGGACATAGCTAGAGCCTGTTCCAATAATGCCTCTTCTCCAGTAGCTGTACAAAAAATAAAATAGTCATGAATTCGACGTTTTATCTTCATATTCTGCTGGAGATATAAATCTTTACCTGTACAGTGCTCATTCTAGAAGTCGAGTAATGGTGTTTAATGTCCCTGTCAAGAATATTTCATTTATATCAAAACCTCGCCAGCTATCGGTGAAGGTGCAGAAATTTTGCCTATGTGTAGCGCTAATGGCATTATACAGCAGGGTTCTTTATCATGCCCTGCCTCCCGTGACACAGGACCTTGTTTATTTTAAGTTCCCATCCAAAAGAACCTGGACTTTCATTTAACATTACATGAATGCAAAGAAAATATCCACCCTATGTTGTTTTAGAGGATTTTTTTGTGTGAAAAAGGACCCTTCTGAGTATGAAAGTATATTATTCAAAATCAATTTTACTGGATAAAACATTCAGTTAACATGATTTCTTATCATGCTGACTGTTCCAAGACTTGTATCCATTCTAATAGCAGTCATCATGGTAAGAGTTAGTAATGTAAGTGTAATGGTGTTTAATATCCAAGTCAACAATATTTCGCTTTTATCTAACATTAGACTAGTTATTTCTACCTGATCTGACCAAATACAAGTTTATCCAATATGTATGATACAGAATCTTGTATCACCAGTGGCGGATTTAGGGGAGGGGTTGCGGGGGTTGCAACCCCCCCCCTTTGAAAAATTTAAAGAGAGAGTGAGATATTGACTGATTAAAATTATTTTCTTGGCCCCCATCAGGGCTCTGCCCTAGACTCATCTTCTCTGGAAGCTCGCGCCTTTGGCGCTCGCATCTAGCATTGATATAATTCTCGCCCCTCCCTTTAAAAAATCCTGTATAGATCTCAACCCCCCCTTTCAAAAAATCCTGGATAGTTCTCAACCCCCCCTTTCAAAAATCCTGTATCCGCCCCTGATCACCACAGTGATATTCGCGGTAAAGTACACATACTTAAAGTAGTGATGTTATTGGGGAATCTCTGATTTGTCAAATCTAAATAATAACGTTATTACTACAGAACATATGTCATGACATAGTTCATTGGTTTTCTGTGGTAAAATATATTTTTTTCATATAAAGTGTTGTTTTTATTATTTTAAATAACCAAGTTAGAAATGTTAAATAAAAATATATACACAGTGTGTATGTACAACCAATCATATAAGTATATACATCCTATAAAATAATATGATAGTTGCAACTTGTAGTGATCCAACTACTAAAATAAGAGTCAACCTCATACGGAGGGTTGTACATACACTGTTTATATAATATAATGGTTTTTTTTTGAGTTTGCAACTCATAGTGATATGACTACTAAAATAAGGACTCAACCTGATGGGGGTTGGGGGTTGGGTTGGGGTTGTACATACACACTGTGTATATATTATGTTTTTATTGAGTTTTATTGAAGTTCTACAGTATACCTTGTAACATGTCTGTAACAAGTGACAACATTTCTGTTGTCTTTATCAACATGTTACACTGCATATAAGTATGTTTACCTGGAGTATCAGTTGGTGCTACACCACTTGGCGTCTCTGTGGAAGCTGCTGTAGCTTTTTAGCTTCATCTTCTTGTCGCGCCCTCTGTTCTTCCATAGAAACTCTAAGAGCCTACAAAAAATACAGAATACAAACATGAATCATGATTGATTATTGATTGTATTCTGAATAATTTATGCTATCTAAATATAATGTACTTACCGGTGATATATATTTTATAACTCTTGCAGGGCTCTGTCGCTGGGTCATTTTTGGGGTGATATTCTGCCCCTTAACAAATAACAATCTTATGTTTTTTTACAATCACTTTGCTATTTTTCACAATTTTGAAAATTCCAGCTTTAAAAATAGTAATATTGGAGTTTTCTATCACTTTTTATTTTTCACAATTTGGCCATTGTGATGTTTATTTTCATAACTGCACGGGACCCAGTCCCATTCACAAGAGGGAGAGACAGTCCTGTCTTGTCTAACTCTAATTCAAATATCATCAATTAGAATTTCAGCTTAAGTACAGATTTAGGACCTTATTAATGACTGAGTGATCTTGAGTGTACACTTACTGATTACCGTGCCTCTCACTTAGGTTTGATTGCCACTCATACAGATCCCAGTGTAGGAAAATTTGTCAGTTCACTTGTTGAAGGTTGGTGGTTTTTTTTAAAGCACATTGATTTCCTCCACCATCCAAGAACTGACAACCTGGATATAAGGATGAAGATGAATCCTGACAGATCAGTCGAGTTGAGTAATGATGTTTAACGTCCAAGTCAAGAATATTTCACTTATACTAAGGCTTTCATTGCCTGATTGCATTAACAGCAGGGTTCTTTATTGCCATGCCTATCGTGACATGGGGCCTCAGTTGTTTTAAGTTCTTATCCAAAGACACTGTGACTTTCATTTCATAATGCCAAGTGCTTGGCGAAAGAAGAGTCACTACCCACTTTCAAGTCCAGGGTCAGACACAGTCAGGGGTTAAAATCTCGACCTCCCACTTTCATATATAAATGGATCTTGAAAAAGTTTTTATGTAATTTTGTTAAATACTAATACACATACCAAGGCAAGTTCTGGATCTTCATTGGGATCGACACCAAACTCAAATCCAACGGCTTGTAATTGTGCACCTGTTCCATCTTCTCCGACAACAATGGGGGAATTCATTAAAGCTTCTGATAACATTGGTCCTGGTGGAACTGTTACCAGATGAGAGCTAGAACAGAAAAGCAAGAACAATATCAATTTTCAGTCAAACCTGTCTATAAAGGCTACCCAATGGAACCAGTAAAATAGGTCTTTATAGAATGGTGGACCGTATATGCAGGTTAAAAAAATATGAATAAAGAGCAATTGGAATAAAAGTTTACCGGCCTTAGTAAGCAGGTGGCCCTTACAGAGGTGGTCTTTAACACAGGTTTGACTGTATTTATATGATGCAGTGCTAACAGCTAGCATCATTGCTTTTTATCAATGTGTCATGGGTTGGAACATATCAATACATTGCTTTCTTTTTATGTATCTTTGATATCAAATTCAATAGTATTTATATGCAGAGATTAATTTTTATACCGTAGTTCTAAAAACAATGCTGTTTTGATGGGTCATTAATGATCTGTGGTTTAAAAAGAATTGATATACTAGGTAATCATTCATTTTTGTACATTAATTAAAAACTATTATACACTATTTTGTTGTACCACATGGACAGCACTAAAATAACAATATTAAAGCACAAGGAAAATGAAAGAATTAAAACAGTAACTAGAAAATATTGTGTTTACAATCTATGTTTCCATTCCTGGTAGCCAAAATCGCCATTGGCTACTAATTTCTGAAGAAAGTAACCTATTTTAGCAAATTTGTGGAAAAATTCTTTAAAAAAGGACTATATTTTGACAAATTTTGGAAATTTGGCTACTAATTATTTTAAATTTATGGAAACCTAGACAATGTATATTATATACATTTGTAGGTAACCAACATTGACCTGCCCACTTGACCGTTGTTTCAACATTTATCATGGACCAGTACATTTATTTATAGGTAAAACAAGTTTTTATTTCATCTATATCATGGGAAACTGTAATTTCAAACATAAACCCACATGTAGAATCAATGACTAAGTGGTTAAGACAATAAGGAAAAATCTACCACTTTGGTAGCTAAGTTGGTAGAGTGCTTGCTCCATAAATGGGAGTAAGGGTCTGCCCCAAAACTTGAAAGTAGGCAGTGACTGTTTTTTCGCCAAGCACTGAATTACGAAATGAAAACTTATGGTTCTTCTGGATGTAACTTAAAATAAACCAAGTTACATGTCACAGCATGCATGATACAATAAAGCAATAAAGAACCATATGCGAAATGCACAGGCAAAATTTCTGCAATAGCAAATAGCGTGGGACGTCTCTATATGAAAATATTGTTGACTGGGACGTTAAACACCATTACTTTCCTCAATTTAATAGGGAAAAATCAAAATTTGAATCTTAAATCAAATTCTTTATACAAATAGGCTTAATTCTGCATTGTGTATGATATTACTACCAATCCTAACACAACCCATGTATTGGATGGATCCTCCTATATGAATATTCTTAATGAGAGTTCAAGTGGACAGGTCAATGTTGTTTGCTTATATATTATTTACCTTGTACCGTCTTTACCATTTATTGTGTTGACAAAAGATGTAAGCACATCAGTATTAACTGTCTGAAATATACAAACAAAAATAGTTTAATGACAAAATGGTTTAGTCAGTTACATTTCTTATCTGAATCCAATGAATTTAATGATTTTAAATTTAATTCAATTCCAGTGTTCAAGATCCAAATTAATCTTACTTCAGCTGTGTTGGAAATTACAGCCAGTCCAAAAGTTCAGGCCTGCTAACTGGTTATATTTCAAAAGTCTCCCATATCATGTATATACCACAATAGAAAATGTTGAAATCATCATAAATGACTGGTTGAAATGTTTGACTTATCCCCAACACTGTCTACAAAATTCCACTATATATAGGTCTCTAAATCACTATTACACAGGGCTCTAAGATTGCAATTTTTTTCACTAGCCTCCTGGCTAGTAAACCTGAGATGTTTACTAGCCAGAGCAAAAATCTTACTCGCCACATATTTTTTTATAAATATCAATTTAATTTGGATTCAATTACACTGGCAACATTTCTAATTACTGCTTAATTTTAAAGATGCAGACAAAGCAGTTGGACCCAACATTTTTTATTCAATTTACTTTTATTGTGGTATCAAACACAAAAATTGCGGCGCATGTCGCAAAGAAAAAACTTTAAAAACCAGCAAATTTAGTTCAAACACGTACTTAAATCAGAGGTGCGAGGCGAGTTGCTCCAGAAATGTAAATATCTCCTGTGTAGCTAGATACACCCACCACATGTAAAATTTCAGATATATCTTTTAAAGTTTTTTCCCTCGGTTTAAAACTCTTTTTTCCCGGCAAATTTGGGAACCAGATTTCCTTCATCGTTATAAAGGATTACGTTTGTTTTTCCATCAAGGTATCACTGGAACTGAGTCAAATATGAGGCCGTTTCTCCCTGGTCATTTATTCTAATTTTTTATTCGTACTCATTATATCTGCCGATTTTGTTTACAACTCAGAGCGATGAAATCGGCACTTGAGAAAGTGATCACAGAAACGCTTAACAAATTAACGGATTGCAGCTATATGAATTTAAGCGCTTTAAAGATGTTGCTTGATGAGAGTAATTTCATTGTCGAAAACGAAAGAAAAATTCGGATTTGACTTTCTACTTTCTACTCGCACATGGGGGAGTGAATTTTACATATCCACTCGCATTTACAAATAATTACTAGCATATGCGAGTGTGTTACTCGCATTGTAGAGCCCTGTTACATGTATATTGATAAGAAAAGTGGTTAATTTTTACTGGTCTATAATATCAGCTGACTAGTGAAAACATTGATGGCCTGTAACCAGCTAAATTTCCAAACCCATTGAATAAATTTCCATGGGATCATAAAAGGGCACTGGTCAAATAAATTTTGCTCTTTTTTAATAACTGAATAATTACCTCTTCTCCGAAATTCACAATGTCTACACAAACTTTTTCTTTTTTCAGTTTCTTTGCAACTTTTATTAACTGAAAAAAAAGAAGAAATATTCATGTCATTGATAAAGATGCTTATATCAATCTGAAATCCAAAGAAACACAAGAGCAGTCAGAAGATCGGTGTACCTTACTTGGAAATCTAGTATATCAAGAACTCAAATGTTTTCACAATCTGCAGTGAAAATATTTCTAGCGTTAAGACATATACATAATCCAGAATTCAGCAGTGTCAAGACTAAACAGAAATATACTGAAATGTGTCTGAAGAACACCAAAAATTGCTCTAAAATCTTCAAGATCATTAGATGTGTCATTTCTCATTTCTATGATGTCAATAGTTTTGCAACAAGAAGCTTCTACATGTATTTTAGTTACCTTGTAGTTTAATCTACATTTTGTAAATGGATCTCCTATATTGTCAAATACTGTTTTATCATTACATATTGTAGCAAAATAGTAGTGGAGTCCAAGTCATGATTCTCTTATTTGTATTGAGGTAGTCAGTTCAATGATCATGAATTTCAAAGAAACTGAAGTGCCTAGAGCAAACCAACAAACATCAGCAAGCAAACATGACAAACTTTTTCACACTAGGAGCTGTTCAGAGTGGGATTTGAACCGAAACAGTGAGAGGTGTTGTGATCCCTTAGCAATAGATTTTTGACCATTGTGATACAGACACATGGCAGAAAGCCACATCCCAGATTAAGACACAAGTTCACTGCAATATAGTAAATATGAACATACCTCTTTTTCATCTTCATCTACAGGGCTTCCAACAAATATTACAATCCTCATTTTGTGATTACGACCTTGTCTGTGTTTTAGTGCAAGCTGTTAATAAATAATTCATAAATTAATAGAAAATATGTTTTGGTACTTCTAGTAATTTTCTAGAACAAGATCTCCAATTTAATTTTACCAGTTTTGTGAAGGTTGGTATGTGATATCAGTCATTCACAATCTCATTGTAATCGGCAGTTTAGGATTGTTGTAACAAATGAAGCATGACAAGGCACAGTTATACATGTATATGTATACAATTGGTAACCTATTAATGTTTATCCTGTAACTATTTGTGTGATTTAGACCCATCCCTCTCAATGATTTCGTTTGCTCAAAATTATTACCGAACAAAAGGTAGCTTCTCCCAGGGAAATATGACTTAAATTTCCAAATTTGTCCAAAAAAATTCCCAAAAACAACATTGATGCACTAAAAAAAAAAATCTATTCATCCTAACCCACAAAATATCAGTTATTACCATAATATAGTGTCTTTGCAATGAAGATACTAGCTTTTGCAACATTTTAACAGTAGTTTTCACTAGATCTCAGAATTTCAATCTTCCAAATTTAAAGGCAGAAAGAAGGTAGTTTTAAAAATTGCAACAAAATTACTCATTCTAAATAGACATTGCCATCATATCTTAAACTATATGATATGACTTTGAGATTTCGTAGATTGTAAAAGGCTGTAAGAATTTATAAAAGACACAAAATATTACATGTTCTGTTAGAAAGTTACAGGTTTTGGGGATGTACCTCTTGTACCTAAAGATTATACTTGGCAGGTACTTACATGAGCAACCCTTATAGCTGTAGAAAATTTGATCTCTCCTTTTGGTTGTATTTGATGTAATTTACTCAAGATTCTCCCGACATCAGCTGTAAGTGTAGCTAAAACTTCAACCCTGCAATACAACAATACTGATATATACAATTGTATACAGGAGGTGCTTACCATTCCGGAGCACCCGACCTCACTTCCCTGGTGGAAATTCACATGTTTACCTAACTTGTCAGTTTCAAAGTTTTTACTTTGCTTCTGGGATTGTGATTCAGACATGGATTAGTATGTTTGTTTTTGACTTCTGGGATTGTGATTCAGACATGGATTAGTATGTTTGTTTTTGACTTCTGGGATTGTGATTCAGACATGGATTAGTATGTTTGTTTTTGACTTCTGGGATTGTGATTCAGACATGGATTAGTATGTTTGTTTTTGACTTCTGGGATTGTGATTCGGACATGGATTAGTATGTTTGTTTTTGACTTCTGGGATTGTGATTCAGACATGGATTAGTATGTTTGTTTTTGACTTCTGGGATTGTGATTCAGACATGGATTAGTATGTTTGTTTTTGACTTCTGGGATTGTGATTCAGACATGGATTAGTATGTTTGTTTTTGACTTCTGGGATTGTGATTCAGACATGGATTAGTATGTTTGTTTTTGACTTCTGGGATTGTGATTCAGACATGGATTAGTATGTTTGTTTTTGACTTCTGGGATTGTGATTCAGACATGGATTAGTATGTTTGTTTTTGACTTCTGGGATTGTGATTCAGACATGGATTAGTATGTTTGTTTTTGACTTCTGGGATTGTGATTCAGACATGGATTAGTATGTTTGTTTTTGACTTCTGGGATTGTGATTCAGACATGGATTAGTATGTTTGTTTTTGACTTCTGGGATTGTGATTCATACATGGATTAGTATGTTTGTTTTTGACTTCTTGGATTGTGATTCAGACATGGATTAGTATGTTTGTTTTTGACTTCTGGGATTGTGATTCAGACATGGATTAGTATGTTTGTTTTTGACTTCTGGGATTGTGATTCAGACATGGATTAGTATGTTTGTTTTTGACTTCTGGGATTGTGATTCAGACATGGATTAGTATGTTTGTTTTTGACTTCTGGGATTGTGATTCAGACATGGATTAGTATGTTTGTTTTTGATTTAATGGTGATGATATCAATAAAGCATGATATGTTAAAACAAGAGGCCCATGGGCCTTATACGCTCACCTGATAACTAATGGCTAGCTGATAGATTTAAAGTAAACGTAAATACTAAACCCCAATGACTTTTTTCTTTACATCAAAATGATCATTGTATCAATACCTACAACATTCTAATATACATGCCTATACAAAAAGTTTATAGTTTTCGAGATAATTAACCATTTCGGTATTGTTTTCACATCTGTGACCTTGACCTTTGAACCCATGACCTTTTTCTATACATCAAAATGATTGTTGTATCAATACCTACAACATTCTAATATACATGTCTATACAAAAAGTTTATAGTTTTCAAGATAATTAACCATTTCAATATTGTTTTGCATCTGTGACCTTGACCTTTGAACCCATGACCTTTTTCTATACATCAAAATGATCGTTGCATCAATACCTACAACATTCTAATATACATGCCTATACAAAAAGTTTATAGTTTTCAGATAATTAACCATTTCGGTGTTGTTTCGCATCTGTGACCTTGACCTTTGAACCTATGACCTTTTTCTATACATCAAAATGATCGTTGTATCAATACCTACAACATTATAATATACATGCCTATACAAAAAGTTTATAGTTTTCGAGATAATTAACCATTTCAGTATTGATTCGCATCTGTGACCTTGACCTTTGAACCCATGACCATTTACTATAAATCAAAACGATTGTTGTATCAATACCTACAACATTCTAATATAAATGCCTATACAAAAAGTTTATAGTTTTCGAGATAATTAACCATTTCGGTATTGTTTCGCATCTGTGACCTTGACCTTTGAACCCATGACCTTTTTCTATACATCAAAATAATCGTTGTATCAATATCTACAACATTCCAATATAAATGCCTATACAAAAAGTTTATAGTTTTCGAGATAATTAACCATTTCAGTATTGATTCGCATCTGTGACCTTGACCTTTGAACCCATGACCTTTTTCTATACATCAAAATGATCGTCGTATCAATACCTACAACATTCTAACATACATGCCTATACAAAAAGTTTATAGTTTTCGAGATAATTAACCATTTCGGTGTTGTTTCGCATCTGTGACCTTGACCTTTGAACCCATGACCTTTTTCTATACATCAAAATGATCGTTGTATCAATACCTACAACATTCTAATATACATGCCTATACAAAAAGTTTATAGTTTTCGAGATAATTAACCATTTTGGTATTGTTTCGCATCTGTGACCTTGACCTTTGAACCCATGACCTTTTTCTATACATCAAAATGATCGTTGTATCAATACCTACAACATTCTAATATACATGCCTATACAAAAAGTTTATAGTTTTCGAGATAATTAACCATTTTGGTATTGTTTCGCATCTGTGACCTTGACCTTTGAACCCATGACCTTTTTCTATACATCAAAATGATCGTTGTATCAATACCTACAACATTCTAATATACATGACTATACAAAAAGTTTATAGTTTTCGAGATAATAATTATAATCAGAGGTAAAAAAATTAGGTCACGACCTTCACAATTGACCTTGACCTCATTTTGAAGATACTAACAAGAAGATGTCAAAACTGAAAACCCTAATGTCATTATCTGGTCAAGTAGTCAAGTTATAACAATTTGAAGCTATTTTACGATTTTTTCAAAATTAAACGCAAAAACGCGTAACCCATTTTTCGACCGAATTTCACAAAATGAACAAACTATAGGCTTAAGACCCTAGAGAAGCCAAATATCTCATCAGATTTTTTCTCCAAACAATACTTTCGGAGAAGAAGATTTTTTAAGATTTTTGCACCCCTAGGTCACCTTGACCTAGTTATGGTAGCCATGGCAACGCCACGAACAAATCTGAATTGCACCGACCCAGACATGCTTCTGACCAAGTCTCATTGAAATCTGCCAAGTACTTTCAGAGGAGAAGTCGAAAATGTGAAAAGTTTACGACGACAACGACGACGACGACGACAGACAACGGACAAATTGTGATCAGAAAAGCTCACTTGAGCCTTTGGCTCAGGTGAGCTAAAAATACAAGAAACTGCATAGGAGTTAAGTGTGGTAATGGTGTTTTACACCCCCGTCAAGATGTTTTCAGTTTAGAAATAATGGAGAAAACTAGAGTGTCTGTAGATAACAACCAACCTTCAGCAAGCAAACTAACAAACTGTCTCAAAACTAGGAACCTTGCTGGATAAGATTTGAACCTGGGCAGTGAAAGGCATTGTGTAGGCTGGGGTTTTAGATCACTCAGCCACCGAAACTATATATAATAATAGAAGCAATTAGTCATTCAGTAGATCACGCATTTCTAAAGGTACTGCGTGTTCATCTTGTATAATAGAGCTCTGAAAATGTTCTAGTAGGACTGGACAGTCCTAACATTTCATACCAAAAATCCAGCTCAAAACTAGAACTGTCAGTGAAGCTGACTTATAACCCATGCATATGTTTTGTCACAAATTCTCAGAATGAAATTGCAATAATTACATCTGAAGAAAAAATTCCAAGTCTGGAAATCACAATAATTCTTGGTAATTCTGCAAAATAAATCTGAACAAACCACTAGTAGTAATCACAGGTACACAGGTTCTTATCACAAGTAACATCTGCACATAATTTCAGTGGTGTCTCATACCACTTGACAACTGAGGCGACAGTGAGGCCCTTTATTAAGCTAGACTATACTAGTATGGTATAGGTCATCCAAGATCTGATAGCAAAGTATACAACAAGTATATTTATTTAGGGTAATTGTAATGAATAAAGTAAGAGTCTGTGTGAATATACACGTTATATGCTACATACACCTATATGAGTTATTTAAAAGTGTCCATGTTGATAAACACTCTGCCATCAAATTGTGGACGAATTATATAGTGTATATACATACCCAGACATGACAAGTAATCCTACATTATTTTCTGGATTAGATCTAGTCTTGGAATGACAGACTAAGTTAACAGCATCTTGTTGAGCCTGAAGTCTGGTGGGTATAAAATCGCCATTTCTCATAAAATCACTGTTGTCCACACTGCAAGAACAAAATAGATTACAGGTGTAATTAATAGAATTATAAGGTATTGTCACCCTTTAAAGAAATTTCTCGCATAGTGATTGGTAAACTTGCCGGAGTACATAGACCTATGTTCGGAAATCTGCCAGGGTACATGAACGCACCCGACGTTTAGCAGTAAAAGGGAAGTAACTTGTACATCGCTGACGTCTAGTTACGGTAAACAAACATGGGGACAATGTACGCAAGTCACACAAAATACGAAATGGAAGTTAAAAAGATACAATTGGTAACGCTTTAACCCTCTTGCTGCCACACGGACATATGTGTCCTCTACTGGCAGCCTGCCATATGGACACATATGTCCTTTCAACAGAATTGACAACTCTTAGATAAAAGAAGAAGATATACTTATAATCTTTTTGTAAAATAAAAAAATTGCAAAATGTTGACTATTGAAATTATAATCTACAATTAACTAATGCCGTCATATCACTACAAACACGTCTGATGTCATATTCCATTGTTGACGTCATATCATTTCGCATTGTGAACTTTATTTTAGCACTGCCAACGCTGCGCTGAAAATTAATTTGGCAGCAAGAGGGTTAAAGGGTGACAAAAATGTTATACAGAGCTTTGGCAGGTTACACGGCCCCATATACCCAGTCAAAGATTTATATACCCCAAGCTGCAAACTTATAATATTTAATACTAGAAAGTAAACTTATATAATGAACATAGTATTCACCTATGCATCAAGCAATTGACTATACATATAGCTCTGTGCAGGACTATATAAAATCCAAATATATTATTGATACTTTCCAGTTCGGTAACTCATCCTAAATCACCCAAATTATTCAACAAAATAACCCCGACCTTTAAAATGTCCATTTTTGTTAAAATTCTTCCTTTCCTTCTTTCCATTTTAACCACCTCAAGCACACAACCTCATGTATTCATACTTTGGACATCTGTTTTTTTTTTTTTTTTTGTTTTTTGTTTTTTTTTTTTAATTTTGTAGACAATGTATCAAATTATGAAAATAATGGCATTTGCTATGTACAAATCAATCATGCAAGTTGAATTCATTCATTCATCATCCGCAAAAAATGTAAAAAAAAATGTTTCAAATTAAAAATGGGAATTTCTTATAATATGCCAGCAGAATTCATGTCAATGGTTGAAAAGAAACGACTGTAACGTGAATTATTTGGATATCATAATTCACGGAAGGGGGGGGGTCAATAATTTTTGCAAGTCACCATTACAAATTATCCATCTTTGATGTGATAACAACACTAATTACCGATTATTAATTCGTATAATGAATAATGGAATATATTTTTATATACCTATTCCTTAAAATTATCGAAATTATTTATCATTAGAACACAAATTAACAAAATATTCAGCTTACCAAATGATTGTACTTTCCAACACCATCTTGACTGTTATTTAGTAGACGGTGAGCTAGATAGAGCGAATGAGCAATGTCCTAGATAAATAAAACTAGGACAGGGAACCACGAAATGTTATAATCGTCAAGTCGTCCAAAATTTGCCAGTCCTTGAACAGCTCGTCCAATGGGTCTGCCTAAATCATGCCAAGGAGGATTTCATGCCAAGGTAGACGCCAAGGGAAATGAAATGCGCCAAGGAAGTTTGTGTGCAAGCTAGAAACTTATTTTTTTGTATACTGAATTATTAATGAATAAAGAATATATTCTGAATTCTATTAGTCATTTTGTTGATTAATAATTGATTATTTAAATATTTCTTATTGCACCGTTGACTGGTTACAATATGGCCGTTATTCTGTGCTGTTATTGGTAAGTCCCTCCTTATAATAGAGCATGCTCTTGGTAAATCCCTCCTAATAAAGGAGCCATTCATGTGGTTTAAGACTGCTGTTATTTAATAACACGTTTAGAAGAAATCAAACTGTTGTGTTAATAATATTATTTGATTTAATTTTGAAATAAGTGTTTCAAATCTTCCTAATGAATTATTAAATGTAATACAGTCATTTTCTTTTTGATAGAGATGGGTCAATACACAGCTATACATTTTATTACTGCATTCATATAATTGAATTATCTTGACCGGTTTCACAATCATTCCTTAGCTAAGATTTTCCATAACTAAAATTTAGCAAATTTTTGGAACTATTGATGAATATTTTTGTCAAAACTAAATGCAAATGTTTTAATCTTGATGCGATCTTAAAATTAACACCTTAAAAATTATGAATTTTTTAAAATTTTGCCAGATTTAAGTTAAGGAAAATCTTAGCTAAGGAATGATTGTGAAACCGGGGCCGGGTGTAATATAAATTAAGTGAATTATCTTGACAGCTTGAGCGGGTTGTTATAAGAATTCATGTGTAGAATTATCTTGACGGGGTGTTATATATATACATGTATATAGTTTTATTTAAGTATGCAAAGAATATATTCTTTATTCATTAATAATTCAGTATACAAAAAAAATAAGTTTCTAGCTTGCACACAAACTTCCTTGGCGCATTTCATTTCCCTTGGCGTCTACCTTGGCATGAAATCCTCCCTTGACATGATTTAGGCAGACCGCGTCCAATTACATCGTGCTAATACGGGAGTTTAACAATTTTATCTCCCTTGATTACTCTCTATGGTTAGAGTAAGAAAGTGTATCGTCTGCAAGCCAGGGGGCATTCCCCTATTACCTACATGTGCTAGTATGAAAACTTAGTATATGTAATACATATAAATGTATCTATTCTTAAGGTGTGTCGTCTGAAAATAAATAAATAAATAATAAATAAATAAATAAATAAGACTGAAAAGTAATCTTGACCAAATAAGTACCAACAATGTAAATTGAATAATGATTGATGCAAGGTTGCATTATAGTGTTTAAAAAAATAAATAAATAAATAAATAAATAAATTTGAAACATGACCTTGAATGCCGCATCAATATACACTTTAAATATTTTAAATCTTTATTTTATTTTTTATTTTATTTATTCATTTTTTTTTTACTTTTTTTTCATTTTTTTTTCATTGACACACAGTGAAAAAAATTCATGTCATGTCTATCAATTTATTTATTTATTTTAATTTTATTTTGGAAAATAACTTTTTAAGGAATGTTGGTTACTTTAGTTAAAACGTTTGAAATAAATAAGGATTTTTTCTAAAAAGTAATGAATCGTTTACCATTTCATATGCCATTTTTTATGAAATCAAAATAAAAAAAATGACGACCAAAAAACGGATAAAATTATTGAAACCATACAGATATTTAATGTTAAAGTTTATTTTAATTTTTTTTATTCACATTCTAAATACTTTTACAATATTCTCTAACATTCATACATTTCATTTATCAGTTTATAAGTTTGATATATCTTGTATATTGAATAAGTTTGATGAAGTTTGTGTAATTAATAAAAACGATACTTGTTCATTCTTAATGTTATCGATGGATGCTGACCATAAAAGGGTTCATTTGTCGTTTGTCGGTACGTGTCATGTATTGAGTCATCCGGTAATGTTGACAGGTGTGCGGAGGTATGTGAATTACGGATACTAATTAACAGATTAAGACTTCAACACCATCATCTTGGTAATACATTACGGGATAAACAATTCATCAATGAGAAACTTTTTAATAAACAGTAACGTAACATGTAGATATGAGGAGCATCATATTTCTTGGAGCAAATATTGGGTAAGGGAAAGAATAAAATGTAATTGTAATCGCCATAAGTACATCATAATTTTGGGTTCGTTTAATTAATTAAAATTAGTTAAATGTAATTCTGTCAAAGGCAATTATATACATATCGATTTAATTTTCTCCCACATCGGCGTAAACTTTATAAGTTTTGATACTATTTCAAGAAAAGAACAACTGATAAAGTTCCTCCACAAACTTGTATGTATCTAGCTATAGACTGCCTATTATTAGTATCATATGTTTGTCCTTATAGCAAACATAACCATTTTATTTTATTTTTAAAGTTTAAAATGCTAAACAAAATATATTTATTATACTTCTTTAATTTGGTTTATTCATTTTTATCATCTTTTAATTTTAACTGTTTTTTTTTAATTCTTGATAGTTTTAATTTCTAAAATATTAAAAAAATTAGCATATTTGACTTAAAGAAAATATAAATTTATTAGCAAGAAAAAGTTTTGTCACATAAAATATATATTTATTAATGAATGAATGTAAATATATCCCATTTACGGCAATGTATAACCATTTAAAAGCGTTACCAGCCTTAGACCTTTATTACGACTGCCCCCTCGATTGCAAATCACGTTCAATCGCGTCCAATCTCGTAAGGTCACGGGCCTTGCGCATGCGTAATAAACAATGTTAAACTCCTAGCATAAGAAATCAGTGTACAATATACATGTAATGGATCAAAAATATATACCACTTACTTAGATTAGACGTTCTCCATGATCTTTACTCACTCCAAGGTTATTGAGGCGGTAAATGTGTACGTTTAATCAGTTAATCAGCGACATTTAATACTGTATTAAATGCCGCTGGTTTAATGTATCCAAACATGCATTTTACAGGTACATTACCTTTAAATTTTCTAAACTCCAAATTCCAAAGATGTATGGTTGGTTATGCGTATTCTATTGCTATGCGGCCTAGTAGGGGTTAAATTACTAGTCCTATTAATTTTCATATCATTTCATTTTAACTGTAATTTCTTGAAAAATACCTTCTAAAATGGTATATGGCACCAGGGATATGTATAAAACCCATATCTCTAATGATACTTATGATTTAATAACTTAAAACTGAAATCTAAGAAACTATTGGTGACCATCTATATTTATAGACACCTTTCTGAATAATGAACAAATGTAAAATGATGTGCCAGTATGTCATATTGTAACATTTATTTATATAACACAAAAGATGGCAACTTATTATAAATTGCTAAAACGGACACAAAGATGAAATATATTTTTGACACAATCCTGAACAATTGCGGTATCCAAAAAAATAAAAAGACAAAGATTTATTTTAATTCGTAGAATAAAGATGAAAAACGAAATACTTTAATGGCATTATTTGTCACTTGAACAACCGCAACTTAAATTTTCCTTATTTTTGCCATATCGGGAATCTTGGACGTCCGATGATCCTGAACTAAAAAAAACACCATGATCTTATATTTACATGTATGTTAAAGAGCGAAAAAAGTTTTTAGCCTATTGGAATTTATAGTGGGCCGATATTAGATTTATGCAAACTTGACTAGCAATAAGTGGAATTGCCCAATATTGCCCGCACAGACAACAAAATGAAGCTTCGTTCTGTTTTAGGTTCTAGACATATCTGGATAAAGAACAAGCAGTGTGACTGCTTGACTATTTTCTGTTTGTTGAACCATTTTGAAAGGACGTGGTTTTTGTTGTTTATTTATTTATTTATTTATTTATATTTTATTTTATTTTATTTTATTTTATTTTTTATGTAAACGACGACTGCATTTGAGTGGATAACGAGTGGATTTTAGAATGTTACATAGTTTCTCTTCTACAGGTATACATGTCAGCTGCATGTACAACGTATATTGTAACATTAGATATAGCTTAATGCAGTCGGCAAGAAAAGTTAATTAAAAAATAACAAGGGTGTAAACTTAATAGATTTTGATCATATATGCGCTTTTGGCCGTGTGTTTTGGAGAATGTCAGTATGAACAGCTGATGAACAAAGCGTTATCATATTATATCAAGACCATTTTACCTTAGCCAGTTAGCATGCCGGTACACCAGCGAAATTTAACACAGAGATTAAATGGATACACCAATTTGTCCTACGAAAAATAATAATCATAAATCGTGTTTCACATGTCATCGTTGTTCTGTGCCTACGCAAACGTTATCGCGTGCTCATGCAATAACCAGTTTTCTGTGGACACCGGGAAGTTTATGCGTGAACACGCAAAAGCTACATGACATTGTATATGCCATATACCATTTTTTAAATTTAATCATAAAATACATTCAAAAAATGGTATATGACAATAATTGTCATATACCATTTTTTGAATGTATTTTATGATTAAATTCAAAAAATGGTATATGACATATATATCAGAATGAAAAAAGATGGTGTATTACGTCAACGGCCGATGTAATGAAGAAATTCCACGATCCGGTTCAATTTTCAACGGGGTCGGATTCGGATTCAACACAGTTGGTACCAATGTTCAACGTTGTAAAATGAACCATCCCGGGTCACTTTTTAACCATGGTCAAAATTTCTCTTTCCAGCGGCTCACGTGAATTTAATCACTTCGCGTGACCCGCCACGCAATATATTAGCTTCTGCGTGAACCCGTAAATTAGCGTTTGTACGAGAACGGGAAAACTTCTTTTTGAGCATCGGCATGCAATAATGTTCAATTGAGCATGAGATTTATTATAAAAATAAATACCGTGGCTATGTCACGTTTGTGCCGCCGTAGTTTTCTCCAATATAGCACGGATGTATGGACAGTGATATTTAAAAAGCCCCAATATGTTATATGTGAACTGGCTATTATATTTTTATTTATTTATTTTTATTCAGCATTTACACCAAAAACAAGGTCGAGCTGATTACAGAGAAAACTCATAACAATGCAAGACATATGACAATCAAATGATTACATAGAAGAATCATAACAATACAAGACATATGACAATCAAATACAAGTTAGTTTGGTACTCGTACCATAGATTATGAACCATTACTCAGTTTGGACCACTCTCTCAGTCTGAGTGACTGTTTTATAAAGGAACCGATAATAGACATGACAGGGGCGGATCCAGGATTTTTTGAAAGGGGGGGGGGGGGTTGAGAACTATCCAGGATTTTTTGAAAGGGGGGGGGTGGTGGTTGAGAACTATACAGGATTTTTTAAAGGGGATGAAAATTATATCAATGCTAGATGCGAGCGCCGAAGGCGCGAGCTTCCAGAGACGATGGGTCTAGGGCCGATGGGGGCCAAGAAATAATTTTAATCAGTCAATATCTCACTCTCTCTCTCTTTAAATTTTTCAAAGGGGGGGGGTTGCAACCCCCGCAACCCCTCCCCTAAATCCGCCACTGGACATGTGTTCAAATCTAGCATTAAGAAGATACTGTATTTTCTCTAAATTGTTTTTTATATCGAATTCATGGAAAGAGTTACGTATATGTTTAAAGAGATGGTCTTTCAGTTCTGCATTAATTTGGCACGATTATAGTGTCCATATTTAAATGTACACTGGGCCACGTTGTATATAATTAACATGTAATCAGCACGGTTTTCGGTTAATTTGTTTACTTCATCAGCACACACATTACACTTGGAATTTCAGAGAAAAAGCAGTGTCCAAATAAGACAATTACCGCCTATAAACACGGGGGTATACGTAATCCTGATACACCGTATTTCATTTACGTCGATGTATTCCGTCGGTTTTAATTTACGTCCCGGAGTAAAATCATACATTTTGGTCGTTACGTATACGCTTTACGTTAAAGAGCAAAGAAGACGGTTTTTCATATAACTCCACAAAAACGAAACTTTAGCAGAAAGCAAAAGGTTATTCGCATTATATTTGATGGTATTTTACTGCCTCATATAAAATCTTGCAAGAATTATTCATATTTTTCACGTTTTTGTTTTTGTGGAGTTATATGAAAACCCATCTTTTTTTGCTATTTCACGTAAAGCGTAACGACCAAAAATGTCAAGCTCCGAAACAGCGCCCATCTCCTAGCTCCGTATGTCCATAACGAATGTTGGCCGCTGTTCGGAGCTTGCAAAAATGTATGATTTTACTCTGACGTGAATTAAAACCGACGGAATACTCTGGCGTAAATGAAATACGGTGTATCAGGATTACCCCCGTGATAAACAAGACAAAGAAAAAAACAAACACATGATAGGACCATTGATTATAAATTGTCCGACTTTGGACGGGCACTGGGATAAATGATTAAAATGATTATTCGAAGGCCCATTTATTTTACTGACAAAGCAGTGACATTGAAACTACTATTTTTTTCAAACAACGCACCAATTAACAGCTTGTAGTGTATATGTAACCCATAAACAGATAAATATAGATATTTTAAGAAAACTTAGAATGAACTTGTGCATGTAGATCTAGCCGCCACCTTTAAATGGTTAGCAATAAAAAAAACCTCTTAAAAGCGCAGGTAAATTTTAACTTGTGACAAGCTATTTTACATACCCTATAATCAAAATAGATTCCACAGAAAGAAATTTGGCTTTTTTCTAAAAAAATAAAAACATAAATCATTGGTCAGACAATCGCGCCCTTATCGATAAATCACGACGGAAAACCCAGTGTTTTTCCTTATTGGGTTGGAGGGGACGAGTTGACAGCGTACAAAGACAAGAAGTACGAAATTGAAATGGCGCTAACTGAACCGGCATGAAACAAGTCAAAATTTAACAGTTCTCCCTTAACATGAGTGTCAAGTCAAATAAGAAGTTTAGCATCCTCTATTATGGGTTTAATATTTTTAAACAAGGTATATTCATCTGATAAATTCATGTTTAATCAACACATATGCATCGTCTTTTCCTACCAGGTAGTTTCTTCAGTTGCATGGAGAACCTTTGTTGTAGAATGTAGACTAGTGAGAAAATGTCCAATTGAGGTATATGTGCAGTAATGTACACAATCTGCTCTCTAGGGTAAATGGGTATCCTCCCCAGATTTTAAATAATTTTTTAACTTGGATCCTAAATGGTAAAAACACAACTGGTTGCAGCCCAATGAAAAGTTGTAAAGTTCTGTTTGGTTAAATTTCAGTTCAGAAACATTTTCATACTTCATAATAGGTATAGGTAGTGATAGGAATCGGTTGCATTTTCATAATCGATTAATCGGTTAAAATTGGAAGATGATTTCGAATGATTTTCTGATTATAATCGGATAATAAATTGAAGCGGAAATTACAAAGTAAATTGGATTAAATACTAATTTTTAGTCTTGATAAATCTGCAAGATATTTGTATCTCACTTAAGACTTAAAATATCCTCCATTTTTCTGACCATTTACTCTTCCTTACGTTTGTGTTAGTTTCCTTTTCCAAGTACACTTATTTCAGCTACAATTTCATACTTATTTTATAAGAGACGTTCGTCTCAGTCAGTCTGGAATCTGCATTGTGAAGTACTAGCTGTTTTTCCATAAACAAACTTTAGTAAATAATCAAAACCGATCGATTATTAGATTTTAGAATTGATTATCGCTAATCAGACCCTCAAACAATTAGATATCGATTAAATCGATTAATCGTTCCAACACTACGTATAGGTATGTCTATTTTTTTAAATGCTTCCAGCAGCTGTGTATCAGGAGTGAGAACAGAAACAGATCCAGGTTGGGGATTGAACCTGGGACCTCGAACGTTTAAGACAAGTAGTCCACCAACTGAGCTACCCAGACTGCTACATTCTTCTCATGTTTTAGTTTCCCACAATCTTGCCAATGGGAAATCTCTTACAAATACAGGACTCAAAGTTGCCACTACAATAGACACCATGGCAACTAAAATTCTGATATTATGAAAATGTCAATATAAAGTCAGCTCTTAGTCAATATTTCTGCTTTACAGCTTTTATCAAGGCACTTGATAATTTAGAAATCTACTACATTGTCCCTTTCACTTTCACCATCATTTCAGAATTCTGACATGATGGTGAAAGCTATTTTCCCCTCGAGGAATTATATTAAGAAAGTTATATCTGATATATATTATCATGATTACGGCCATTTTTTTTGCTGCAAGTCCCCAGTTTGGCTACCAAAATTTCTGTCATCAAAATCCGACTTTGGCATTGTTTCAAACAGAAAGATTTAATTAAACTCTGAGGGATGACCAAAAGAATATTTAGACAAAAACTACTACAGTCAAACCTGCCTTAAAGGCCACCTCTATATAAGGGCCATCTGCTTGTAAAGGCCGGTGGTTTTGTATCCCAATTGTTCTTTATTCATATTCTTTGAACCTTTATATAAAGGCCAGATTTACTGATTCCCTTGGGTGGCTGTTATAGACAGGTTTGACTGGCAATGAAAACAACAAACAAGTTTTGTTTTTAGGGCTAATTTTAAATTTAAAAAGAAAAAAACACTAAGGAATTTATTCTTTTTGGAAAAAATTCCCTGACAGAAAAAAAAATCACTATTACACTAGCCAACCTAGTACTGTTTGGTTCATTAACACATTATAACCATGGCACTGACTGATTTAATTTACTTAAATTTAAAAACGGCATACTAATCAGGTCTTCACAAGATTACAAGTTATTTGCCCCTTGACCATAATGCACTACATCTGTACTGTGCAGTAACTAACTGTTACTGTTTTGTTTAGGTCAGGAGCATATAACAGTGGATAGTAACAAGGGAGATAATTCAACAACCATGTCCAGGACGGATATCGAAGCACAGGACCAGTTGTGTGATCCTGTTACCATGGCAACATCTCCAGTACATTTAGGATCATTACAGGACAAACATATCAAACACTGTGTCATCACCTGGTCCAAGATTATTTTGAAGACAGGTAAATCATAATTTATGGCAAGCAACTGTGTTCCAGCTGGTCCATCCATCAGCGTTTCTAATGGCAAGCAAAGATAAAGAAATTTCAACAGGTGACCTCGTAGATTTTATGAATATGAGAACTAGAGTTAAATCACTCATAATAATGACTCCCAACAAAGTGAAGTGACATGCTCCATTTTTTCTGCCAACAATTTGTCTACCACTTTTTTTCGAAAGAAAGCTATTTAACAGATTTTTATGATACTTCATAGGAACAATCTTTTGGGTGGAGTAAAACTGCCATTGGCTATTCCTTTGTTGAAAATGCACATGGCTGGGAAAAAATGATTTTCGCGGTTGGGGTTCATTAAAAGGACACTTTTTTAGAAATGGTGTCACATTTTGGTTTAAACTTGTTAATGATATATTAATCTGACTTGCATATATATAATGACCATCCAGTTAAACATTATCAACATCAACAACAACAGACCCAACTACTGGAGACAAAATATTCCTGTATCTGGTAGAGTGAAGAGTTGAGTTTTACGATAGAGTACTTTGTAAACAAAATCGCTGTAGTTGAAGTTCATCTACAAAGATTTCTGTTTTGTTCTATTGCTATCTGTAGTTTATGGTTTAAATTGCTTGATTTTGAAGGAAAAAGGTTTTTGTTTTAATTTCTTAGATTATGAAGGTGTATTGACTAGTGGATGCATCGCCGATAAATCTACACTTAATAAGGCGGAGTTTATCGTATCTTGTGGAGAAGATATATTAACAGTAGATAAAGACGGTAGCCTTTTTATTAACAGAGACACTGAAAAGTCGTGTGTACAGAAATTGTTAACAGATGACAGACTCAAAGACATCAAATGTATGAATGGTACAGAGAAAAAACTTCATGTAGTAAAAGGTAAAAATGTTATTTCTCAGAATAGGGCTTTACCACTACGGTAGCTTAGTTGGTAGAGTGCTTGCTTTGTAGGTGTATGTATGAAGTCGGGGTTCTAATCCTGGCCTAGGTCTGACCAAGACTTGAAAATAGGTAGTGATCGTTCTTTTACCAAGCACTCTCAGCATTTAGAAATGAAATTCACAGGGTCCTTCAAAAGAGACCTTAAAAACTGATTTTCTGTGTCATGACAGGCATGGTACATTAAAGAACCCTCCCTTCACATTGCCCTGAATGCACTGCAATGGTAAAAATTTCGTCACCTATAGCTGTTGATGTCTCGATATATTAGTGAGTGAAGTATCCTTGATATAAAACCCTGTTCAATCAATCAATCAATCAATCAATCAATCAATCAATCAATCAATCAATCAATCAATCAATCAATCAATCAAGCAAGCAAGCAATCAAACAAGCAAGCAGAATGAGGCTTACACTTAAAATGATATAATTGTGTGGCGGGCCTCATCAGATGGCCGATAAGCTCCATTAATAGAGCTAGTATCGGTAAGGCCCTGGGTTCGAGTCCAGGTTTGGCCCCTGCAGTTTTCTCTTTCCTCTTACATTTTGGGGGCTCATCTGTCCCAGGGAAGTGGCCCACCAACAGGTTTATCTAAGGGTGAAACCTGATGGTTTTTATTAAACTCTTTTGAATAAGAAAAACAAAAAAGAAGGGAGGTATGCAGCAGGCTGGACTTGGCAGGTGACCCATTAGCTCAAACGGTATAATATCTCACTAGTATTGGAAAGGTCCTGGTTTTAAGTCTCAGTTTGGCTGCTACAATTTTCTTTAACAATATTGTTCTGTTTTTTTCAGGTGATGGCAGTTTATTATGTGTAAATGTTACAGATAACAGAGACAATCCAGAGAGGGTAGATATTGAGAATGTATCCATCGGAGTGCCAGTTACTCAGATTAGCTGTGGTAAAGAACATGTATTGATATTGGATTGTAATGGATCTGTGTACAGTTACGGTGGTGGCAGGTAAAAATCTTTTTAATGCACCTGTTTCTAGAAACAGGACATATTATATAAAGCTTTGTTTGTATGTCTGTCCATGTGAGATTGTCCTGTCCAGACTACTCCTCCAACACCACTGAACATATTTTTACTAAACTTGCCTAAAACTACTACTGAATAAACATATAGTTTCCCCTGGTGAAAAAATGATTAAAATTTCCCAATTCGACTACCAAAATTCCCACAACAACAGTGATATACTAGCAAATTTAATTTAGTTGTCTTTACCCACAAAATGTTAGGTATTGTAACAATTTTACATCTTTGTATGAAGGACCCTAGCTATTGCAAGCATGTCGCAATGCAGTTTTACTGTATTTCAGAACTTCAACTTTTTCCAAAATTAAAAAGCAGAAGATAGTTTTTAAAGAAAATGAAACAGAAACACTGTCTTGGTTTACATGATTACCAGGATATGACATTGTGTCTGTTTGAAAATGAGGGGACTTATCATGTTTGTTTTTGTTAACGGGTGTAAAAATTATTTTCAGTACTTATTACATGTACATGTATTATTATGATTCCCCACCACCGAAGGTGGGGAATCATATTGTTTTCGTTCTGTTTCTTCTTATTATTATTATTTTTATTATTCTTATTATTCTTTTTCTCTCAAGACCATATGCTGACGCATATCTCGGGAACGGCTTGATGGATTTAGATGAAATTTGCTACCAATAATCTGTTGTCTGTGTAGATAATCAAGACGCATTCATTTTCGTTATCTTGAAGATGGGTGGGTGGGTGTAAATAAATACGTAGTTAAATACCCGGGGAAACCAATTCTGAATGGACGTAAGCTGGTTACGACACCTTAATTATACCAAGTCAATGCTTTCACCTATGAGTTAATCCGATTAGTGACCGTTAAAAACTTGGCGATTTTTAAAACCACAGCTTGTCACGTCACACGCCTGTACTTAAAACCTTACACAATGAGATGAATGGTGTATACAATTTGCCTTGATAGATCAAATGGCTTGGGGGTTTTCTGTTAATCACTGACTGTGGAAGTAGAAGACTGCCCATTTTTTTAAGTTTATACCAATGAAATGTCTCCTTTTACTGACTGACACTTTCCTAATGACCGGTATGTCGAGTACAAAAATTTGTAGTTTTAGTCGGAAATGAATCTTCCGAGTAAGCCGCCACTCTGTTACTATTAACACTTTTCAAATAAGAGATGGACAATTATTTCAGGTATTGTTCAAGTTTAAGATAAAATATTTTTGTGTCTTTTTTATTCGATTTAAACATTGGAATTATCGTAATTTGGACTGAAAGTTCACTTCGATTTAAACATGGAAATTTTCGTAATATTTCGTAATTTGGACTGAAAATTCGCTTCAAATTCAGCATATCGAATTAACTAACAAATTTACATAGAAATACATAGCGATCTGACGGGACCATTTGTATCATTTCGATTTAAGTGAAATTTTGATTCAACCGATTTCGAATTAACGAGAGTCGACATTATTTCTTTTGCATCAAAAACACCTAAATAATCTATAGAGCAATGAAGATCTGAGTCTTTTAGATGCTGGAAATAACAATATGAGATTTTTCCGTATAATACACCTAAACTAATATGTACCTCAACGTGTTGAAAAGTACGTTTTTTTTTCAATAGAGGGGGTCTTTTAAATCGGACTATATATACAGCGTCGATCTATTTCAACACACTATACACAGAGTTAACATACATGCTTCATATAAAAATGTCCGTCTTTTACTATTTTGACTGAGTAATGTGTTGTTATGATCATGAACCTCAAACATATAGGAATAACCGATATAAGTCGCGTAATTAAAATACAAACAGATGGCCTCCTATGATGTGTATTGCGCATTGAATCACGATTATTAATCAATAAACTTTTTAGAAAAATATTAAATAAACATCACAAAGAGTAACTTTTATTATATTTTATTTTGGATTTTACAATAATTCCGAGTCCATCGGTGTTTATACTGTCTGACGACATCGGGAGGGCACCTAGGTATATCCTCAGGCAGTGTCGACACGCTCCAATATTACTTGGATCTACCTGCCCATCATTAGAAGGTCTTACATTCGCACCTAAGACAATGATCTTAATCAACTCAGTCGTTAATTACTGTGTTTATTCAGTGACACTCGCCAATCCATCACTGGCTTCAATGTGTTATCACCTGTTAATTACTGGTGACCAAGATACCGGTGAACTTTGAAAACTTGTGGCCAGAAAAATCGCAAAGCGCCGTGTTTTGTTGCAAGTTAAAAAAAAAAAAAACGCAGTTAACGATGCCCAGCGCAAACCCTCTTATACGTGTTCATTAATTGTAACACGCGGCGACGCCAAATCAGAGGCCTGAGAGGGGTTCTACGAGTTTTCTTATTCAATAAAATTCATTGAAAACGTCACTTCCTATGCCGAGAAGGACTTCCAATGTACGATTTTTCTCAACCGAAAACTTTAATTCAAATCTACTTCAAAGAAATTTTAAAAAGCAATCAAGGTATGATTTTTTTAGTTTACCAGGTCGGCGCGGTACAAATGTACTTTATACACAACTGCCTTTAAAATGTAATTGTTCATCAAGGCAATATATACACAACATTAAAAACGCATGTGACGTGAAAAAGATTTACCCTTTTTGGCGACACAGTAATGAAATTGGCAACAAAATTTTACAACTGGCGATTTCCTTGACGACAGACAACCCAGTGCTAACCCTGCTAGGGTCTTTTCACCAGATGTATGCCATAAATTATTTATGGATGGTGGGGAATCATACGTAACTGGTATCCCAGTTACATTCTCTAGTTATTATTTGTTGTTTTATTATGATATTATTATCATTAGATATTAATTTAATTGAAGTATTATTGCTATGTATGTTAATGTAATATTTTTATCTTAATATTTAACAAAAGTATAAAAAGAAAGCAAATATAATTATGCATGTATAAATATTTTTCTTTTCTCTAGTCGAGGTCAGCTTGGTCATGGTTCACTAGAGGACAGAGATACACCGACTAACATTGACCAGTTATTGGGTGTTAAAATGATTAAAGTTGCTGCTGGTGGATGGCACTCTATTTGTATTTCTGGTAAGAACGGAGTCAGTATAATTTTGTTACATTTTTTGAAAACTACCTTCTGCCTTTAAGATTAGGAAAATTGAAGTTCTGAGATCTAGCAAACTGCAAAATGATCTGCTGGCAACCAGAAGTATTTTCATTGCAAAAACACTATATTGTGGCACTATCTGATATTTTGTGGGTAAGGACAACTAGATTTATTTTTTTCAGTGCATCACTGTTGGTTCACAAAATCACTGGGAGTGGAGTGGAATAATGGAGTTTTTTATGTGCTGGTCAATATTTTTTCATTTGTATCAGGGCAGTCAGATCTGGGATGGTGGAGAAAACCAGAGTGCCCAGAATAAACCACCGCCCTTCGGCAAGCCAACTGACAACCTTTTTAACATTAGCATCTGTCCTAGTAGAGTTGTAATGGAGTGGATTAATGGAGATTTATGTTACTGTCAAGATGTTTTCATATATATCGGGCAGTCAGATCTGGGATGGTGGAGAAAACCAGAGTGCCCAGAATAAACCCTTCTGAGCCAACTGACAAACTTTTTAACATTAGCATCTGTCCTGAGTAGAACTCTAGCCTTAATGATGACTGATGAGAGGTGCTGTGATTCGTAATCACACACTTTAGACCCCTTGGCCACCGAGACCTCCTCAGGTTAAGAAGCTTTGGAAGCCTTAATGGCCATATTGTCTAAATTGATGGTTTATTAGTCATAATATTTACATTTATGGTGTTTGATTGTATTAAACTCTGTTTTAGACCAAATGAAGTTATAGGGCTATAATTACATTTGCTAATGTGACGTCACTCATTTCTTTCTGACACCTATGCTCGTGATGTCATTGATAGGCTGTTCCATGAATTGAAATTGCATGTCGTACACGACAGTGTTTTAAATTTATTTCAGGATTCAAAAACAAAAATAAGATTTTCAAAAATGCGAAATGTAAATATGACCATTGAACTGTCTAGAAATGGAGTTTATAGTGCTATAACTTCCATTGCCGTGCAAAGCAAACTAGTCATAACGTGCTAGTGCGCGTTATTCGGTTTGCTTTGCACGGCAATGGAAGTTATAGCACTATAAATGCCATTTCTAGACAGTTCAATGGTTAAGTATCTTTTACTATCTTTTACTGTAGTCACTGTGTTTCTGACAGTGAATTATGCAAATTTTTCATAGGAAATCCAATTAACTAAAATAATTGATATTGTTTGACACTGTGACACTAAGTGTAGGCTTATATTTTAATAAAGCATATCTTAGTTTCAGTCCACTTACCAGAGGTGATTTGCTAGTTTCAGTCCACTTAACAGAGGTGATTGGCTTTCTTAGAACTCAAAGTATGTGCAATTTGCTGGTTGGTAAAAATATTATTTCAATTGTTTTCATAATTTATATTAAGTTGTCATTTCTTGAATGGTAGAAGAAATTAGTACTGGTTGTTTTTTATTGTTGTTGAACATGTCTCGGTTATGTAGACAAGGTTTAGTGTTCTTTTGATTACCGGTACTCGTGTTTGTATGGTCAGTGTTCTTTGTATGCTTTGGTTCTTATTTCAGCACAAATTTTCTATATTTCATCTAAGAAAACTAATCAAAATTTTTATTTAAATATAATTTCTATTTTAGAGGATGGTGATGTTTATGTTTGGGGATGGAATGAAAGTGGACAGCTCGGATTACCATGTCAGAATTGTAAAACAAATATACCTACTTCTGAAGAAAATGTACTTACTGAAAAACACCAGTCAGGATCAGCTGAAAAGTGTAACTTATACAATGATATCAGCATTAGTGATTTAGAATCAAGGGACATGATGTCACCACAGTGTGGTGGTTTTACAAAAACTGAAGACAAGAGTGTGCATGGAACAGATCAGTCTGATGGCACATGTCATCATCAGTCAGATGCTTGTATAGGACAAAAATGTCAAGATTGTAAGAATGTTTTAAAGAGTAAAATATTAAGACAAGACATTGAAGCAGTTCAGGTACAGAGTATTCCATGTGTTTTGGATCTTGTAGATGATATTATAGTTAAAGATGTAAGCTGTGGATCAAGACATACTGCTTTTGTAACAGGTAATCTTTTGACCATTAATATGACTGACAGTATGACCGTTAAGAAAGTGCAGCAGACCACTGTGGCAGACGTTTTTATTCTGATTTTAGCATTGGCCTAATGCAGATTATGTACTACAGTAGGCCAAACCATTTGGGGCCCTAATTTATTTTTATACACTAGTCAATATTGACAGGACGTATCATGTTATGGCACTGTCCATTCTGGTGGGTGGGCGTCCGGCTGTCTGTTTACAATTTGGTTTCTGTGTATTTAAAGACACACTATTTGTCCAATTGACCTGAAACTCTTTGGGGCCCTAATTTATTTTTATACACCCGTCAATATTGACAGGACATATCATGTTACGGCGCTGTCCATTCTGGTAGGTGGGCGTCCGGCTGTCTGTTTACAATTTGGTTTCCGTGTATTTAAAGACACACTATTTGAGCAATTGATCTCAAACTGGGTCAACTTATTCCCAGTGACAAGACAATGCATGGGATTGCAAATCAGGTTACTAGGTCAAAGGTCATGGTCACTGTTGCTGTAAATAGAAATTCAGTTTCCATGTACTTAAACACACACTATTTGTCCAATTGATTTCAAACCTTTTCTACTTATTCCTTGTGATAAGACAATGCAAATCAGCCCACTAGGTCAAAGGTAAATCTGCACATCAAAGTCAAATAAAGGCCGGTAAAGTCAGAACCTACACAGGTACCCCTGTATACACTTAACAATTATTTCCGTGATGAGAAAGTGTGGAAGACTACCGGTAATACGCTTAATGCCTATGTGATAAAAAACAAGTTTAGAGAGAGAGAGAGAGAGAGAGAGTAGATGATGATGTTAAACTTATTTGCTTTACAGTTTATACATCTTATTATTTTATTAAAACTGAATTAACTGAATACAGATTTAGATGATCAAAACTTAATTTCTTTAATTCCTTTTAACAGGGATGTAATAACAAATGAAGACTTTCATGCAATTTAGACTCGCCCACATTTATAAACATTCCAAAATTACTAGCAGACTGTAATAGTTTTTGTTCCCAACAAAGTTTCATAGTCATCCCTTGTTTTTGAAATTTTGATGTCGGGCTGGCTGAAATATGATGTCATGTAATACATGTATGTTGCAACAAATGTATTATATTTTTAACCATGGATACACAAGTGATATAACACATGTATAATACGATTTTTAATATATGCCTTTATTGGATTTTAGGCCAATTATACAGTAAATTGTTTTTTTTTATCTTTCAGAAGATGGAATACTCCTTACCTGTGGCTGGAATGGTTACAGACAGTTAGGACACGGTGACAAGACAACCAGACCATATTTACAGACTGTAGATTATTTAATTCAGAATAGTTATTTTGTTCATAATGTTCACTGTGGTAGCTGGAGTACTGTAGTGACTTGTAGTAGTAGTCCGAGTGATAAAGATAAATTGTCATAATAATTTTTTTTGTCAAAGTTAGCGTTTTGTCCCCTGATGATTAGTGAGAGTGAATGGGATTACTAGTGTATGACTTACAGTAAAACACGAATATAACGAACATGCTTACAAATACATGGATAATATGCAGTTACATATTTGGCCTGACCAATTCTCTATACAAGTCTATTTATAGCAATATAAGGTAGTCGCTTCATAAAGAAATTTAAAAAAGGGGAGTCACCAGGGCTTCGTTATAAACATGTTTTACTGTAGATTAGATGGTTTAAATTTTTATACGTCTGTGTAAATGGATGTATTATGGTATGGTGTTGTCTGTCTGTCCGTTAACATTTTTCTTGTCCAGTCCATATCTGTCAATGTGGTGAAGATAGCGAGTGGCATATAAAATTCAGATCCAGAGTATGGAAGGTGAAGGTCACAGGTTGAGTTCAAAGGTCAACCTCTCTTTTCCTTGTTTGGTCCATATCTTTTCAGTGGATCAGAATATTGAGATGAAACTTATACCAAACATGTATTACGGTAAAGCTGTGCGTTGCATATAAAATTCAGGTCCCAGTATTGAAGGTCAAGGTCAGAGGTAGTCAGTTTAGGATGGTGAAGGAAACCAGGTACACTGAAAAAGCCACTGACCTTTGGCAGTTACCCAAGCCCCACATTAAGGTACAATATGGTTCACTGGTTATTGTCATAACTTAACATTGAAAATTTTTTCTGACTTTTGAAGTCAAGAGGTTGTGAGGTAAATCTTCAAATTTTGGAATTTTCATCTCTTATCCACAGTGCAGCAGTAACAACATGTTAACAGAATCTTGGACCAGACTTAGATCTGGTAATGTGTTAAAGTTATGCTGGAGACCATTGTGGAATATGATAAGCAAATTCAGTGGATTAGTATCCCACACCAGCAGGTACTTTTTGTGATTTGCAGTAATGATTAAAGGGCCATAACTCCCAGAAAAATGAACAAACCAACTTATGTTAATGATTTACAAATCTATATCAATGCTGATGATATGCACCAAGTTTAATAAAGTAGTGCTTCATAGTTTTTGAGGATTACTCCGGACAAGAAGTGACTGGGTGGAAGAAAAGACAGAAGTTTTAATGTAATATCCCCTATTTCTTTCAAAGACAGTGGATAAAGATATGGAGCACAGAATAAAACCTTACTACTGGAATATACTGTAAACGTATTTATTTTCACGATGTACTAATTTTCGCTTATTTCGCGGTGGTTTGTTTTCCGCAAAAATTAATACCAAGCGAAAATTATATATTGCTTATTGTTTCAAGTGAATATTTCAAAAACGTGAAAATTTAACTACGAGGATACGTCTTTATTTCCTATAACGCGAAAATAAGTACACACGAAATTAAATACGTTTACAGTATTAAAATAAACAAAAACAGATGAGTAAAATATCAAATATCATTTATTACAAATCATTTTATTTTGTATATATATTTCTTTATCAGATGTTAAAATATATATAATAAGTTTGACATACGGTACATAAAATTGTTAGGAGATGATGACATTTTGATATTACAAATATTGATATAATAAAAATAAAGAAAATAAACGAGAAATGTGAGCAAAATATAAAGCGATTAAAAAACAAACTGCAATAAATTGCTGCCTATTTAGGAAGAAACATTAATACACATATATCCTGTATTTACACATACCACAGTGTAGTAGAGATGTAATCGTGGACAAAAATAGTATCGCGATATCACCAAACATTTATGATATCATCACGATATTAACAGATAAATATACTCAAAAGATGGGCTTAGTTTTCACTGGACTGCAATAAAGTCAAACATAAAAAAAATATAACAAGATACGAAATTGCAAATTTTATCAAAGTTATTAATTCATGGCAAACCACGTGTTTAATTTGCTTAATCACGATCAATACACAAGTGATGCATTGATTTTTGTTGTAAAAAATAGTGTTCTAGGATATGGTGATATAAGTTTTCTTCCACGATATCGCCATCTGCAAATCCTCTGTGATGATAATCGTGATGGCGATATATAATAACATCTCTAGTGTAGCATACTGCCTTCAAGTTCGGTAAGTATTTTTGTATGGTAACCTAGTGAAAGAAACAAATACTGGGTAACCATAGAAACCCAAAAGTACCACTTCATTTTGTAAAAAAAAGCTTTAAAATTAGAAGAGGCAAATGCCACTAGATAGCTTATCTAGATCATTTCATAGAGGCTGTTTCATTAAAAAAAACAACTTAAGATTGAATGCTGATGCAGGCATGAGGGTATGACAACAGGTATTTTGCATGTTGCACAGGTGAGCTAAACTGATTTAAATCTTTTATTGTAGTATATTGTTTTATCCCTATTATTTAAAAAAAATGGTGCTATTGTCATGGTTACAGTTTTCAATTGATAGTCAAACAATTCATTTCACAAACATAAATACATGCATATAAAATTTATTACTTTAAAGCAAGTCTACTCAAAATAATTTCCTTAACTAAACCGCAGTAGATATTGAAAAATACTGAAACAAGTATTTGGGACATCATCTTGGCTCTTAGAATAGATGTCATTGTTACAAAGACAGCAAGTCTATATACATGTATAATTTCTGGAACATTTTTGTTGTCGTGGTTACTATTTTTCATTTAACACAACATGTATTTAACCAAAGAATAAAAAGGCAGTTTTGTTTATGGAACTGGCAAATGGTATATTGAGGACCACTCCAGTTTATGGAACTGGCAAATAGTATATTGAGGACCAATCCGGAATTCCAGTTTATGGAACTGATAAATGGTATATTCAGGACCAATCCAGTTTATGGAACTGGCAAATGGTACATTGAGGACCAATCCAGTTTATGGAACTGGCAAATGGTACATTGAGAACCAATCTAGTTTATGGAACTGGCAAATGGTATTTAAAGGACCAATTTTGACTTCTAATATAAGGACATGTGGCTAATTAATTTGTGGAAATTTAGGATACATTATGATATATATATAAGCTATATGAAAAATAAGCAAATACAGTAATAAATTTTTTGATACGACATCAAAAATGAGGACATAACATATTCAACATTAAAACATGCCATTTGATTGCCGTGCATATTATATACAGTAAAACCTTGCTATAATGCTTGTCACTTATCATCTCCCAATTCTCTAATTCTATGTTATGTTTTTACCATGATTCAATACAGAATCTCCTAGTAACACCAAAATCGGACGCTGAACAAAGTGACAACAAATCAAAGTTTTACTGTATATTGAAATGCTGTTTAAGTAACTTTGGAATTATTAAAATTGATAGTCAAGTTATAAAGTTTAATGAGAAGGGTAGATACACTTGTAATGTTTTAATCTTGCTATACAAAATACACAAAGAAAATGTTGTTGTACATGATACATATGTAACCACGGATACTTATGCTTGGCAGCATATTAGAAGATTGTAATATGATCTTTGAAAGCATGTTGATTAAAAATTTACAATAATTGATTTAATTTCCATGTGAAAAAATAAATTTTAAAATTCTAAAGATTTAATGTAAATCAAACGATTCCGTGTCACATTTTTAAAAAAAAAGACTAAACAAGTTTCAAAATCAGGTTCCTAAATTTGTGACAAAATTATGTAAACAAAATTTAAAATTTACCACTTTTGTCAAGCAAACAAAACTTTTATAATATTTAGTACCTGGTATTAACTTTGTCCTACTTTACAAAATGTTTGCAAACTAGGGGTATGTATAAAAAAAATTGAGCAAACTGAACTGACATAAAAATATAATTTGGTGAAAATTCATCAATCCACATCTTAAATATCACATTTTCTTGAATAAAATAAAAATTATAAAAAAATATACATAGTATCATGATCTTTGTATAAAAAAAAGTTTATAAGTACATGTACAAATAATGCAAATTCCCCCCCTCTTCCCCTTCATTCTCTTTCAATATATAATGCCCTATCTTGAATCATAAGCTGTTTAGTAACACTGATGCCAATTTATGTTTTTTCTTTCATTTTGCCTCAAAGTTGTGCTCTTTCTTAAGACATAAACTTGTAATGACAAAGACATTTTTTTTCATTCTGGTTTCAAATAATTGTCCAGATACATAGGATATTTTTTCATTCTGCTCTCAAATAATTGTCTAGATACATATATTTTCACTCTGCTTTAAAAATTTCAAATTGTTATAAATTTCTTCATTCTGCTTCAAAGTAATCATCTAAAGCCATTCTGGAGTCATAAAAAGCTATAGCACCAGTTGGGTATATACCAGACATGTTGGTCGGATCTTGATAACCCTGATTCCACTGTCCGCCTTTATGGTATGTGCCGATAGTTGAATAATCAGGATCTCTATGTACGCTGTGTGCCAGCTCTCGCGATGATCGTTTACCTTTTTCTCTACTTTTTTGTAGCTTGCGTTTTCTGTGAAAAATAAAATAAATATTGTTAATGTTGTTTAAAACAAGATATTTAATGTGGATATTTAATGTGTAGCTATAGAAAACAAATGACACAAGCAAATTAGCGTCGCCTTCTTTTGCCTCAGTTCATCCCTTTAATGCATTTAGCCCCACCTTCTATTATGTCCCAAACCAAAATCGGACTTGACAAGAGATTTACAGGTGATACTAGTTTACTGAAATGTAAACATTATTCTAGATGACCTATGGTACTTTATTATATACTAGCTCTGATCAGAGTAGAATGGATTGGGGTAATGGTATGGGGTAAATTCTTTCACTTATATTATTTCCAGGCAGTCAGCTCTAGGATGGTGCAGGGAACTGCAATACCTGGAGAAAATCACTTTTCTTAACAAGTGAACACAAAAATTTCTTGCACTAGGATCTGCCCTGTTCTTTTGCCAAGCATTCAGCATTCAGATATGAAAGTCACAGGGTCCATCGGAAGAGACCTTAGAAACTGATGTTGCATGCGATGGCAGGCGTGACACAATAAAGAACCCTCCCTGCAAATTTCCCTGAATGGACTGCAAGGTATCAGGTAAATTCGCCCCATGTCACCTCGGATATGCCTAATTAATTAACTGCACACAAATTATTTGTAAATATGTATTGTTTTTATTGCAATGCTTTTTTGTCGCACATTCATATCAAAAGTCCTTTGTAAGATTATGATATAATCATAACAGTGGGTATGGAAATAGAAAATACTTAAAGTTTATTGAAGAATAACATAAGGGTATTGATAGATTACATCGTTGAGAGAAATCATTAAAAACATCTTTTTCAACACACCAGGCGCTCCTTACGAAACAATTTCTCTGTTCCTGGTAACATCAAATTCATTGTTCTCTTAGATGCTTCTACTATGTCGGTATTTTATACATACAAATTATTTTGTCAAAAGCAACATTGACTATGTATACAATTCAATATAAAAGTTAAATCCATTATTAAATGGATGCACCGATATGTTTCATTTCTAAAGTATTATTATTTTTATTTGATTTTTTTATATAAACAAAGTAATAAAGAAAAATATTTTGTTATATGGTTATTGGTAAAAAATGGGGGCGATTTTGAAAGGGGGCGATTTTGACATGGGGCAAATTTATTAAAAGAGGGGACGAATTTACCCTGGGGCGAATTGACTTGAATTCGACTGCAAAAGTAAAAATTTCTGCAACTTTACCTATAACTTGTTATGTCTGGTTATAAATCAAATATTCTAGATTGGGATGTAAAACCCCATTAAATCAATCTTTCACTTCTTTTTAATACCTTATTTTAAGAAGAATTTGTTTCAGTTAATGATGACATCCCTATCTTACCTGATGACAAAAACAACCACTAATACTATGATGAGTATTAGCATGGCACCTGCCAAACCGGCTGTTACTATGACAACCGTCTGGGCATTCATTTCTTTAGCTTTAGTATTTATCTTTACTGTGGTTGTAGTACTTGCAGTTGTAGTGGCAGTTGGACATCCAGCAGCTGTAAAAAGAATAAATAAATTTTATTATTTTACTTAAACTTTGTTTTATGTTTTTTTTATCACTATTTTTTTTTTAAAATCACTATTTTACTACACCACTGCGGTAGCTCAGTTGGTAGAGTGCTCACTCCGTAAGTGGGAGGTCGTGGGTTCGATCCCCGGCCGGGTCTGACCCAAGACCTGAAAGTGGGTAGTGACTGTTCTTTTGCCAAGCACTCAGCATTACGAAATGAAAGTCATGGTTCTTTCGGATGGGAACTTAAAATAAACGAGGTCCTGTGTCACGGTGGGCTTGGCACACTAAAGAACCATGCTGTATAATGGCATCAGTGGAATGCACAGGAAAAATTTCTGCACCTTTGCCTATAGCTGGCGACGTCTCGATATAAGTGAAATATTCTTGACTGGGACGTTAAACACCATTACTCAACTCACTATTTTACTACAAGGGAGACAACTGACCCAAAACAGTCTTGTTTTTTAGGAAATAGGTATTACTCTTTTCTTTGGTATAATTCTGGTTCATTAAACATTGTTCAGAACCTATTTGCAAACATATTTTGAAAGTGAGGGGATAGCAATAGATATGAAGATCTCATGATCATTTATTTTCTATGTGTTATCAGAAAGATCTGTGACTTGCTTTTCACTACCACCACTCAATAAGAGCTTTAATTTGAATTTTTTTCAATTTATTAAAATTTTTCAAAAAAATGATAAATAAAAATCACTGAAATTTTGTTTTTATCTCTTATATATGAGAAAATTAGGATCCATTGTTTCTAAAGTGGATAGTAAGAAAAAACCACCAGAATTTCAATTTTTATCCATTGTATTTGCGTATATGTTTCACATATATAAAAGTTCTATTGCAGAAATAAATTTTAATTCGTAGTAGTTTAATACCTTGTAAACAAGATTTTGGGAGTGGCAATTTTCAAAAAGATTGTGAAGTTATTTTCTTATATTTATGATATAAATCATTGACATTTATGCTTACAATTTGCAAAATGTCAATTATTCAATATTACAAAGTACTGGTTTTCATTTCTTATCCATTGGGTTTTGTCACTGAATAAAACAGTGCCATTTATCCTTTTAGAGCATTTAGCCCTGCCATCTTTGACGTCATTTCATCCCTTCAACACAATTACCCTGTCTTTCTTTGATGTCACAATAAACAACACAAACCAAATTAAGACTGGACTAAAGGTTGATGGGTCATACTAGTTTACTGAAATGTTAACATTATTCTTGTCAATAAGCTTATGTAAGATAGAAAACAGCAATTGTAAATATAGTAAGGTAATATCTAGAATACCGAAGGATAATGTCCATGATGTTGTTGATCTCTGTGGGTTACAGCTATAACATGGGTCATTTGGATTTGGTGTATTGGCAGTATAACATACTGAGGAAATAAGACAGCCAGTGTTCTGCAAAATAAAAATAAAAATAGTGAAAAATACTAGCTAAATTAAAAATAAAAAATTTCTAGAAAATTTGAGAAAAAATGTGAAAAAGTTTGATTAGAAACACAATTCAAACAAGTTATAACTGAAATGGGATGTCATTTTTCAAAAGTGTTCTTCAAATGAACCCCTACAATCGGCATTATCCCAACCATGTGCATGATCAAAATATGATTAGCTAATGACACATTTACTACTTCACCCAAAGATTGTTCCTGTGAAGTTTAATAAAGATCTGCTTAATAGTACTGTAGATTGGGAAATTTTTCATGTCATCTAATTTTCGTGTGAACGCACTTTGATATTTATTTGCATCTTTTAATTTTCGCGTGATCGCGATTCTGTAGTTATAATTTTAATTACTGCTTACTTTTTGCGAAACTTTTATTTTCGTGACTCGTTTCACTCGCCAATTTACGTCAAAATAAAATGATTGCAAAAATTTCTCAATTTACAGTATTCAAGACAATTTGCAGACAAAATGTTTGAGGAAGAAATATTCAAAAATGTGTATGCATTCCTGTCATTTTGGGGACATAATAATTTTGATTTAACTAGTTAATATTAATACATACAAGAGATAAGTTTATGAGACACTGTGACCCAATTTTGTAAAGTAGGTCAAAGGTCATGTGGTTAGAAAATTATCAGAGGTTCAAAAACTAATTGAATTGTTATCAATACAGTAAAACCTTACTTTATCACCACCCATTGACGTATCGCCGACCATGGTTTTTATGTTCCGACACAGTACCAAAGCAGCATCATGGCAACTAATGATGTACTAGTGTCAGTGACGTCATCAAATGGCACAATTCAGGCAGAGATTTCATTCTTTTTGTGTAATTCAGGCTTGCCGGTCCTTTGTCGGAACATTGTGGGCGTGGCCAGCAATCCGTCAATTGTTCAGTCAAATTATGGTGTAATGAAGGGAATAGGGGATAAATGGAGGTTTATAAACAAAAACCTAGAAGTGATAGATTTTTGGACTTCAAATTAGTGGCAATAAGTGAGGTGACAAAGTTATTGAGTGGCATCACAATAAGGTTTTATTGTATTATTAAAATTGAGAATAACATTGTACCTTAGCTGCACAAGTTGCATTGGTTGAAGTGGTATCAGCAGCGCATGTGAAACAGTTAGAATTATAAATGACAAAAAGAGCCTCATTCAGACTAACAGCCGATCCATCATTACTTATCTTCACTGCGTAACTCTTCACTGCAGAAAATACGCAAATGACTTCTGATATACTCTTAAATATTGCAGGAACTGTCAAAGAACTCAAACGAGACTGGATTCCTGAACTTGACACCTTCAATGAATAAAATACAACATATAACATGTATCACAATCTTATTACTTCATCTGTAGGTCGTCTACAATCTGATGGCAGGTATACAGTGAGTCTATTCTAACATTAGGATAATTGTAACGAATAAAGCGTGAGCAGGCGTAATTATACACATACAGCGATATGCTACTTACACCGATATGCAGTATTTAAACCCTTGTGTGTTTATATAAACATGTGCACCTAGCCATCAGATCTTGGACACCTTTTTCTGTAAAATCTACTGTCTACTGTGAAATCATTAATTTTTATGGATCATTTTATGAGGTGGTTAATTTGTGGTTGGTTGTGAAATGTCTACCTTTAAGGTAAGTTTGTAATACATGTATATACTATTTTGTTGACATATATATTCTAGTCAGAGAATCAAAAGGATTAAACTGGGACACCACAAAAATTAAAATTTCACAGTGTTTCATGTTTCGTTTTATCTAGAGAAAATAGTATTTTTACAGCAGCCTGTTAATGACAGACAGAGAAGAGACACAGAATTGAACTGTTAAACACATCATTATAGTAAAGCTGAGTATTTTTCAGCTGAAATTTTGTTTCTATCTTGGAAAATATAATTTTCCCAAATTTTTTTATTTTTAGCCAAAATTTCACAAAATTCCTAGAAAATTTATTTTCAAGAACAAAAAATTTACATTTAATATTTGAAAGATTTATTCTGTTTGCAACCCCTGCGGTAGCTCAGCTGGTGGAGTGCTCGTTGGTGGGTTCAATCCCTGGCCGGGTCTGACCCAAGATATTGAAAGTGGGTAGTGACTGTTCTTTCGCCAAGCACTCGGCTTATCTAAATGAAAATCACGGTTCTTTTGGATGGGAACTTAAAATAAACAAGGTCACAAGTCAATCTGGGGTTGGCAGGCTAAAGAACCCTGCTGTATAATGCCATCAGCACAATGCACAGGACAAATTTCTGCACCTTTACCTATAGCTGGCAATGTCTCTATATAAGTGAAATATTCTTGACTGGGATGTTAAACACCATTACTCAACTCAACTTCAACCACTCTGCAAACTGTTTCCATATAATTTAGTATACTTACTGTAATTTCTGTCAGATGACAAGTTAGAGATGATTTGTTAGCGAAATTACTTCCATACACAGTCATATTACTACAGGTTTCTTTAGAGGTATCACAGACATCGTTACTATAATCCAGTAACACAGAGGGAGCCACTGAGACCTGTATAGAACAGCTAGGACCACTGTAGGCAGCATTACAAGTACAGATAGCTGTAAATAGAAATACAAGATCAGTCAGGACCACTGTAGGCAGTATTACAAGTACAGACAGCTGTAAATAGAAATACAAGATCAGTCAGGACCACTGTAGGCAATATTACAAGTACAGACAGCTGTAAATAGAAATACAAGATCAGTCAGGACCACTGTAGGCAGTATTACAAGTACAGACAGCTGTAAATAGAAATACAAGATCAGTCAGGACCACTGTAGGCAGCATTACAAGTACAGACAGCTGTAAATAGAAATACAAGATCAGTCAGGACCACTGTAGGCAGCATTACAAGTACAAATAGCTGTTAATAGAAATACAAGATCAGTCAGGACCACTGTAGGCAGTATTTCAAGTACAGACAGCTGTAAATAGAAATACAAGATCAGTTAGGACCAATGAAGGCAGTATTACAAGTACAAACAGCTGTAAATAGAAATACAAGATCAGTTAGGTCCACTGTAGGCAGTATTACAAGTACAGGCAGCTGTAAATAGAAATACAAGATCAACTACGACCACTGTAGGCAGTATTACAAGTACAGACAGCTGTAAATAGAAATACAAGATCAGTGAGGACCACTGTAGGCAGCATTACAAGTACAGACAGCTGTAAATAGAAATACAAGATCAGCTAGGACCACTGTAGGCAGCATTACAAGTACAGACAGCTGTAAATAGAAATACAAGATCAGTTAGGACCACTGTAGGCAGTATTACAAGTACAGACAGCTGTAAATAGAAATACAAGATCAGTCAGGACCACTGTAGGCAGCATTACAAGTACAGACAGCTGTAAATAGAAATACAAGATCAGTTAGGACCACTGTAGGCAGCATTACAAGTACAGACAGCTGTAAATAGAAATACAAGATCAGGTAGGACCACTGTAGGCAGCATTACAAGTACAGACAGCTGTAAATAGAAATACAAGATCAGGTAGGACCACTGTAGGCAGCATTACAAGTACAGACAGCTGTAAATAGAAATACAAGATCAGCTAGGACCACTGTAGGCAGCGTTACAAGTACAAATAGCTATAAATAGAAATACAAGATATAACAAGTAAATAAATTTCTAGTTTTTTTGTGATTTGCACTTATGTTCAAAGGTCAATAACTCCCATGAAAATGAACAAACCAACTCAGGTTAACAATGGGCATCTCTTACCAATGTTGATACTTTGCACAAAGATTCATGAAATAGAGCTTCATAGTTTCAAAGAATTTGCGCAGACAACAATTTCAGATCGATGGAACTTAAATTTAATTTCAAAAGGCTAGGGATAAAAAGATATGTTAAACTTTATCCAAGTAGTAAAATGTAAAAAATCATTTCAGTTCTCTTTCTTTTTAAGAATAATATGCTTGTGGAACAGCTTTCACAGACTACAGCCAGCATTCCAGACCTGGACACTTTCAGACAGCTTTTACAGACTACAGCCAGCATTCCAGACCTGGACACTTTCAGACAGCTTTTACAGACTACAGCCAGCATTCCAGACCTGGACACCTTCAGACAGCTTTTACAGACTACAGCCAGCATTCCAGACCTGGACACCTTCAGACAGCTTTCACAGACTACAGCTAGCATTCCAGACCTGGACACCTTCAGACAGCTTTTACAGACTACAGCCAGCATTCCAGACCTGGACACCTTCAGACAGCTTTTACAGACTACAGCTAGCATTCCAGACCTGGACACCTTCAGACAGCTTTTACAGACTACAGCCAGCATTCCAGACCTGGACACCTTCAGACAGCTTTCACAGACTACAGCTAGCATTCCAGACCTGGACACCTTCAGACAGCTTTTACAGACTACAGCTAGCATTCCAGACCTGGACACCTTCAGACAGCTTTTACAGACTACAGCTAGCATTCCAGACCTGGACACCTTCAGACAGCTTTTACAGACTACAGCCAGTATTCCAGACCTGGACACCTTCAGACAGCTTTTACAGACTACAGCCAGCATTCCAGACCTGGACACCTTCAGACAGCTTTTACAGACTACAGCCAGCATTCCAGACCTGGACACCTTCAGACAGCTTTCACAGACTACAGCTAGCATTCCAGACCTGGACACCTTCAGACAGCTTTTACAGACTACAGCTAGCATTCCAGACCTGGACACCTTCAGACAGCTTTTACAGACTACAGCTAGCATTCCAGACCTGGACACCTTCAGACAGCTTTCACAGACTACAGCTAGCATTCCAGACCTGGACACCTTCAGACAGCTTTTACAGACTACAGCTAGCATTCCAGACCTGGACACCTTCAGACAGCTTTTACAGACTACAGCTAGCATTCCAGACCTGGACACCTTCAGACAGCTTTCACAGACTACAGCTAGCATTCCAGACCTGGACACCTTCAGACAGCTTTTACAGACTACAGCTAGCATTCCAGACCTGGACACCTTCAGACAGCTTTCACAGACTACAGCTAGCATTCCAGACCTGGACACCTTCAGACAGCTTTTACAGACTACAGCTAGCATTCCAGACCTGGACACCTTCAGACAGCTTTTACAGACTACAGCTAGCATTCCAGACCTGGACACCTTCAGACAGCTTTTACAGACTACAGCTAGCATTCCAGACCTGGACACCTTCAGACAGCTTTCACAGACTACATCCAGCATTCCAGACCTGGACACCTTCAGACAGCTTTTACAGACTACAGCTAGCATTCCAGACCTGGACACCTTCAGACAGCTTTTACAGACTACAGCTAGCATTCCAGACCTGGACACCTTCAGACAACTTTTACAGACTACAGCTAGCATTCCAGACCTGGACACCTTCAGACAGCTTTTACAGACTACAGCCAGCATTCCAGACCTGGACACCTTCAGACAGCTTTCACAGACTACAGCTAGCATTCCAGACCTGGACACCTTCAGACAGCTTTTACAGACTACAGCTAGCATTCCAGACCTGGACACCTTCAGACAGCTTTTACAGACTACAGCTAGCATTCCAGACCTGGACACCTTCAGACAGCGTTCACAGACTACAGCTAGCATTCCAGACCTGGACACCTTCAGACAGCTTTTACAGACTACAGCTAGCATTCCAGACCTGGACACCTTCAGACAGCTTTACAGACTACAGCTAGCATTCCAGACCTGGACACCTTCAGACAGCTTTCACAGACTACAGCTAGCATTCCAGACCTGGACACCTTCAGACAGCTTTTACAGACTACAGCTAGCATTCCAGACCTTGACACCTTCAGACAGCTTTTACAGACTACAGCTAGCATTCCAGACCTGGACACCTTCAGACAGCGTTCACAGACTACAGCTAGCATTCCAGACCTGGACACCTTCAGACAGCTTTTACAGACTACAGCTAGCATTCCAGACCTGGACACCTTCAGACAGCTTTTACAGACTACAGCTAGCATTCCAGACCTGGACACCTTCAGACAGCTTTCACAGACTACAGCTAGCATTCCAGACCTGGACACCTTCAGACAGCTTTTACAGACTACAGCTAGCATTCCAGACCTTGACACCTTCAGACAGCTTTTACAGACTACAGCTAGCATTCCAGACCTGGACACCTTCAGACAGCTTTTACAGACTACAGCTAGCATTCCAGACCTGGACACCTTCAGACAGCTTTCACAGACTACAGCCAGCATTCCAGACCTGGACACCTTCAGACAGCTTTTACAGACTACAGCTAGCATTCCAGACCTGGACACCTTCAGACAGCTTTCACAGACTACATCCAGCATTCCAGACCTGGACACCTTCAGACAGCTTTTACAGACTACAGCTAGCATTCCAGACCTGGACACCTTCAGACAGCTTTTACAGACTACAGCTAGCATTCCAGACCTGGACACCTTCAGACAGCTTTTACAGACTACAGCTAGCATTCCAGACCTGGACACCTTCAGACAGCTTTTACAGACTACATCCAGCATTCCAGACCTGGACACCTTCAGACAGCTTTCACAGACTACAGCCAGCATTCCAGACCTGGACACTTTCAGACAGCTTTCACAGACTACATCCAGCATTCCAGACCTGGACACCTTCAGACAGCTTTTACAGACTACAGCTAGCATTCCAGACCTGGACACCTTCAGACAGCTTTCACAGACTACAGCTAGCATTCCAGACCTGGACACCTTCAGACAGCTTTCACAGACTACAGCTAGCATTCCAGACCTGGACACCTTCAGACAGCTTTTACAGACTACATCCAGCATTCCAGACCTGGACACCTTCAGACAGCTTTCACAGACTACAGCTAGCATTCCAGACCTGGACACCTTCAGACAGCTTTTACAGACTACATCCAGCATTCCAGACCTGGACACCTTCAGACAGCTTTCACAGACTACAGCTAGCATTCCAGACCTGGACACCTTCAGACAGCTTTTACAGACTACATCCAGCATTCCAGACCTGGACACCTTCAGACAGTCTCTTGGAAATGAAAGACTAAGATGACCCATCTTACACAACTTAAATGCTTTCAATTGTAAATACAGCTAGAGGAAACAGAAGAATTTAGAGACAACCAGTGATCTCAGGCAAATAAAGTGACACACTAGAATCTGTCATGATGGGATTGGAACCTAGATGTTGAGAGACAATATAGCATGTATTGGTTTACGGACACAGCACCCCTAAATGCCCAGGTTTGTGAATCCCACTTGGGACGGATCCTAAAGTAGTTTAAGAAATTCTGTCAGTTTTTTTTGCAGGTTTGATGGTTTTCTTTGGACATTGCCTGTTCCTAAGTCACCATTCGTGAACCGACTGCCTTAATATAAATAAAGAATCTTGGCTGGGGTATATAACTCTATTAATCAACTCCTTTTATATAGAGATTGTTACTACAGTGGATTAGACAATACCCTGTTAATAGTGTAAGTTTTCCATGAAGTGACCACCTCGATATAAGTAAAAAAAATCTTGACTGGGGTATATATTAGTAACTATATTAACCCATTACTCTTATATAGAGATGATCTCCATACCTTGATTACAGGTTCCTTGACCATTACAATCTTCCGGACATAGTTGGTTGGTTGTAGTTGCGGGCAGTGACGGAGCCGCAGCAGGATCAGTGGGCTGTGTCCAGGTATTTACATCACTGTTTACTTCATTTATACAAAGTTCTCGTAAACTGTTGATATGTTCATCAACCCAAGTAGTTACACCCGTCAGCTGTTGAATGAAATTGTGGAAAAAATAAGTAAATACATCAAAATGAATTGATAAAACTTTGTAAACTAACTTTTATTTGAGTTATTAACTTATCTTAACAAAACCATTTTGTGACCTTTAACTTTTGTGATATAGTCTATAAATGAATATTTGGTATATAAATAATACCATTTTTAAAAACAAGTTCAAAATGATCTAAACCTCTGTGATTATTTTCTCACAAAACATGTAAAACATCAATCGCAGGTGAATAAAAGTGGGTTTACAGTGTTGATTTAAAACACAACTACAGATTGTCTTAATAATTAACACTGTAGCTAAAAATTAAAATTGGTCAATATTTTTCAAATATTTAATTTTCATGCATTCTCAAAGAAACTGAACAACTTTCACAAATGACTTATATGCATACATGTATATATATTGTACCTTGATGTCAGCTACACAGCTCTCTATCTTAGACTGTATCAGTTCTTGTGAGATTGTCGTAGGACATGCCAGGACAGGTTTGGAATTACTTATCTCCTTCGTACACAAATCTCTAGCCTGGGCCTCCGTTAATGGATTGGTAGATGGCCATAATGTACTCTAAAATAATGTAAAAAGTCATTGAAAAACTTGTAAATATACACTTTACTCTAAAACAGTTACATTTAGTAACTCAAAGAGCATGGTATACTATGTTTTAATTTCAAGTTATCAAGAGTTCCAAATAACAAGAGGTTTTTAACTTCTTACCTAAGAAAAGCAAGCATCTAAGGGAAGGACAACTCCTACGGAAAACCACTGGTCCTCCGAGTCCAGGGGGTTATACTTCGGGCTAGCAACCCAGACATGTAAAAATTTCATGGCTACAGAGGCCGAAGCTGAGGAAAGGCCTTATGTGCTCCCAGCACAAAGAGGACTAAGTAAGGAAATTAGAAGTATTATAAAGATAACTTAAAAAGCAATATTTAAGGTGTTATGTTAAAGATTATATCAAACTTATGACATCTGCATTTAGTTTTGACAAAACGTTTATTCATAGTTCCAAAATTTACTAAATTTAAGTTAAGGAAAATCTTAGTTAAGGAATGATCGCAAAACCTTAGCCAGATTCTATAAATAAAGTCTGAATGAATCTTGGATTTTCAGGCTCCAAATGGGATAATGAGGCATTGTTTAACAATAAAAATTCTGTTTGTTTAGACATACACTAGAGGCCAGAAATAAATAAACAGTTTTAATAACTACTCCAGTATTTACTAGTAACAAAACAAAATCCTGAGTATTTATATGCCTGGCTGTTTTGTTACTTTGTACCAAAAAACTCATTTGATTCTGTTGTTTAATTGAAAATGTCAAAAAAAAAAAAAATATTTTTGACTTTGATTTCCTGTGTTCCACATGTATGAAGGTCCTTATTGAAACCAAAAAATCCCAGGTTAACATTACCAGATCCCAATGATTATTTATAAAATCTGAATTTAAATCACTTAAGGTAAAATATTTTCATAATTCAAAATATCCCTGCCCTAATGCACACATCCAATATACTCTATTAACCAGGGACAATTTGTTATGCTACAGTTGAGTGTTTTTCAGCTAAAATAGCTGTTTTTATCTTGAAAAATGCATTTTTCACAGATTTTTTTTATCCCCAAAATTAAAAAAAAAAATCCAATGAAACTGATTTTCAAGGAAAAGAATTTTATTGCATATTAATGTTACTTCATTTAGATCATAAGGTTAAAATATAAATTTTAAATGCAGGATAAACTTTTAATATTTCAATTCTATGAACAAAATTTGACAGGATGATTATGATGTAAACCTATTGGCAAATACTGCAAGACAACACTAACCAGAGGAAAAAAGAAGAAGAGGATGACCTTAGTCCACATGGAGGAGAACAATGGAAAAGGAAAGAAACACCTCTGGATGAAAACCAGAATACAGCCAAAGCAGAAGCGAAGGACAGACAAAAATGGAAAGATAGTGTTGCAGCCTTATGCCCCTTCTTGGTCAGGAGAGCATTAAGGTTAAGGTAAGGTTGGCAAATAAATTTTTTCACAGTTATTTTAATTGGCATTTACTTACTGTTGCAGCGTCAAAGTTCTCGTCATAGTTGAAGGCATTGACATCCGTTTGTCGTTTTCGTCTACTTTGCTGTTGAGTTTGAGAAGCTGCTTGTGCAGATTCAACTAACTCGTCTGTACGATCCACCCCTGTAATTAAACATTAGTTTGAACACCTGAATCATAAATGCACTTACTTAACCACTTGGCTATGTGTAGCAATATGGGATAAATATCTTGCTCAAGAACATACCATGAAGCCTAGCTAGGGGTTGTACACCTGAATCATGAGTCCACTGACTTTACCACTTGACTATGTGTAGCAATGTGAGCTCAAGGGCATAACATGAAACCTTGTTAAGGCTTGTACCTCCGAATCATAAGCCACTGACTTAATCACTTGGCTATGTGTAACAACATGGGATAAAATATCTTGCTCAAGAACATACCATGAAACCTTGTTAGGGTTTGTACCCCTGAATAATGAATCTACAGACTTAACCACTTGGCTATGTGTAGCAATGTGAGCTCAAGGACATACATAAACCTAGCTGGGGTTTGAACCCCTGTATCATAAGTTAGCCACGTGTCTCCACTAACTAACATACTAACCATTATCAGTCAATCTACAAGTATCAATATCATGGTAGAATCCACATGTCTTGGTGCCGTCATCGTAACAGGTACAATACATGGGGTATGTCATGCTTGATACAGTTCCAGTAAAACCATCTCTGTAATAGGAGTCCTGCCTAGCAACTCTGAAAGGAACAAATAAAACAGTATGATGAATCGTAAAACTGCATGAAGAACACATTTTCATGTAAACAACTGTATAATAAGGTACTGCACTAGTATAAATATATCTGTCATATAGATTCTCACATAAGATAATTAAGTTGAGTTATGTGGTTTTACATCCCAGTCAAGAATATTTCACTTATTTTGAGGCATCACCAGCTATAGGCAAAGGTGCAGAAATTTTGCCTTGATGGGACTATATGGTTTTACATTCCAGTCAAGAATATTTCACTTATTTCAAGATGTCACCAGCTATAAGCAAAGGTGTAGAAAGTTTGTCTGTGCAGTGCCCTGATGGCATTATACAACAGAGTTTTTTTTATCATGCTATGCCTACTGTGACACAGGACCTCATTTATTTGAAGTTCCTATTTGAAAGAACCATGAGTATTATATATTAATGCCCAGTACTTGGCGAAAGAACAGTCACTACCTAATTTTAAGTCTATGGTCAAACCTGGACAGAGTTTGAACCCACAACTTCCAACTTACAGGGCCAGCACTCTAACAACTGAGATACTGCAGTGGTCACATAAGTTATGGTATGCTGGATTATAAATGGAATGGAGTAATGGAGTCTTATGCTCAAGTCAAGATTCTTTCACTGAGGCAACTAATTCAGGGATAGTGGAAGAAACTAGAGTGCCCAAAGAAAGCAACAAACTGATAAATTATGATGGAGGGAATTTATCATGAAAAGATTCTGTATCAGATATCACATAAGTAGAGATATTGGTTTAAATGTCCTTTGATTATAGGTACAGATTCTCTCAACTGAATGTAAAATATTAGATAATAACAAGTAAGTTCAATGAATTAGAATCCCCTGCCAGCAGGTTCTTTTTTGGTGATTTGCAATTACGTTCAAAGGGCAATAACTCTCAGGAAAATGTGCAAATCAGTTTGGGAACTTGGTGAACTTGCACAGACAAGAATTTCGGATGGACGGGAGGAAATTCAAATCTGACATTTCCCTCTCTCTTCAAAAGGCGAGGGATAAATAGAGGATCTTGCATGAGTGTTTATGTAATATTGAATTTATTAAACGAGTTGAATAATTTTTTATGCAACGAGCCCAAGCCATAAAAAACGGGTTTTTCGTAGATTTAAAAATTGTCTTCTCATTATAAGAAAACAGCTGATTTACCGAAACACAACAAGTTCACATAAATGTGTACATGCGACAAAAAAATACTATTGATCTATAATATGCTGACTTACCTCCAAGACAAACTGAAGTCATTAGAACGAGGGAGATCCTGGCCAGCTACAGGGGCTGGTACAGTATAAACCTTAGAGTCTGCAGCTGTTAAATCATCCTCTTTCATACCATTGTAGTTTCCACATAAACCTGAAATAAAGCAGGCAATTTATTATCTTCTCAAGCAAGCCATTTATAAGATCCCATTGAGGGTGATATATTATCTCCCTTGGTAGGTGGTTCTTGATCAGCCAAGCAAGCCATTTATTTAGATCCCCTTTTGTGCGATATAATATTTCCCTTGGCAGGCATTTCATTGTCTCCCCCAGCAAACCATGTATTATTTCCTTTTGTATTTATCGATTTATTATCCCCTCCCCCCAAAAAAAACCCAAAAAACAAAAAAACAACACCCCACATGGGTCCCTCTTATGAGTTAATTGTTTTCTTTGAATTTATAGCCAGCTAGATTGACATCTGCAAGAGATATTTTTGGATTATAATATTTGGATATATGTCAACAGTGAAAAGCATTACTTATTAATTAACCAGTCCATCTTTAAATTACAATTTTAAATACAAAGTAAAAAACTTCGAAAATTGGCAAATTTAGTTAAATACATGAACTTTTACCATAGAAGTGAGGCCAGGTGCTCCGAAAGTGTAAGCACATCCTGAAAATAAATCTACATAATTCTGAAGTACTGTAGTTACATTTTTAATGTGAAAGATTTATTAACACGTAATTCAGCAATGACTCTCGGTTGCAAATTCATATATCATGCAAATGTTCCAAGAATCGCAAAAATTAAAAAGCCAAATTACAAAACATGCCTGCAATTGACTATAACTGTGAAGTTATATAAACATGACAAAACTTCTTAGGAAAGGGAGATAATTGTTTATGGATCATAAATTTTAATATTTACATGGATTGTGGTCACAAATTTACATATTTGCAAAATGACGCTTATGAGTCAACATACAAAATATGATACTCACAAATTCAAAGTAATATACAGTATATTTTACCTTTAGTTTTGTTAAAGTCATTGGCTGATGGATACACATGGACGTTAATGTAAGCATTCTTAGTTGTATCTTGTATCACCACTACTGTACCGGTCGGCAGTAACACCTGTAATTAACAAGTTTTATACAGGTAAACATGCAACAATGTATTAACATATCTCATAGAGTCTATAATCTGCATGTTTCTAAACTGTCCAACAACCAAGAATGGTATTTGTGTTGGTGAAATAACCATTAGGTTTTTAATTGTAAATGGGACCCAGTATTGGCCCTAAATTTGGCCAAGCAAGAGCAATGTATTTAACCAAAGGATGTAGCATTTTAAATATGTAAGGATTAGCTCTTACAGTTTTGTCATAAAGGACTGTCTACAGTTTTACATGGTAGTTTTGGCTATAACCTGATAACATGTTGTAAAGTGAACTCAATACTTGTATAAGTTACTTCAATTTTAGAAATTAGTGCTCACTAGTTAAGACCAAACTTGGGATCCATCCCATAACCTCCTACAAAAAGTTTCATGGCCGTCATACCTTGTACATTTTGCCCTGTTCCTCTTGATATATCCTGAACATTGGTGAGAGGTCAGTTTTCAAAAAGAAATTATTTCTAATTGGATAAGGTGCTTCAGTTTTGGAGATCAGTGGACACTTGTTCAGACGGAGGACATTATTACCGAATCTAACGAGGACACCACAGTTGCAGTTACCATCAAAACATCTACTGTACAACACACGGACCTAGAATAAAAGATAATGATTTCAATAATTTGTGAATTTCAAGGGGTCTATATTCCATAAGTTACAGCACATATCCAAAACACAATATTTTTATGAAATTTATGAACAATAAATAAATACATATTATATACACAGTGTGTATATACAACCCTCTGTATCAGGTTGAGTCCTTTTTTTAGTAGGCGTATCACTACGAGTCATGCTTGTGCGACGAGTAATAAATTGAATCAGCAGAGGACAACTTTATCAAATATTCCATGTAATGTCACATGTCACATGTCTCTCTTTTCAGATCCTTAGTTGGTGAGTTTTGAATAAAATTTCATTATTATATCTCATTTAAATAGCAGTTAATTAGTTGAGGCACCTGTATGCACAGGGAACAAAACATATATTTGCCATAAAAATTTGATTTCTCATAACATTACATAAAATTAGGAAAACTGGGAAGTTTTTATGTCAAATATTGCGAGAATTGTGATTTCAGGATATATGTTCACATTTAATTTAGCAGTGTCAGATGATGGTAAGTATAATTGCATGGACATTATATCAAAATAAAATATTTGCAAAGATTTTTTTATGTCTAGTTACACTTGTGAATTTTAACATGTGGTAATTTCTTGATTTATAATATTTAAATATATTATTACAGTCGAAATATACCCTCACGAAAAAGTTGTCTGAATTTTGTCTTGAAAGTTCCGAATTTACTTATTCAGAATTCATTTATTCTGAATTTATTTCAAAATTCATTTATTCTGAATTTATTAGGAATTTGTTTATTCTGTATTCAGAATTTATTTATTTTGAGTTTTTCTGAATTTTGTCTAAATGTCAGCATACATTGAATATTTTTACATTTTTAGAATAAAATGCATCACATTCAGATAAAATTCAGAATATTCAGATAAAATTCAGAATATTCAGATAAAATGCAGCATATTTGGATAAATTTCAGCATATTCAGATAAAATTCAGAATATTCAGATAAAAGCATTCAGAAATATTCAGACAATGATGTTTTCATTTTTTGTTATTACCTCTGCATTAATGTCCTGATGCCTATACATAACAAACTCTCCAAGTTTGAAGTTGTCATAAACACTGAAATAAGAAAAGTACAGCGGATTAATAGATGGAGTAATAAATGATGTTTTGTGCTGCAAGTCAAGATTCCTATACTTACATCGAGGTAGTAGGTTCAAAGATAAGGCAGGAAACCAGACTGCCCAGGGAAAATCACCAACCTTCAGTAAAGCTAACTGACAAACTGTCTCACACACAGATCTCTCCCTAGTTAGAATCTAACCTAGGTGGTGAGAATCACTGTGATCGGCAAGTGTGGGCTTTAGACCACTCTGCCACTGAGGTCCCCAGAATAAGAAAATAAAAAAAAGAAAATGTCTGAGCAAGAAAGAAATATAATGTATTAAAAAATGTACTGGCATGAAAAAGGTTAAACATGAAGATACAACTATGGTAATTCAATAATACAAAAAAGATTACCATAATTGTTTTTTATTGGAGGTGTTCATTTAGTCAGTCATTATATAATCTTCAAGTGTGTGATTATCACAGCATTAGACGAGACACCATCTAGACTTATAAGATGAGAGGATTTGTAAACAAACAGTATGTTTAAAAATATTTTTTATTACTTAAAATGTTTTGATTCTTAACAATGAACTGACTGTATGTACAATGTACATACAAAGCAGATGCCCTAGGAAAAACGATAACCTCAGTGGGTACCCTGATCAAGCAACTTTCCTGTCCAAAATTAACCAATTTCACTATCAAATGTACATCATAAGAATAAAGGCACACACATCAATGCTTTTCTTTGTTTCAAAGTCCATTGCAAGGTCAACCACAAACATACTTGACAGTATACATTTGTAAATCTGATGGATAGCTAAGAAATTTTGAATTAAGCATCTCACTCAATTTTAAGTCATACATGCGGCGCACCTGAGGGTTAAACCCAGAACCTATGTATCATGAGTCACCAGCCTTTATCAACTAAACACTTCAATAAACTTACACCACTGCAGTAGCTCAGTTGATACAGTGCTCGCTCCATAAGTGGGAGGTTGTTGGTTTGAACCCCAACCAGGTCTGATCCAAGACTTGAATGTGGGTAGTGACTTTAGTGACTTTTCTTTCACCAAGTACTCAGCATTAAGAAATGACAGTCACAATTCTTTCAGTTTGGAATTTTATTTGAACGAGGTCCCGTGTCAAAGATGGCATGTCACTTTATAGAACCCTGCTGCATAATGTCATCAGCTCAACGCACAGGCAAAGTTTCTGCACCTTTGTCTTTTATAAGATGGCAACATCTCGATATTAGTAAAATATTCTTGACTGGGACATCCTTACTCAAATTAACTCAATAAACTTACACTCCGTCAAATGTTTCTAAATGCGGGTCATTAACTGAGGTACAAGAACTTCCATTTAGATCTCTGTTCTTCACAGTAACCTACAAAAACAAACATTATATATTTCTATAATCAAACTTTTAATTTTTATTTTTTGGCAATTTTAATCACAAATATTTGCAAAAATTCAAATTGCAAAAATTTAAGTTCCCCTGTAGTTCACAATTTATCAGTTGAAGTAGACCCATAGTTTTGTGAAGTTTTAAGAAATACAAAATGCATTTAAAAAATAACCTGTAGGACAATGGGTATAAACTCACCATATTGGGTGATTCATTTCACAAACAATTAGACCAAATTTAAATATAGAAAACAGTATGATAATTAAAGAAGTTCAACAAGTCAAAATCATGGAAGGAATTACTGTAAACTATTTTATACTTAATTTTGTGTGTATTTATTTTCAAAGTATATAAAATTTAGACATAAACGCATAGTTTAATTTTCATGTGTTTTTAAATATGCATTGAAGCACTCAATAAGCATAATATAATTTTTGCTCTGTAATAATTAAATTTTAATACTATCCAGTGTTGTAAATTTTTTTTATCTATGATCCCATAGACAGAATTTTTTGACGTTATATTAGTTGACATCATATTGTGCAGAAAATGTTCATGCAAGGCTAGCTACTGGCGTTTGCCATTGGCAATCAGCTATTTTCCACTTTTAGATTAATGGCCATTTTTTGTTTTAATGCGCTGGTTTTTTTGTTTCATGTGTTTAATTTAAAGATTACATGAATGTTATGAATACTGAACTTATTTTTGAATTTAATTATAAGGAATGATTGTAATTTTGTTTTCTTTCTATGGGGTCATAAACTAAATTATTTGGTGTACGCGTATGCATAAACCGCAAATTTCAAAAATTTGACTGCTAATAATTTTAAATTTGTGGAAACCTAGATGATCAGTAAATATCCTATCTTAAGTGACTTAAAATTATTTAATTTAAAGACAGAGCACTCCTGCTTATAGAGTTGGCCAGCATACCACATGATCAATACCCCTTAATGTTTGAGGGAAACTTGTTAGAAAAGGTTTATGTCAAAATACCCTGGAGTAACATCATTTTTAAAGGAAAACATTAACTGAAACGATTCCACCTCAATGGAATTGACTTTCACTGGCCATGCCTTTTATGTTAGGACACTGGCCGCTACATGGTACCAAAGCAGTGTCATGGCAACTAATGAAGTACTAGTGTCAGTGACACGATTAAATGGCACAGTTCAGGCAGAGTTTTCATTCTTTTTGTGAGTAATTCAAGCATGTCAAGCCTTTGTCAGAACATTGTGGGCGTGGCCAGCAATCTGTCAACTGATTGTTCTGCAGTGATCTTATAGGGTATCAAGTGATACATAGGCGAACTGCATTTATAGTAGCAAATTTGTTCAACCTATGAACCCTAAAATAGCAAACAGACTTACCTCAATCTTTTTCAGTGACCTGTCTAACCTGTTTGTTCCCACCACATCTACTGCAACAATACTGACGGTTCTATTTCTATCTTCAAAGTATTTCCTATCAACAACAGCTTTCAATAAGAGTTGTTTACTCTTAGTCTGGCTATCCATGGCAACACCACAGGTTGCAGTTGCTACTGAAGTGGCATCTGAACCTACAACTAGAGCTCTGATAATGCTTCCAGCAGTGTCCGCACATCTCTCAGGTCTGCTCGGTTTAACAATCTGTACATCAAACTGGAGCTGACATACTTGTTTGTACTTAAGACCACAGTAGTATGATAGTCCCTGGGATATGGTGATTGGGATTGGTGTTGCTGGCTCTCCTTCTATCAATATGATATAGTCATCCACTGATACCTAGAATATATAGTAATAATTCAATTTTCGTTTGTTTCAAGCATTTTGATTGGTCAGATCTTTTGTGTTATTTTTCCATGACAGCATTGGCTCCTCTCCAACTTTCATTGCCGGAACTACTCTTCTGTCCTACATCCAATGTTTACATTGTTGACACATTACACATAAGTTGTAAAAGTATCATATACATGTATATATTTGTTGTTTTTAAAAAAAAAATATATATATAAATTGAATTATAAGAAATGAAGTTAGATTTTCTTTTTGTTATGGAAGTATGTAAGAATTGGACATTGCACATGTAACATAATTCGCTACCCGAATTATTCAGTGTGCAAAATGTCCATACTTCCATAACAAAAAGAAAATTTAACTTCATTTCTTTAACAAATTAAGCTTAATCTTAAGACAATATCAGATCCACAACTAGAACGGTCTTTTGAGAGTCCTTTAAAGAGATGTTTAAAGAGATGTTAAATAGAAGGGTGTTTTATGCATGTCAAGCCTTCAGTTTTGCTAAGATTTTCTTTAACATATATCTGGCAACTTTTGAGGCTAGATTCAGGCTAATCTTACACATGTTGACTGAACCTAAACTTCAAAGCTGTAATGTGTTCTGTATACAGTCTAACTTGCCTTAAAGGCCACCTGCTTATAAAGGCCAGTAGAATTATACCCCAATCGTTCTTTATTCATATTATTTGAACCTGTATATAAAGGCTAGTCAAACCTTCAAATAAAGGCCACTTTTACTGGTTTCCTTGGGTGGTCTTTATAGACAGGTTTGACTGTAGACTGGTAGACTGTTTGGCTTGTTGGTTAGAATGATGTTTGTTTTATGTCAAAGTCAGGCCACTCTTATCAAGGTTCTCTGCTCTGGAATAATGGAGCAAACTGGTATACCCAGAGAAAACCAAAAACTGAAAGAGAACTTCTGCACCTATAGACAGTGAGAGATCTAAATAGAGTAAATATATAAATTGACCACAAAACTGATATTTGTATAAATGTGGTATTAGAGTGTTATAGCCAGGATTTTTCAAATAGGACAATTTTTTAAAACTTTCCTCTAAAACACCATATCATCAATACTTATGCATTTAAGTAATGTTAAATAATGCCAGCTAAGTTCTTAACAATGGGGTATTTTGGCAAAACAAGGGATCCATGGCCCCTTCAAGAATGAACACTTCCAATGCTATTATATGCTGTTTTACTGTAGAAGATGCTAACTCACTAATTTATTAACAAGCAAGTTAACTTTTTCATTTTATTTTTTAAAATTCACTTACAAAATATAATGAAAAAGTTATATGCATTCACAAAATTTTAATGCAAAAATATAATTTGGGGAATTAAACAGACATGAATTGTGGTAGTGTAAATCTCATGGATAATTTTGTGCACTATGATAGTATTTAATTTGGTGATGGATTTGAACTAACACTACTGCATCATTGTGAAAATGGCTAAAATTAATACATCGCTAAACTTGATGTTTACAAAATATGCTATTCTTACTTTGCTCAGTCTGTTTCAATCACTTTTAGTTGTAAGAGTCCTCTGTAGCAGCCACAGGTGGCCTACTCTTTTTCAAACTCAACAGATGTGTCTTTAGTTTGCACTGAGACCCAGGACCTTGGCTTTGAGTCTCGTCCCAAAGACTATTCTAGTATTTGGAATTTTACAACTCTAGTATGGGTTTTTATTGTTATATAAAAAGCTTTAATTTTGATGACTTACTGTTATTTCAAATACCAGAACATTACTTTTCCTTGGAGGACTTTGACCATTTCCACATCTATTTGGATTCCAAGTGACAATGGCACAACTAACCTGAAATGATATGAAATATTAAAAACAAAATGTTCTTGTAAATTGCAACTATCTGGTTTGAATTTTAGTGTAATTACAGTATCAGAAAATCTTCTTCATCATAAGAATGCTTAAAACATGTAAAAGTGACTGGTTTTCAACTGTTCAGTTTAAGATAATTTTAACATCAATTCATACAAAACATTGACCATAAATTAGTGACAATGGTGAGAATTAATTGTTTTAAACTATAAATGTTTATTCACTTCGGTTGATATTGACAACTGTCCTGAAGACAATATGCATCAACAACCTTAAAACAATGTAGTAATTACATAGTCAAATCCTGTTATAATGCCGCTCGATAACTTGTTTGTAATTTGTGTTTTTTATTATCCCAGACATCAAATAGGGATGATCAAGTGCCAGGGTTTGGAGTCATTGGGTTCACTTGCCAGGTAACAATAGGAAATTTTTTACATACATAAGACATATACATATATATGCCTCTCGATAACTTTGCGACTGCTTGACATCAATACTGTTTTGAAGTTTTAAAATGCAAAAAATCTTGAAATGCAAAAAACAGCTAGGAAGGAGGTACTTACATTTCTGGAGCACCTGGCCTCACTTCACTGGTGGAAGTTCAAACTTAATGAGGCCAGTTTTCAAGTTTTTACTATGGTTTGGGGTTTAGATTTAGTTATTTACCAGTGTGTTTGTGTTATATAACATATATAAAGTATAGTAAGTAGCTATATCTTACTCCGGCCGTTAATGCATTAGCACTGTTCTTGAGTGATGTCGAATCAATCGTGTTGAGAGTTGTTGATCCTGTCATGTTATTGCGAGCGATGATTTCTTGTCCCTCATACCACCATACAGCATGCTGAGCTCCAGACTCTGTCGACTTGGTCACCTGACAGTCATATGACACCTTGGTTTGTTCTGCATTAACACTGTAGCTGAGAACTGGTGAGGTAGTGATAGTTGGATAACTATTCTGGTCACCTGTTTAATAAAGTCAAGAATTAAAAACATCAGCAAAAACATGAATAGAATCCGTCACCCTTCAAAAAAATTTTTCTCGATGTGATTGTTATCCTTCCAGGGTAAATAGAATTACGATATGTTCATGAATCTGCCGCATTACATAAGCACATACTGAATTTAGCGGTAAAAGGGAAGTAACTCATACATCACATTAGTCCAATTATGGTAAACAAATATGGCAACAAATTTGGGGTACGTAAGTCAAACAAAGAACAAAATCCCAAACATGCAGCCAGACAGGAGTTCAATTTTTGATCTTTTTTCCAAAATGCAAGCTGAGTTGTAACTCAACTAAAGTGAGGATACAGGGCACAAGACGAGACAGATAAACAAGACAGACAAAAATACATACCTATACAAGCTTGTGTTGTAACTGTGGTAGTCTCTGGTGTTGTAGTTGTGTCTGGTGCTGTTGTTGTGTCTGATGCTGTTGTTGTGTCGGGTAATGTTGCTGTTGTTGTATCAGTAACCACAACTGTGGTTGTTTCAGTTGCTGTAGTAACAGAAGAAGTAGAGGTTAGTTCTGATGTTGTTTGAGTGACAACTTGTGAAGTTGTGGTTGTTGTTGGGATAGAAGTTGTAGAAGTAATTTCAGTTGTTGTAGCTGTTGTAATTTCTGGTGTGGTTGTTGTTGTAATCTCTGGTGTGGTGGTTGATGTCATTATTTCTGGTGTGGTGGTTGATGTCATTATTTCTGGTGTGGTTGTTGATGTCATCATTTCTGGTGTGATTGTTGATGTCATCATTTCTGGTGTGGTTGTTGTTGTCATCTCTGGTGTGGTGGTTGATGTCATCGTTTCTGGTGTGGTTGATGTTGTCATTTCTGGTGTTGATGTCATCATTTCAGGTGTTGTTGTCATGGTAACCGTTGATTCTGTAGCAGCAGATGTAGTTGAGGTTAATGGTGCATCTGTTGTAGTACTGGCCTCTGTTGCTTCCATTTGTGTTGTAATTGATGAAGCTGCTGCTGAAGTAGTGTCTTCCATTGTTGAAGTTGTTGTCATGGTTTCTGTAGTATCCATGGCAACTGAAGAGGTACTGGTAACTGTCTCTGTTGATGTACTTGTTTCTGTAATTTATTAAATGAACAACAACTGAAATTACTTCTTCAGCCTCCATTACCATGGCAACCAAACTAATTATCTAGAAGTATAAATATTCTAACATTCCTATTAATAAACATGTATACTGAAAATGTTAACAAACAAATGAAAATTATAGTTATTCAAAATTCTTAATCTCAATGTGAAAAGACGATTTGATTTATTCATGCACCTTGTGATAACTGTTATAGTGATTGTGCAAAAGTATTTGTTTTCTGGCTATTGTTTCCCAAAATAGTATCATTTTGACAGAAAAATGGCAAATGACAAAGGACAATTTTCTCTCTATGGAACAAATATTTCATGAAAATGTATGGAAAACATGCATAAAACACATGATCATTTCTATGGAATTTGTAGGCATTTTCAATGTTAGTCAAACATATTTATTTTCTCTAGGTTTCCATAAAAATTCCATATGATTTACATCTTATATAGCTTCTATATATTTTTTCTGTATATTTATAAATTTATGATTCCATGTTGGTCTTTTTTAAATGATGCTTTCCCTCTATACACAGTTCAATCTAATGTAAACAAGCAAATTCAGTAAATTAGGATACCCCACCAGCAGGTGCTTTTTTTTGTGTTTGCACTTATGTTCAAAGGACAATATCTCCCAGGAAAATGGGCAAACCAACTCTGGTCAATGATATGCACATGTCCTGTCAATTTCAATGCTTTGCCTCAAGTTTCATGAAAAAGGGTTTCATAGTTTTGAAGAATTTGCGCAGACAAGAATTTTGAGATGGAAACTTGAATTTAATATCCCATTTCTTTCTTCGAAAGACAAGGGGATAATACTACAAGTAATAATTCTACACAAACTTCAATAGTTATCATTTTATACATGAATAAAACCCATATAAGGATAAAATAATGGTAACCATGGTAACAATAACAAAATGATATTTTTATTACTTAATCAACTTATTTAATTTATCAAACTTTCTTCACTTAAATGAATGATTTCAGTAACATAATATATACCACAATGTATATTAACAAAAATGTAAATAAATTATGTAGCAAATTAAAATTAATATTTGTGTTAATTAAACTACAAGAAACAAAAAAGTTAGAACTAAAATAAAAAATAAGTAAAAATTAAATTGAAAAAACTCCAGATAATACTACAAAATAAAATCAAAGTTAAAAAAATTAAAACAGTTAAATACTAAAGTTCCCACTGTAAATATCCGTATAATTCAGTTTTATAAAATAGGGTTGGCTAGCTAGAATACCACATGATACACCATAACATTTGTGGTGCAACATTGAGATTCGCCACTATACCACATGATCAATACTCTTAAATTTTGTGCAGGACAATTTGAAAAATGTTTATGTCACAAATTTCTAAATATGGTAACCTCATTTATACTGGAAAACATAAACTAATATAATTCCATTTCCAATAGAAATAATATTTCTGCACAAACATTAGGTGTGTTATTATTCCCATTGAAATTGGAATGGAATCAATTGAATTTTTCCTGTAAAAATGATGTAATGTTGGGAATTAAAACCTAAACAGGTTTCCAAAATTTTCTGCCCAAACGTTATAGGGTATTAATCATGTGGTTCACTGATGAACTATTACTTTGACAACTTGAATCATGGCACTTTCCCAATATAGTGTGTCAAGTTTGACCTTTAATTTAAATACAAATTGTGTGATTTAGGTAAGACAGCATGTTTCATTACAATACACACCTTTCTATCATCTATCCTTTTATATTAACTTCATTTCACCCCTAACTTACACAATTGGTATCTCTGTTTGAATATTCCTATAAAAGCTCAAATGGCCACATCAAACTTGACGCTCTATACCATGAATGGTATGAATCTTTATTTGATTCTATTTTCTTTTTCAGTTTTTCCTTTTGCTATTTTTTAATTTGAAAAAGAACACAGCTGGGTCCAGTTGTTCAAAATTCTTAACTAGTTCGTTAGCAAAAAAAAAAAAAAAAAGCAAAAATCTGTATCTAGTGTATAAGGCATTTTTTTGTTTTGTTTTTTTTTAAATCATAATATCCAACAAGAGTGATTTCAGTATACACATTTTGTCTGTAATAAATGTTTTTTAATTTTAAAATAATTTAATTTTTCATTAACCGTTTGGTTAAACTCAACCTAGCCTTAGATAACACAAAGTCAATATCAGAGTCCCATATACTTCAAGTTGTAAAAGTTTCACTGTAATTCATTAAAAAAATTTACAAACAAACTTCTAACTGTAAGCCTAGCACCCTCTCAGAGACTGACCACATAGAATATGCTATATAAAAACACAAAACATAAGCACCCTCTAGATACATTGTAGCAATATACTAAAGGTAGTTTAAGCATTTGCTATATAAAAAAAATTGCAATATAAAATTAATTCTTATACTGAACTGCTTAACTAAACCAAGCACCCTCACAACTTACTATATCAAAGGTAGTTTGGTAGTTTAACCACTTTATATGGGAATTTGCTAAATAAAATAATCTTAAAACTGAACAGCTTCACTAGAAGCCAAACACCCTCTTAGGAATAAAGCACCTGGCATGGGTATTTCCTATATAATACAAAAAATCTATGCTACCAGGAACTACACACAAGCCAGTCTAAAATTACTCTTATTTTACCCAGTGGAGTTTGAGCACTTGGCATGGTTGTCTGCTCCATGGTACTGGTCAATGCAGACGAAACTGATAAACTGGACATGTCAAAAATACCAGTTGTTGTCGATGTCGGTAAAACTGCATTTATAACAGAGGATGTCACTCCTGGTGTTGATGTATCCATGGCAATAGGTGATGTTATTGATGTTGTAGCCATGGCAACTGATGACAGTGTTTTGGATACTGTATACACAACACTGGATTGAGATGTAGGTGGCAAAAATGAAGGTGACAATTCTGTTGATGTAGGTGACAAAAATGAAGGTGACAACCCTGTTGACAATGTATCCATGGCAACAGAAGATGGTGTAACTGTAGGTATTTTATCTACAGTAACAGATGGCAATGTCAGTGTTGTTGACATCACTTCATTATCAATAACACTAGAAGGTGATATCAAAGAATCAAAGATACTGTAGGAAGATTTTATCGTTACTGATTCAGTATGCATATCAACAGCAGCTGAAGGTGTGATTGCAGTATTAAAGAATGAAGTTGGCATCACTACTGATGCCACTGTGTCCAGAAAATCTGATGTCAGTTGTGATGATGTATCCATGACAACAGATGAAGGAGTTAATGTGTATGTTTTGGTATCTATGACTCCTGATGTTGTCAGTTGTGATGGTGTATCCATGACAACAGATGAGGGAGTTAATGTGTATGTTTCGGTATCTATAACTCCTGATTTTGTCAGTATTGATGTCATTTCATCATTCATTGATGCAGTATAATTATCACTAGATGTCTCTGAAGATAATGTCACACTACTTGTATCTATGGAAACGGAAGTTGTTGCCATGGTACTAATAACACCTGATGTTTCTGCTGATGATGGCATCAGGCTTATTAATGGTGTTTCTGTAAACATGCTACTAAAAGCAGAAGATGGTGTCTCTGATATGGACACTATGCCAGTTGATGATGACACCAAGCTGGTTGATGATGTTTGCATGTACAATTCACTTTGAGAAGCTGGTGTTTCTGATAATGGTTCCACACTTCTTGGTGATGTTGCTGGATATGTACTGGTAAATGGTGCTCCAGTTTCTGTAGGGTATATACTACTTGATCCTGATTCTGTGGCTAATTACCCAGCAAATATAATTAATTATAAATAACATATAAAACATTCCATATCAGCAACAGCTAAATCCACTAAAATTGCATTGTAGTGCCCAAATCTTACAATGTAAATCTCCTTCACATTTAAGAGTTCCTTTGTAGGTTTAAATGCATAATTACAAATAAGCGTGACTCTCACCGCTTAAGTTCCAATCCCATTCAAGCAGATCCCAGTGTGAGAAAGTTTATCAGTTCACATTGTGTAGATTTGTGATTTTCTCATGGGATTCTGGTTTCCTCCACCATCCAAGAACTGACAGCCTCAATATAAGTAGTGTTAAACGCCAATAATTAACTGGATAAGACTGGATCTTATTCCAGGTCAAATTTGTTATGTCAAAATGGAGCATGCTCTTTGGCATGTTCAATCTTGTCTTAATTTGTGATTAGTTCATTGGTTTATCATGCTCAGTCTGTTTCAATCACTTTTAATTGTAAGTGCCCTCTGTAGCAGCCACAGGTGGCCTACTCTTTTTTAACTCTACATGCAGCTTTAGTGTGCACTGAGACATGGGACTGAGTTTAGAGTCTCTTGTTTAAAAGACTACTAAGTAAAATGCTTTTTACAGCTCTAGTATGGACAGGAGATGAAAATCATCTCAGAAAATGTCCAATTCCTGAGTGAGGCTTTAACCCACAAACCTTGACTTTAAAAGCCAGTAAAGTATCAACTGGCCATGTCCGCACATATGATTGACCAATCTTAAAACATATCGAGAAAGTTATCCAAGGTGGAATTGAAAAAATTAATAATTTAAAAATTTCAATGTTGATGTCAGAGACTTTCAAAACTTTATATCAGACCTGCAAAAATTAAAAGCAAAAGGTTCTGGACCTTCCATCACAAAACATAATTTTGAACCTGTGTAAAATGTTAAGCAATTTTACTTATGACAGAGATTAAAGAAATCTGTTTATTTCGATGTCCACCTGTCACAGTAACCATACTGATTGAAAACTATCAACACAATGGGGTTTGCCACAGTACCACATACCCCTAATGTTTGTGAGGAGCACTTATTTCAAATGGAAATGGAATTGTGTAATTATATATAAGATGATGTTTCCCATAAAAATTACATGATTGCAGGAATTTGCAATATTAATGCTTTCCAAAACATTCCGCACAAACACTAAGAGGTATTGATAATGTGGTAGAGTGGTAAATCCAATTTGTAAACAACATTTTTCTTAAAGAGTTGCAATAAAAACTGAATTTGTTTTTTTGAATATCAAGTTGAACACACCTATAAAATCATTGACTTAATACTGAAAAAATTTGTTTTAACTTAACTAATCATTATAATATTATTATAATTTATTTACAGGTATTTAACCCTGTATCCATGTATTTAGTCCAAGGTAAAACTAGAACTGTCTTTTGAGAGCCAAACACTCCCACTCTAAACATTTACCGGTAATGTTTTCGTGTGACCTTGATCTATTCAATATGACCTTGGTTCAAGGTCATGACAAGTTTGGACCATGAATTAAGATTATTCATGTCAAGCATTATTACAGTCATCCAAATCAGGTATGCGATATGCCCTGGACATGTTCAAGGTCATGACACGTTTGGACCATGAAGATTATTCATGTCAAGCATTATTACAGTCGTCAAAATCAGGTATGAGTATGGCCCGGTCATGATTTTCAAACATACTTTCCCCATGACGTTGACCTTTCCGATATGACTTTGGTACAAGGTCATGGCACACCTTTGAGCCATGAAGATTATTCATGTGAAGTTTTGTGACATTCCTTTAAAGCAGCTATGAGATATGGCACTATTTGACATGGTTTATACAGACAGACAAACTGACAGACAGATACAGATATGGTGGTTACTATACACCCCCCTCAAACTAGTTTGTGGGGGGGAGGGGGTGTAATAAAAACAGGTAAACTTAATATGCTGATAAAAAAAAATCTTATAGACAAATCGTACAGTGTAAACAAAAAAATCTTACAAATCTTAAAGTAATTTAAGATTAATAAGGTAGTGTAATGTATTGGGTCTAAACAGGAAAAATTGCATGTGTATAAATATGGGACCAGTGTAACAATTTATAAAATGAATTATTACATATCACATCTGTAACAATTAATTTGATTGGTCAAAAGCTGAGAAATGATTGAAATAATACAGTGTACAAGACCGAACGATCCATATATGGTGTATGGACCGGTCCATACACGACCGAGCGGTCTGCACTCGGGCCATATTCAAAATTTTAATCCAAATACTCGCCCTCGGGCAGTCCGTAAATCTTGATAGTGCCCTCTGTATAAGAACTAATGCATAAATAATGAAAAAATATCAAAATATCAGTATTTGAAATCGATAGATGAAAATTAAAATCCATCATCACCAAAATAAAGAGAATTATAGTGTCTGTAATTCTTGTATGAAATCAGTGATATTGTTCCTGGAAATGAGTGTTCCTATATTTTTTACATCAGAGTATAGACAACATTGACCTGTTGCTTGACCTTTCATAAAGAATATTCATATAGGGGTCCATCCAATACATACATGGGTAGTGTTAGGAATCACAGTTACTTATAATATATACACAAGTCAATGTCATTGATTAGTGTTCTCGTGAAGATGAAATTAATATGTGTGATCCTTATACCTAACTGCACTCATCGACATTAAATGGTTAAATCACAGGTCAAGCAGACAGGTCAATATTGTTTGCCTATATACATAAAATTGTTTCATTGATGTTACACGACTGTGTTTATATTGTTTTTGTACATATGAATTTTTTGTGCTGGTCACATGACTAGAATTACAGACTCCATACAACTACAAGATACCATAATACAAAGCATTGGTACCGACATATATACATGTACCATTATATAAATATAAAGCATATATATTAACAAAGGAACATATTATCAGCATAAAGTAAAAATAAATGGTGATGAACAAATGAATAATAAAATGAATGTGCATACATGTAATTGACCAGCAGTGCCTGAAACTTTAAGACAAACCCTTAATGCATTGAAAATGTTTTATGAAGAGTATATGCTGGAAAATTTTGCTGAATTTTTTTGGTCTTTTTTTTTTTTTTTAAATTTCCTTATCATTCAATTGATAAATCTATAAACTGGGTTATAAAATAAATGCCAAACAGATAAACCATTTTAAAGTCAAACAAACCTCAATTTTCAAAATTAAGCATTTATCATTTAAAAATTCTTGAATCAATGCTTTTTTACAAAAAAAAATAAATTTCCAAAATTTTCAAACACTACTGATATACATATATAAAGTTGTTCTAATTATTAATAATTAAAATCTACATGGACGGCAATGCAGTTGATATAAATTAGCTGTGCTTTCTGGACATTGGCTGGATGGGGTGCAAAAAGGGATTTGGATATATTCGAAAAGAGGTGAAAACTTAAAATTTAAAAACTCACCAAATCTGGATTTGATTTTCGTTGTTATCAAAAAAATTTACGGTTCAATTTGAACCTATAGAGTGGTTACCTTTTATAGTATGTTATAACCACTTCTCTGGAAGTTTTATAATATTTATAGCAAAGCTTCCACATAATTCCAGGGATGTAAAACCCCATTTAATCAATCAAACAATAAAACCCTACCAGTCACCATACTGTAAAGGGGGTTATTTTTGCAGGGTGAAAATTTCACATTTTCTAAAATCTGACTTTTCACATGGTATTATTTTCGGGTAACCAATATAAGTGGGAGTATATTCTAAATAAATATTAAAATATTAATCTGTATGGTAGAAATTTTCATGTGGATATAATTTTAATGGTAATTTCTGTCACGCGAAATAAGCGAAAATTTTACCAATGCAAAAATTTCCCCCTTTACAGTAAATCATTTGCCAAACACAACACAAACCTGAACCAAAGTAGACATTTCAGTATGACAACTCTATGAATAAATCTTAATTCTGTTTTTTTTTTTTGGGGGGGGGGGGGGGGGGGATTGGTATTGAAAGACAAAACTGAAAAAAGAAATTGGTAACTGAAACACGTTAACTTGACAAAATCCAACACCAAGCTCATGAAAAAGGCAAAAATAAAACCATGTCAGTAACAAATGGTCTCAGACCAAAGACAAGTGGATTTTACTAGATTGACAACTAGCCTCAGACCAAAGACAAGTGGATATTTCTAGACTGACAACTGGTTTCAGATCAAAGTCGAGTTCATTTTTTCTAGACTGACAACTGGCCTCAGCCCAAAGAACAGTGGATTCTTCAAGATTGACAACTGGCCTCAGACTAAAGACAAGTGGATTGTCTAGAATGACAACTGGCCTTATACCAAAGACTTGTTGATTTTTCTAGAATGACAACTGGCCTCGGACCAAAGACGAGTGGATTTATTCTAGACTGACAACTGTCCTCAGCCCAAGGAAGAGTGGATTTTTCTAGATTGGCAACTGGCCTCAGATCAAGGAACAGTGGATTTTCCTAGACTGACGACTGGCCTCAGATCAAGGAACGTGGGTTTTCCTAGACTGACGACTGGCCTTGGACCAAAGACAAGTGGATTTTTCTAGATTGACAACAGGCCTTGGACCAATTAACAGTGGATTTTTTCTTGATTGACAACTGACTTTAGACCAAAGACAAGTGGATTGTCTAGAATGACAACTGGCCTTATACCAAAGACTTGTTGATTTTTCTAGAATGACAACTGGCCTCAGACCAAAGATGAATGGATTTATTCTAGACTGACAACTGCCCTCAGACCAAAGACGAGTGGCTTTTCTAGATTGATAACTGGCCTCAGACCAAAGACAAATAGATTTTCTAGACTGACAACTGTCCTCAGCCCAAGGAACAGTGGATTTTACTAGAATGGCTACTACAAATTATGTAAATTAGATATAAATACAAACCTGTTGTAGGATTAACTTGTTCTGTTGTGGTAGGTTGTTCAGTTGTTGTATCCTGTACTGTTGTTGTGTCTACCATCGTTGTTGTGTCTAGTTCTGTTGTTGTGTCTAGTTCTGTTGTTGTAAGCATTTCAGTGGTTGTATCCATCTGAGTTGTTGTTTCTTCTTCAACATCATCAATAACCTCCTTCGTTGCCTGGGTAACGGTCCATCCCTCAATTATTATAGAAGCATGTACATTTGTTGTTAGGCATTTACCGATGTAGAAATTTGTAAATCGAGACGTTGTTACTTGTCTTGTGATGTATTCCACTGTATGTGCTACACGTTTGCCATCAAAATATAACGACAATCCTGTCTGTATACTCCAGCTGTATTCAATACTAATGAAAACATTAATCTTGACGCTGGTCACGTAAACTGTCCATTCTCTTGTCTGAGTACTTACAGTCAAGAACAAGCGGTTTCTACGGTAATACATAGCAACACCATAGCCATCTGGTTCATCACCACCATTTGAAAAGATGTACATGTTCTCTGTAAATTTTACAATCTTCAAATTAAATGAAACTGTCATACCCAATGTACAACCAGTCGGATTTGTAAGACAACTGTCGCCTTGGTTACTCATGTCTATATACTGAGTCGCACCATCCAACTGTAAAGCTGGACCTGCTAAGCCTGCCACGAGAACAGGGTTACCAATGACAGTAAAGTTTGTGGAAGCTGTTATTAGAAGGTTTCCGATGATCCGGATAAACACAAAGGATGTCCTCACAATGGTTGTTTCTGGAAATCAAAAATAAATGTAGAATGATATAACTATAATTGTTAATTCTACCAAAAACAGCATATTAATTTCATCACTCGACAGACATCAGAATGGAATCTACAAAGACAATGGAATTCACAAAGGGAAAATAGAATCCATATGGACAATGGCATTATCAAACAACAATGGAATGCACAAGGGACATTAAAATTTTACCATGGCACAGAACCTCGTTTATTTTAAGTTCCTGTCTGAAAGAACTGTGACTTTCATTTTATAATGCTAAGTGCTTGGCGAAAGAACAATCACTACACTCTTTCAAGTCTTGGGTCAAAATCGGTCGAGGTTTAAACACATGACCTCCCAATTAAGAAACAATTACTCTATCAACTGAGCTACCACAGTGGTACAAAATATAACAAGAGGCCCATGGGCCTGATACGCTCACCTGATAACTAATGGCTAGCTGATAGATTTAAAGAAAACATAAATACTAAACCCCAATGACATTTTTCTTTACATCATGATAGCCGTTGTATCAATACCTACAACATTCTAGTATATATGCCTATACAAAAAGTTAATAGTTTTCAAGATAATTAACCATTTCAGTATTGTTTCACATCTGTGACTTTGACCTTTGAACCCATGACCTTTTTCTATACATCAAAATGATCGTTGTATCAATATCTACAACATTCTAATATACATGCCTATACAAAATGTTTATAGTTTTCGAGATAATTAACCATTTCGGTATTGTTTTGCATCTGTGACCTTGACTTTTGAACCCATGACCTTTTTCTATACATCAGAATGATTGTTGTATCGATACTTACAACATTCTTATATACATGCATATACAAAAAGTTTATAGCTTTGGAGATAATTAACCATTTCTATATTGTTTCACATCTGTGACCTTGACCTTTTTCTATACATCAAAATGATCATTGTATCAATACCTACAACATTCTAATATACATGCCTATACAAAAAGTTTATAGTTTTCGAGATAATTAACCATTTAGGTATTGTTTCACATCTGTGACCTTGACCTTTGAACCCATGACCTTTTTCTATACATCAAAATGATCGTTGTATCAATACCTACAACATTCTAATATACATGCCTATACAAAATGTTTATAGTTTTCCAGATAATTAACCATTTTGGTACTGTTTCGCATCTGTGACCTTGACCTTTGAACCCATGACCTTTTTCTATACATCAAAATGATCGTTGTATCAATACCTACAACATTCTAATATACATGCCTATACAAAAAGTTTATAGTTTTCGAGATAATTAACCATTTCAGTATTGTTTCACATCTGTGACCTTGACCTTTGAACCCATGACCTTTTTCTATACATCAAAATGATCGTTGTATCAATACCTACAACATTCTAATATACATGCCTATACAAAATGTTTATAGTTTTCGAGATAATTAACCATTTGGGTTTTGTTTCGCATCTGTGACCTTGACCTTTGAACCCATGACCTTTTTCTAAACATCAAAATGATCGTTGTATCAATACCTACAACATTCTAATATACATGCCTACACAAAATGTTTATAGTTTTCGAGATAATTAACCATTTAGGTATTGTTTCGCATCTGTGACCTTGACCTTTGAACCCATGACCTTTTTCTATACATCAAAATGATCGATGTATCAATACCTACAACATTCTAATATACACGCCTATACAAAAGTTTACAGTTTTCGAGATAATAATTATAATCAGAGGAAAAAAAAATTAGGTCACGACCTTCACAATTGACCTTGACCTCAGTTTGAAGATACTAACAAGAAGATGTCAAAACTGAAAACCCCATGCCATTATCTGGTCAAATAGTCAAGTTATAACAATTTGAAGCTATTTTACGATTTTTTCAAAATTAAACGCAAAAATGCGTAACCTATTTTTTATCCGAATTTCACAAAATGAACAAACTATAGGCTTAAGACCTTAGAGAAGCCAAATATCACATCAGATTTTTTCTCCAATCAGTACTTTCGGAGAAGAAGATTTTTTAAGATTTTTGCACCCCTAGGTCACCTTGACCTAGTTATGGTAGCCATGGCAACGCCACGAACAAATCTGAATTGCACCGGCCCATATATACTTCTGACAAAGTTTCATTAAAAACTGTCCAGTAGTTTCAGGGGAGATGTCGAAAATAGGTGTTAACGACGCACACACGCACATACACACGCCGCGCTATGCCATAAGCTCACATGACCTTCGGTCAGGTGAGCTAAAAATGACTGCATATATTGAACTTACTTGTAACAATTGTCCATGTTGTTTTTGTTGTCTCTGGTTGACAAACTTGAGCTGGTTGAAGTGGGTTAAAGAATCCTTTACCAATACATTTACCATTTACAGTACAAACATCAGTCTGTAAACATAGTGAAAACAATGAATAAATGAATAAAGGAATAAATTAATGAATGAATTGAACGAACAGATGAATGAATGAATGAAGAATGAAAGAATGTATGAATGTTTATGTACCAGTCGATATTAGAAAGTGGTTTTTCATAACCGCAACATAAAACGAAAAATCATGGGATCATCTGTAGATGACAGGAGAGAGGATTCTAATGTTTCAATATTGTTAGTACAATGCTGTGAAAGTCTCAAACTTCCATGGTTTTTCAGCAATATACATGAATTCTGACAATAAAGTTATCAGCAATTTTATTTTCATCTATTACTCTGAGTAACTTTAATTTCTAAATGCCAATTACATACATAAAGAATATCAATTACCCTGCGAATCTAATCTCAAACTCCAACTACCATTTCACTATTAAATTCAAAACAGATTTTAATATACATCTAATCACCAAAGTAAAATCTATCTTGTGCTCTGTATAGACAGCCCCGATTGGCTACCTATCCTGTGCTGACAACCACTTATATCACATTTTACACAAGCAGTAAAAACAAAAGAAACAAGACTGCCTTACTTTAACGAGTCTTGATTAGATACATACCCTGTCCTGACAACCATTTATATCACATGTTACACAGGCAGTAAAAACAAAAGAAACAAGACTGCCTTACTGTAACGAGTCTTGATTAGATACATACCCTGTCCTGACAACCATTTATATCACATGTTACACAGGCAGTAAAAACAAAAGAAACAAGACTGCCTTACTGTAACAAGTCTTGATTAGATACATACCCTGTCCTGACAACCATTTAAATCACATGTTACACAGGCAGTATCAACAGCAAGGAACAAGACTGCTTGGCTGTAAAGTGAGCCCTGATTGGTTACTGTTACATTGTAAATTCCAGCATCTGGGATGTCACATGTCACCTGCTCTCTACTGATGAAGGTAGCATTGGTTGTAATAAAATTCCCTGTGCTGATAAAACTTGTTGAAGATTTCTGAAAGATAGAAAATATATAACAATTAATATTTGTATCCAAGTCATTGAATGGACAGTCTGGTTTACACATAATTTTACACGTAAGAGATGTGTCTTGATAAACTGTATGCATGTGAAATTTTTAAAATTATTGTCATAACTAAGGTAGAGTAAAAACAATATTGTACTTCATCAAAAATATATTACAGTCCAACTTGCCTTAAAGGTGATTTTTATATAAGGGTCACCTGCTTACAAAGGCCAGTAGAATTGTATCCTAATTGTTCTTCATTCATATTATTTGAACCTGTATATAAAGGTCACTTTTACTAGTTCCCTTGGGTGGCCTTTATAGACAGGTTTGACTGCATATCAGAGAGAGAGAGAGAGAGAGAGAGAGAGAGAGAGAGAGAGAATTTATATCCTATCAAAAGTCAATCATAATACTTATATTGAGATGTCACCATCTTTATATCATACCTGTAATATTTCTAATCTACATGTTAATGTTACAGAGAAGACAAATCCAGTTCCATATATGGACACTTTGTTACACTTGGACCCCCGTAGTATGTCACACACAGGTTCAGGTAGCGGGTCTACGACAGGTTCCTGATTGATATTTACAGAACAATCTTCACCGAAAAATCCAGCATTACAGGTACAGATACCTGATTAAAAGATAATACATAAACAAATTAAAATAAAATAAAATAAAAAATAAACAAGAGGCCCATGGACCTTAACACTCACCTGTGACCTTGACCTTTGAACCCATAACTCTCATTCATATATCAAAATGATCATTAAGCCAATACCTGCAATATTCTATCATGCATGCCTATATAAAATATTCATAGTTTTTAAGATAATTAACAAATTCAGTATTCATTTGAATCTGTGACCTTGACCTTTGAACTCATGACCTTCATTCATATATCAAAATAATCATTGGGCCAATACCTGCAATATTTCAATATATATGCCTATACAAGGAGTTTGTAGTTTTAGAGATAAAAACCATTTCAGTACTCGCTTCCATCTGTGACCTTGGCCTTTGAACCCATGACCTTCATTCATGTATTAGATTGACTGTTAGGCCAATACCTACAATATTCTAATATACATGCTTATACAAAAGTTTATAGTTTTTAAGATAATTTATCATTTCAGTACTTGTTTGCATCTGTGACCTTGAACTTTGAACCCATGACTTTTATTCATATATCAAAATGATCATTGGGCCATTGCCTACAATATTCTAATATGGATGCCTATACAAAAAGTTAATAGTTTTGCAGATAATTAATTATTACTGTAATAGTTGTGCATCTTTGACCTTGACCTTTGAACCCATGACCTTGACATATGTATCAAAATGGTTGTCATGTCAATACCTACAATTAACTGAAAATTCCATGCCATTATTACCTTAAATATTTATAAAATAGCATTTTTTTTTATCAAAGGTCAAAAACTGGGACATGACCTTGACCTTTGACATGTATTGGAAGAAAATAGCAAGACAAGATGAATAGTGAAAACTTCATACAATTATCTTTAGCTGTTGTGAGTTATGACAATAAATGTCCCATTTTAAAAATTACCGTAATCCTTCTATGTATTCGGACGAATTTAAATAATTTCATTTTCAAGTGTCCGGGAATTTAGAGGAAATATGAAAATTATACACTTGGAAAAATGGGGGTGTCCGAATATTTAGAGTTGTCCGATATTTAGGAGCCGATAATGTCTCGCTGCCTCCCGGTAATGCAAGACACTTATCAACGACGATACGCACATGGATATCATCTATAGTATCAATTTTCAAATAAAGTTCATGTTGAAATTACCTTTTGTGTTGTTTATTTCACAAAAAAAGTCGTTTTTTGATGTGTTTGTTGACCAATAATCATGATCCAATGTGTAATACACATCGAAGGACGCCATTTTTTGTAAGCAAATCGCGTGATTTTTGTCAGTAGTTCCCACCGTTTGAGGTTCACCGTTACCCCACTTCGTCTTCTGTCACTGTCTACGGTCAAAATTTTTATAATTAATAATGGTCAAGAATATTTTTAGTCAAGAAATTCCACATTTTGTACGATTAAGAACCAGGACATGTATGAATGGGGTTCGCCGTGGTCAATATAGCTTTTGTTTAAAAATCTTATGTTATCACTCACAGAACACAATAGTTTACAAATACATTGTTTTAACTCACGTTTCAAACAATTTTAATCTTAGGAAAAACAATAAATACATCGTAATGTCCATCTTCCCGTTTTTAGACAAATGAAAGTATCAGAGGATCGGGAATTCCCATAGTTGACATGCACTGAATCAGAAGGGATTCCACAAGTTTCTCATCCAATGAAATTCATTGATAACGTCACTTCCTGAAAAAATGTCTTTGATGTTGGATTTGTGTGCCGACAGAACTTCTGGTCTCGTACGATGTTTCTTACCCACGATTTTTAATTTCAATCAACTTTCACTTTCAAAGAATATTAAAACACTTAATACAGGTATGGCTATATTCAGCTTACATTAAAAACGTAAATACATCGTAAAATACTTGTCCTCAGAGTTACAATCATGACTCCATCACGCAAATACACAACGCAACAAACACATAAAAATAACAAATTCTAATGTAAATTAACAACAAAACAACAACATTTCTTCTTGTTTTTATTCAATATTAATTATAAGCAATATGTATTGCTTGTTCCGGGTGAATTTCAACAAAATCGCGTCCGGATTTAGAGGCAAAAAATGCCGTCCGAAATTAGAGGAAATTTGAAAATTATTGAAATTTCAAAATTGGGGTGTCCGAAAACATAGAGGGTCCGAATATATAGAAGGATTACGGTACATAATTTTACGCAAAAAATGGTAACCTATTTTTCGTCCAATTTTCATGAAAAACACAATATTAATGTTCCCAGGTATGCTGAAGCCAAATATCCAATCAAAATTTGCCTGCACCTTTTGGTTTCAGAGAAGAAGATTTTTTTTGTTTTTTTGCTATATTTAGTAACGGCGGCCATCTTGTTAGGCGTGGCCAAACCCCAAACAAAATTTTGAAAGCCTGTTACCCAATCATGAGAATCACCAAGTTCATCAAGATAAACAAGTGGCCAGACAGACAGTGTGATTTCTATATTTCATATGTGCCCCCACCCAAGCTTTGATTTCTTCATTACTCCACTTCAACCTACACACAGCTTCTCCACAATATTCGAAAATTTGATATTGTTCTCTGGGGAATAATACAGTCTAATAATATAAAATATTTACCTATGACAAATAATATATAAAAATAAAAAATAAAAAATAAAAAACAAGGGATTAATGTAAACACAAATAGATTAGATGAATAATATATGCTCTAGCTGGAGGAGAAAAATAGGTATGTCGGTGCACCATGTGATGCCACTGTGAAGATTTACAGTTTTTTTCTGTATTTTACAGTCTGGTTAAAAATGTGTCTTGTAAAGAGTCTGAAAAATTATCATATACAATATGTTAAATTGAGTCAACAAGCCAGCCAGACAACCAACCTTGATCACATTGTCCATTACTTCCGCTACAGAGACCAGGACAAAGATTGCCTGTTATTTGTGGATCAGGAATGAGTTCACCATTCACTTCAGTCCAAAGTTCTAAATTAGTTTCCACCTCTGCTTCACATGTCTCTAACACTGCTGCAAGGAGATTTCCAGCCCAGTCCAAGTTATCTGTTATCTGTAATAATGAAATAAAGAAGATGTTAGCAAAATAAAATTCATTCATTACGTCCATGAACAAAGTTTTTGATGTGGAATTTCTCCATCAAATCCATGTAGGAGAGATAAATTTTCCCAACCTTAACATCAAAATCGCTTAGACATGTGCACACGAAACTGATGATGTCATAATTGTTACTTATTGTATAATCACCCCAAACTTCATACAATAAAGCCATGTATCGGTAATAAAAATCATATTACACACATGTAATATCACTTATATTTTCTTGGTTAATGACATCTTGTGATTGTTGTAGCATATTATGATGTCATATTTCAGGCAAAACTTGAGGTTTTGCAGCCATTGTGACTGTTCTATTATAGCTGAGAAAATGCTTTTCAGATATAAAAATGGAATTTTCCTACATTATACAATAAACAGAATCTTGAGTGTTTAAATTAAACCTTGTTAAATACAATATTTATGCAACTCCAAAAGGCTCGTTGCATACATTTTTTTTTAACATGTTGAATAAATTTAATATTACATGAACACTCATGTAGGATCCTCTATATATGTGAGAACATAACAAAAATTGATTACGTCATTTTATGAAGATGGAGACAGTTACATCAAAATGGAACATTTCCTTCAGGTGCAGTCGGGAATAGAAGTTTCATTTGAAAAATCTTGCATTTTAAAAATAATTTGAATTAAAACTTCTGAACAATGTTGAACAACATTGATGATGGCTCAAAAGGTAACTGCCTGATGATTACCACTGTTACGTATGATCACACTTGCCAAGTGTGACATGGATTACACATCAGTCATACCTGTATGTCCTCCACACAGGAGTCCAATGATTCAGTAAAACCGATGTTTGGTATATTTTTACATCCCTGGAAAGCCACTGTGGATTCCACTTCAATTTTACATTTAGTCACAGCAGCTGACTCATTTATACCACTCTTTGTTGGCCAGGTAAATGTCTAAAAAAGTAAAAAACACATTATTTATAAAGCTCTTTTCTGTTTTGACAAGAAATAAGAAAAATATGCCATGTTTATGCAGTTTTTGTCATTGAAAATGTTGTTCGAATTCTGTCTCAAATTACATATTACAGAAAGAAAAACATATGGGTATAAGACTATTTCTGTTGAAGCTAGAGGTCGCAATGTGATTCTGCAGACAAAAAACTGTTAAAAAATGGCATATATTGTAACATTTTTGTTAACATACATAGGAAAGTTTTTATATTAACATTACCATGGTGTTACAAACTGAAATTAAAGTTACTTTTCAAATTAAATCAAGCATAGAGACTTGATATGACTAGTTATGATTAGTTAAGATTAAAATGATCCTAATGATTTTTTTAAATTATAACAAAGTAACTGACGTATCGCAGACCACGCCCACAATGTTCCGACTTAGGCCGCCATCATGGTACCAAAGGAGGGTCACAGCAACTAATGACGTACTAGTGTCAGTGACGTCATTAAATGGCGATATTCAGGCCCAGTCTTCATTCTTTTTGCGTGTAAATCAAGCACCTGGCCATTTGATGGAACATTGTGGGCATGGCCGGCGATACGTCAATTACCCATAAAACATACAATCACAATCCCAAAGCAAAAAGCTAAAACTTTAAAAACTGGTAAATTAAGATAACACATAAACTTTCACCAAGGAAGTGAGGCCAGGTGCTCTTGATGGGTAAGTTACATCTTCTATTCAGCTAATTGTATAAATTATATGACAACCTAACTTGTCAGTTCCAAAGTTTTTACTTTGCTTCTGGATTGTGATTCGGACATGGATTAGTATGTTTGTTTTTGATTATATCAAATTGGAAGGTGCCATTCTGTTGTCTAGAGATTCATTTTTATGTGATGAAAGGATTACAAATTTTTTTAAAACTATTTTGTGACAATATTCAGAACATCTTTAAAGCCAAAGTTTGTTGCCCAGAGATTCTATTTAAATATATGTTCTAAAATCAATAGAGTTTAATAACTGACTTTTGTGCATTGGGCAGAATATCGACCCCAAAATGACCTAGTTAGAGCCCTGATAACATTTTATAGGTATATATAAAAATATAATTACCCCTGTGACATAGGTTATGTCAAATTGGAAGGTGACACTCTGTTGACGTGAGATACATTTTTTAGGTGGTGACTCAGCATCAGACAAAGCTATACTGGTGATATCTATTCCTGCAATATAAATAGACAATAATAAAGTTAAAAGCAATTTCTGAGTTTATCATAACCTAATGAAACTATTTTTTTCCATGTCTGCTCATTTGAGATAGGATTTTTTGCCATGTGAGATACACGTAAAAAACCAAAAGCAAGCCTCGTCTCTGACCGAAATGTTCAACACCTTGTGCAAGATTTCATTTTCCTATCCTACATGGAAACTCATAATGGATTCTTATAGTCTACTGCAGAAAAAATTAAATATTATGGGAGCAATGATACAATATTGTAGACCAAGTTTTATTCATATACAATTAACTTTCTCACATTTGGCAAGGACAAAATGATCACCAATTTTAACTGTCGCCAACTTATTTCTGAAAATGGTATTATTTATACTAAAATTCAGCTACATTTCATGTCACAAGAAGATTAATAGTTGCGAAAAGTCTTTGGTAAGAGAATCTTGATAGTAACTACTACCCAGGAATAGACTTTGGTTTATAATACCTCACAAAGATCAGATAGATGCCTCAAGGCAATCTAAAATCAGGGAAAATAACTTTTTGAAAACCATTTTATGTTTTAACACAAAAATTTATCTTTTTCATTCAAATAACAAGGATAATATGCAATAAATGATACATCTAATCTTTTATAGTCCAGGTTCTCCTATTACCAAAGATGTCTAAACATTAAGTTAATCAATTTTCAATAATCATTGATTGATTGATTGAAGGGGCTTTACGTCCCAGTCAAGAATATATAACTTATATTGAGACATCACCAGCTATATTTGAAGTGGCAGAAATTGTGCAGGGAAGTTCTTTAACATGGAATGCCTGCTATGACATAGGACATCGGTTTTTAAGGATTCTTCTGAAGAACTCCCGACTTCATTTCTTAACATGCTAAATGCAGATTGCTTTGTGAAAGAATATTCACTACCTATTTTCAAGTCTTGGTCAGAGCCTGGCTGAGGTTCAAACCCAAGACCACCATCAGTAATGGTAAGATATTCATCAAGGAAGGCAACTTCCGTATATATAAATACTATGCAAACATATACAACATGTTAATTATTTTCAAACCTTTCAGTTTTCTTTTGGATTTTCTGACTTTTATTTTACTTTCAGGTTGGACACAGGTCATGAGGTCAAGGTCATTTGCACAAATGTCACTGCTTCCTATTTGACATTCACAAAAAGATGCTGTATTAATAGTTGGGACTGTCTGAGAACAAACACCTCTGTATAATGTGTCTTCTTCTTTTACTCTGTAAAAAGTTAAGAAAAATATTTTCTAGGACAAGGTCACTGCCATAAATGGTATTGCTTCATATTGGAAGTTAAGTTGAGTAATGGTGTTTAACGTCCCAGTCAAGAATATTTCACTTATATCGAGAGGTTGCTAGATATAGGCAAAGGTGCAGAAATTTTGCCATTGCATTGCGCTGATGGCATTATATAGCAGGGTTCTTTATTGTGCCACTTCTACTGTGATAGGGTATCTTATTTATTTTATGTTCCCCTCCAAAAGAATCATGACTTTAATTTCATAATGCCGAATGCTTAGCAAAAGAAGTATCCCACTTTTAAGTCTTGGATTAGACATGGTCCGGGTTTGAACCCACAGCCTCCCACTTACGGATGGAGCACTCTACCAACTGAGTTACCACAGTGGTGCTTCATATCTGACATTCAAAATAAGATGCTTTACTCAAAGCTGGGACTGTCTGAGATTTTAAGAACACATCAGTACAATGAGTCCAATAGTTTTATTCTTTGAAAAAGTAAAATACAAAATTTTAAGGTCACGGTGACTTTCACACAGAAAGGTCATTATATCATTTTAACCTGTGGAACAAATTCATTTATTTCATTTTTAAAATGTAGCTTTAGAGCAATTGAAGCAAGACACTAGAAGAGGAAGTCAGACAGAGTACAACAAACATGTTTATAACGAAGCCCTGAGGACTCTATTTTTAACTTTGTTATAAAGCGACTTCATTATATTGTTATTAATAAGCCACACAATGTGTAGATTCTCTATGTAAGACCAGGTATAAGTAAAAAATCAACTATACATACCTCCATTTTGTAATGAAGTCATTAGGTCTTTTACTTTTAGTTGTGAAGACAGTACCATCAGGCTCTGTCAGATCATTGTTCTTATCATCGTCATAAGTACCGCATAATCCTAAAAACAACAATTAAACATTTATAAACATTTTTAAGAAGAATCATTAGCTGTAGGAAACTTGCGGTTTTGACCTTCTTAACTTTTTCCCAATAAGACATTTTCACGGTTCACGTAAATATTTTTTCCATGCGAATGTTTCTTGTTATACAGTATATATATGAGGGCCTCTCATTGGTTATATTAAAATGCCACTATGTGCAGATCCCAGTGTTAAAAAGTTCATCATTTGCTAGTCAAAGGCTGCATTTTTATCCATTGCTATAATTGTTTCCTTCCCCATCCCAGAAAGGAAAGCAAGTTTGGCTTGGGAAAAATTATTATTACCATAATACATTCACGTCCAAAGTAAAACTAGAAGTGTCTATTTAGCGCCAAATTCCAACGCCCAACATCTTTAAGGGTTTAATGTTTTCCCGCGACCTTGATCTTTCTGATATGACCTTGGTTCAAAGTCATAACACACCTTTGGACCATGAAGATTATTCATGTGGAGTTTTATGACAGTCATCGCAAGCAATTATGAGATATAACTGGGACACGATTTTAAACGCACAGACAGACATGGTGATTCCTATATAACTCCCACCCCCAACTAGCTTGCAGGGGGAATAATTAAAATTTATACACATAACCTACCTTCAGTGTTCATATAATCAAAGGCAGAGGCTTTAAAGTATACATTGATATAAGCTCTTCTGTTCTTGTTTAGTGTAACTGTAAGGTAGGCTCCAGTTGGCAAAATTACCTGAAAAAAATATATACACACATGTATTTAAAACAACGTCTAATAAGGTCTACTTTAGTTATTTATCTTAGAATTTACCTGAAAAATACAAACAGTAATGTACATATACTACATGTACTAGCATCATGTATGCCTACAATTAAGAAATCTGGAGAAACAGAAACTAAACAACTGGGGTGGAGTTGGAGTTGGGGTTGGGGTGGTAGAGTTATGATGATTTATGCCCCATTTCATTCTTTCATTTCTATCTAAAAATCAAGAAGGTCATTTCTGAGATATGGGCTGGGGTTCAGATAGAATAACCAAACAAACACTACAACTTTACAAAAGTATCTTTCCAAGTGTGATTTGAACTTAAACAGTGAAAGGTCATCAATAAGTCAATGTTTTAGGCCTTTTGGCCACCAAGGCTTCATCGTTTTATATAGAGGAGAGGCAGGATTGCTAAGGGGCATGCATATAAAGCATAACACTCAACACACTTACCATGTACATCAGATAGTTGCTCAGGTATCAATTTATCATTTACAAACAAAATAGGTCCCATTGGTCCAACGGATAATAAGACAGACAAGTGGAGTGGAATAATGAAGTTTTGTGTCCAAGTCAAGATTCTTTCAGTTATATTGTTGTGATCAATTCTGGAATGGTGGAGGAAACCAGAATGCCTGGAGATAACAATCCCCTTTTGGAAAGCAAAGTGACAAACTTTCTTACATTAATGTCTGTCCTGAGCGGGATTCAAATCTAGACAGTGAGAGGCACAGTGATTCATAGACTTGTGCTTTAAACCACTTGGCCACTAAGGCCCTGCAGATGTATAACGAGATCAATGCATGGATAGACTAACACTAAACGGATATTTTTAAATCCTCAGGGTTTCAAAATTATATTTTGTTTTGGAAGGTCAAAGGCCTTTTGCCTTTATTTTTGGCAGGTTTCATGTACAGTTTTAAAAGTCCAATATTAGCATTGACAGGTCCATGTGAAATTATATGATCATATAGAAAAAATAGAAGTATCCGGGGAAAAAAGGAGGATACATTTAGTTAAATATCAAGGGTCCAAATGTAAAAATCAAAAGGTCCCAGACCTCGGACCCAGAGAATTTTGAATCCCTGATGCTTACCCTGTATTTCTCTCCATCGTTGTAGCTCATAATGATAGTTCCTGGTGTAAGCTCATCATTCACAAATAAGATTGGTACTAGAGGCAAGTTCTCCCGTCCGTCTGGATTAGGGCCACATCTATCAAAGAGAATAACATCATCCCCAGTCCTTACTGCTACAGCACAATTACAACTGGCAACTGGATTTCGTTTTCGATTACATGCTCGATAAAACACAGAAATCTGTTTAGAAGAGAAATAAAAATAATTCATTTTTTTATGATTTAAATTTTTATTCGGTTTTCAAACAAAAACATCTATTAAACAAAAATTTGAAACACAATATGACAAAAAATTACTTCACAATTGCAACATCTGCTAACAATAGCTATTGCTAAATGGGTGGGATTTAAATTTTAAAATGTTTAAAATCATAAATCTGTTAATTATAAAGTAATATCAGTAAATAAAGACCACATCTTTTTTTTGCAATAATAGACAATTATCAGAAACTATGTTAATTTCTTATTTAACAATTGAACTGTCAATATGAATGCCAAACTTTTGCACGACAAACTGAATAATGCACAATAGCGCATTATGATTGGTTTGTTGTGAAAATGTTTGGCATTCAGTGAAAATATTATAAATAAATCTGCGAGATTTTCTCTCAATAAAAGTCAAACAAATCAAGCACAATCACATACTTGTTTTCATTATCTCCTTAAATACATATTTTTATTTAATTTTTATCGTTATATAAAATGTCCAGCATGCTGAAACATTATTTCTGATGATAATTTTGAACCATGTTTAGTATACCTAAACATGGTTTACCGTAAATAATCGATCCCGAGAGGTAGCAAAGATGAATTTTTCTGATAACCTGCTGAATAACTTGCACCCCTCTTCCCCCATTCTCAAATTATTAATTTTTGGCAAAAGGTTGTGGGTTTTAGCAGAATAAATATGTCATTTTACAAACCTCATAGGGAAGAGTTTTATGTCTGTACAGTAAAAATTCTCCTTCCATGTACACATCATATTTCCTGGAAATAGTTATAAAATAAAATTTTAAATAAAATCATAACCTGTAAAAATGCACAGACTTTGGGCCTGTTAACAAGTGAAAGACTTGTAACTTTTTACCGAAATTTAGACCTGCAGTTTTAATATTGAGGCTCCCAATGTAAAATCAATAAATCCTGGACTTCGGACCTGGAGAATTTTGAATCCCTGTAATGAAGTCTATACACAACAAGAGGTCATCCAACATTGATGTGTCACCTGCAACATAGTCAATCAATATATAGAGAATGATACAAAACAGTGACATACCTGCGGTCAAATGTTGTGATATGAGGATCTCCTACAGATCCACATTGTGCTGTCTTATCCTTGTCCTTGACTTCAACCTACAAAACAAAGTGAAATTGTCTAAAACAAGTTATATAACTGTCATGGGATGCCACTTCACAAGTGTGTCACAAACAAACCCCAACTAAGAAACCAATGTTTTCACAACCATATGGATGGTCAAAATACAAAACATGTACAGCCAATGGTTTATCTACTCCATCCAAAGACTGTTCCTGTGAAGTATTATAAAAATCTATGGAATAGATTTTGAAAAAAGAAGCAGACAAAATATTCATGGAGGTTTGGTATTTATTTCATAATTTGTTTTCTTCTGAGTCATAATCATTATAATCATTTGAAAATTCTAAAATGTAGAAAATAGTTCTTTAACAAAAAATAATTGTAACAACATCACTGGAAACTGAAATAAACATATCAGTTTTCAAGGGGGCCTTATCACAGTAAAACTCCATATGCTGTCTCCATATGGAAATAATCCTTGGTAAAAATACCATCAAGGGAGATAAGTGACTTGGTATAAATTTTTGATATACTTGCCTCAATAGAAGAAGAAACAGAATAGCTCATGTCAGTCATGTCTGCTACTACAGTAATATTAAGTTGAACTTGTCTCGTCTTGTCTTTGTCCTTCAATCCATCAGCCACGGCTTTCACTCCGATACAAACTTCTCTGTTCCAATAAGCATCCATGATAGTTGTACCACATGATTTCAGCATTGGCATGTTTTTACCAGCCGTAAATATGGCTTGCGGGATCTCGTATCCTGCCTGACATCTTGTAAGTTTTGCTGGAAGGAATCCAAAGTTTACTCTCAAACTGCAATTTTGGACTGTGTCAGCACAGAAAAGTCGAGGGGGGACCGTGGATCTAACCCTGATACATTCCGACCGAGATCCTTCATATACCTTAATCTTCTCATCAAGTATCTACAAAAAGAATGATATTTATAAAATAACACATAAATTTAGAGAGGTTCTTCATTGTTTACACTATGAACTGGCTTTACAGATTTTTTGAAAGGAGTTGAAATGATTTGAACAAATATCTCCCTGCATTAATCAATGCATCACTTACTTGAATTTAGCCATTATGACTATTACCGTATTTCTGTCATGTTTGGCTGATTTTATATCAGATTATATATTCAAATAAATATAAAATTCCTTGACAATTCTCCCATATTTTCTTAATTTTCAAATTCCGTGACATTTTCTAAATGCCCTGACAATTCCGACCTTGAATTTTTTTTTAAAAATTCCTTCACTTTTCCGTGATGCGTGGGAATCATTAATCTACAAAAGGAAAATATGATGAACATGACCAATGGTCAATGATCCCTGACTTTTACCTGTAAGTGTGCTGTGAAATCTGAACTTTTTCTGACTGGGCCTCTTGTATCATTACAATTATTGGAATAACAAGCAGACACTCCACACTTTATCTACAATATATAAATAAATCTCTAAGGTTACATAAATAGGAAGAATATTAAAGGCTCAAAAATTATTTTGATGAATCAGAACCAGAATCATAGCTAACCATCTCTGGTTTGATTGAAGATGTTCATCTAGTCTGTCACTATGATATATTCAATACACTCCAAGTACATTCCATAATTACATAATCACATTAAATAATAGTCAAATTTTGTCTTTTTTTTCATAGCTAACCATCTCTGGTTTGATTGGAGATGTTCATATAGTCTGTCGCTATGATATCTTCACTACACTCCAAGAGCATTCCATAATCACATTAAATGATACACACATTTAATTTTTTCATTTTTATGATAATGATTAATTAGATAAATTTATTTATGTATTAGATGTACAAATGTATATGTTTCACAGTTATTATGTTAAAGTAGAGCTTGTTCTCAATACAAGAACTTTATACAAAGGAAGCAAGCTGCTTACAAACAAGAAATCTGTGAGTTAATGCTCACTTTGTATATTCCCGCTTTGTATTATTAATATTTTATATATTAAATTGTATGTTAGAATACAAAGAAATTGTGAAGTAGATGTCTGTAAGACTTAAAATTGGTATTTTCAGCATGGGTCCTCATATGGAACTTGCATTCAAAATTTCAAGTGGCTGTGGTTATTAGTTGCTGAGAAAACTGTTACATAGTTTCAACCATTGACCATAAACATTGAAAAATAAACTAAGTCAGGAAAGTAGATGTCTGACAGACTTGAAATTGGTACTTGTGATATGAGACTTCATACTGAACTCAAATACAAAATTTAAAGTGGCTGTGATCAGTAGTTGCTGAGAAAACTGTTATGAAAATATTTGTTTTGGACGGTCGGACAGAGGTAAAACAGAATACCCCCTTCTTTGAATCGAGGGTATAATAAATGGTTAACATAATAGATCTTTGTGAATTTGGATGGCCTACTTCTTACTGGGTTCCATTACTGTGCTAGACTGTACAAGTTATGTTATTGTACCTCGAGTCATTTTAATAAATTCCCAAATAGTTCATTTAGTATGATGCCTTTACAGTAAAACATGTATAATGAAGCATTGGGGACTCTATTTTTAGCTTAGTTATAAAGTGGCTTTGTTATATTGTTATACTGTATAAAAAGAAACATTTGCGAGGAAGAAATATTCACTATTTTCATGGTGGCAGTTATACCGCAAATATATTTTCGCAGCGAAAAATTATTTATCTCCCTTGATTCACTTTCCCTACAGGTGGAACCGTGAAAATTTCTTACAGTGAAATAGTTTAGAAGACCATAACCGTAAAAGTTTCCTACCGCTAATATTTCTTCTTATACAGTAAGACTTGTATAAAGGAGCGGTCCGGCCCAATATTTTAACTTCATACTATCCATGTATTCATTGTAAGCATGTTCATTATATTTGTGTTTTACAGAACCATTACATGTCTGATGATTCATATCTCACAATAGAACAGATATAATTCATTCATCTTCATTTCCAGTTTGCACTATTTCTGATGCTCATTCTCTTTTATTTTGTTTTAGGTGGACTTTCATCAAAATCTAAGTGACAGCAATATAATGTCTCCACTATCCTCATCATACAAAAATTTGCAACATTACATATGATAAACCAGGTAACTAAAAGGTAAATGGTTCTAAACACTTTGTTGTGTTCGTTGCTGATTGTAGATTATCGAAGATGGATCCTTGGATGCAGGTGATACAATGTGGTTACATTAACATTGAAGTATAAAAATGGAACACCAACCCACCACCGGATCGAAAGCTCAAAAGTAAATAACCAAAAATAAACAGAGAATTCATGATGTTGGTGTTCTATATTTATACTTCAATATATATGATAAACCAATCACATTATGGTTCATCAAAATGACTACTATACGTATAACTAAAGACTATACGTACCACAGCGCCGTAACTGATAACACCAAATTCCTTCTCTTCCAGGTTAAAGGTCGACTGTCCATCCGTCAAATCTTCAGATTTCATGACCTCGTTATCAATATACCATGTGGCAAAATATGATAAAGATGTTACAGGATTTTTGATTGGATCAAATTTACACTGGAACGAGAACGTTCCATTTTCTGACATTAAACGGAGATCAGGTTTATCATTAAATGTCGGAAGATCTGAAAAGTAAACATATTGACATATTTGAAAATCAGAAATATAATTTTTTTTTAAATGTTGGTAAAAATATTATTAAAATGACTCTAATTTATATTGAGTCAAATTCCAGTGGAGTTGTTAAAAGAATAAATTCATTCATGGGGGGGTCAATCACAATGTCCAAGCCAATCGGAACAAATGACATGTCTGTGGGAGAGACAAATCAGAAAGGCAGAAATGTCAGAGAAAGCAAGTCAGAAAAACAAAAACTTCAGAGAGATCCATTTAGACCAGTTAAGATAGGAATGGAAAGATACATTTTTAAATTTTCAGGACTAAAAAATCAAAGAATAAAACACAATATGTTAATGTCCTCTTAATATACAATAGTGCTATATACAGCCTATCTATTCCATATTATTCTACCATATTCCATAATATAGAAGGATAAATATATACCTAATTTCAGCCAATTTCCTGTGAGACTATGTGATACTTGAATAATTTTTCTATTTTAAACCCAAGATATATGCTACTGTAAATTGGAAGATTTCTGCATTCGTTTTATTTTAATAAAAATTAGTTGAAGTAACAAAATGGGAAAATAAAACTTTTGTCAATTTTTTTTATATTACTGGCTAGTATTTGAACTGAGCATCATCTGATGAAGTAAAAATCAAACATTGTAAATGGGCAGACATGGCTGAGTGGTATTGTCACTGGCTTGAAGTCAAGGGTCGTGGGCTAGAACCTCACTTGGGACATGGAAATTTTTCTGATTTGATTTTCATCTCCTGTCTATACTAGAGCTGTAAAATACTCATTACTAGAGTAGTCTCTCGGATGAGACTTAAAACCCAGGTTCCGTGTCTCAGTGCATGCTAAAGACAGCTGTAGTTTTGGAAAAGAAGCAGGTCATTTTGGCAGCTACAGAGTATGCTTACATTTAGAAGCAACTGAAACAAACTGAGCAACATAAGAATAAAGATCTTCACATAACAAATTTTGCAAAATCTGACGAACAAAAACATTTCTTGATTTACAATACACATACAAATCTGTAAACTAGCCCTTTTAAGATATGTGTAGGCAAGCAACATTGACCTGTCCACTTGACCTTTAATTTAAATATTTATCATTGACCAGTATATTCATGTATAACTGACACAGGTGTATATATACTGTCTACATGATGGAATCCTGTATAGTGACTATATTAACTGCGAACACTTACACTAAATATGTAACTGTTACAGATGGATCATGATCATTGTATATGGATATTCCTAATAAAAGGTCAAACGGACAGGTCAATGTTGTTTGCCTTTATAACACTAGACTGTTTTGTATTTGATTTATATCACTTACCTGTGGGAATACCAGCCTTCTTAATTATTTCCTTTGTGGCATATATAAACGAGAAGTCTGTGAACGACATTTTACAATATCCAGCACTGACAGATGCCCCTCTACCGATATAGATTTTGCTTTTCTTGCTGTATGATCTCCCTTGTCGAGAAATAAATTTAGTTTGCATGGCAACCTGTTTTTCATTGAAGTATAGGTATAGTCCACTGCTAGAACTCCAGGACATTTCCACTTTAAAGAATTTTTCATCTTCTATATTCCTGGTGTAAACAGTCCATTCTGACTTGGTGGTACTGACCCTTGTATAAAAACGACCTTTCCTATACCACATGGCAATTCCATATGAATCTGAATCATCAGCCCCACTGCTGAATACGTAACAATCTTCTGCTTTGCGAGATAGTCGTAATCGGTATGATATTGTAAGACCTAGTGGGCAGTCGTCTGTGTTACCAAGACACTCGTTGGTATATTGGTCAAAGCTCAAAGCCTGGTCCACACCATTTAAGTCTACTGCAAGATCACCTGTTGGACCATCGATCAGTTTTGGTACACCCATCAAGTTAAAGCGTATTGTTGTTGTTATAAGGATTGTCGACTCAATTCTAATTATAACCGTATGTATAACTTTAATTGTAGACACTGCAATGGAGAGAAATGGAAAAAAAAACATGTAAATTCGGAGAACTGGGATTGCTGGCCAGCAGGTTCTTTTTTTGCGATTTGTACTTATGTTGAAAGGGCAATACTCCCAGAAAAATGAGCAAACAAGCTCGAGTTACGGATATGCGCGTCTCTTACCAATGTTGATGCTTTGCACTGAGTTTCATGTAATATTAATACATAGTTTTGGAAAATTTGGGCAGACAAGTATTTTGTAGACAGAAAGACGGAAGGATAGACGTAACTCAAATTTTTAATATCCCCTCTTTCTTTGAAATGAGGGGGATAAAAACAGGCTGACCAATTCGACGGATTCATTCGTTTTTGATGAATATGTACCTTGGAAACGGACAAATGGAAAGATAAATGAAAAGGTCAAATTTTATCAAAGGTCATGATTTTTTGCCATTTTGACATTGTTTTTTAATTAAAAGTACTAAAAATTCAGACTTTTTGTATGAAAATTGCACCAAAACTAAACACTTAATGATAACTAGAGGCTCCCAGGAGCCTGTATAGCTCACCTAGGTAGAGTTGTTGCAGAATGAAAATCAACAGATTGTCTAATGTTTAAATAAATGCTTGAAATTTATTACACAATATTTATTTCTATCACAAAATTTCAATATTATTTCCTTTCAAAACTAAACCATATTTCAAAATTTTGAGACAATACATCCAAGTATCATCGACTTTTCATGTATAATACCTGAGAAATTTTCCTTATCCAAAAACTGGTCAATGGACCATGAAATTATGGTCAAGGACAAAAGCCATAAGGCAGTCTGACTGATGTACTATCCAAGATCAAGCTATATACCAAATATCATTGACCTACCATTGTAGTATTCGAGATTTAGAGAAACTGACCGAATCCAAAAAGTTCAACATAGTCACTGGAGGGTTAAGTTTAGGTCAAAGACAAAAGTCATATGGCAGACTGACATGTACTCTCCAAGACTAAGACACATACCAAATATCATTGCAATTGGCCCCAGTGGTTTCATAGGAGTTGATTTTTAAATGCAGATGTTATTTTAAAATACCAAATGTAAAGACCCAAATGACTATTGTGGCCGAGTTTGGTTCCAATTGACTTATTTTCCCATAGGGTCCAATGTTAAAATATGTTTTCCACTGACGGCCATCTTGGATTTTGTGTGGCCCTCAAAAACACCAATGTTGTAGGGGGCCACCCAAAGACTATTGTGGCCAAGTTTCGTTCCAATTGGCTTAGGGGTTTTAGAGAAAAAGATCTTTGATATTGTTCCCATAGGGTCCAATGTTAACCTATGTTCCCCGTTGGCGGCCATCTTGGATCAGGTGCAGACTTGAAAAAACACCGGTTTCAGAAGGTACCATCTCAGGACTACTATGACCAAGTTTGGTTCTAATTGGCTCAGTAGTTTTAGAGAAAAATATCTTTGAACATATTTTCCCATAAGGTCCAATGTTACAATATGTTCTCCACTGGCGGCCATCTTGGATTTGGTGCGGCCCTCAAAAACCCCAATGTTGTAGGGGGGCCATTCAAAGACTATTGTGGCCAAGTTTGGTTCCCATTGGCTAAAGGGTTTTAGAGAAAAAGATCTCTGATATTGTTCCCATAGGGTCCAATGTTAACCTATGTTCCCCGCTGGCCGCCATCTTGGATTAGGTGCAGAATTAAAAAAAAACACTGTTTTCAGAAGGTACCATCTAAGGACTACTGTGACCAAATTTGGTTCCAATTGGCTCAGTAGTTTCAGAGCAAAATATCTTTGAACGTATTTTCCCATAAGGTCCAATGTTAAAATATGTTCTCCGCTGGCGGCCATCTTGGATTTGGTGTGGCCCTAAAAAACCCCAATGTTATAGGGGGCCATCCAAAAACTATTGTGGCCAAGTTTGGTTCCCATTGGCTAAAGGATTTAGAGAAAAAGATCTTTGATATTGTTCCCATAGGGTCCAATGTTAACCTATGTTCCTTGCTGGCCGCCATCTTGGATTAGGTGCAGAATTAAAAAAAATACTGTTTTCAGAAAACACCAGTTTCAGAAGGTACCATCTAAGGACTACTGTGACCAAGTTTGGTTCCAATTGGCTCAGTAGTTTCAGAGAAAAATATCTTTAACCATATTTTCCCCATAGGGTCCAATGTTAATCTATGTTACCCGCTGGTGGCCATCTTGGATTAGGTGCGGACATGTCGGACACAATTTTTAAAGTAGACCACCCAAGGACTGTTGTGACAAAGTTTGGTTGCAAATGGCCCAGTGGTTTCTGAGGAGTTGATCTTTAACGACGGACGGACGACGACAACGCCGACGACAACGACGACGGACGCAAAGTGATGGCAAAAGCTCACATGGCCTTTTAGGCCAGGTGAGCTAAAAAAGTACCTAAATGGCAACCTTGCATGCTAAAGATGTACCAATCTGGACAAATAAATAAATTTGATTGGTCAGCCTGTAAAAATCACATTTTCATTGCTAATGATTAGTCTCAGGTTTGATACATTCTGAAGCATAATTCATTACCACCGATTCAAAATTAAATCACAAGTCACTAGCTTACAGACATGTTATTAAGTCCTGGATTATCCTACAGATACTTCTACAGAGTATACTATAGATTGCATTTTTATTGTGAAAGATTTATTAATGCGTAATTTCGTGAGGAATCTCGGTCGCAAATTCATATATCACACAAATATTCCCAGAATTGCAAAAAAAAAAAAAAAAAAAAAAAAAACCAAAACAAACTTACAATGAAACGTATATATCTTGCATGACAATACTATTTAAAAAAAGGAGATAATTGTCTATCAATTGCAAAATTTAATATAACATAGATTGTGGTTGCAAATTTACATATTTGTGAAATTTTGCTTATGGGTCGGCATGCGAAATGTGATACTCACCAATTCAAAGAAACCTACAGTAATTCTTTTAAAATATGTCACATTAGGACGAGAAAAATCTCAGAATTTAACCCCTCTGCAGCGTTTTTTTCATTATTTATAAATTAATTTTCGCTGGCAATTGAATTGTGATAATATTCATAGGGATTTTCAGTTATGACCATTGTTGAGTGAGCAATACTAATTTTTACAAAATTAACTGTCACAAACAGAGTGACAGAGATAGTTGTAACCCTCACATTAATGCTCTCTTGTTAACTTTGTCACTTCACTTATCATGCACAATTTTGAAATTCCAAAAACCAATTCATCTATGTTTCTCTTCATAAGCCTCTCTCAATTTTCAGCAAAGTGCTTTAAAACACAGAAATTTAAATGAACAAATGGTGGCGATGAATCAAAGTTTTACTGTATAAACAATTCCATGTACTGTAGAATCTCTTTTTATAGTGAGAGATTTATTACGTGTTATTTCGCGAAGACTCTCGGTTGCCAATTCTTATATCATGCAAATAATCTCAGAATCGTAAAAATTAAAATGCCAAATTGCAAATATTCCGGCAATTGAATATGACTCTGGAAATTATGTAAAATATGACAAAACGTTTTTGGAAAGGGAGATAATTGTATATTGGTCTCAAATTTTAATATCATCATAGATAGTTGTCGTGAAATTACAATTTGCAAAATGACGCCTATGAGTCGACATACAAAATGCGATACTTGTGAATTCAAAGTTATCTATAGTATGTTATCAGTAATGTACCTTGAACTGTTTGCCAGGAGGTTTTTGATACGGTGGGTTGGCACACTAGACTACTATCATCACTTTTTGTTGCTCCTTGTTCATAACATACATTATTGATGGTGCAAATATCATTCTGAAAAGAAAATAAGAACATTGTAAAACTGATGCAGATCAAGAGAAATAGGAGTTAAAAATTCCCCAGGTCTGAGGTCCAGGACCCTTTAATGTTACACTGGGGCCCTTGATAGTTAAACTGTAAAAGTCTGATTAACCTGCAATTTTTTACCGAGATAATCCTACTTTTTAATGTAGATACTTGACTTTAAAAACTTTACTTGGAACTTGCCAAACACTTTGGGAAATTTAGGTCCTGGACCTTCCAATACAAAGCAATTTGTCCCACTCTACGATCTGTCACAGTGGGATTTGAACGGTATTAAATTTTAATTATTTTTCTGTTCATGATTATCATTTAGAGAAAAGTTATCATAGTTAACCCATTTTGATATATTTAGTGACAAACTGTCTCATGCTACGATCTGTCAAAGTGAGATTTAAGCTGCATGTCCTCATGAAACGAAAACTCTGAATTTTGTCTGAATATATCTTAATTCATCCTGAATTTTTCTTACACCTAAAATAAGTGTCTGAATTCTTCTCAACACATTTACCTGTATTCTGAATTTTGTCTGAAAATTTTAAATTCATTCTGAAAATTGAAAAAATATTCAACATATGCTGACAATCAGACATATAAAATTCAGTTTTTTTTCAGACAAAATAAAGATGTTTAATATATAGCAAAATTCAGCAAACAAATTCAGTTAAATTTAGAGGTTTTTTTCCAGATAATTTTTTTCACGAGGGGGAAATCTTAACCTTTTCTGTTTCATAATGATTTTTAAAGCTATACATGAAGTATTTTTTCAGTGATTCTTAAGTATATGTACTTTGTAAATTTTGTAAAACACAGTGAAAACTTCTAAAATCATTTAATTTTATCCACTTTAAAAAAACTGTTGAAAAGCCAGACTGAGATCATAAAACATGTTTTCTATACAAAAGGGAAGCAGGATTACTACAACACAACTTGATCACTTATTGCAGACAGTTTAAATTAGAATCTTGGAATTATCTCCCTTTATATTCAAAATTTATTACAATTAGCATTTTGTTCAATTAACTTTTCTGGAAGTTATAGCAATAGGTTAACGTCTTTATATGAATTTACAAACCCAGAAAATAACATTCTGTCTTTAAACCATGAAAACACGAGTCCATGAATAAAAATGTATGAATGATAAGGAATACACACCCTATCAGCACATCCACCATTTTGTGTGCAGGTCTTACAGTTCGAGTTATAGATCTCCAGTGTAAGAGTGGAACTATAACTATTTCCGTTATTTGTGACTTGAATCTGGAGCTGTCCAAGTGTAAGGCTGGCAGGAAGTGGACAAGCTATTTCTTCTTCAGATCTGAACACTGCTGTTTCAGTTAAATTATCCTGCAAAGAAATAGTACATAGTTAAGATTTACAGTCAAACCTGTCTATAAAGGCCACCAAAGAAAAGCAGTAAAAGTGGCCTTTATGGACAGATGGTCTTTATATACAGGTTCAAATAATTTGAATAAAAAACAGTTACCATAGGATACACTTCTACTGGCCTTTATAACCAGTAGGCCCTTAAATAGAAGTGGTTTTTAAGGCAGGTAGGACTGTAGATAAATATTTTGTGTTTTAGAATCACTGATTGTAAAGTAAGTGGGATAGTTAGGGCTATACAAAGGTACTTTAACCACATCACTGGATACAATTATATAACTTTCAAGACTAGCCAAACAACATGGACCTGCCCTTTGACCTTTAATTTAAATATTCATTGCGGACAAGTACATTTATGTATAAAGAATACAGGTGTTTATTTTGTCTACCTCATTGAAAACAAGCATTTTTTATGTATTAACTGCGAATTCTAACACTACACTAGTATTGGGTGGATCATCATATATGATTATTATATGGCCAATGATTTTGCCTTTTTCTGATTGGTTGGGAAGCATTTAGCCTGATAAATCGTTATTTCCTCATGCAATAACGCACGATGCAATAACGCACATGATGTTTTTATGGCATAACAATGGGTAATGTTCACCGCGCAAAAACACACGCGACGTTTTTATGGCGTAACAATGGGTAATGTTCACCGCACAAAAACGCACACGACGTTGTGTGACGTAACAATGGGTAATGTTCACCGCTCAAATACGCACGCGACGTTATATGATGTAACATTGAAAAAAGAAAAGGGCATTTTTTACATTTTGTATTATAAACCATAAAAATATGGTGATAAAAAAAATCATTGGTCATATAATAAAACAATTATTGACTTTCGATTCAGTAGACATAAGGATTTATCAACCTCAAAAACATAATATTCACCTCAGCCTACAGCTTTGGTAAATATAATGTGTTTGAGGTTGATAAATTCTTATGTCTACCTCATCAGAGTCAATAATTGTATAATATTCCTCGTGAAAGGTCAAGCGGACAGGTCAATGTTGTTTAACTATACTTATCAGTGGTCTAAATATCACTGTCTTTATTTTGTCTTGTCTTAACTTGCCTCGAAGGGTCAAAATACTGTTAAAGTTTAAACCGGCAAACTATATCAGTATACAATATAACGGCCTTGTTGAAAGTGACCACTGCGGAAGCTCAGTTGGTAGAGTGCTTGCTCAATAAGTGGGAGGTTGTGGCATCGAACCCCGACCAGGTCTGACCCAAGACTTGAAAGTGGGTTGTGACTGTTCTTTCGCCATGCACTCTCCATTACGAAATAAAAGTCATGGTTCTTTCAGATGGGAACAGGTCCTGTGTCAAGGTAGGCATGGCACTATAAAGAACCCTACTGTATAATTCCATCAGCCCAACACACACGCAGAATTTCTGCACCATCACCTATGTGAAATACAATGTATTCTTGACGGGGACGTTAAATACCATTGATCATCTCAACTCAAGTGCTACCTACCAATCGAGGTGTCCTAGCAAAGAACAATCATGAAAGAAACATTTAAATTAAAATTTAAATCAGTAATTACCCCATTACTCAGTATAAATTTACAAGTCAGCGTAGGTGCTTCATCAAAATCAAACCCAAGGATGGTAAATCTATTACAAGCCAAAAATCGTTTGTCACAATATCTTCCTCCAAAGATGCTGATAATGGTTGGTGGATCTGCCTTTACAATTGCGCAATCGGCTCCAGTGTATGCTGCTTCACAGACACAGGTACCTACAATAATCAAACAATTTGTACAATTTGCATCATGCAAAAAACATATTCAATACAAACCAGAGATCCAGAAACGGTCATATTTGCCGGACATGTCCGACAAAAATTTATTTTGACCGACATGAAAAATCGCCAGTCGGACATTTTTTGTTTTCGGGCATTTTCAATTTTACAACAGGAATATTAAACGGACAAATCAGTTTTCGGTCCGACAAAAGTAAACTACCGCTAGTCTGTCGGTCTATTAAACTCCACCTGACTTCACTACAGTAAGTGTATTGTCCTTACCACGTGTTTACCTGTCAACTACAACTCGATCTAATTATCAGGTGATTGTTTAATAATCAGTAAATACCTGTGGACTTAAGTAGTCGCGTGCCGCGTGTCTAACTGTCTATGTCTTTTGTTTCCAAGTCCGAATCATAATATTTTTTGTCACATACATTTTATTTACATCATCGCATACATATTATATTATACAATACAATGTAGCAGTTTTTATATTCAAGTCAAGCTCATAACACACAGATAGATATATATATATATATATATATATATATATAATACACATAAAACATCCCATGATACCAAAACAATAGTTGAAAAAAAGAATTTACAATATTAGACATTGTTTAGCCATTCCCATCTTTGTCCGATTCGTGCAGCTTTTGACGGAGAGTATAAGTAAACAGATAAATTCTCTATTTTCCTATAATATTTGATATATTCCAAAGCAGCAGTTATAGATGGTACAGATCGGTTACATCTACTTTTATGAAGGTAATATTTGATTAAAAGAATGCATATATTTATAGTTTCATTTGAGATTCTGTTTGAAGCTGTACCAAATAAAAATGTTTTTGCATCAAGTGGTAAACGAATTCCAAATAAGTTCTGACACAATTCTATAAATTTTATCCATATAGGTTTTACATATTGACAAAAGAAGAATAAATGTTGAAGAGTTTCACTTGTTTCCCCACAAAAAGAACATAATTCAGTTTCTATTAATTTGCATTTCATTAGCTTTCTATTTGTGTAATATATTCTATGGGTAATTTTATACTGGAATGATTGTAACTTTATGTCATCGGTAATGGCAAAAGGTATTCTATATAACATCTGCCACTCTGATGATTCAATAGTGATGTCTAGATTTCTTTCCCATGACTGCTGCGATGTTGGAACATTTCCGATATTTTCTAGGAAAATCTTATAAAATATTTTTGCTACTTTTTTCTTATTTTTTAAACATTCTATGTAAGGAGATTGTATTGTATTGGATTTCTGTTGAATATTGTGAATTTTTTGTTTCCAGTCAGAAGGGATAGCATGAATTAGACCATAGAAATCAATAAAATTAATCATGATATTAAATTTGCAACAAAAATCATGATATGACATAAAGCTTCCATCATCATTAATCAAATCATTTACAAAGTATATATTATGCTTACACCATTCACTCCAATATATAGGTTTTCTATCTATAAGTAAATTGGGGTTGTACCATAAGGGTTGAGACAACATGTCATCAGGGGCTGTGGTGTTATTTTTATTCAATTTTGACCAAGCTGTGAAAACGGATTCCCAGAAGGAGTTGAGGGTTTTTGATATCTTTCTGAGTCCGTATTCTTTAAGGAAAAAGACCTTATCCCCTCCAAAATCCTCCAGATCATCTATCAAAAGGCACTTCCATGATGAGAAATAGTTTGGATCAACAATTTTTTGTATCCAGCATATCTTTTGAGCATGAAAAAAAGATCCAATGTGCGGGACTTTTAGTCCACCATTTTCATAGCCTTGCACGATAACATCTCTCTTTATTTTATCAGGTTTTCCATTCCATATAAAGTTAAATATTATATTATTGAGCATTTTCAAGATGTGATCTGGGGGATTTGGAAGTACAGTAAAAGTTTGAACAAGGATAGGTAAAGCAATTGTTTTAACGACTGTTACTTTTCCAATAACAGAAAGATTGCGAAAAGACCAGTCATTTAGAACTTTTCTAAAAGACCTAATTTTTGAGACGAAATTTTCTTCATATACATTTTCTGCTCCTAAATCGTATTCTATGCCAAGTAGTTTAAATTTACCTTTTAAATTCCAGATAATTTCAGTATTTGTTTTAATAGTTTCACCACAGCCCCTTTTGGCTCCAATCCATACAGCGTGGGTTTTATCAAAATTAGCTCGCAGACCAGAAACAGCAGCAAAGTCACTGATAATATTTAAAGCACGATTTAAAGATGTTTGATCATCATCAAGGGTTAATGTTGTGTCATCGGCATATTGACTTATTAAGTATTCCGAATCATTTATAGAGATACCTTTTACTGAGGGATCATTTTTCAAGGCCGCACTTAAAACTTCAACGGCTAAAATGAACAAGTACGGTGAAAGCGGGTCTCCTTGTCTAACACCCCTATTTATATTAAAAAATGCAGAACAGTGACCGTTGTTTTGTATGCAGCTAGAGGCACCATTATAAAGGGTATTAAACCATTTTTTGATGTCAACACCAAAATTAAAGAAATCTAAAGTTTTTTCAATAAAATGCCATTCAATTGAGTCAAAAGCCTTTTCGAAATCTAGTAGTAAAAGTAGTCCGGGAATTTGTTCTCTTTCAGTTTTCTCAATCATGTCCATAATAAGTCTTGTATTTTCAGCAATGAATCTATTTTTCATAAAACCGGTCTGAGATTCTGATATTAAAATATCTAATACTTTTTTAATTCTATTTGCAATCGTTGCTGATGCCAATTTACAATCTACATTTAATAAAGAAATTGGGCGCCAGTTTTTTAAAAACTGTTTGGGTTTTCCTTCTTTTGGGAGACATGTAATAATACCCTGTTTTTGAGATATAGATAAAGAACCCTGTTCAAACCCATAGTTCAGTGAATTGATAAGATACTTTGAAATATCATTCCAGAAAAATTTATAAAATTCTGTTGTAAACCCATCCATCCCCGGCGATTTTCCATTTTTCATATTTTTCAATGTTTCAAGGCATTCACTTTTGTTTAGCTTCCCCTCCAAAGAATCACTTATATCTTTTGTCAGGAAATTAAAATATGAATTATTTTTATTAAAGAAGAATTCTGAAGGATGATCAATGTTTTAGAAGAGTACAGATTTTCGTAGAAAGATTTTTGGGTGTTTAATATCTGTGATTGATCAGTTAAAGTAGAGCCATTTTCTGCAATAATAAACGGTATTGTTTTCTCAATGTAATTTCGTTTTTCAAGATTACAGAAATATTTTGTTCCTTTTTCACCTTCTACTTTCCATTTTGCCTTCGCTCTTATTAATATTCCTTTTATTTTTTCTTCCCTCAAAGCCGAATCATAATAACTTTCTTTGAACTTGTGTTTGTTTAATAATAAGTGCATGGTTGTAACTGTGTTGATTATGGAAGCCATAACGAGTGTCTGTCAAGGATGAGGGTTTGTTATCAAAGAGGTTTCAAGCGGGGTGTTGAAAATAACCTACTACACGCTTCGTAACTGTTTCTTTATTAATAAATACAGAAACGCGATTAAATTTTATTTTAGCCATTAATATCTTTCAATCACATAAATATATTGGAACCTCGTCAAACCGTTCCTGTTATATCGTGATTCTTGATACCTGAATACCTATTTAGAACCTCTTGCCATAATTCTAATTACAATTCGTGTATCTTCGGAATACGGAAATTCACGATTGTTGGTAAACAATATGACGGACGTGCAATATGAAGCATCATGGACAGTAACGCATATTGATAATAAAAGCATATCGCGGTAAATGTCTTAGTTAAATTTCACCTAATACACATGAAATAAACATTGTGGTCTAATAACGCACATGGATATGGATTAAAACTGGCAATCGTGGTAAACGCATCCAAGTTTTTGACTCTAGTATCTAGCCACTTCAGTATAGTTTAACTAGTATCATTTTGTGTCACCCTTCAAAGTAATTTCTTGCATAGTGATTGGTTAACTTGACAAGATACATGTTCGAAAATCTGACGGGGTACATAAATGCTTGTGATGTTTAGCGGTAAAAGGAAAGTAACTTGTATAACATGAAAGTCTAGTCACAGTAAACAAACATGGCGACAAAGTATGAAATGACAGAACTCGAAATTGAAGTTAAAAAATCAAACTAAAATGGCTTTGAATGGTAACAAAAATGTTTGCCTGTGGCTCAGGGTACATAAAGCTTTGAAAGGGTACATGGGGCGGCGTAATTGACAGACACGCCGACCACGCCCACAATGTTCCAACAAAGCCCGACATGTTTGAATTACGCACAAAATGAATAAAAACTCTGCCTGATTTGTGCTATTTAATGATGTCACTGACACTAGTAAGTCATTAGTTGCCATGATGCTGTTTTGTGATGGTGGCCAGTGTCAGAACATAAAAGGTGTGGCTGGCGATATGTCAATTATCCCAGACTCTGGCTAATTTTCCTGGATCTTTCTTTTAATTAACTTACATATTCAGAGACACCTATCTCACACTTAGTGCAGTGTTAAGATTATTTTAATAGAATATTTTTCACTTTATCATTACATACCATCTACACATTTGCCTCTGTTGTTGCAGTCATCAGGGCAGATTTGTTCAATGACTGGAGGGAGAGCAGGGATACCAGTGACTTCATTTACTATCCACAAGGTGACCTCTATCTCAATTGATACTGCACACTGTTCTTTCAAATATTCTAATGATGTTTTTAACCAATCAAAGCTGTCTGTTATCTGAAAATAAACAAGCATGAGTTATTGATCAAAAGTGATGGTAATGTACACATTGTTCAAGAACTATCACCTTCAAACAGCCACGGCCAGGGTTTTTTTGAAATTATTAATTTCAGTCCTATAATATTAAAGTTGCTTGATAATTACACAGTCCTGTTCTGAACTGATGGACTGATAGACAGATGTCTAATATGAATCTAAAATTACCAACAACATCCTCTGTGTCCCTGTTGATATTAACAGACTGACAGATGGATAGAGAGAAGGAAAGACAGACATACAGACAGACAGACAGACAATATGGTTTTATAATTACCATTATATCTTCAACACAGGATTCTACAGTACCGACAAGATCAACGCCTTCTGTAGCTTTACATGTTCCTGTTGATTCTGAAGCCTCTATAAATGATGTACAGTTAGCTATGGCCATAGCCTCAGTTATATTACTAAATGTCGGGAAAGAATAAACCTAAAAGTAAAGACAAGAACAGTAAATAAACAGTTAACATCAATAAATGAATGCATAAATATATAAATAAATAATATGAGAGTAAAGATGAAAACTCTTAAAAGAAATAATTAAATACAGTAACACTTCAAACCATTTTCACCAATTTTTCAATCAAATTCTGACATTTTAAAGGGGTTTGCATTGGTGATAATTGAAGGAGACTTATATTGAAAAAAACTTGATATAAACTTTTGGTCATCAAAATACTTTAGTGATAAGGGAGCAAAATTATCGAGAAACATTATAACAAGATTTTACTGTACATGTACATGTATATATGGACAAAGTAAAGGATGTTTGCTGCTGAGGAACCCAAAATTTTCTGCATTAAACTTTTTTAACCTAATTTTTGGAAGGATATGACTAAGAAACAGTGATTTATGATAAAAAAAACATATGGTCATGCAAATATACCCCTATTTTGACAATAATCTTGTTTTTACCCATTTTCCTCAATTAAATTTTTAAAGTGTGACCCATTTGTCAAGGAAATTTCAGGAAATGAATACATTTTTAGACTAAGTTTAAAACAAAAGAGAAGCAAAATATAAAATCAGAATTTGGCTCCAGTAATGCGTTTTTGAAAATTTTACTTTTTTAGGTTTTTCAGTCAAACGGCTGTAACTCACAGAAAAATGAGCAAATCAACTTGGATTAACGATATAAGCATTATGTATCCATGTTGATGCTTTGCACCAAATTTCATGAAAAAGTGTATCATAGTTTTGGATAATCAAGGCAAACAAGAATTTTAGACTGATGGGCAGACAGAAAGAAGGATGGACAGAAAATTGAATTTAATATCACCTCTTTCTTTGAAAGGCAGGGGATAATTAGTATAATTTCCAAACTTATTCTTCAAAGAATGACATTTAAAGGGACACTGAAGTCTAGCCAATTTGACCAAAATATGAAAATTTATGTTAAGTTATTATTATATTGAAAATTTCACCTTTTTATTCGCCGAAATAAAAAAGATATAGAAGTTTAAAAAATCAAAATTCGTAACCTCAGGCCATTTTGGAACTCTTCAATCGGGAGGTATGAAAACAAGTTGTGACGTCATGTGTGAACAACAACTCTTCCTAACTACTGTTTATATATACTGAAGTGTCGCATCTTACGAGTTGTTACTTATCCATATTATTAGAAATGGCGCATTATCTTTTTGATTTTGAGTCAGAATATTAGGGAACTGAAAGTAAACCAGAGAATTTATTCAAATTGGATTCATGCGAAGTTATAGATAATGATCATCGTTTGTAGGTTTGGGACATATAATGAAACTGCCGAGCAATGAACACTGAGAGGGAATGCATTTGCTGCACAGAAATCGTACAGATCAAAGACAAAATTAACAAGAGGCCCATGGGCCTGATACGCTCACCTGACAACTAATGGCTAGCTGATAGATTTAAAGAAAACATAAATACTAAACCCCAATGACTTTTTTCTTTAAATCATGATAACTGTTGTATCAATACCTACAACATTCTAATATAAATGCCTATACAAAAAGTTAATAGTTTTCAAGATAGTTAACCATTTCAGTATTGTTTCACATCTGTGACCTTGACCTTTGAACTCATGACCTTTTTCTATACATCAATATGATCGTTGTATCAATACCTACAACATTCTAATATACATACCTATACATCAAAATGATTGTTGTATCAATATCTACAACATTCTAATATACATGCATATACAAAAAGTTTATAGTTTTCGAGATAATTAACCATTACGGTAATGTTTCGCATCTGTGACCTTGACCTTTGAACCCATGACCTTTTTCTATACATCAAAATGATCGTTGTATCAATACTTACAACATTCTAATATACATGCCTATACAAAAAGTTTATAGTTTTTGAGATAATTAACCATTTGGGTATTGTTTTGCATCTGTGACCTTGACCTTTGAACCCATGACCTTTTTCTATACATCAAAATGATCGTTGTATCAATACCTACAACATTCTAATATACATGCCTATACAAAAAGTTTATAGTTTTCGAGATAATTAACCATTTTGGTATTGTTTCACATCTGTGACCTTGACCTTTGAACCCATGACCTTTTTCTATACATCAAAATGATTGTTGTATCAATACCTACAACATTCTAGTATACATGCCTATACAAAAAATTTATAGTTTTCGAGATAATTAACCATTTCAGTATTGTTTTACATCTGTGACCTTGACCTTTGAACCCATGACCTTTTTCTATACATCAAAATGATTGTGTATCAATACCTACAACATTCTAATATACATGCCTATACAAAAAGTTTATAGTTTTCGAGATAATTAACCATTTCAGTATTGTTTCGCATATGTGACCTTGACCTTTGAACCTATGACCTTTTTCTATACATCAAAATCATTGTTGTATCAATACCTACAACATTCTAATATACATGCCTATACAAAAAGTTTATAGTTTTCGAGATAATTAACCATTTTGGTATTGTTTCACATCTGTGACCTTGACCTTTGAACCCATGACCTTTTTCTATACATCAAAATGATCGTTGTATCAATACCTACAACATTCTAATATACATGCCTATACAAAATGTTAATAGTTTTCGAGATAATTAACCATTTCTGTATTGTTTCGCATCTGTGACCTTGACCTTTGAACCCATGACCTTTTTCTATACATCAAAATGATCGTTGTATCAATACCTACAACATTCTAATATACATGCCTGTATAAAAAGTTTATAGTTTTCGAGATAATTAACCATTTTGGTATTGTTTCGCATCTGTGACCTTGACCTTTGAACCCATGACCTTTTTCTATACATCAAAATGATCTTTGTATCAATACCTACAACATTCTAATATACATGCCTATACAAATGTTTATAGTTTTCGAGATAATTAACCATTTGGGTATTGTTTCGCATCTGTGACCTTGACCTTTAAACCCATGACCTTTTTCTATACATCAAAATGATCGTTGTATCAATACCTACAACATTCTAATATACATGCCTATACAAAAAGTTTATAGTTTTCAAGATAATTAACCATTTCGGTATTGTTTCACATCTGTGACCTTATACCTTTGAACCCATGACCTTTTTCTATACATCAAAATGATCGTTGTATCAATACCTACAACATTCTAATATACATGCCTATACAAAAAGTTTATAGTTTTCGAGATAATAATTATAATCAGAGGTAAAAAAAATTAGGTCACGACCTTCACAATTGACCTGACCTCAATTTGAAGATACTAACAAGAAGATGTCAAAACTGAAAACCCCATGTCATTATCTGGTCAAATAGTCAAGTTATAACAATTTGAAGCTATTTTACGATTTTTTCAAAATTAAACGCAAAAACGCGTAACCTATTTTTTATCCGAATTTCACAAAATGAACAAACTATAGGCTTAAGACCCTAGAGAAGCCAAATATCACATCAGATTTTTTCTCCAATCAGTACTTTCGGAAAGAAGATTTTTAAGATTTTTGCACCCCTAGGTCACCTTGACCTAGTTATGGTAGCCATGGCAACGCCACGAACAAATCTGAATTGCACCGGCCCATATATACTTCTGACAAAGTTTCATTAAAAACTGTCCAGTAGTTTCAGAGGAGAAGTCGAAAATAGGTGTTAACGACGCACACACGCACACACGCACACACGCACACACGCACATACACACGCTGCGCTATGCCATAAGCTCACATGACCTTTGGTCAGGTGAGCTAAAAATTGCAATTTATTTAAAAATGTATAATCGACAGCTTTGACCTTGAGATCGTGCATTTCAACCAAGAAGTTTTGCGATTAGCAACGATTGCAAGAAACAACATAAGACGAGGAGACATTACACCATGGCCAGTCATGAAAAAAAAAACATTTACGGTTGATGAGAATAAAGTTTTTATTATTATTATTATAGTCACCTGTAATTAAACCCTCAATATTGACTGACTAGTTGTATATCGGAGTGTACCCAATCCACTTAACTAACGAGACAGGTATACCGACACTTCCTGTATATTCAATAGGCGTAGGAGGGTTTTAATATTGGGGGGGCCAACCCGAAGCTATGTCTATGTCGTGCCGCAGGTACGACCTCGTGCTAAGGCACGAGGCGGGGAGAGTCTGAGAGGGGTGCTAAACCCCTCGCATAGGTGGGGGCCCGGGGGCCTCCCCCGGAAAATTTTCAAAACTAAGTCCTGTCTAGACGCATTTTCAATGCATTGTGCATCGTTTTGATAGGTTAAAATACTGTGATATGAAGGCATGATTATATAAAATAACCGTATGACACAAGTTCCATAATCATCCTCTCATTGGAGATGGATATCAGAGGCTGATCCAGAATTTTAGAAAGGGGGGCGTATAATGTGAGAGCCGAAGACTCGAACCTTCTAGGGGGGTACGGGGGCATGCTCCCCCGGAAAATTTTGAAAAAGTGGAGCAAAAAATCCTGCATTCTGGTGCAATCTGAGCTGAACAATATGTATTATTAGCGACATAAAGGGGGGGGGGCGTACGCCCCCGGCTGAACCGCCACTGGATATGGGGGTTACCCCGGAAAATTTTGACGCCCTTTTACAAGTATAATGATGAAATTGATAATTGATTGGATACCAGATGGACATTTCTTGTTAAAGCTCTTGTTTTTTTTTTCTTTTTTTAGCATGATACAAAATTTCACACAATATATTGCGGGGGCCTGGCCCCCCTTCTTGACATTGGGGGGGCCCGGCCCCCGCTGGCCCCCCCTGCTCCTACGCCTATGTATTTACCAACCCTTTAACTGCAACAGTAGTTGTGTATTTACACACCTTATTTTAAGATGTTGATAATCTCGTAATTCATAAATATCTATAATTTTTAGAGAATTTTAAAAACATCATTTTTCACAATAATTATTTCAGACTTTTACTTATATTTATTTATAATAAATACGTATATAGAATAAATAAATAAATAAATAGGTCCTTCCAGAAAATGATGTTAATATGCATTAAAATAATATTAATGATGATAATAATTATATATGAAAAAAGAATAACAAGCATTTGTAAATCAGAAGAGGGGATAGCTACTTTTGATGTACTAACAGGAAAGGGGAAAATGCAGCTGCTACACCGGGACTCGAGCCCGGGAGCTTCCTAATACTAGCGGGACGTTCTACCGATTGAGCTACACGGACCGCCAAATTCCTCCCATCTTTTTTCTATTCAACTCCCTTGAATCGAAACCAGCGGGTTTCACCCCTGGGACCAACTTGTTGGTCAGCCAATGCCAAGGTCGGATGATTCCCCAAATGTAACAGCGGCGTAACCGAACTCGAACCCGGTACCTTCACAATACATGTACTAACATACGCTCTACCGATTGGGCACCTGACCACCTATTGAGCCTTTCCGCCACACAATTGTTATGAGCCAAGAATTTAATTTCACTTTTTTATTTTAATTTTTAATGCGTTTCGTCATCAGATCACCTACTGGTTACACAATAAACAGGAGAGTTATTTCATCCTGTGTATAGTTTGGAAAATAAGAGATGCGTTCTTTCAGAAGTTATAAGTTGTAATTGTTTCCCAATTTCTTTATATATGTGTACCATTGAAACCGGGGAATAAGCTGTCCTTTTAAATCTAATGAAAATTGGACAATACATTCTCTTTAGTTTATACATGTATTAATTATTTGTAGTTACATTTAAGTATCTTCACATCTCACAATAATTTCACTTATATCAAGATGTCACCAGTCATGTCAATAATTATAACTTGGATTGTATTATATATCTCAAGATTATTTTATTTATATCAAGATGACGCTAGCTATAATTATGCTTGAATTGTATAATCCATGTCCTGATAATTCCATTTATATCTGAATATGTTATAACTTGTAAGGCAAAATCGTAGTCAAAATAATTCATTATATCAAGATGTGAAACAGACGAAGTAGCAGAAATTATGAAATGATATGGTGAACACAAACAGCAGTATAACATAGTAAATAATATACCGTGGATATTGTACTTTATTTTAGTTTTTTAAGAGATTTTCATGAAATTTGCAGCCAAGTCTACTTAAAAAACGTCATTGTATGGAAATTCATTTAAAAGTAAATTTATACAATTTTAAAGGACGGGCCTGTACGGACTCTCGCCGTCAGCATTCAAATTTAAATTTGTCCTGAACTAGATCACACTGTTACAGACATAATTTTTCTTCGCATCAATGACATGAGAAGCGGGGGGGGGGGGGGGGGGGGGGGGGGGGGGGGGGGGGGGATTAATTTTTTTTTTTAGAGTTTTGATGTTTAAAATTGAACTTACGAATAGGAATATTTCAATAATTTAAATCATTTTAATTTCATACCGCCAGTCACGACAGTCGACCCAATTTATACATTCGTAAATCAATATTGAAATATTTAATATTTTTTAATGCATCTTTCCAAAATTCCAAATTAATTATACGTACATTTAATATGGGATATCGTGTAGACTTTATCACTTAATTTATTTACACCTATCAATCTTCAGATCTATGTTGTATATTGTAAGGTAGATCTACCTCTTGATTACCGGCGATGGAATGTCTAATAAACAGGATCTAAAGGTACTGTAGGTTACTGATAATCTCTTAATTACCTGTATGCGAGAAAGGGATGTAAATTCTACTTTTAAGAAATTGGGATCTTATTGATTTATCGTGAAAAAATAAAAGAATATTTTATCATTTTAGGTTAGTTGATGCATAGATCATTGTGCACATGATTAGCCAATATTGGTCATTATTAAATTTAAAATAAGTCTAAATAGAGACAAATTCTAAGTTATCATAATTTTTTAATTATTTTTACAATCAACGGTCGCATACAAAACCATATTTAAACAATATTTTTAACAACTTTTACACTATACTGTAACCACACTATTGATAGCATGGCGAGGTTTGTTCAAACATGACTTCACAGCGTGTTCTTCTCACCTCCAACACAGAAGAGCTGCGGCGATGATTTTCGGCAATTTTCAAATAGCGAAATATATATCTTTATGGAATAATTTTTTATTTTTTTGAATTTTATTATTAATATTGTACTTATAACTATCGATTTTGGTCATAATCCCCTAGACTTCAGTGTCCCTTTAAGAGTAAATGTTGAACAAAATATAGGTTATAAAACATACTGTTGCCACATATGTCAGGTCATATTGAAATATCGCATCAATTTGTGTAGTATAACATTTCAGTGGAACTGCTGATTCTTCCATCAATGACTGTGTAATATCTCGATCTAAAATTTAAAAAATAATTCTCAAATAAAAGAGGATAAAATGTATAAAGTCAAAACAACAATTTGAATTTATTATTACAAAATCTTTCATATTATCAAATAAAATATTTCAATCGCTCCTAGTTGGCCTATTAATTTTTTAAATTCTACAGAGGTATCTAGTGTATATCAAGACACGAGACCTCAGGTTTTTAAGACTCACCCAAAAGATTATTCAGGAGCCTTAGTGCATGAGTGATTTAAAGTTTGTGCCTACAGGAAGGAATATAAAATGTATAAGCACATTTACAATATCTACATACTAATTTCATATATCAACATTTCAATTACCGGTAATATGCAATGGATTTATACAAAATTTTCAAAAAAATCCAACATGAACCATATTTTTCTTATATAAGTATGGGCTACACTTTTTCCAATTATTGAATTTCTGCCAAGAAGGGACAAAAAAGTCAGCTTATTTTCTGAAATCAGCACAACTACATGGTGGATATGTATCTATTTAATTTTACAAGTTTTTGTCATAAGTCACAATAATTTTGTCAAAATATTGGATTTTGTATGACATATTTCACTAATGAACAAATTTTTGAAGAGTGAATCTGCAACATTGATCTACATCTTTCTAAATAATAAAGAGGTGTCTTAAACGTGCACAAAAAAAGGGACCTCGGTTTTTGAGTCTCATCTAAAAGACTTTCTAGTACTTAGCTTTTTACAGCTCTAGTATGGACAGGGGATGAAAATCATTTCAGAAAATTTCCAAATTCCGAGTGACTTTCAAACCCACAACCCTGGACTTAGAAAGCCAGTGACAGTACCATTAGGCCATGTCCGTTCTTTAAATTTTACTTGTTGCATGTCTCCCGCCTTGAACACACTTAGAACTATAACATACAGAATATGTTACTTACATTTTTTCCCAGATTTATTTTTCTTCTTCCTGGCACAGTTCATCATATCATTATCAGTGGAACATACTGGAGTTTCTCCCAAGTTACAACAATAATAAGTAGATGTATTGGTCTCAGACTCTGTTACTTCATCCGCTGTTTGACAGTATCCATTGTAGAGAGTCTCATTTTCATAAACTCTGAAATCACAAGAAAATTATGTAAATATGGATCCCCTGTTAACAAGTATTTTTTTGTGATTAACACTTATGTTCAAAGGGCAATAACTCAAGGAAAATAAGCAAACAACTAAAGTTAACAATATGCGCATCTCCTAATAATGTTGATGCTTTGCACCAAGTTTCATGAAACAGTGCTTCATTATTTGGAGAATTTGTGCAGACAAGAATTCCGATGGACGGAAACTCAAATTTAATATCCCCTCTTTCTTCCAAAGGTGGGGGATAACACATTATACATCATACAGGTTTTTGTCAGATTACAGGGCCCCACTATGATAATATACCTGTCATCTAAGCAATAAATCTTTAACAGGTTATGTGGGTCTGTATCCTGCCAAAACCCTGTATCACATATTTGTCACCCTTCAAACCCTTTTTAACCTTTTTAAGCTAATCACATGTCATTTAAAAGTTCTTTGAAAGGAGACAAAATATGATAAACACACATGTCAACACAAACCCTAACCAGATTATAAATAGCAACATTTCATGCTGCAAAATGGTATAAGCAAAATCCACCAACATGTGGTTTATCAGAATACCATGTGACACTTCATAACCTCTGTGTAGAACTATTATTTTCATTGTGTAAGTTGACATTTTTTATTACAAAATTTCGATGAATTTACCACATAAATATTTTCCACAATCATACTTGCCTACCCTTTCTTGAGACTAGGAATACCTTTATGTAAATTTTTATCATAAGCTTCACAAAATCAGTCATAAGAATTCCTGTATTTGACTTGACAAAACATGGTTATGTTGTATAATACTCCGGTTTGAATTTTTTATCCTTTCCTTATTTTGATTTGCAGCTAAAGATCCTGATTGGCAGCTTATGATTGTCACTTTTATGACCATGATGTTAGGAAGCCATTTTTAAACAAATATACAACACTGGACCCCTATCTTCCACACTTGGACAGTACCGGTATTTACACATTGCCCTTTGCTAAAAATGAATTGAATGAATTTGGCATTTCACTATATACAAATAAGACTCTTAAAAAAATGGTTCAACTCAAATTTCCAGAAATTACCAGATTTTCATTTTTAGACGCAAGTTGTACCGGTAATTAACTGGCAATCATAAGGTCTTAATTTTGACTTCAAAATCATTAAACTTACACCAACATTGTAAGGGTAGGCAAGTATGCACAATTTATCTCACAAATATTAAGGGGTACAAATCACATGATATAACATAAGTAATTAAGGTGGGTCCAACTCAAGCCTAAGTAATTAAGGTGGGCCCAACACAAGCCTAGGTAATTTTTAAAGTTTTCATAATCTACAAACCTCCACAGACTTGAGAATTGTTTGTTGTCTAATCCCTGTAGATCGTTCTTATTATCACCATCAAAATCACCACATAAACCTGAGAATAAATTGATAAAATTATATATAATTAAAATGAAACAGAAATTAGTTACACAATATATAGAAGATTTTGCATGAGTTATTATTTACTGTATAATTGGTTTTATTCACTGGGGGGTTTAATTTCACTATATTCAGGGTTTGACTTCATAGCGGAAATTAAATACAAAGTGAATATTTTCATGTAGCATTCATTAAACGTAGACTTAGATAATCTGTAAAGAAAATTGTTAACACCCAGCTACTGCACCGCAAAATTTTATATCCATGAATAAGTTCCCGTGACTGAACCGCAAAAATTTTGCCCCTAAGAATTAAACAACTATACAGTAATCGACATAATATTGGATTTATTAATATAAGCTGAATAAAATTTGATGCAATGAGCCCTGTGTGAGTTGAATAAACATTTTACTCAATGAGTTCAACTATTCAATATTGAATAAAGACTAATGCAAGATTCTGTTTATTGTATATTATTTGTAAAAACTTGATTTTTCTATCTGTAAATTGTATTCTCAGCTGAAATAGAACAGCCAAAATTGCTGCAATACCACATGCCGCTGTGGCTAAATGATGATGTCATAGTTTGTTATGAAAATTATATGACATCATTAACCATGGATACATAAATGATATTACAAAAGTGTAATATTATTTTTATTACATAACTTTAATGGATTTTGGGTTGATTATACAAAAAATATTCTAATATGGCATTTCAGTGAGTGCAATATGATGTTTTATCATCAAAGAAAAGTAATATTGACCGAGGCAAAAGGATTATTCATGTCATTTTATCCCCCCCCCTTCATGTTACTTTCACTTAAAACAAAACAATCAGCAGGAGACTGGAATTATTGTCAGGAAAACCATTAATACTTGGCATGGGAGACAATTCTCATATTAGGATTTTCCTGAGTGGAATTTCAGTGAGTAGGTATTCACGGAGAAAGTAAAAAGTTATTGATGGAATTATAACTGTTTCTACTGTACCTTCAACATTTTCATAATCTCCTGATCCAGCCATAACAATGACATTCATAAACTTCCTGCGCATGGTGATCCTCACCGAGGCTCCATTTGGGAGATCAACCTAAAATTATAACAAAAATAAATCTAATAAATAAGTAAAATATGGTATTCAACATTTAGAATAAGTTGTGGTATTGATATAGTTTGTTGATATGTTTCAACAGCTAGGCTGTCATCAGTCATCAGTCCTGATGACAGCAGCCTAGCTGTTGAAACATGTTGACAAAATAAATCAATACCACAACTTTTTCTAAATTTTGAGTACAATTACTCATTCATTTATAATTACTTGTGGATCTCTACTGAATACCAGCTAGTTATCCATTTAGAATAATAGTAGCCATAATTAATACCTTAGTGGTGTTGGTTTCCTTCCTTTATTAACAAAAATAAATTTAGTAGAACTTTGATAACACATTTATCATCTTGACAATCACCTTGATAACGTTGAATAACCCAAAAGGTGAAAATTAGTCTCAGGCCCAATGGACAATAAGAAAGGAACTTGTTCTTGTTTGAACTGTATAAGGGGACCAAAAGTACAAAGCACTCCATTCTTTTGTTCAAAGTCAACCCCTGCTATTACAGTCCAACCTGCCTTAAAGGCCACCTCTATATAAGGGCCACCTGCTTATAAAGATCAGTAGAATTGTACATGTATCCTAATTGTTCTTTATTCATGCTATTTGAACCTGTATATAAAGGCCATCTGTCCATAAAGTCTACTTTTACTGGTTCCCTTGGATGGCCTTTATAGACAGGTGTGACCGTATCTACCTTATTTAGCAGCAATTTGACATTAAATACTTTTTTTTATACAAGTGCACATTTAGTTGTAGTCGAAAAGTGCTCCGTACACAGGCTTAAAAATACCAAACAGTCATTTATACCAGTCAATCAAGACTGAAAGAGTAAAATAATGGATCTTTAAGCTGTAGTAAAGATTCTGTTCTTTATATCAGGGGGTCAAATTTGAAATGGTAGAGGAAACAGGAGTAACTAGAAAAAACCACCAGCCTTCAACAAGTGTACTAACTAAGTTCTCACACTACGAGTTAGCCCAAGTAGAATTTATACCTAAGTGGTGAAAGGTGCTGTGATACATAAGCATGTATGCAGATGGCTTGGCCCCCCAGACCGCTCGACCAACATCCAACCAATATTGGTCAACAGCAATATGAACAAAATGTGTCAACTTCACTTGTTGACTTGTCGCCTTCTATTTCTTCTTATTTTGTTGAAAGACTATGCTGAATAAGGGCATGTAGAAGAGACTAAATACAGATTTATTAACCTCAGATATTTTTTATTATGCACGAAAATGATAAAATAAGTATATGTCAGGTTAGAAACTATAACTTTTCTATACTTCTACTTCATTACTCTAAACATTCTGCCATTAATTCATCATTACTAGAAAAATTAGATTGTGACAGACTAAATATAAAATTAAAATGGGATAATAATTTAACTTTAAATGAACTTTGAAATGTCAAATGTATATATAAAAAAACAATTATGATTGATTAATTACAGGATCTTTGCTTTACATTTTGTTCAAATAGCAAAAAATATATGATGGTGGGACTGAAACTCCACCTGTTTAACAAGAGTTATCTCCCTTGTCTTTAGAAATCCCAATAAGAAATAAAAACTCCTTAAAAACTGTTTTCCCCTTATCAGATTTTAGTAGACTTTTTACTATAATCATTTCATGTATTTGAGAGCATATTAGTAACAAAATATATTCTGTTGCAATAAGTTTGAGGTCAAACTGTAGATTGACTAGACTATTCAGTTTGAAAGCTTAAGCCTGAACATATAGAATTTTGATGATATTTACCACAAATTTCTTTCCCTTGTTAAAGCGGTAGATAAATGTTCCTGGAGTTAGGCCACCATTGGCAAAAATCTTCTTTATCAATGGTCGATTTTTGACATTTGTATCATTGGAATCTGTGGGTCCACATTTGTCAAAGATTATTACATCATCTCCAGATTTGATAGCTACGGCACAATTACAGGAAGCTTTTTTATTGCATGATCGATAAAACACATTAACCTAATAAATAAAACAAATATATGTACAAATAAAAATCTAGCTGTTAAATTGAGTCATGAATACCTGTAATACGACCTATGGGATTTACTCTGTAAATACCCAAATGCATGTTATGAAACACAAACTGGAGGATGTGGACTGGCCTTAAATTATTCAAAGTAAAGTTTCAAATAAATAAGGAGATTAATTTTTTTGGATCTCACCCTAAGAGAAGATAAATGTAAATATGTTATAATGGAAGAAATCCCTCTCCCAGTGCTGAAAATCAAACCAGGGTCACCAATTTGTAAAGCATGTGCTCTAATGTTTCACCTAAAGTACTCCATAGGTAAGAAAGTAGCCGAGTTGAGTAATGATTTTTAATGTCCCTGTCAAGAATAATTCACTTATATCAAGCATCACTAACTATAGGCGAAGGTGCATAAACTTTGCCTGTGCTTTGCCCTGATGGCGTTATACAGTAGGGTTCTTAATTGTGCAATGCCTACTGTGACACAGAGAGTTGTTATTTTAAGTTCCCATCTGAAAGAAACGTGACTTTCATTTCATCATGCTGAGTGCTTGGTAAAAGGACAGTCATTACCGACTTTCAAGTACTGATTCAGACCCAGTTGGGGTGTGAACCCACAACCTTCCACTTACTTACAGAGAACTACTGCATTGGTTGGCAAGAAAGTGGAAACATCTCTTAACGTATATATAGTGCACACTATACCATGTAACAATATACCTTGAGATAACTTGCAGGATCAGATAATCAAACTAGCCATTATCAAATTGGTTTTTAATTTTATATATTTACTTTTTTTCTTTTGATTTTTTTCTTGCTAATAAACAGTCAAATCACTAGATTCCTTGATTTTTTAATTTTTTTTTTTTTTTTTTTTTGCCTCACTAAATTTTATTTACATATAATGTACTGTTCTGTAAAAGCTAAAAAAAATTGTACTTACCGCGAATGGTAATTTTTTATGCCGATATAATACAAACTCTCCCACTTGAAAATTGTTGTATTTCCTAAAATAGAAAAATAACAATTATCAGTTGAAGTACCATACAAGAAATGAGAACTTCTACATGATTTGTGATTCGAAATCTAAAACAAATTCCAAAGTGTCTAAATTTTTCATTAATTTTTTCAGCTAGGGGCTTTACTGTTCTTTTTTAATGAATACTGATTATTTAATGTTAATGAATAACATTTCATACCAAAAAACAAACTTATTTGGGTTTTTTTTAAATTAAGAAAAAAACAGAATAAAACATTTTCAGAAACTTAAAGAAAAAACATACATGTATGACATACTTTATGTCAAAATTAAAACAAAAACAAAAAAAAAACCTTGTTACTACCCTAGGAAAACTTTGAACTTACTTTTTGTCAAATGTCTTCATATGTGGATCATTGATGGAACTACATTTGGCTGATTTATCCATATCTTTGATTTTTAATTGGACTCTGTCAATATCATACACCATGTCAGTAAATCCGTCTCCTTTTATACCAACTTGTATCTGCAAAGATCGGGTTTGGTCTTTGTCTTTTATTCCATCCATTTTTGCTTTGACGGGAATCTGCATATTTGTAGACCATGTTTCCATGGTGATAGCAGAACCACAGACTTGATCTGTAGATAAGGTTGACCCCATCCAAGGAATAACAGCTTGAGTTACTTCACGTCCATCTGGGCATTTCTTTTCTTTGCTTGCTCGTAAATATGCCCTAACATTAACGGAACAGTTGTTACGATTTGACATTGGGCAGAAGAGTCTCTGAGGAACCAGACTTTTAAACACAACATATTTAGTATCTCCACCCTCATACAGAGTTAGTGATTCAGTCAAAATCTAAAAAATTAACAAATAAAATTAATTAAAAAAATAATCAAACATTTCATCTTAACATTTATCAAGTACTTTTAGGAAATTAATTGGGGGAACAAAAGTGTAACAAGGAATAGGTTTGAGAATACATGAAATGATAATAAAAAGGTTTGTGAGGAACAACCATTTTATTGAAATGGAATCTCATATGTCATGTTTCATTAAAAATGTTTTTCTTGGGAAAATGCAGCATTAGTAATTTCTATTACCAGGAGAAACAACAGGAACCATCTAATAGTTAATTATCTATTGGTGTCAACTAGTTCCTTGGTGATGCCCATTAGGTATTCAGTCCAATGAAAGTACTTGATCTAAAACATCAGTTGATACCCTTTTAACAACATGTCTGATTCAGTAAATGTCAAAGGTAATTTATTAGTTAGTTAGGATTTCTTCTTCATTAATTTTGTACTAAATCACTATAATTTTTTTAGACTTAAAATGGTTTCTTTGGATTCCTCTGCAATCTTTAATCCTCCTAAATATAAGCAAAAAAATCTTGACTGGACTGTAAAACATTTTTATTACTGTAAAACAAAACCAGTGTTTTCTCAAATACTTGACTTGAATAAGTATTTGGTCTTTGCAAGATTTTTGTTATAATTCTGAATGGGAAAGCTTGATCTCGTGTACAACACAATGTTAAAGTTTAATTCCTTATAATTCCCTATAAGTTTAAAAGTACAGAAATTGATGAAAATCATACCTCTACTTTGAAATGTACTCTGTCACTGGATTTTCTAGGACCTTTCCTCTCTTCACAGTTACTTGTAAAACACGGCATTACTGCACAGTATATCTGTAATGTACCCAAATTTTATATGCATTACTTAGAGAATCTTGAATGAAGCCAACCCAAATTTGTGTACTTGCGGGTCAAAACTGAAATGCACTGAAAGTGTTGTTGCACTGTTAAGGGGGTTAGTGGGGTTCTAGGTTCATTACCCACATTTTTTTTTGAAAATCTGATAAATAAAATTTTAATTTGTGGTGAGAAATCACAAAGAAAGGGATACAGTACACACACTTATTTTGTAATTATTCTACCACTACCACCAACTTTATATAGCTGAATATTTGTACAAATAATACCATTTTAGGAAACAAGTTAGCAACAACTAACTTTTGCAATTGTAGTGGTCTAGGTAGCTCAGTGGTAAAGCACTCGTCTATAGTGCAAGGTCCCGGGTTCGATCCCCAGTTCAAAACATGTATGTTTTCTTTTTCCTGTTACATTTGGTGGCTAGTCTGACCCTGGGAAGTGGCTGGCCAACAGGATGGTCCCAGGGTGGAACCTCGTGATTTGAATTCAATGAAGTTAAATACTACAAAATAGAAAGGGAGGAATGTAATGGTCTGGGTAGCTCAGTGATAGAGCATTTGCATATAGTGCAAGAGGGCCTGGGTTCAATCCCCAGCCAGACCATGCATGTTTTCTCTTTCCTGTTACACTATTTTTATTGTCCTTGTGAAACATGCATAAATTAATTGCACACAAATAATAGTATGTTTACAGTACCACTGAACCACCATGGACTTTTATACCGTTTATTCCTTTATCATGTTTATAAAGTTGCTGTACCACCATTGACTGGCTGTATATTACTTACACTTTTACCATATAGGTTATCTCCGAGCTGATCCTCCAACAACAAAGCGAGAGTATTCTCATCAGTTATCTCCCTTGTCGTTAGCTTATCATTATTAAGGTACCAATCAACTGTATAGGTAATATTGTACCCCTTAAATCGTTTGTATTCACATTCCAACTGAACACTTTTATCTTCCATGACTTTGACTTTTACAGAAGGTGGATCCTCAAAATCAGGAATACCTAAAAATGACAAATAACACGTTATAACAAAATGGGATGCCATTTCTAGTTTCCCCAAAAAGAACCCCAACTGTTAAATCCATTTTTTCCAAAACATATGTGTATGATCAAAATACGATTAGCCAATGGCACATCTACTCTACACAAAATTTGTACCCGTGATGTTTCATAAAGATCTGGTAAATATATTTTGAGAAAAGTAGCAGACAAAATGTTATACAAAGAAATTGAAGTAAACAGTATATGCCGAACACCCCCCCCCCCCCCCCCCCCCCATTCTTCATTTGGGGGACATAATTACTTAACATCACATAATTTGGTATCTTTATAAGCTAACAACTGTATACAGTAACAACATGTTCTGCTCCTATTATATTCTTTCACTTATAAAGATCATTTCTTGTATGGTAGTAGAAACAAATTTAGCACCAAGAAAAAAACAAAAAAAATTGCTATGCAAAATGACCAATCATCTCAAACTACATCTACAATTAGTTGTTATTATTTAGTGGACCAACTTAGTTGGTATCATCCATTCTTTCTACAACTACAATTAACTTGGAACTGAGAGGTATTATGACTTAAGCCACTGAGGCTGGTTATGAAATTGAAGGTGAAAGTAAATTTGTATATACATAAGTATGGGCATGTAAAAAGACATATGAAGAATAGCTATTCTAAAACTAAACCAATTACTGGTATTCTCATTGTGGACACTGGTGACAAGCTAAACCACTCGGCCTCATGGACTGTCTTTTTTATATATGTACAGCAAAACAGCAATTTATCGCCACCATTTGTTCAATCAAATTTTGGTGTTATTAGGTTTGGCGATGAATCGGGAGAGGTGGATAAAGAAGAACATAAATGAAATGGATTTTGGGACTTCAAAATAGTGTGGTGATAAGCGAGGTGGCAAAGTTATCAAGGGGCATTATAACGAGGTTTTACTGTACATGAATGTGTGTGTAAATATATATATTAATGTCTATTATTTTATTACTATCATCACATACCTGTGATTACTCCAAGGCTTACACTTATTTCTTTAGAAGCATATACAAGGTGCCAGAATTCTAATTCAAAATCTGCATACACTGCATCCCTTGATCTACCAAACATTAAATTACATCCTGTAGGACTTGAGACTGTTCTCGACAGGAACTTAGTTGATGATGTGACTTTTTGGTTTTCGAGATACAAATGAAGACCAAGCTGAGAACTCCACGATATCTGATATTCATAATATTTCCCCACTTTGACATCAGATGTTGAAATTGTCCATTCCTTGGTTAAAGTGCTGACTGTGACATACAAGCGTTTTCGGCGGTAATATACGGCGTATCCTGTTGACCCAGGAGAATCGCCACAATTGGAGTAGATGTAGGTGTTGTCTTTCAAGGAGTTAAATTTAAATGTTAACGAGATTGTTATACCGAGGCCACATTTGTCTGGATTAAAATGACATTCGCTTTTGTTATAATTGACAAGTAAATACTGATCTCTGCCATTAAAATTGAGTGAAAGTTTCCCTCTCAAATTCTTCCTCAATGCCATACTGTTAAACTGGGTTAAACTAAAGGCGTCTGTTATCAGGAGATTTCCAGTTATACGTAGAAAGTATGTATTTACTATCACCACAACTTCAGCTGAAAGCAAATAATATATATATAAACATAATTATAGGCAAACAAGTAGAGTACATTTAAGTATAGGGAACACTGGTGTTCATTTATGCTACAACATGGGAAAGTGACGTATCGCCGGCCACGCCCATATTGTTCCGTCAAATGACCGGATGCTTGATTTACATGCAAAAAAGGATGGAAACTTGACCTAAATAGCGCCATTTGATGAGGTTACTGACACTAGTACGTCATTAGTTGCCGTGACACTGCTTTGGTACCGTGATGGTGGCCAGTGTCGGAACATTGTGGGCGTGTTCGGCGATACGTCAATTTCATTGTTTATGTATTAACTGAGAATCCTAAAACTAACCATGAACTGGGTGGACCAGTCTATATGGACATTCCTAATCAAAGGTCAAGCAAACAAGTCAATGTTGTTTGCCTATAAAAAGGCTTTCATTTTATGCAACAACACCTACCAAAGAAATAATAAAAAACTTTAAAACAGCCATATCTCTCATGCAGTGACCCAGTACATGTTGATTTAAAGTACATTTTTAGTGACCTGCGTAGCTCAGTTGGTAGAGCACTATCCTATGTACAGATCTTCCAATGAAAAACAGCTTCACAACTGACAAATGACAAAGTTTCTCAGACTAAAATTTTCCAGAGCAAGATTCAAATCTAGATGGTGAGGTATACAACAGGAGAATCCCAGAGTCAGATCCTAAATTTTGTCCCATTTCAGTCCTCCAATCATCATTTCCTATAATATTAACTTAACTGGAATTATTTTGTCACATTTTAATTTGTAGTTTAGATACTGATATATGAAAATATTTTAAATTTGCATTGCTCAAAGCCAACCCTAGGTTTCAGTACTTTCAGTGCTTTGATTTTTTAACATAAAAATGTTGTAGATGTAGAATACAGTAGAGTTCAACTATAAGGAAGTCAACGAGATGCCTTTATTAACTTTTGCCAACAGTAGGACTTTTAAATTTACCGACTTTGTTATGTACCTTTTCCTTTTTATATATTACTTTTTTTCTACGGGAAGTGAAATTTACTATGTCATAGGCGTTATTTCAGTATAGACCGATTCCTAATTACCAATTTTGTTGAGCACAGATTATCATGATTATCTAGCATAATTTTGGGGAAATTTTTCATTTCCTTATAGGCCTAAATTTGTTACAGCCATTTTCGTTATAGGTGAACTACACTGTACAGAGTTTTATTTTCCTCAAAAACATCCCTGGATTTTAGTATTTTGATGTTTATACATGTTGCCTAAGGATTCCATTGCTCAAAGTTTTCAGTAGTTTCAGTAATTTCATTTTTCAGACAGCTCTCCTATACTTGTTATGTTTTGTAGAAATATTAAGTACCGCTAAAAACAAACCCTTGCTTTTAGTACTTTCAGTATTTTGATTTTTTTTTATGTAGAATTTTGCCTTAATTTTGTATAGCCCAATGGTTCTTTCAGTACTTTGATTTTTATTACATATTAGTGATCTAAGTGTTGGTGAATACAGTTTTAACACTGCTCAAAGCCAGCCCTGGTTTTCAGTACTTTCAGTACTTTGATTTTTATAAGCATTCCTTAATTGTTACAGAAATTCGATTTCAAGTGTTGGTGGAATAAAGTTTTACACTGCTCAAAGCCAACCCTAGCTTTCAGTACTTTCAGTACTTTGATTTTTATTACATGTTAGTGATCTAATGCCCGTATTCACACCTGTGTTTAAGACAGGTTTACCTCTGAGAACAGCTTAAATCTTTTAAACCTGTTTCACACTTGTTTCTTAAGTGTGAGCTCATCTCAAATATCAAGGTAAATCTAAACCTGGTAGCAGGTAGGTTTATATACTGATTTACCATAAGAATTACAATGGAAGATTACATTGATGCGATTGAGAGGCTTGATATGATTGATCTGATAAACAGAAGAAGGTTTTTCGTGATAGAACAGACCTGTTTGTTTTATATGATGATGATGATTACTTTTTCAATAGATACCGTTTCCCCAAGCACAATGTTTTGGATATTATGCAAATTTTAGGAAATGCACTTGTACTAAAACAACAAAAAAGGGTGTCAGATACTCCTCTTCAACAACTTTTGATAAAGTTACGATTTTATACAACAGGAACATTTCAATTAGTTGATGGTGATTTATTTGGTGTGTCACAACCAACCATTTCTAGGGTTGAAAAGAGAGTTTCCGGAGTTATTGCTTCACACTATAATGAAGTTATTCGTTTTCATCAGGGCAACGTCCTTCTTCATGTACAAAGGGGTTTCATGGATATCGGAGGTATACCAGGTATTGTAGGTGCAATTGACTGTTTACATATACCTATTCAGTCTCCCGGAGGTATGAATGCAGAGTTATATCGAAACCGGAAGGGTTTCTATTCTCTAAATGTGCAAGCAATTTGTGACCATCAATGCAATTTCACAAACATTGATGCAAGATGACCAGGGAGCACCCATGACAGTAGGACATTTGATAACAACAACATTTGTGCTGTGAAAGTACAAGTGACTTTACATATAATTGTAGCATGCTAAAATTTGGTCCTTTCCTACCAGCTATTATACCACCTGAATCTAGGATCAGGTAAATCCTGTTTTATTTTCAGTGTGAAACATTGTTAAAACATGTGTGATTTCTACTCAACTGTGATTTAAAACCCCATTTTCCTAAGCCAGGTTTACACTGTAATTTTTTCTTACCTGAGACACAGGTGTGAATACGGGCATGTGTTTAACACTGCTCAGAGCCAACCCTGGTTTTCAGTACTTTCAGTACTTTGATTTTTATAAGCGTTCCTTACTTGTTATAGTAATCCAAGTGTTGGTGGAATACTGAGGTTTACACTGTAAACTTCCATCACTAGGATTGATAAATCCTTCTTCATAACATTTACCACCAATAATACAAATGTCAGTCTTCAAGGAAAAAAAAAATTAATTAAAAAATTAAAAAACATAATGATTAAAAGTTAAATCTGTTTTCAATCCACTACAGTCTAACCTGACTTCAAGGTCACTCTATATAAAGACCAACTGCTTTAAAAGGCTAGGAAAATTTATCTAAATTGCTGTTTATTCAAGTTATTTGAACCTATGTATATGTTAGTGCCACCTATCCATGAAGGCTACTTATGTTGGTTTCAATTAGGTGGCCTTAAAAGTTGTTTAAAATTGAATGTTAGTGCCACCTGCCCTTAAAGGCCACTTTTGTTGGTTCCCTTATGTTGCCATTATAGACAGGTTTGACTGTACTATGATCTTATATTTATGATGCAATAATATAGGGTTATTGAACTGATGTTTTGAAATACTGTTCCCAGTTGAGTAGACATTTGAATAAACTTGCTTGTAAAACTCATTTCATTTACTTCCTACTAGAATTTCAACTCAAAATGTCATTTTTACATCATTTCATCCCTTCAACGCATTTAGCCACACCCTGTTTGACATCACAATTATCAACCAAAACCAAAATCAGACTTGACAAGAGGTTGACAGGTCTTGCTAGTTTAATGAAATGTAAACGTTTTTTTTGTCAATAAGTTTATGTAAGAAAAAAAAGTCAGTGATTGTAAATATATATTTACCCGTAATCCACACCCAGTGTTAATGTTACATGTATAACAGAACCTGTCATATACCATATACACGACTTTAGTACTTATGGTGACACCAGCGTTATTTGTGATGGATATCCAGTATATTCCTGGTCTTGGTAGTGTACATGTCACTTCTTGTGAACTCTCATACTCAGCTGATACAACATCAGAAGAATTCACCTGGTTAATATCAGTCTACAAATGAAATGAAAAAAAAAGTTAAAAGTTAAAATTAAAATAATCAAATCTGGCCTCTGGTTTTCCAACATTCATTAAATAATATTTTCTTTACTTAAATCTTGTAAAATTAAAATCTTATTATTCTGTTATTGTTCAACAATTCAGGAATTCAATGTGTCAATTTGAAGATCGCTTTATGCTAATAAAAAATTATGTTTTGTAGTATTATCAAAAAATAAATTTTGAGTTCCATAAAAGTTTGCCAAAATTGGTAAAATTAAATTAAGGAAAATCTTGGTTAAGGAATGATTGTAGAACCAAGTCTGGTATGCCTAATTATGCATTATAAGACAAATATCATTCACAGAACTGTATGGGATTTGGTAGCTGATCAAATTGTTTAACCTAATTTGTCAGTTTCAAAGTTTTTACTTTGCTTTGGAATTGTGATTTGGACATGGATTGGTATGTTTGTTGTTACTTTGCTTTGGGGTTGTGATTTGGACATGGATAAGTATGTTTGTTTTTGATTATCAACAAATACTGGGTGATATAGTAGAACAATTGAATTTTATTAAAGGAGTCTATTTAAAAAAAAAAAAAAAAAATTTAAAATGTGATGCCCACCTACATTCAAATTGTGAATATAAAATACACACAAAAACAGAGTATAATATAATGATAACATTTCATTTAAAAAGTACTTACATATGAGAAGTCATAGTGGCATTTGAGGTCATCGCTGTCCGCGAAATTTTCACCATAGATGCTGACTTTTAAGCAGTTACTAGTATTTATGTCACATGGTACACCTGCACCTGCTGAAGTCACTATAGGTGCCATTGTTGAATTAATGGAACAATCATCACCAATCCAGGGAAATTCACAAGAGCAAACGTCTAAAATACAACAAACAATTAATCATTAGTAAATAGATAAAAAAAAACAAAAGAAAAAAACACAAAATGGAGCACCTGTCAAAAGAACAGTGTAGCTTGTAAAACACTAATATGCAATAATGTCTTTAGATGTGGGTACACAATCGTGTGTGGGTGATTAAGGTCACACATTCCCATGAATCAAGGGTCATGGATTCAAGTCCTAGCTGGGCTGTGACCTTGAGTAAGACATTTCTTCTAACATTGCTCCAGTCCACCTAGATTCAAAATGAATAGGTACCAGCAATTATCCTGAGGATTAATCTTGCAATAGACTGATAAGCTATCCAACACTTTACGTCACCGAGACCTGAGTAGGTACCTGTCAGATGAGGCTACAGGCTCAGGCCCAAGATTCACAACTTTTCCTATGATTTCTTTTAAATTAAACCTTGCAAATATGATACCAGAGTTATTTTGTTACTTGTCAAGATATTCAAGAATTTATGTTATCACTTTGAATCTCATTCCTAACTCCAAGCATATGAAGCATAAGGGTTCATGTTTGTCAAAAAAATCGAGTCCCGAAATTGCAGAATTTGCAAAACTTAAACACTCTACCTTTGGAAAAATTTATACAAAGGATACACTTCATCTGTGTGGACATACTTTTTAATATGCAGCTATTAACCTTCGCAATTCTCTTATCAAATCCTTTTTGTGACTATTAGCTTTCACGATATGGACCATAGCTGAATACTTGGTATAAATGATACTATTGTCAGAAACAAGCTTGCAAGTTAACATTCACAAGCATTTTGTCCTTGCAAAATGTGCAAAAGTTAATCCTATGAAAATAGTTGGTTAACAGTAATATAAAAAACAACATTGACAACAATGTCAGTAAATTAACGTTACAATATCAAGTTATAATAAATATATTACCGTCAGTACAGTTTCCACGACTATTACACTGATTTGGACAGTTAGCTCCTACGATTGCTACAGGGAAGTCCACAGTGCCATCAACGTTGACCGTCCATTCATCAGGGGTGGCCTCAATAAACAAAACACAGGCTTCTAATAAACTGTCTAAGGCTTCTTTGACCCATGACGTATCATCTGTCAGCTAAATAAATTTATACTCTGTATAATGAACATTCATTGTTGAACAGTGGTTAAGAATGAACATAGTGTAGAGCAGCAGTGTTTACCATCCCAGTCAAAAGTGTTTCACTGATATGATGTTATCATATACAGAATGGTTGAAAAAAAGTACAGTCCAAACTGCCTTTAAGCCCCACCTCTATATAAGGGTCACCTGCTTATAAAGGCCAATAGAATTGTTTCCAAATTGCTCTTTATTCATATTATTTAAATCTGTATATAAAGGCCACTTACCCATAAAGGCCAATTTTACTGGTTCCCGTGGGTGGCCTTTATAGACAGGTTTGACTGTACTTATCTTCAGCACACAAGCTGACAACTTCTTACACTAGGATTTGCCCAAATGGAAATCAAGGCAGGTATTGTGATTCATAAACCGATGATCACCAGTGCTTTAGTTGTTAATTTTTAAAATCAGAGGTCGTAGGAATGATGGATTGGTTGAATTAAATGGGGGGAGGGGTTCTGTCCCAGGATTGATTGATTGATAGGTGATTTTTGTCCCAGGATTGATTGATTTAAAGGGGGATTCTGTCCCAGGAGTGATTGATTTAAAGGGGGTTTCTGTCCCAGGATCGATTGATTGAAAGCTCCAGTCAAGAATATTTCACTCATACTAAGATGTCACCAGCTATAGGTATCAGAAATGTTAACCTTTGAAGTACAATGTCCAATGGGTCTTTTCACATGATACCCCACAGTGAGTGAGTGAGTGAGTGAGTGAGTGAGTGAGTGAGTGAGTGATGAGTGAGGTGAGTGAGTGAGTGAGTGAGTGAGTGAGTGAGTGAGCGAGCGAGCGAGTGGGTGGGTGGGCGGGCGGGCGGGCGGGCGGGTGTGGGTGGGTGGGGTGAGTGAGTGAGTAATGGTGTTTTACATCCCAGTCAAGAATATTTCACTTATATCAAGACATCACCAGCTATAGGAGAAGGTGCAGAAATTTTGCCTGTGCATTGCGCTGATGGTATTAAACAGTAGAGTTCTTTAACATGCCAAGCCCACCGTGACACGGGACCTCGTTTATTTTAAGTTCCCATCCAAAAGAACCGTGACTTTCATTGTGTAATGCCGAGTTCTTGGCAAAAGAACAGTCACTACCCACTTTCAAGTCTTTTGGGTCAGACCCCGACGGGGATCATAATACCCCACAGTGACATGGGACATCAGATTTTAAGGTCTTAAAAAGTGTACCATGGCTTTCATTTCTAGGGTTCAACCCTACCTTACCACATACAGCGCAAGCACTCTGCCAACATATCTAGCACAGTGGTCAGTAATGAAAGGCAAAGCTGTAACATTGATGTTGTTTCCAGATCTGGTCAGAACTGACCAGGGTTCAAACCCCCAACCTCCCAAATATAGAAGAGCAAGCACTTTACCAACAGTGCTAACATAGTGGTCAGTAGTTAAAGACAAAGCTGAAACAGAGAGACAAACCTGTATGTCTAGAACACAATCCTCAAACATTGATGTTGTGTCCAGATCTGACAAGGGTTTAAAACCCCAACCTCCAAAATATATAGGAGCAAGCACTTTACCAACAGTGCTAACATAGTGGTCAGTAATTAAAGACAAAGCTGAAACAGAGAGACAAACCTGTATGTCTAGAATACAACCCTCAAACATGGATGTCGTGTCCAGATCTGGTAGGGCTAGACAATTCTTGGCTACATCCAACTTTCCTATGTAATCATTACATTCTTTAGTTGCTCCTTCTAATGTGATACCCGATTTTTTGGCCAAGTCAATTCCTAAATGACAAAAAAAAAAAAAAAAATAAAAAAATAATAAAAAAAAAATAATAATAATAATAACTAGTAATGTAAGAACTACTAAAATGTAGCCATTGCATCAATTTGTTCCAAATAACTTTAAACTATGATGCATATTCATTTTCATATTCCATACATCATAAAGTATACATTGATTATTTGCACACTGATACCGATGTTCTCATAAATGATGCCCACATACCTGCACTACATTATTATAGATTGCACAAGGTTTATAAATTAGTGGTTGCTCAAGCCAGTCTGTCGGCTCCCATGACAATACTCCCAGAGATTACTCTCTGTTCGTAAAATTAATAATACTGAATTCAAATATGAAATAAAATCAGATCATAAAATGACGAGCTATCAAGGGAGATAATCACTTAAGAACCAGGGGAGATAAATTACATAAGATTAGTATATGATACCCGATAAAACAAAACAATAAAGGTGTGAAAGTGTTCATTCTAGTAGAAGTCATTGTTCCCTTAATTTGTCAAATCTTGGAAACAAGACAGAAACTAAATCCGAAGATACTGACTGGATTATCCCCCCTTACATAAAACATTTTATGCCAACATACAATACACTAAGTAATTACAAATGTATAAACTTACTGGTTGTATGTAGTTGATATCAAACTCAAATTCTGTGACAATTTGTGAGCTATAACATTTGACAACTGGAGACTGTGCCTTTGAAATCAGTTCTGTAGTTATATCTTTGGTGCCTGTGATACATCATATAAATAAACAAACAATCAGAAAGTACAGTCAAGCCTGTCTATAGAGACCACACAAGGAAACCAGTGAAAGTAGTCTTTATGTGCAGGTGGCTGTTACAGGGTTCGTACTGGCAATTGGACTCCAAATTTAAGGCTTTTTAGGGTCTTTTCAAGGTCTTATTTGCAAATTCAAGGCCTAATCAGAAAGACAATTTTAGCAAAATAATATTGGTGCCAAGACAGTTAAATCAATAAAACAATTACTTATGTGTCCATAGTAACGACACTAAGTGGATAAGGTTGAAGTTGGGCAGTTGGGAGGGCCAGGTACTTTTAAATTGCTCATTTCAACACAATTAATTAATTAATTTATTTATATTAGTCTATTTGCAACCACTCGACACCCAACTAGCCAAATTCAAGGGCTTTTTAGGGCCTTCAGGATAAATTCAAGGGCTTTTTAGGGTAAGACTTGTTTTTAAGGTCTTTTCCAGGCCTGTACGGACTCTGCTCTTAAATAAAGGGTCAAACAGCATGAATAAAAAGCAATTGGGATAAAACTGTACTGGGCTTTAGAAGCAGGTGGCCCTTATATAGAGATGGCCTTTAAGGCTGGTTCAAATGTGTTGCTTAGGCAACACGAACTTACCTACCAGCAAATGGAAAACTAAGAATATATTTCCAATTTGAATTGACCTCTACAATAATTAAATTTGTACAAAGAATACATAGGTCAATATTGCCCCCCCCCCCCCCCCCCCCACCCCGATTAAAATCTTATGTTTTATTTTCACAAACATTAAACTAATTTTTACAATTTGACAAAACAAAATCTAAAAAATTACTTATTAAATATATATTTATTTTGACGAAGTCAGATATAGAATGTTCAAAAGCCTGAAATACCTGTTAAGTGAACTCAAAACTGGTCTCCCATTCAAATCTGCTCATGTGTGACTTGAACCAAAACAATGGGAGGCACTATGATTAGCCTGTCAGTCAGTGCGATAAATTTATTTATAGAATGGGGATTTGTGTCCAAGTCAAGAATATTTCACTTATATTGACACATCTATAAGTGAAGCGGCAGAAAATGCATTTAGTATTCTGCTTTCATAACAAACCTCCAACTCAAGCAGATCTTTATGTGGAAAAGTATATCAGTTGACCTACCAAAGGTTGGTTATATTTTCCAGGTACCGTGGTGTTTTTTTCTACCACTGAGAACTGACAGTTGCAATATAAATGAAAGAATCTTGACTGGGACATAACACATTATTCTTACACTGAATTCCATTCATATCCAAACTTTTTCTTTTTTTGCTGTTGTTCTTCCAATTTTCCAGATGAGTACATGGCATTATGTATTTTTACCACTATAAGAATTGCCAACCTCAATTTAACCCTCTTGCTGCCAAATTCATTTTAAACACAGCATTGGCAGTGCAAAATTGAAGTTCACAATACAAAGTGATGTGATGTCAACAATAGCTTATGATGTCACACACCTTTGTAGTCATATGACATCATTAGTTTATTGCAGATTTTAATCACAATAGACAACATTTTGCATTTTTGTTTACTTTACAAAAAGATTATAAGTATTCCTTAGTCTTTTAATTAAGAGTTGTCAATTCCATTGAAAGGAAACATGTGTCCATGTGGCAGGCAGCTAGCTGGTAGAGGACACATAATATGTCTGTTTGGCAGCAAGAGGGTTAAACGAAAGAATCTTGACAAGGGCATAACACATCATTACTCCACTGCACTCCACCCACCTACCCACCCACCCACACACACACACACACGATTACTCCACCCAACATATAACAAACCTTTTCTCTTTTTGCTGTTTTTCTTCCTATTTCCAATCTGAGTACAAGACATAAGATTAAGTCCCTCTCCACAAACCGGGGTTATAGACTCTGTACAATCACAGAATGTTGGCAGTGACCAGTCTGTCGCGGTGTCTGGACAGTAACCACGGTACATAGAATCTGCTTTACTCACTCTATAAAAAACCAAACAAAATTAAGTTGATTTATTTTATATTCATAATGAAATAATGGAAAATATTTAACTGATAAAACACATATTTTTACAGCAGTGAAATACATATATTTACTAATTTAATAAGCTAGTGCATCACTGTTGTTTTTAGAATTTTCGTGATCAAGGTGGAACATTTTTCTCTAATGTAGACTACTTTTATATAAAGATGGAAGAAATTTAAGGCAGGCAAAATCACTTTTTGCAAATGCAAAATAGGCATAAATTTAATAAGAAAAACATTTTCCTCATGTAAAAAGGGCTACATTTTGTCCAAACAAAATTCTGATTTTTTCATGAATTTTAGACATTTTTACGCTTTCAGAATCAATTCAGAATTTTCAGACTAAATTCAGAATACAGATAAAAGTATTCTGAAATATTCATACACTAATCTTTGGTGAAAGGAAATATAGATTTCAAAAATTTTCAGAAATAATTAAACAAATTTTATAACTTTCTAAATTTTGTTGTACCTCCAACTTAATGAGAATTCTTTTGGTCTCCTAGTTTTTCCTCCATACAACACACCATCTCTCTTCATTAAATCATTGGTTCTGTCTCCATCGTATGTTCCACACAAACCTGACAATAAAAATGTGAGCATGTGAATGGTGACGGTTTATATCCTGGTCAATATCATTATTATTTATTTCTTAACATCACCCAATACAGGTGAATTAAGGTCCAAAATTAATTGGTTTCAAATTTTTTATCCAAGCACCTACTGATGAGGAACTGTATTCCAAAATGGCCTTCCAGTGCTGTAAAATTAAAACTGGTATAATATGTAATATATAGGAAATGCACTCATTGGACACAGTTTTTTTCATTGGATTTGGCATTTGTTGTGAGTGACTTGTCCAACAGATTCTGGAAATTATATTTGAAAAAAAAATTTATGAAAGATAAGCTATTGCCTATCAAAATCCTACTAATTGATTGAATGGGTTTTTACATCCCAGTCAAGAATATTTCACTTATATTGGGGGGTCACCAGCTATAGGTGAAATGGCAGAAATGTTTTTACCTTTGCAGTGTGCTAAGGGCAATGTGCACTGAGGTTCTGTAACCTGCTACACATGCTGCGATACAGGGCATGGTTTTTTAAAGTCTCTTCCTAAGGAACCTGCGATTTTCATTTCTAAATGCCGAGTGCTTGATGAAAGAACCTTCATTAACTATTTTCAACCTATGACCTCCCACATATGAAGCAAGCTCTCTACAACCTGTGACTTTCATTTCTAAATCCCGAGTGCTTGGTGAAAGAAACGTCACTAACTATTTTCAAGTCCTGGTGATACCTGGCTGGGATTTGAACCTATGACCTCACACATATGAAGTGAGTGCTCTACAGCTGAGCTACAATAGTAGTAAAACCTACTGAACAAGCAAGCACTCTACTAAATATTTCCTAGCTACAAATTTTAGTATTCCATTAAAAATTCTACAATGTAAACTAACCTTCTGTGTTGCCATAATCTGCAGAACTGGCTCTGATTTTGACGTTAAGGAACTGGCTAGTTCTGCGTCTTCCATTCATGACTATGACCTTTGTTCCAGTTGGTAATGTGATCTGTTATAAAATTGTTTTATCATTAGAAAATACACTACAGAATAAATAAACAATCAATAAAACTTAAAGTTTTACACATCATCAAATGATTTTTAATGTGAAATATAGGATATTTGGTTGCCAAAGCAACTGAATCATGAAAAAAAGGCTGTACAATATGTCTTGTATACAAATTGTTACATTGTAACATCATGAACATTGGCATAAGCCAAACAGTTCTCTGTAACTGATGTCTGTTTGTTCATTTTTCATTTTTTTTATTTAATTATTTATTAATATTATTATTATTATTATTTTTTTTTTTTTTTGCTATTTAGAATGAGCTAGATTTTGTGCAAAAAGTGTAAGGCATCAGAAATTTACTGCTGTATATTCCAGAATTTTCTCATTGGTTTAAATGAAGATTCTAGCATGATTCTATTTATGCTTCTTTTGGTAATGTGTAGTGCAAATTCAATTAGATCAAAATAAAACATTTGTGAAAGCTATTTTCACTTGAGAATTTAAGTGATAATTAAATAATTCAATTCTCATTTGTTAAAAGCATTTTGATTGGTCAGATTTTTTAGTTATGTTTGCATGAATGAATTAGCTCTCAATGATGTCATCTCATTATGGATGACATACAGAGGCATTTGGATTCCTACGCCATAGCGTTGCTATTATTTACTTCCTACTGCTATATTGTTGTTTAAATTGTTGGTTTGTTGTTGAAATATTTCTAAAAATTGAATTAGAAGAAATGAAATTAATTTTTCATTTTGTTATGGAAGTATGAAAGAATTTGTCAATTTGCACATGTAAAAAAATTCGCTATGTGAATTATTCAGTGTGTAAAATGTCCAATTCTTTTATACTTCCATAACAAAAAGAACAAGAGGCCCAATAGGGCCTGTACCGCTCACCTGGGCCGTTAACAGCACAAAAACACAATAAATACTACATTTAAGGAGCAATAACTCTGATGTGGATATTTATGAAACTTGCTACTCGCATCTGTGACCTTGACCTTTGAACCAATGACCATAATCTATATATCAAAATGATGATTGCATCAATACCAACAATATTCTAATATACATGCCTATACAAAAAGTTCATAGTTTTCGAGATAATGAATCTTTTTGGTATTGTTTTGCAACCGTGACCTTGACCTTTGGACCCATGACCTTTTTCTATACATCAAAAAGATCGTTGTATTAATACCTACAATATTCTAATATTAATGTCTACATAAAAAGTTTATAGTTTTCGAGATAATTAATGATTTTGGTATTGTTTTGCTAATGTGACCTTGACCTTTGGACCCATGACCTTTTTCTATACATAAAAATGATCGTTGTATCAATACCTACAACATTCTAATATACATGCCTATACAAAAAGTTAATAGTTTTCAAGATAATGAACCATTTCAGTATTCTTACGCATCTGTGACCTTGACCTTTGAACCAATGACCTTAATCTATATATCAAAATGATCGTTACATCAATACCAACAAAATTCCAATATACATGCCTATATAAAAAGTTTATAGTTTTCAAGATAATTAACCTTTCTGGTATTGATTTGCTACTGTGACCTTGACCTTTGGACCCATGGCCTTTTTCTATACATCAAAATGATCATTGTATCAATACCTACAACATTCTAATATACATGCTTATACAAAAAGTTAATAGTTTTCAAGATAATGAACCATTTCAGTATTCTTTCGCATCTGTGACCTTGACCTTTGAACCAATGACCTTAATCTATATATCAAAATGATCGTTACATCAATACTAACAACATTCCAATATACATGCCTATACAAAAAGTTTATAGTTTTCAAGATAATTAACGATATTGGTATTGTTTTGCTACTGTGACCTTGACCTTTGGACCCATGACCTTTTTCTATACATCAAAATGATCGTTGTATCAATACCTACAACATTCTAATATACATGCTTATACAAAAAGTTCATAGTTTTCAAGATAAACCATTTCAGTATTCTTTCGCATCTGTGACCTTGACCTTTGAACCAATGACCTTAATCTATATATCAAAATGATCGTTACATCAATACTAACAACATTCCAATATACATGCCTATACAAAAAGTTTATAGTTTTCAAGATAATTAACGATATTGGTATTGTTTTGCTACTGTGACCTTGACCTTTGGACCCATGACCTTTTTCAATATATCAAAATGATCGTTGTATCAATACCTACAACATTCTAATATACATGCTTATACAAAAAGTTCATAGTTTTCAAGATAATGAACCATTTCAGTTTTCTTTTGCATCTGTGACCTTGACCTTTGAACCAATGACCTTAATCTATATATCAAAATAATTGTTACATGAATACCAACAACATTCCAATATACATGCCTATACAAAAAGTTTATAGTTTTCAAGATAATTAACGATCTTGGTATTGTTTTGCTTCTGTGACCTTGACCTTTAGACCCATGACCTTTTTTTATACATCAAAATGATTGTTGTATCAATACCTACAACATTCTCATATACATGTCTATACAAAAAGTTCATAGTTTTCAAGATAATGAACCATTTCAGTATTCTTTCGTATCTGTGACCTTGACCTTTGAACCAATGACCTTAATCTATATATCAAAATAATCGTTACATGAATACCAACAATATTCTAATATACATGCCTATATGAAAAGTTTATAGTTTTCGAGATAATAAATAATATTAGAAAGGTAAAAAATTAGGTCATGACCTTCATTATGACCTTGACACCATTTTGAAGGTAATTACAAGAATATGTCAAAACTGAAAACCCCATGTCATTATCTGGTCATATAGTCAAGTTATAACAATTTAAAAACATTTTACGATTTTTGCAAAATTAAACGCAAAAACATGTAACCTATTTTTAAACCAAATTTCATGAAATGAACAAACTTAAAGGTTAAGACTATGTAGAATCCAAATATCACATCAGTTTTTGCCTCCAATGAGTGGTTCAAGAGAAGAAGATTTTTTAAGGTTTTGTCTATTTTTAGTAACAGCGGCCATCTTGGATATTCGATCGCCATGATTTGAACAAACTATAGTTAGACTCTGTCAAGGACCTTCCATGGCAAATTTGGTTTCAGTTGGCCCAGTAGTTTCAGAGGAGAAGATTAAAGTTTACTGACGCACGCACGCACGAACGCACGCCTCGCCATGCCATAAGCTCACATGGCCTTTGGCCAGGTGAGCTAAAAATTAATTCATTCCTATATTAAATGTGAAAATTTTCCCGATTTACAGTACTTAAATTTCAAGTCGGAAGTTTTTTTCTTACCCTGTATTTTTTGCCGCCACCGATTCTAGTTACAGTAGTTCCTGGTGTTAATTCTCCATTTATAAACATTCTCACTGATATAGGAGTTTTATCTGTACTTCTCTTTGCTCCACAACGATCAACGACAATCACGTCATCCCCTGATCTGACGACGACAACACAGTTACAGGATGCTTTCCCACGACAGCTTCGGAAAAACACTTGAACCTAGAGAAAATAAAACAAGAGGCCCATGGGCCTGATACGCTCACCTGATAACTAATGGCTAGCTGATAGATTTAAAGAACACATAAATACTAAACCCCAAGACTTTTTTCTTTACATCATGATAACCAGTGTATCAATACCTACAACATTCTAATATACATGCCTATAAAAAAAATTTATAGTATTCGAGATAATTAACCATTTTGGTATTGTTTTGCATCTGTGACCTTGACCTTTGAACCCATGACCTTTTTCTATACATCAAAATGATTGTTGTATCGATACCTACAACATTCTAATATACATGCCTAAACAAAAAGTTTATAGTTTTCGAGATAATTAAACATTTCCGTATTGTTTCGCATATGTGACCTTGACCTTAGAACACATAACATTTTTCTATATATCAAAATGATTGTTGTATCAATACCTACAACATTCTAATATAAATGCCTATACAAAAAGTTTATAGTTTTCGAGATAATTAACCATTTCGATATTGTTTTGCATCTGTGACCTTGACCTTTGAACTCATGACCTTTTTCTATACATCAAAATGATCGTTGTATCAATACCTACAACATTCTAATATACATGCCTATACAAAAAGTTTATAGTTTTTGAGATAATTAACAATTTTGGTATTGTTTCGCATCTGTGACCTTGACCTTTGAACCCATGACCTTTTTCTATACATCAAAATGATCGTTGTATCAATACCTACAACATTCTAATATACATGCCTATACAAAAAGTTTATAGTTATGTAGATAATTAACCATTTCAGTATTGTTTCACATCTGTGACCTTGACCTTTGAACCCATGACCTTTTCTATACATCGAAATGATTGTTGTATCAATACCTACAACATTCTAATATACACGCCTATACAAAATGTTTATAGTTTTCGAGATAATTAACCATATAGGTATTGTTACGCATCTGTGACCTTGACCTTTGAACCCATGACCTTTTTCTAGACATCAAAATGATCGTTGTATCGATACCTACAACATTCTAATATATATGCCTATACAAAATGTTTATAGTTTTCGAGATAATTAACCATTTCGGTATTGTTTTGCGTCTGTGACCTTGACCTTTGAACCCATGACCTTTTTCTATACATCAAAATGATCGTTGTATCAATACCTACAACATTCTAATGTACATGCCTATACAAAAAGTTATAGTTTACGAGAAATTTAACCATTTTAGTATTGTTTCACATCTGTGACCTTGACCTTTGAACCCATGACCTTTTCTATACATCAAAATGATCATTGTATCAATACCTACAACATTCTAATATACATGCCTATACAAAAAGTTTATAGTTTTCAAGATAATTAACCATATAGGTATTGTTTCACATCTCTGACCTTGACCTTTGAACGTATGACCTTTTTCTATACATCAAAATGATCGTTGTATCAATACCTACAACATTCTAATATACATGCCTATACAAAATGTTTATAGTTTTCGAGATAATTAACCATTTCGGTTTTGTTTTGCATCTGTGACCTTGACCTTTGAACCCATGACCTTTTTCTATACATCAAAATGATCGTTGTATAGATACCTACAACATTCTAATATACATGCCTATACAAAAAGTTTATAGTTTTCGAGATAATAATTATAATCAGAGGTAAAAAAAATTAGGTCACGACCTTCACAATCGACCTTGACCTCATTTTGGAGATACTAACAAGAAGATGTCAAAACTGAAAACCCCATGTCATTATCTGGTCAAATAGTCAAGTTATAACAATTTGAAGCTATTTTACGATTTTTTCAAAATTAAACGTAAAAACGCGTAACCTATTTTTTATCCGAATTTCACAAAATGAACAAACTATAGGCTTAAGACCCTAGAGAAGCCAAATATCACATCAGATTTTTTCTCCAATCAGTACTTTCGGAGAAGAAGATTTTTTAAGATTTTTGCACCCTAGGTCACCTTGACCTAGTTATGGTAGCCATAGCAACGCCACGAACAAATCTGAATTGCACCGGCCCATATATACTTCTGACAAAGTTTCATCAAAAACTGTCCAGCAGTTTCAGAGGAGAAGTCGAAAATAGGTGTTAACGACGCACACACGCACACACGCACACACGCACACACGCACACACGCACATACACACGCTGCGCTATGCCATAAGCTCACATGACCTTCGGTCAGGTGAGCTAAAAATAGTATTGACCATACAAGAAAAAGAATATTGTAATGCTAATAGTGTAAAACCAAAAACATCATACACAAACTTGACACCTTTCAGACAAAATGTCTATGCAGAATCCTGAAAACATTTTGGCCCAACAAAATAACAAATGAAGAACTTTATAAAAGAATTGAAACAGTCCCAATCTCAGAACAAATCAGAGAGAGAAGATGGAGGTGGACTGGTCATGTTTTAAGGATGGGAACATCAGATATATGAAAAACTGCAATTAGATGGACACCACCTGGTAAAAGAAGCAGAAGACAACCAAAGGAGACTTGGAGAAGATCAGTCGAAAAGGAGATGAAAGAACAAGGATGGACATGGGGCATGTTACAGAAAATGTCAGCAGACAGGCAGAGATGGAGGTCTTGGTCAAGGCTTTATGTGCTCCCACCACAAAGAAGACTAAGGAGTAAGTAAGTAATACTTTTGACCACAGAACCTCTCACCACCTATATCCTAATTTGAGAAAGTTATTGTCAGTTTGCTTGCCAAAGGTTGGTGCTTTTCTCTTGGCACTGGTTTCCTCCAGCATCCCAGAACTGACCTACGCAATATAAGTGAAAGAATCTTGACTGTGGTGTTAAACACTATTACTCCACTCCAGCAAGTCCATGTACAATGGAAATAATACACTACCATCTATTTATAACTTCACAAAAATTCATATCTGCCATAGGTTAACATTATATTTAAATCATCATATCAAATTATGCTCATACATTTGAAATATGAAGTTTTTCCTGTATTTAAAAAGTGATATCTTAACTTTAGGATCTAAATGTATGCACCCCAGTAATAATTTTGTTTTTTTCTTGAACTTCAATTTCCTAAGAATTTTCTAAAACTTTGGGGAAAAGTATATAAATTTGGGAAAATAATATTTTTCAAAATAAAAACATTATTTTAGCTAAAACAAACACTCAGCTTTAACATAATGATGTTTTCAATAATTTAATTTTGTAAAGATTTTGAGTCTGTTATGTTACGACCAGTTTTAAACATGTATGATAATTTATGGAGAGCAGCATACCTGCCAACCCTACCGATATAAGCGGGAGTCTCCCGATATCGCGACCAAAATTTTGGAATCTCACGCTTTCCCTACCTCTCCCGCGCGGGAGGTTAGAATCTCCCGATATTCTAATTTGTGACCCCAAATTACCCGGTTTGGACGTCTCTGCCTTTTACATTTACCGGAGACTCGGACTTTATCTATGCTTTGTGTGTTGGTGAGTTGCGTTGAACATAGGTTGAATGGGTACCTGTCTAGCACCAATGAAAACAAATGGCAGCCAAGTGATGTATTATCAGCTTAGGTGAGTAGTAATCAGCAGTGTAGTTCCTCATAAACATTATAAGATATCATGGAGTGTGCTCATGTACCGTATATTTCCGTATATACGTCGCCCCAGTAGATACGTCGCACCCCCATCCCAGGCCAGCAAGCCCAGTATTTTCTAAAGGTCGTCTACATACGTCGCAGCCAAAAATTTGCAAGAGAAAATTCGAGATTTGCTCAGCAAGAGCCATTGAATTTCAATTCCATGAATAAAGAAACAAAAGCTTTTACCGGTGTTATTTATTATTTTTCTTCTTAATAAATATTGTTAGAATAGCTTGTGTAAATTAAACATGTATGTAGATATTATTTTTTACATGTATGGATACAAATGATGTATATTGCTTGAATAAAACATGTACTTTTTGGCTCCCGATCATGAGATCGGTAAATTCACATGTTGTTGTCACCGACAAAGGAAGTCAAAGTTTGATCATGCGCAGAGGTTGCGATATGTATTGCATGATTTGTTTAAACAAGGGGGTCGCTTATAGCATTATTAGACTTATGTTTCAGATTTTATAATACTGGACTGTCGGTATTATGTTAAAGTTGACGATCTATTGCTTACTCGGGGGTAAATATCGCCATTTTATATTGTTCAGAATAACATGTGGTTTTGCATTCGAGAGTATTGGTCAATAACTAGGACGACCTCCGGTTGTTTGAACTTTTGTGAAAGAATAATTTGTATTCATTTTTGTTGCGTTTAAAATCTAAACATGTCGTTGGAATTTCAAATTAAATTTTAATAAATTTTATGAATATCCCGATCAGCGATTGTACAATCCTGACATTTTTTACTCAAACCGAAAAATACGAAAGTGCCGTATGACCTCTGACATAGGAATATATAATTAGTGTTTGTAATGGCGGCGCTTTCTTCTTCAATATATAAACAAAGGTACCGGTAAACATGGACGCTTATATCAATGGATAAGTTATCTGGAATGGCTTCAATCATTAAACAAACAAGACACACGCGAGGTGTTACCGGAGGACTTGATTATTTAAAGTTAATTACAGGTGACCAGGTATTTACTTCTTTGCCGACGGCTACTGTGAATTCATTAATTTTCGTGGTGTTCCAATTTTCGTTGTTTTCGTGGATATCTTGAGCCACGAATTTACATGTCAACGAATATATATGTACAGTAGAACTTCGATGGCTCGAAGTCCATGGGACTGTGGCCAAGTGTTCGAGCCACCGGGGGGTTCGAGCGACCGAACATCGAGAGGCGATCTTCATTAGATATTGGTTTCAGTTACTTTAAAAATATTAAATTCACGATGATATCTCGAAGTTTTCAAACTGCATTTATAAATAAAATGTTGAACTTCGAACGGCAAATCTATCGATATCGACAGTTCATTTGAATTAAATAAATTTGATTTAAAGTAAAAGTAAATAACAACAACTGACGATATAAAATAAACTTACTTTATTATCGTTATAATACAGAGCACATGGTATTGCCGGTTATTAATAATCACCGGAACTACCGGCAATACACATTGCCATGCGCATTCCAATGAAATGTAAATTTATATCAGAATCTGAATATTCTATAATGAAGTAAAAAGTCACTCATCTGGCGTGGGCTCAGGTGTTTTACCGATCAAGCACCCGCGGCTCGAAATCGGATTAAGAGATTACTGAACTGATCACGGTTAATTACTAATCTTGAGTAACACTCCATTATTTCGTTTCGCTCTATTACTTTCAGTGAAATCTGTATCATGGCTTCAGCTTGTGTTTTGTTTACAAGGACTGGCCACATGTCATTCTGATAAAATTGTATTCGAGCGAAAGAAGTTGAATTTCACCAAATTTACACCTTCGAGAAATATTTATTTAAACGGAAACCAGTTAAATCTGGAGTCAACTTGGCTTAATGAATGAGATCATTTTTTATTCTACCTTTACGTAAATATCTAATGAAGAAATTGATTTAATTTTTTTACCCGGGTGCCTGATTATCAGCTCGCCTTAATGATTAATTTCGATAACCTTCTGCATGAGACTGATTTTTACTCTCCTGTTTACATTTATGTAGAGTCGTCAACGGTTCGCCGATCTTGAAAGGAAGTTACGGACAATAGAAGAAGATATTAACAGGTGCTTTATCCACGAATTTATCATCCCACGAAATGGTATTTTTTCTCAGAACCACGAAAATTGGAGCCCACGAAATTAAATGTATTCACAGTATTTTGTTACACGTGACAACTTGAAAATAAGACTCATAGTCATATTTACCTTAATTAATTAATTATTTGTTTATTTCAACGACTTTATTGGTCAAATTTAATAATAAAAAAAATATATCACATATAATAAAAATAATAACAAAAATACAATAAAGAGCAAAATTTACTTTCAACTAGAAAATACCTTAACTTCCGGTTTGTCGATCTTCTAAAATGCCTTGAAAATTCGTGACAGATTATCAAAATATTTTAATGTCGGCTAGTTAAGTCGCATTGCATTTTAAAATTTTAAAATTTAGTGAAAAAGTTGTGACGTATCTATGGAAATATACGGTACCTACTGTACCCAATAAACCCAAGTCTACTCTGACAGGTGATATTGTCTTTTCCCTTACTAAAGGTTAAGTAGTTTTCTTCAGGTGCTCTGTTTTTTTCTCATGATTTAAGACCTCATGGCCTAAAGATGAGTTGAGTAATGGTGTTTAACATCCCAGTCAAGAATATTTCACTTATATCAAGACATTGCAGCTAAAGGGGAATGTACAGAATTTTGCCTCATGGCATTATACAGCAGAGATCTTTATTGTGCCATGCTAACCCTGAAATGGGACTTCATTTATTTTAAGTTCACATCCAAAGGAACAATGACTCATTTTCATAATGCCAAGTGCTTATCAAAAACATCCAGGGTTCAAACCCACAATCTCCCACTTACAGAGCAAGCACTCTACTAACTGAGTTACAGCAGTGGTTTATGTTACTGGATACTAGATAATTTAGATTTGAATTACAGATATAAAAGTTACCTCATATGGCAGGTACTTGTTTCTATACAACAGAAATCTTCCTTCAAAGAAGTTATCATACTTTCTAAAAAATAAAAACAAAGAAAATTTAGCCACCGGTATTGCAAATATTAAATAAACAAGCAAATTCAATGAATTAGGATCCCCTGCCAGTAGACACTTTTTGGTAATTTGCACCAATGTGTAACATGGCCATTACTCAAAGGACAACGAGAAACCAACTCTGGTTAATGATATGTGCATCTGCTATCAATGTTGATGCTTTGTTCCAAGTTTCGTAAATCACTATTTGGTAATTTGCATTTATGTTCAAAATGGTCATTAATCCCAGGAAAATGAGAAACCAAATCACGTTAATGATATGTGCATCTGCTATCGATGTTGATGCTTTGTTCCAAGTTTCGTAAATCACTGGCAATTTGCATTTATGTTCAAAATGGCCATTACACCCAGGAAAATGAGAAACCAAATCACGTTAATGATATGTGCATCTGCTATCGATGTTGATGCTTTGTTCCAAGTTTCGTAAATCACTATTTGGTAATTTGCACTTATGTTCAAAATGGCCATTACACCCAGGAAAATGAGAAACCAAATCACGTTAATGATATGTGCATCTGCTATCGATGTTGATGCTTTGTTCCAAGTTTCGTAAATCATTATTTGGTAATTTGCATTTATGTTCAAAATGGCCATTACTCCCAGGAAATGAAGGACCAAATCAGGTTAATGATATGTGCATCAGCTATCAATGTTGATGCTTTGTTCCAAGTTTCGTAAATCATTATTTGGTAATTTGCATTTATGTTCAAAATGGCCATTACTCCCAGGAAATGAAGGACCAAATCAGGTTAATGATATGTGCATCAGCTATCAATGTTGATGCTTTGAACCAAGTTTCATAAATTAGTGTTTCGTGGTTTTGGACAACTACTTCAGACAAGAAGTGTTTGGAAAGTTTGAATTTAATATCTCTTTTCTTCAAAAGGGGGGGTGGGAATAAATGTTCAGGTTTAGTAACCACATCACAAACACCAACTATATCTTACAAGAAATATACCATGCAATGTCACAACAATAAAACACATAGAAAACATACAATTTTTGTCAAAATTTTCAGAATGCATTAGGTTTCTGAAATCAGCTGTAGATTTTCTCTGGAAAAATAGAGTATGTACAAAATGTACATGTTTTTTTTAGAATTCAGATCATCTAAATCTAAAAAATTCTATATTATACCAGGATAACAATGGGATTACAAACCTTCCATCAAAAGTCTTCATATGTGGGTCATTAGTAGAAGCACAAACAGCCCGCTTGTCTCTGTCTTTAACTGTAAGCTGTAACAGTAAGTATAAAATCATTGTAGAGTTATCTCCCTTATTGAATGTTTTCTCTCATCAAAGCCAGTGATTTTGTTTGCCTAAAATTACTTCAGAATAAAGGTAGTTTCCCTTGGAAAAATTAGCTTAAATTGTCCAATTTGACCACTAGCAAAGTTAACCTAGCTATTGTATGAATATAACATCTTTGTATTGAGGATCCCAACCTATTGCAAACATGTCATAATGCAGTTTTTTTGTATTTCAGAACTCCAAATTTTCACAATTTTTAAGGCAGAAAGTAGTTTTAAAAAATGTAACACTAAAATCCTTTATTACTTATATATATATATATGATTATGATCCCTTTAAAATTACTGACAACTTGTTGATGGCAGGACTTCCACTCATTCATTACAATTTAGGTAAAATTTTTGAAAAATTATTTTCACCAAAATGTTCAAAATGGCTTAATTTCATTCTTTTTAGGCTTTTTAATAAAAATTATAAATTTAGTTGAGTGTAAAATGGAAGTCCTTCCTTGTCAACTGCTTCTGGTTTCTTACAAACTTAACTGTAATAATTCAAATAAATTGAAATTGTTTCCAATGAAAATTTCAAAATTAAAATTTAAAAGTTTCTGTTCGCGAATTCTTCAGCATTAAGTAACTAAGAACAAGCAATTGTATTTGGTAAAGTTTACCCTTCAATGTTTTCTCTATGCTTGCATAACCTATGTTTTAATTCATTCCAATTTTGGTAGCTAAAATCCACATTAGCTATTAATTTCAGAGAAATTCTTTCAAAAGTAACCTTTATTAGCAAATTTGTGGAAAAATACTTTAATGAAAAAATACTTTAGCTAGAATTCTCTCTTGAGACAGAATCTACAAGGGTTTAATGTTTTCCGTTAATCTTTCTGATATGACCTTGGTTTAAGGTCATGACACACACTTTGAATCATGAAGATTAGTCATGTGAAGTTTTATGACAGTCGTCCAAAGTAACTATGAGATATGGCCCAGACATGATTCTACCCAGACAGACATGGGGATTGCTATATACCCCCATGACAATATTTCACTAGGGGGTATAAAAAGGTACTATATTTTCACAAATTTTGGAAATTTGGTTATTAATAGTTTTAAATAATTGTGAAAGCCTAGATAGTACAAGCCAAACATCATCCACTTTATGTGACTACTTTTGCAATCTCACAGTGACAAAAATACCTTTTGGTTTATATTTCAGTCACATCATCAAAAACAAATATACTGGTTCATGTCCAAATCACAATCCAAAACATAAAGTAACAAAACTTTGAAAACTGGCAAATTTAGTTAATCATTTGAACTTCAACCAGGAAAGTGAGATCTTTTTGAAAATAAACAATTTTTTAAAGTCTTGTTAAATTAATTTTCATTTTTGGAGTAACAACTTACCTCAACTCTTCCTATCTGGGTATTGAAAAAGTTATTTAAATTTTCACTCATCCATAAGAAGACTTTAACGTATCTCTTTTGGTCCTTGTCTCTAATATTATCTATTGTAGCTACGACGGGAATCACAATGTCACCCATCCAATTTTCCATGGTGATCTTGTAACGACAAGCCATTGATTCCGATGTGCTCCTGTCTATGCCAAATACTGCCTGTGTTATTTCATCTTTTGTTCCAGGACATTTCTTTTCCTTTGCTGTCTCTACCAGAACCGAGAGTTCCACTTTGCAATACTTTTCTCGATCAGCCATTACACAGAATAATCTGGGTGGGATTAATGCTTGTACTTTTATAACGGTATCAGTCATGCCTTCATTTACTGTAAGCTTTGTGGTGACAAGCTGTTTGAAAAAAAATTAATATAAATGTAGAAAATAGTTATTGTGGGAGTGATATGAAGTTTTTAGACAAATCATTTCACTACTATTGAGATGTCACCAGCTACAGATGAAATAGCAAAAATTGATGGGCATTTGTCATTAGTATCTCTATTGAAGGTTACCCTGTGGTGATTTTTATAACTAAATGAAAAGTTTTTAGTGACAGAATAGGCATTATTTATTTTAAGAGTCCAAAGACTGACCATAATCAGAGAACCATTCTGAAATCTCCAATTGATGGAGATATCCAATATTTTATTACCAATAAAATTTTCATCCCAATTCTTTTATGATGCTAAGATTAACACCAATCTCAAGGAAATTGAGTGGAGTGTAGTGATAAGTCAAGTTGAGTCAAGTAATGGAGTTTAAAACCCAAGTCAAGAATATTTAACTTATATCAAGACATCACCAGCTATAAGCAATGGCAGAAATTTTGCCTGTGCGTTATGCTAATGACATTATACAGCAGTTTTCTTTATTGTGCCACACCTACTGTGACACCTATTTTAAGTTCCCATCCGAAAGAACTGTGATTTTCATTTCGTATAACCAAGTGCTTGGCGAAAGGACAGTCACAACCCAATTTCAAGTCTTGGGTCAGACCCCATTGGGATTCGAACAAATGACCTAGCATAATGGAGTTTTGGGCCCCAGTCAAGATTCTTTCACTTATACCAAGGTGGTCTCTTCAGGGATAGCAGACATTTTGATTTACCTTTATATCAGCAGTAAGTTTGTCACTTTTTCTCCATGGACCTCTGGTATTAACACAATCTGACTGATCACATGCTGACACTGAGCAGTACAACTGAAAAAAAAACAATATAAAATACAACACATTAAAAAACAACACTAAATACACACAAAATACAAACACATCAGTGGAGTTGAGTGGAGAAATCATAGTTCTGGCACTTGACTTCATTCAAAATTCCCTGACACTTTCTTTTGCCCTGACATTTTAATGCAGGGTTTGTACTGACATTTGGACTCCAAATTTAGGGACTTTTAAGGGTCTTTTCAAGGTCTTATTTGCAAATTTAAGACCTAATCAGAGGAACAATTTTAGCAAAAAATTATTGGTGCAAAGGCAATTAAATCAATCAAACGTGTCGATAGTAACGGCACTTGAAGTGGAGGTTGAAGTTGGGTGTTCGGTTGGGCCAGGTACCTTTCAATTGCACATTTCAATGTAAAAATCAATTAATTATTTATTTATATAGTCTATTTGCAACCATTTAATATCAGAATACAGACACCCAACTGGCCAAATTCAAGGGCTTTTTAGGGCCTTCAGAATAAATTCAAAGGCTTTTTAGGGTCAGACTTGTTTTAGGGTCTTTTTAGGGCAAACCTCAAAATTTAAGGACTTTTCCAGGCCTGTACAAGCCCTGTAATGCACTTCAAAACAAAAATGACACTTGGAACAGAAAGATATGCCTGCCACCTCGTGATAGATTTTTCTGCATGTGAACTCTGGCCCATGTATTATTATTTGATGATTTACCATGGGTAAATATTGATCGTTTCTTAAAAAAACATACCAGGGTTCTTGTTCACATCACAATCCCAAAATCTCAATAAAAACTGGAAAAAAGGTTAAATAAAAATGAATTTCCATCACTGAAACCAAACCAGATTTTCAAGAACAAGAAAAAGTCTCTTCCTATGTCTGCAGTTAAGATTTAGGATAAAAATTTCAAATATCTGCCAAATTTATTACCGTATCTTTGAACTGAAACTGTATTATTAAATCTTCAGTAATATTGCTTTCAAATGTATCTGCCGGTAGATCCTCAAGTTTTAATCTGTTATCATTTTGATACCATTCAATACTGTACTTTAGATTATCCCGTTCTAGTTTGTCAAATTTACAGAAAAATGTCACCATATTTGTTGTATTGTCCACTGTTATCTCAACGGTTGGTTCTTTAGAAAATGTTGGTGGTTCTAAAATAGAAATTGTAAATTTTAGTAAATATTTCTGTGAAAAATAATTTTTGAAATTGTTAAAAAGAATTTAATGTGGAAAAAAGTAAGTCCTAGGATAATATATGTCTGATTGTGTAGAAGAGATGATAGGATAGAGTCAGTCGTGTGACCACTGCACCAGTTAACTATTTCCAGAATCATAATCAAAGGCAACAGATTATCAGTCAAATATCAATATACATGTACATGTATCAAAAATTAAATATTTACTCACCAAGGTTAATATTGAAATCCCCTAAAACTTCAAGAGGACATTCTGCTACTTCCCAACCTTCTATTGCAAAATTTCCGAAAATATTGGCATTTAAAACAGATTTTCCGATGTAAAAGAAAGAGGAAATTACAGCAGTGACAGTTCTTGTGTAAAATGTTGTCGTCTGAGCCACAACTCGACCATCAAAAAACAGTTTTAATCCTCTCTGGATACTCCAAGAAAATTCAATCTTTACAAACTTTCCTGTAACCTTAAATGGCGAATAAACAGTCCATGACCTAGTTTTAGTACTGATTGTTAAGTACAGCCTCTTTTTGGCATACCACATGGAGATTCCGTATTTCCCGGGTTCATTTCCTCCATTTGAAATTATGTACATATTTTCAGTAAATGAGAACACTTTCAAATTGAATCTGAAAGACAGTCCAAAGGAACACTTTTCAAGGTCACCAACACATGACCCAGTTTGGTCTCCAAGGTCGATAAATTGATTGAGTTTATTCAACAGTAGTGCAAATCCACCAGTTGGTCCATCCACAAATGTTGGTCCACCAGATAAAGTGAAATTTATGCTTCTTGTTATTAGAATGTTTCCGATGATTTTCAGGAAGGACCAGCTTCTGGTTACCACATCAACCCCTACAAAAAACAAAAAATATTATAAGTCACTGATAATTAAATATGTAGCGGTTGGGTAGCTCCACGGTAGAACACTTGCCTATAGTGTAGAGGTCCCAGGTTCTATCTTGTATTATTTCTCTTTCCTGTTACATTTGGGGGCTTGTCCCACCCTGGGAAGTGGCAGACTAACAGGCTGTTCCCAGGTTGGAACCTGGTGGTCTCCCCTGAATCAAAAAAAAGGAAGGGAGGAATATAGCAGTGGTAGAGCACTTGCTTATTGTGTGGGAGGTCCCTGGTTTGATCCCCGGTCTGACCCTGCATTTTTTCTCTTTCCTGTTACAAATATATCACCTTGACTGCCATATCCCTTTTGAGTATAAGGTCTGCACCTAATGAAAAAATTGCAGATTGTTCAATATTATTTATGGTCATGGGTTCAAGCTTCTGCCAAGATGAGTGGTATTTTTTTGAGTAAGTTATATAATTTAATTTATATCACCATTTTCAGAATAACTGCCACTATTTACATCTAGAAAATTCTGATAGATAATTTTAACAGTACAAAGTATACTGATGTAAAAAATTGTATGCCTGTACACCCTTACTGCCAAAATCTATAGTTTGTTGAAAGCAGTCAGAAATAGAAGGAGTTTGATGACTCAAGATGAGGAGTTTGATGACTCATGACATACTTTTTCTGTATTTACTTGTAAATGTAAGCATATGACAGAGAATCACTTGAAATAGCTTGAACAGGCTGCATTGTATTTACAAGTGAACCAAGTAAAATTTACTGGACTTACTTGTAATAGTGGACCAGTTAGATGTACTTTTACTAGGTATACAGGATAGTTTAGAATCTTGTGTATTGATGAATCCGGCACCATAACACTTTCCATTAATTCTACACACACCAGTCTACAATAAATCAGATACAACTAAAAATTATGTAATGGTCAGGACCCAGTTATTGGAAGCTTGATTAGCTTAATCAATGATTAACACAAATTCAAAACGCCAATAAAAATCAACATACCATAATCAAATCCATAGATTTATAACCATGTATTTTAGTTGTTGAAATTCTATTCACTTATGACATTTTAAACATTAATTTCACAACAAATTTGAAATTATTTATTATTTAAATTTTGACAAATCAGTTGATTAAACTAATCACGCTTCGAACAACTGACTCCAGATGCTTAAACCAAAAACAAACATACTAATTTATGTCTGAATCACAATCCAAAAGCAATGCAAAAAACTTTGAAACTGGCAATATGGTTAAACACATAGGGAACTGATGTCGAGTGCTCTGGAAGAGTAAGTACCTCTTGTTTAGCTAGCTACACCCGCAAGGTTTGTAACTTCATGAAACCTGCAAGATATAATGATGCAGTTTCAAATTATATAACACAAATAATGAAAAAAATACTAATATTACTTCTTGGTTTAAACAATATTTATTAATCAGTAAATACAAATATGCAATGCAAAACCAACTGTAAACTGGATTAAGGAACAAGCGCAAGCTTATATAAACCCGCCTTCAGTTTCTTGCAGTTATTTAAGAAATGGAATTTTACTTTTTTTCTACCATGAGGTCATGGAGAGAACGAGAATGGCGCAAATTTAATGAAGTGCGAAGCATTTCATGTTAAATTTGCGCCATTCTCGTTCTCTCCATGACCTCATGGTAGAAAAAAAGTAAAATTCCATTTCTTATATTTACAATCTTTCAAAAATATACGAAAAACACGAGTGTTTTTCTGGATGGCACTTAAATTTACTTGTTTACCAACTCTCCGTGGCTATTTGCACATCATTTGATAGAACAGCAATTGGATCTGACAGAACCGTAACTCCGCCCACTCTGACGTAACTTGACGTGATTGACGTGAAGCTCCGCCCGTACCCGTCTCCAGGTGACGGAAAAATAAACATAATCCCTCAGCTTATCGTAAATATTTTATTTCACTTAAAAGATAATCAATGGCAAGAGTCACATTTTCATATTAAAATTAAACGAACAACTATTAAATGTTGAATTTGTAAGCATTGATGGCTGAATGGAAGACAACGAAAAACCCAACTGCGGATTTATAATTTGTGAGCTATGTGTATTGTAATGTGAATTGGGAGTTATGTACTCATACGCCAGTCAGAATTTGGTAGCGTGCGCGACTCTCTCCATGAAGTTATGGAGATAGTCAGGAAGACCTGTTTCATATAAGGAAAAGTATTGCGATTGTAAATATAATATGTTTACAAATATTTCTAAATTCTGCAAGAATTTTTAACATGATAATTGGGTGGTTGATTGTAATGTTGTTTTAACGTTGTATTACATAAGTTTTACAGTTATTGCTGAAACAATAATCTCTAAGGATTAATCTAAGAACATGTTCATGTAGGTGTAGGGATAATGTTTTATGTCATATATGCAACAAGATCTGCCATTAGTCTGGTTTTTCAACAATTGTTAAATCCCATAGCGAAAACATTTTACTCTGTGCAGAAATATTCTAGGCTAATCATGGACGTGCAAATAAGGAAAAAATATCTATAAAGTATTCAAGTTTATTTGATTTTTTATGGAAGTAAAGAGTAATTCGCTGTCACCAACAGAATAGCTTGAACAGTAATGTTACCATACTGTATAATGCTTATTTTCAACTGTAGTTTTATTTTTGATATTCGCAGTCCGGTGTTTTCCCGCAAAAATACCACATTTTAAGGCATTCAGTAAATGTTTCAGGTTCTCACCCACTTCTTTCTCTTTGATCTGATAATTAAGACCGCAAAAAATTGACATCGCTAATACACTGTACATCGCCAAGACGTGAAAATTTGACACCACGGAAAATAAAGCAATATACTTTCCCTTTAATTTGATAGCAAAAACTTGACATCGCTAATACACTGAGCATTGTCAAGCCGCGTAATTTGACACTGTGAAAAATAAAGCACTATATAGTATTTTACACTTACCTTCTGTACTATGCCAGTTACTCCACATTGTTCACATACAGAATCATACACATACAGATCCAGATAACTTAATCCTGCCTCCTGTCCATTATTACTGATCGACACTTCATATTTACCATTTCCTGCAGGCACGGGACACACAACACTTTCATCATTTACAAAGACGCCAGAGATTTTACTTGTGGTACTTTGCTGAAATTAAGATCAATACACGTAAAAAATAACAATATTCATACAGGATCCAAGCATGTGTCGCCTGGGCATTTCCACACATAAAATGACAAGTTTCATAGTTGATAATTTTGGGAAAAATTAAATTTTACTCTTGTGCCAGTGTTGAGTTACAGTAAATGAATTACATTACATGGATTCCATGTCTAGGTAAAACAAAGAATGAATTATAAAATTAAGAAATTTTATTTAATCAATTCAGAGAGTTCCTTTAATAATTAACTTTGGTACTCTCAAATTTTTTAAGTTGATGTACAAAATAAAAAAATATGTAATTTTTGGAAATTTTACATAAAATTTGAACTTTCAAATTTAATATCTATTAAATCTCTTACAAAATAAAAATTACCTAAGTATAGCTGATGGCAATTTGATACTCTTGTAAGCTCCAGTCTAGTTTCTTTCACTTACATCGATGGTCAGTTCTAGGATGGTAGAGAAAACCAGTGTGCACAAAGAAATCTGCCAACATTTGTTAATCAAACTGACAAACTTTCTCACCCTAGGATCTGTCCAATTAGGATTTTAACCTAAGCTGAGAATTATTGTGATCCATAAATACAGTCAAACCTGTCTTATAAAGGCCACCAAAGGGAACCAGTAAAAACTGCCTTTCTGGGCAGGTGGCCTTTATACACAAGCTCAAATTATATGAATAAAGAACAATTGGGATACAATTCTACTGGCCTTTATAAGCAGGTGGTCCTTATATAGAGGTGGACTTAAAGTCAGATTGGACTGTATATATTTTAGACTACTTGGCCAATTCTGATTGGGATGTACGGTAAATGCACATTTAATCTAGAGAGCCTCGGTGGCTGACTGGTGTGAACAATACACTAATAGATCTTAGTGCCTCTTACTGCTTAAGTTTGAATCCCAATCATGCAGATCTTATTGTCAGAAAATTTGTTAGTTAGCTTGCCAAAAGTCAATGGTTTTGTCTTGGCACCCTGATATCCTCCATCGTCCATGAACTGTCTGTCTTGACACAAATGACTGAGGCATAAAACTTCATTATACCAATCCACTCCATTTAAAAGCTTGACACTAAAACCACTTACCGGTAATTTGTAATGACAGGACAGGTCGTCTGTATCTACAAAATCAAATCCAGACACTGTAACAGAATTACAGTTTCCAGATCTGACGTCACAACATCTACCCGTGGACAGCTCCAACAGACCTGGTTTGTCATTAATGGATATGGCACATATATCACCGATATACCCTGCATTACATACACAAACACCTGTAACATAGAAAAATGAAAATTTTTAAATATAACTAGAGCAGTCCCTTGAGAGACAAATACCTCCCTAAGTTCACAACATTCCCTGACATGGATAAAATACAGATAGAATGACAGACGCTTATTTTTGTATGTGACACATCATCTCATGATGGATTACATTCATGCCCAGTTTGATCAAAATTCATTCACAGACATGGAAGATTTGGAGAAGACAACATATTGGGAGGGACAGCCAGACAGACGCCAGATGAACAGATGGTCTGGGTGATTCCTATATATCCCCCTTAACCTTATTTGCATGGAGGTATAATATATGGGTTGGTTAGGGGACTACAAAAACACAAATTGATATAAATTCTTTTTGTTATTATAAACTATATCACAGACTAATCAATAAAACAGGAAGAAAATTGAAGGTTCCTTTGATATATTTTTGATTGAATATCTGTTTATTACCATTATTTATTTTAAACTTTTACTAATACTGCATATATTCTTTTGTTGCTAAGCACATAATTATGATTTGTATAAGACCAAAAATATTTTTATGTTCTTTTTCCTCTTTACCTTCATTACAAGTTCCCTGTCCACTACAATCTGCAGGACAAATAACTTCCAGAAGTGGAGGAGGTTGTATGGTAATACCGATGGTTATCCATATTGTTATATTTAGGGTTAGCTCCATAGTACATTGCTCGTTAACGTTTTGTAAGGCTGTCTCTGCCCATCCTCTGTCATCTGTAAGCTGAAATATACAAAAGTTGTTGTTAATTGACTGCATATTAATTGACACAAAAGTAGTAAGTCTACAGGACAGATAATAAAAAACACTAACACATCTCATGCATGCAGGAACATGTATTTAGATAAAATAGATCTCATCACAAATAGCTAAAAATTTACTGATGTTGTGCTAAACAACATTAAAACATAAAAAAGCCAGTTACATTAACATTACATCTAGCCCCTGTTTATCAAGTCGCATCAAAGGAAGAAAAAGATTCAAGGTCAAATTTGACCCAGACTGTTACAACGACTGTGCAACTGGAACTTCACAAGTAAAAGTTAAGAGTACAAGACTATTTTTAAAAAGAGATAAAATGCAGCCTTTACATGCCAAAGGCTTAATTAAGTGAAGTCCAGATGCTGTAATATGTTACAAGATACTTACCAGTATATCCTCTACACAGCTCTGTAATGAGACATCAAGCTGGACATTCTGTATACCACCACATTGTTTACCAACTGCTGACTTCTCAACAAAATTGGAACAGAACTCTATCGCATCTGCTTCTGTAATACCACTAGGTGTTGGAAATGTGTTAAACTGTAAAATAAAGAAAAACCAGAAGCCAAATAGGGCTCGTATTACTCAACTAGTACTGTTATTATATATCGTTATCGCGATTATCATTGCAGGTAATTGACAGATTGTGATATCATGGATCAAAACTTACATCGTGATATCCCAGAACCCTATTACTTACAAAAAATTCTTTGAAATCATTGCATCACTTGTGTATTGATCGTTATTCATATTCAAGTTTACAGAAACATCAATGAATGAATGCACATACACGCTTTACTACATTAGTAAAAAATCACTATGGTGGTTTCTATGGTAACAATTAATGAAAAATTGAGAAAGGTCATAAGGTCATGTCAGTGACGATTAAGTCATGAGATTATAAAATAAACATTTTTGTTTTGTTCTTTACAAATACCACTCTAAAAATGTTATCCATGCAGACAAGATAAAAAAACTTACCTCAAAATTATAGTTAGGGTCATATTCAAACAGTAGCTGGGTTTCCTGTTGGAAGCATTTAGTTGGGACAACTGTATTGTCCTTCAGTAACTGTTCTGTGATATCCTTCCCTGTAACAATAAAAAGTCAAGGTCATTTGAACAAACATCACCTGCATTTGAAATAAGTCCAAATTTTCAACCAGTCCCTGTCTGGATAATTTCAACATTTTCTATTGTGGTATATAGGAGAAATTAGGCAATATTGAGACAGTAACTACAGTAAAATATGTTTATAACCAAGTACTGGGGACTCAAGTTTAACTTTGTTATAAAATGACTTGTAAATGTTGTAAATAGACTTATACATGTATTGAGGGGCTGTTGGCCCGATATTTGACTTAGAGCTATTTATGTATTCGTGTGAGCATGTTCATTATAATTGTGTTTACTGTAGTCCTACCTAAAAGTTACTTGTCTGGGACTGTGGGATTGACTGTTATTTCAAACAGTATCACCCAAATAAATTATCAACTTCATATTTAGAAATATGAAAAAGGAGTATCACTGAGCATGCAAGCATGTAAACTGATGTTGCATTTTGTTCTAGAACAGATAAATACTTTTTTCAATTCACATTGTTTCTGATTTTAAGGTACTGTAAACAAACTTTTATTCTCGTGCGATTAACTTTCTCACGTTTCGCAAGGACAAAATAATCGCAAAAAAAGTAATCATTGCAAATTTGTTACCGAAAATGGTTTTATTTATAACAAATATTCAGCTAATTTCTTTAACACGAAAGATAATAGTCTCAAAATGGTTTTGGTAAGAGAATCATGAAAGTTAATATCTGCGGATAAAAGCTGGTTTACATGAATAGTTTTTAAATTTACACTACCATTGTTTCAGCTTGGCTGAATCGCCGATATGACTACTGGGTAGCCATGTTAGGATTTTGAAAATTGAAAGTTTGTATCCCAATTTCCTCCATGGGTGGATCTAAATTGGCATATTTCACCTCTCACTGAAAGTTTTGCACAGACAGAAGACATGTATTGCATGCAATAGTCAACATAATTCTTTCTCCCTTCATCAACAAATTTATAATGCATAATGCAAAACTTTTAACTGAACAAATTATGCATGAAATCAAAGTTTTATTACATAACTAACCTCTTTTCTTTCCTTTTTTATTTCTCAGGGGTGGTGAGCAATCAACTAGAAAATTTGTTGGATCACAGTTGTCTCCCTTGCCCAAAGAACACTGACAGTATGTGATCTTGCTGTCCTCTTCCACATCATCAGGACAGTAACCATTCCAATACGTGTCTTCTGCTTTGTCAATTCTGTAAGTCATCATCAAATAAAAATTAATAATTATAGTGTGTCAAGTTTGACTTGACTGTTTGACCTTTGATTTGAGTATTAGGTAAGACGGCATGTTTCATTACTATAAACACCCAATATCCAGTATTACTATCATCTAGCCTCATATATCAACCTTAAATTGCCCCCTTAATTACACAATGGACATGTCTATTTGAATAGTCAAATTTAAGGTCAAACAGCCATGTCAATCTTGAGGCACTATATGGATAAACCTTATTATTATGTTTCTTGATAACTTTGCCACCTTGCTTATCACCATACAATTTCAAATCCTAAAATTGATTTCTTCTATAATTTTTCTTCATAAGCCTCCCTCAACTTATCACGAATATCTTTTATATAATGACAAAATAAGACTAAACATAAGATGGCAATGAATTGAGGTTTTACTGTATATGAGAATCTTAGAATAAAGAATTAAAAATTGAAAATTTTGCTTTTATCACAGACAAATCTACAAAGTAAATTAGTAAATGAAAATCATATTGTGTTCAGGTGAGCTAAAAACTACAATAAATTTGATAACATCAAGATGTTTAGCAGGTAATCTGGTTTATTTATTATGTCATAAAGCAGTGCTATTAATCCATGAGAATTGCCGCCAGTAATATATGAAAGTGTAAAACTACCTCCAAGTTCTAGAGAATGCATCAGGCTTATCTCTTTTTTTCTTCAAATCAATTGTGTAATATGTTCCGTCTGATTTCTTAGCATCATTGGATTTATCACCATCCCATGTACCACATAAACCTGATAAGAAAAAAAATTAACAATAGTGTTACACTTGTCTATAAAGGCCACTCAAGGGAACCAGTAAAAGTGTTCGTTATTGGCAGGTGGTCCTTATTTACAGCTTCAAATACAATACATACAATTCTACTGGCTGTTATAAGAAGGTGGCCTTTAAGGCAGGTTTGACTGTACTTAATTCACAAGCATGCGAAATATCTGACCAACAAGGGCAATAACTATGAACTTCAAACTTGACCTTTATCTTATCCATATACAGTAAAATATACTATAATGACCACCTCTATATAGAGACCTTCCATCCATTAAGACAACTATGTTAAGGAACCACTGCTTCTTTCTTTTAAAAGACATTCTATATAAAATTGACTTGTCTGTAAAGTCCATAATACTAAGGTCACATGAGTGGTCTTTATAGATCCTAAAGTAACAGCCATGATGTTTACAAAGTGATGGTTAACTTGTAGCTTACCTTCCGTATGTCCGTAATCAGCTGCTGAAGCTTTTAGCCAAACATTGATAAATTCTGGAGTATTTCCTCTACCATTCTGGACAGTAACTATAGTACCATGTGGTAAATGTACCTAAATATATTGTTATGAGAAATAAAATATATGAGGAAAATTTTAAAAAATTTAAAGGCTAAACATTGTCAGAACCAAAGATCGATTTGGTGAAGCAACATCTGTATATAATTTCAGAAAAACACGATCATGAATAACTAAACAAATTTCTAGCCAAAACTATAATTATCTTCATGAATATATAGAGATACTGATAGACAAGGACCATGATATATCCCTTTCCAGAAACAGGTGCATAAAAACATTGATGGAAATAAAAAGTCGCAGCCAGCAAAAAAACTGATGTCTTCTATTACCATATTAGCCAGTGGCCTTGTTTGCCATGTGCTCTAAATTACAGGGATCACACTGCTGCACCCTCTAACCAATTGATGTATCATTGACCACGCCCACAATGTTCCGACAAAGGCCCGGAATGCTTGGATTACACACAAAAAGAATGAAAACATGGCCTGAATTGTGTCAATTAATGACGTCACTGACACTAGTACGTCATTAGTTGCCTTGACGCTGCTTTGGTACCATGATGGCGGCCAGTGTTGGAACATTGTGGGCGTGGCCGGCGATACATCAATTATGTTAGAATTCCACTTAGATGGATACTAGTGTGAGACATCATTTTGTCAGTTGGCTTGTCAAAGGTCCAGTTTTTTTCTGGTGCCCCCCCCCCCCCATTATCATGTTGAAAAAGCAAATGGCAGATTCTGTTGTGCAAATGATGTAAAACGTCACCAAGGACATCACTTCCAGTGTAAACTTTGCCATTTTTGCCATGTAAAATCCCTGTAATGCCAACATTTTCCTTTCTACAGACATACTTTATGACAATTGCAGATGCACATACAGATTTCCTGTTAAGACTAGGTGCGTAAGTGAAAAATATTAATCTTTATTCAATTTTATTTGATTTTCTATGGATATAAAGAGTATTTCACTGTCACAAACAGAGTGGTTCCTACAGTAGACTGGGGCTTGGATCTTTGAAGCTTTAACCATAAATCTACTTAATAACTACTACGTGTGAATAGTACTGTTCAATAAATCATTTAATTTTTCAGGATTCGATTATTAACCAATGATAAACAATTGTAGGAGCCCCACATCCCTAGTAATTACCTCATATTTTTTGCCACCGCCAAATCTACGAATTCTGGTGCCTGGAGTTAACTCCCCATTCTTATAGATCTTTATGGTCATTCTTTTCCTCCTTTGTATTTTAGCAGACTGACCACATCTGTCAATCAAAATAACATCATCTCCAGATCTAATAGCGACAGCACAATTACAGGTAGCTTTTTTATTACAATCTCTGTAAAATGTCCGCACCTGTAAAAAAAAAAAAAAAAAAATAACTGATTTTAAATTTTCAAAAGGTAAAGTTTCAAAAGGTAAACATTATATATATCAGAATCTGGAGGCCGGTGCAACTGGGAACTTTCAGAAGAGCAGTGTTACATGACAGATTAGTGAAATTCTGATTGTACAAATGGAACACATAAAATTTTAATTTTCAAAAAGAAGGTAACAAAAATGGCGGCTTCATTAGAAACCATTGTATGTCAGCTAGCTTTTATTGACAACAACGTCTCTTGTAACATAACTGATGCACCATTTGATCTAAATATATTCAACTTTCTGTAAATGCAAATATTCGCTATGTGTCATTCAAAACTACATATTAATATAATGGACTGTATCAATTACCTAGAAGCAGCCATGCTGAAAATAACCATGTGACTAACTTTTGCTTCTGTAATTCTGCTTGAAATATGGAAGCAGGAGAAGTTCTTCCCAAAACAGAAGTGAACCAATCAAACAAGCACAAGGAAGTACAAGCCAGAAAGTCACATGATTTACTGATTAAATAAATAATTATGTAATTAAGTAACTTTACCTCAAATGGCAATGTTGTATGTCTGTAAAGCACAAACTCTCCTTGCAGGAACAAATTATAATACCATTTATCCAACGTTGTCATGTGGGGGTCGTTGATAGATTTACAAGTACCACTCTTATCACCATCTTTAATTGTCACCTAAAAACCATCAAAGTATAATTGTATTTAGTTTATACAAACTAAATGTTAACATTCACCTTAATAACTTTAGACATGACTTCAGTAGCACATTTTTTTTGATATTTATGTGGTAAATTGTAGTTTATACACAACACAATTAAACTCTGTGACTTTGGGGATATACATCATTGAATACAGTTTAAAGATCATTAGATCATGGGGGGTAGAAAATTAATTTTTATACATGCTGAAGTAGGGCGGGAATCAGATAGAATTCTTAAATTGACCTCTTAACTGACCAATGAAGCATTAATTAGTAGAGGGATCTTAGTTTCTTTGGGGATGTACATCAATGAATACAGGTTAATAGGTCATGGGGGGTAGAGAAATTATTTTGTAGGACAGGAATCGGATAAATTCTCAAACTGACCTCTTAACTGACCAATGAGGTGTTAGTTAGTAGAAAAATTAGGTGCTTTAATTCATTGTTGTGGATGAATTTAGTTTAGTTTAGTTTTATGACCGTTATTGAGAATGTGTGTATTCAAATAACCCACCCACCATCCCCGACATCACCTATATAGTGATGGATGCATTGCTTTAAATTCACTTATTCTCCTTTTATAGACAAGGTCTTTGTATATAGCTCACTTTTTGAAATTTTGACTTAAGAAATGTTTTTATAATATCCCACATTTTACCCAATCTTTTGACACATTGTTACAGTATTTCATCTTGTTGTAGGGGCTACTCAATGTTGTAGGGGCCATTATAATTCAAGGGCAATGATATCTCCTGGCCATTATAATTCAAGGAGAATTATATCTCCCCAATTTAATAATACATTGATACAATTTTATGTAATTATGTTATGTTTTAAGTTTACATGTAGTTCATTTTATTTTGTTCAATTATTTCAAGCTCCGCTGGGATCTCCCCGGAGTTTCTTGTTCTGCAGGGTTCACCCCAGAACTTTTCATCTATTAACATTTTCCAATAGACACTCCGCCGGGATCTCCCCGGGGTGTTTGAGTTCTGCCGGTTTCACCTCAGAGCTAATCTTTATATGTGTACTCTGCCGGGATCTCCCCAGAGTTATTCTTCTATTCATTTTAGGCAACAGACACTCTGCCGGGATCTCCCCGGAGTGTTTAGTCTGCCGGGTTTCACACTCTGCCGGGATCTCCCCAGAGTTATTATTCTATTAAATTCAGGCGATAAACACTCTGCCGGGATCTCCCCGGAGTGTTTAGTTCTGCCAGGTTTCACACTCTGCCGGGATCTCCCCAGAGTTTTTCTTCAAAAAATTAGATATAACATTGCTTTTTGTTAAAAAATTTTTGATGATATTTTATATGTGAATGAGTAGCCCCAAGAAAGCCAAAACATTTTGTATTTGTTTAAATGTACTGATTATATTTTGTATGTAAATATATATAAATATATATAAAACATTGGTGTGTAATCATTTTAATTATAATTTGGTATAAATAAAAAAAAAAAAAATAATAATAATATGTGGTGTATGAATAAATTTTATATATATAGATATCATTATGTACTTGTTTGTGTTGTGTATAAATTGATATTTATGTGGTAAATTGTAGTTTATACACAACACAATTAAACTCTGTGACTTTGGGGATATACATCATTGAATACAGTTTAAAGATCATTAGATCATGGGGGGTAGAAAATTAATTTTTATACATGCTGAAGTAGGGCGGGAATCAGATAGAATTCTTAAATTGACCTCTTAACTGACCAATGAAGCATTAATTAGTAGAGGGATCTTAGTTTCTTTGGGGATGTACATCAATGAATACAGGTTAATAGGTCATGGGGGGTAGAGAAATTATTTTGTAGGACGGGAATCGGATAAATTCTCAAACTGACCTCTTAACTGACCAATGAGGTGTTAGTTAGTAGAAAATTCATTGTTGTGGATGAATTTAGTTTAGTTTAGTTTTATGACCGTTATTGAGAATGTGTGTATTCAAATAACCTACCCACCATCCCCGACATCACCTATATAGTGATGGATGCATTGCTTTAAATTCACTTATTCTCCTTTTATAGACAAGGTCTTTGTATATAGCTCACTTTTTGAAATTTTGACTTAAGAAATGTTTTTATAATATCCCACATTTTACCCAATCTTTTGACACATTGTTACAGTATTTCATCTTGTTGTAGGGGCTACTCAATGTTGTAGGGGCCATTATAATTCAAGGGCAATGATATCTCCTGGCCATTATAATTCAAGGAGAATTATATCTCCCCAATTCAATAATACATTGATACAATTTTATGTAATTATGTTATGTTTTAAGTTTACATGTAGTTCATTTTATTTTGTTCAATTATTTCAAGCTCCGCTGGGATCTCCCCGGAGTTTCTTGTTCTGCAGGGTTCACCCCAGAACTTTTCATCTATTAACATTTTCCAATAGACACTCCGCCGGGATCTCCCCGGGGTGTTTGAGTTCTGCCGGTTTCACCTCAGAGCTAATCTTTATATGTGTACTCTGCCGGGATCTCCCCAGAGTTATTCTTCTATTCATTTTAGGCAACAGACACTCTGCCGGGATCTCCCCGGAGTGTTTAGTCTGCCGGGTTTCACACTCTGCCGGGATCTCCCCAGAGTTATTATTCTATTAAATTCAGGCGATAAACACTCTGCCGGGATCTCCCCGGAGTGTTTAGTTCTGCCAGGTTTCACACTCTGCCGGGATCTCCCCAGAGTTTTTCTTCAAAAAATTAGATATAACATTGCTTTTTGTTAAAAAATTTTTGATGATATTTTATATGTGAATGAGTAGCCCCAAGAAAGCCAAAACATTTTGTATTTGTTTAAATGTACTGATTATATTTTGTATGTAAATATATATAAATATATATAAAACATTGGTGTGTAATCATTTTAATTATAGTTGTAGCAAATAAAAAAAAAATAATAATAATAATATGTGGTGTATGAATAAATTTTATATATATAGATATCATTATGTACTTGTTTGTGTTGTGTATAAATTCATTTTTAAAAAATTCAACCCATATAAGAGTATGCTCTTATAGTAAGTTACTTTAAACTTACTACACGTACAGTATAGGTAGACTTTTTCAAAAACTATTACCGATTCTTTTTTCTTTTTTTTAAATAAAAATCTGCATTTGAAAAAAAAAGTATGGTTGAATTTCAATAATGTGTATGTTGAAAAATTTTAAAAACTCTTAAAATTCATTACTTGTTTGTGAATGAATTTCTTTTTTAATTATTTGAGTCAATTTGACACCAAAATATGATAAATTTTGTAATTTATATTTTTCATTTTCTCAGGATGAATAGATTTTTATTTAATTATTTGTAGTTTTCTCTTGAAAACTTAATAAATCCAAATTGATTTGTTAATTTTAGGAACACTTGAACCACTTACTGTTACATTAGATAAATCTTCACTTATAGAAGCAGTTCCCTCACAAAATATGTCAGCCATTACTGACAGTGTCCGTTTGCTCTCTCCATCATACACTTGGTCTACGGTTGCTATGACAGGTAGTGCAAACACCGATTGCCAGGTTTCCATGCCAATATGTCCTCCACAGAATGAATAAGTAGCATTGTCTTCATACCTATAAACAATTTTAATATGATTTAGCTATAGACATCAAAATGTGGCTCACTACGATACCCTATGACATTTGTGGGGAGAATTTATTTACATTTGATATGGAATCCCATATAAGTTGATAATGACAATGTTTTGAAAAGTTGTAATGTTAATAATTTTCCAAAACCAAAACCAAAACCATCAACCTTTGGTGAGTGAACTGACAAACTTTCTAATTACACTAGGATGTGCAAGTGGAAATTCAGCCTAGGATCTGAAAGCATGCGACTTAGACCACTCAGACACCAAAGCCACTATCTTTAAAAAGACTTACCATAAACACTCTATTCTTATGAAAAATTAAAATATATTGTTAGACTGAACTGAAAAATTTTAATTTGCCAAAATATTTGTCATAAATAAATGTAAACCATAGGTATATAATTTACATGATGACATACCGTAAAAACCCATGTAATTTATGCACCTGTGTAAACACGCAATTTTTAGGTTAAAATTTGGTTACAAAAGCTACTACTCATGTAAAATTCGCACTCAAAAGATTTTGAGAAATGTACAGATTCTTGAATGTCAGCCAGAAGACAAAAAATAATGTAAACAATATATTCATATAATTTACGCACCTTAAACTTCAATTTCATTTTTACCAAAGAAGTGAGTAAATTACATGGGTTTTTTAGTTATATACCGAGTGTAAAATACTGTTGGTTCTTTTTTATAAGTTGCTATATTAATACAGTAAAATCTTGATTTATCGCCACCATTTGCTTTGTCAAATTTTGGCGTTATAAGGGGTTTGGTGATAAATTGGGGGAGGCGATTAAAGAAAAAGACAAACAAAATGGATTTTGGGACTTCAAAATAGTGTGGCGATAAGCGAGGTGGCAAAGTTATCAAGGGGCATTATAACGGGGTTTTACTGTAATATTATAGTTAAGTTTAACAAAACCAATTATGTTGAATATAAATACCTGTATCCAATCACTGCTTGAGTTAGAGACTGGCCATTAGGACAAGAACTGTCAGCTTCTCTGAAATAAGTCTTCAACTTAATATAAGTAGAGTTACTTCCCCTGACTGAAGGGGCACAAAACAGTGTAGGTGGCACTGTTGATTTAAATTCTATATTGCCATGCTGTCCACCTTCTCTGATCTCTAGCTCTGATGTCATAACCTAGATTTAAAAATATAACGTTAAAGTTTAAAAAAAAAAAAAAAATGATGGTTAGAATCAAGAATAACTTCACAACTGATAAACGACTAAATCATATTTGTAACATGAAGTTTACTTATTTTAAAGTGCTTTAGACACCATTTAAACCACTTAATTTATCTAGATGTCTTGTTGTAATTTTGAACATGTGTAAGGTCTTGATGTGGGAGAAAACTCAGATAATTCCTGGTAAAGAACCAATTTGTCCAAACCAGTGTATATTGTACTTTTCCTCATCAAATACCCCAGATGAGAATCAAACCCTACCTTCCTGTGTGAGAAGCAAGCATTTTACCACAAGGCCTAAAGATCTGGAACAGAAAGTCTGGCAGTCAATTACTTTATTAATATCTACTTATTATATACAACACCATGATTGGGTCAGGTCTGCTACAATATCTTATTACAAATAACATCAGAAATAAAATCTGTTATATTATAAACATGTCCATTACATTATAAAATGACTATGTATGGGTGGTGAGAGAAAAGTAAAAATAAAATAATTTTTAATTTGTTTTAATTTAATACACATATATTTAATTGGTTTTTTTTTGTATTTTGTGCTCTATGTTGTTAAATTCTTTCTGATCGGTGCTCAGCTATTTGGACCTTACCTTTATTTCTGCAGTAAGTGTATTACTCTTTCTGATTGGTCCTTTGGTATTTTGACAATCAAATGAAAAGCATGGTGTAACTCTGCACATAGTCTAAAACAAAGAAAGAATATTCTACAAATATTTTGTATACCACTTGAAATGAGTGGATTGGAGTAAAGTCATGGAGTTTTACACACCAGTCAAGATTCTTTCACTTATACCAAGACACTTCATCAGTTCTGAAAACACTGTACCAGGGAAAACATTAACTTGCAAAAAGCAAATGGACCAACTTTCTCATACACATCACCAGTCAAGATTCTTTCACTTATACTAGGCCAAGATAGTCAATCAGTTCTGAGTCCTTTAGTGAATGGTAATTGGGGCCCTCATTATTGTGAAAATAAGCTTCATAATTGCCAAAATTGTGAATAAGAAAAATGCCATTAAAGTGAAAGAAAACTCCAAAATACTGTTTTTCAAGCTAAAGTTTCTAAAATTTTGAAAATTAGCAAAGAGCCTGTAAAAAAACACTTAAGATTTTGAATTTTAAAATGGGGCAAATTATCGAACCCAAAAATGACCTGGTGAAAGCCATAGCTAAAACTAGATAAATTTTTTACATGCTGGTAGAATATCTCAGTTGTTACATGTCATGTGATTGGAATACAGCTAATGAACATTTTTATATAACATATTATAAACTGACCTTGACCCCATATCCTCCATTTCCATATGAACTTTCAGACAGGATATCATCGTCATCGGTTACAGGTCGTGTAACTACACTTCTACCATCAACTAGCCATTCGACTGTATAGGTGACATCTCCACGTTCCAGCTTCTTAAACTTACATTGGAACTCAGCTTCTGTGGATACTTCATTGTATCTGACTGTTAAAACTGGCGATTCAGTAAGCTCTGGTATTTCTGTGTTTGTAATAAAAATAAAATATGAAAAATCTTCGCTGATATCCTTCTATAAAAAATGTATCTAACAAAAGGCAGAGACATTGAGTCTGAAGTACAAAAGAGAGAAAGTGTGAAAATACAGACAGAAGAAAGGTGGAAAAGAAAGTATGATGGAGTGAAAGTAAATAGAATAATGGAAGTATAAAAGTATAGACAGAAGAAAAGGGGTAATACTTTCAGATAGAAGAAGGTAAAAAGAAATGAAAGTAAGTGGAATGAATGGATAATTGGAAGAATGAAAGTATGGAAAGACAGATGAAAGAAAGGGGTAACACTATGAGACAGAAAGTAATTAGAATGGATGGAAGTGGAGAAAGGTGAAAGTTTGAAAATACATGTACAAATAAAAGAAAAGGGGAAACACTGAGATGGAAGGAAAAAGGGAAAATGAAAGTAAGAGGAATGGATGGAAGTATGGAAATACTTAAAAACTAAGTAAAAATAAAAAGTATGAATATGTAAAGAGGGAAGAAACGGGGAAATTCTATATGCCTCTAAATATTCATCACAGAAGAATAATGAAAAGATTAACCTACCAGTATTAACTCCAATAGCAGTTATCAGTCTTTTCTCAGCAGTCCACAGCTGCCATCCACCAAAAACAACATTACAGTATGACCCAAAATTTAGAACTGGACCACCAATACGCAGGTTTAGGCTCTGTTTTCCTAGAACAGTTCGTCGGATGTACTTCGAGGTCCAGCCTACGCTCTTCCCATCAATAAACAACTGCAAGCCATAGGAATATCCCCAAGTAAATTCAAATTCTGCGAAAGAATTTAATTTTGAAAATGGTGTATAGACAGTCCATTCAAGAGTTTCCGTACTGACTGTCAGGTAGATACGTTTCCGTAAATAGTACATAGCAACCCCACGGTATCCGAGCTGGTCGCCACCTGTTGTCATTATATACATGTTGTTGGTAAATTTTACAAATTTCATTGAAAATTTAAATGTCATTCCTGTGGACAGACAATCTTCTGGTTTGCTTAAGCAACCACCATCATCTTCAATATAAGAATTTCCATCAAATTCTATTGCAAACCCTCCACGCCATCCTTCCACAAGTTTTGGGGCTCCAGAAATGGTGAAGTTTTGTCCAGACGTCACAAGCAGAGATCCAGTTATGAACAGGAAATCAATCTTTATACTTATTATCCATGAAACTGAAAAAAAAGAAATTTGATAATTAGAGTAAAGAAACCTTTAAAAAATAAAGGGAATAATGAATTCAGGACACTGATCATGTTGAGTCACCAAGATGGTCTACAGACCAAAATTTATACAAAAAAAGGTTCAATATGATGTTTTATTATATGGCCAATGATTTTGCCCTTTTCTGATCGTTATATTCACCACACAATAATGCATGCGACGTTTTTATGACATTACAATGGGCAATGTTCACCATGCAAAAACACATGTGACATTGAAAAAAGAAAAGGACATTTTCTTAAGTTTTGTACTATAAAACATAATAATATGGTAATAAAAATTGTTGGTCGTATGATAAAACAATTGTTGACTTTCGATTCGGTAGACATAAGGATTTATCAACCTCAAAAATGTCATTGCTGTGTTGTTGTCATATTGCGCTAGTTCTTATATCCATTTATAAGAACTAGTGTGATATTTATGTACAACAAAATGGTATTTTAGATAAAATACTTGACGAAAGTAAATGAAATTTACTTTGCTATATAATAAAAGCAAGCTCATGCAAACGTCGAGTCAACTGGGGACAATATTTCACAAAATCAGTTCAATAACCCTTTAACATGCAAACGTCGAGTCAACTGGGGACAATATTTCACAAAATCAGTTCAATAACCCCTAACATGCAAACGTCGAGTCAACTGGGGACAATATTTCACAATATCAGTTCAATAACCCTCTAACATGCAAACGTCGAGTCAACTGGATACAATATTTCACAATATCAGTTCAATAACCCTCTAACATGCAAACGTCGAGTCAACTGGGGACAATATTTCACAATATCAGTTCAATAACCTTCTAACATGCAAACGTCGAGTCAACTGGGGACAATATTTCACAATATCAGTTCAATAACCCTCTAACATAACAGTCTGTATTTGCACTTGTACACCAACAGAATACAAGACTGAACTCGTGTACAGTTAACCCAAGTAACTTCTCCTTTTCAGTTAAACACAAGAAACATAGCACTGTCGTGCTGTTGTACAGCGTACGGTAGTTGGGAAAATTGTGTTGTGGCAAGACAGAATATAACCGAAAATTCGGGGGGGGGGGGGGTGTTCGATCTATGCATAGTCCGACGGATGGTTTTTTTTTTTTGAAAAGGAAACAATGTACCAAGCCATGTATTGCTGAACTAAATGGTAGAAAATAAATATATGAAAAAGACAATCGGTAATTGAAATTTAAAAAAGTTGTACCCGATCGTTTTGTCATTTCGGATAGAGAGAAAGTAGAGTTTTGCAGATCCTACCGTCGCTATGAGGGGGTACATTCTAGCGGTTGTATGTAACTGGATCATTTGCTGTTAATCTGGGTTTTAATTTAATTGCTGATTATCACTCACAATATTCCTGTTTCGTGTTAATGGTGAAGTACAGTTGGTTTACCAGTTCCGAATTTTTACTACCGAATAATCTAAAATTTCAACCCCGTTCAATTAAAGCAGAGACTTATATGTCTCTGATTAAATGAATCGAAAAATAACTTTCTCAATTTGCTTCTACTTGAATGTATGGGCATTAATTGTTTAAATAATATAAACTTCAACCCGCTTCCTAAATGTATGTGCACGACAGGTCGACAGATTGTTGGTGACCTAGTTTAACGATGTAAACAAATCGTGATCACAACATACTACCACGTGTTTTTGAGGACAGGTGTCGATATTTTGGAATCAGTAAACATCTGTATTATTACACCACATAAATTTTATTTCCTCTGCTTGTGGAAGACGTATGCAGCAGCGCTTATATGAAACCCTGTTCGGAATCGTAAAAAGACTGTATTTAAAATTTGCACACATCAACTGTAAGAATTATCTCCCTTTCACGAAAGTAAAATCTAATCGATAAACAGTTTTAAAATATGACACAATTGCCTCAACATCAAAATACGTTATCATAACCTTCAAAATAAATTTAAATTTCCGTAGATTTCAAGAAGAATTAATTAAACAACCTGCCGTTGCTGTTCATTTCATAAAAAGTTACGATTTTACATCGTAGGACGCCAACTTCTCGAACTACTTTTTATTGTAAACATGAGATCAGTTCGCCAAATTGCAGAAATTATTAGATGCATCCCGTCGCAATATTTTACTAGATTCCGAAATGTATTCCGAAAATTTATTCCAAATGTGCATATGTAACCAAATGCATTACCCGTCTCAGAATACATATCTCACGATAAAACAGATATACTTCTTTCACGCTCATTTACCAGGCGCACTATTTCCAGGTGTACTCATATCTTATAATTTCATAGCAAAGAAGCTCGATATCTTGGAAGAAAGCGACAGCATAGTACACGCGTTCACTATCGTGAACGCTGTACAAAAACTTGTGGAAAATGAAAAATAACATCCATCAGCTTGAAAAGCCTCTGATAACCCACACATCTATACTTATGATCTCATGTGTTGATGGTTTTGGTAAAAATTCATATTTTACTAATATTTTTTAATGGGTAAAAAAAAAATTAACATGTTAAATTCATCTATGCAGTTTGCAAAGTAACTGTAAGTGTAGTATTGTTGTGGTGTACTTATATTCTGGCTAAGTAATTTACGGTCAGAGATTTTACGCGGAAATTTTAACCATACTTAATATATTTTTTCAATCAAGTAGTCAGTTTCATAAGTCCATAAATATTAAACACAGTGAAAAAGTCAGAAATTGCAAAAACCCGAAAATTTGAATGTGTGAAATTACGTATATTTACAGTACATAAATAAGGCATGAGGTTAACATAGTCTTACTTTCGACTTTAGTCCAAATTGTGACATTTGTTCTAGGGAGACATATCCTGGTATTGTCCTGTGAAAATACATGCCCAACGTCATAACATTTTCCACCAATTTCACACACATCCTCCTGAAAAATAAAAAGATAATTTACAGTCAACAAATCATCCATATTCATATGTAACTTTCCACCAATTTTATTTGCTTGACCCTGAGGAAAATTGATTGAAATTTCCCAATTTTTTTTACCACAAAAATTCTCCAAAACAACAATGATATACAAGCAAATTAAATCTAGTTTTCCTGACCCATAAAATGTAAGATGTTGTAACAATATAGCATCTTTGTATTGAAGACCCTATAGCTATTGCAAAAATGTCATTATGCTGTATTTCAGAACTTAGAAATTTCACAATTTAAAAAGCAGAATGTAGTTATTTTAAAATGTAATATTTACAATATGACTGTATCTCTCTTCGATGAAACATACAGAAGCAATTGTATTGCAATTCCCGTTGAAAGACAATAGGGGTCATGACACTTGATGTATATCAATTTTCCTGCAATATTATGTCATGTCACACACATGGGGGTCACGTGATCATGTGAGATACGCTGATCTCGCATGGCTAAAAACCCTATATCACACGAGCAGATATGGAAAAAATAGCGCCAAGGTACAAAATATTTATTAAAAAAAGAAATGAAAATATAAGAAATGACATTTCTGCGAAGCCCTTCATTTTGAATTTGGCATGCTCCACACTATCTTTCATTACCCCTTGAAATACCATGATCAGAATGTCATTTCTTAAACAAAATCACTGCCATATTGATGCATATGATAAGGAGTGAATAGAGTGAAGTGGTTTTATGCCCTAGTCTAGACTTTGACTCATATTGAGGTAGTCAGTTCTTGGATAGTGAAGGAAACTGCATGTGCCCATGATGGCAAAGTACAAGCAGACATAAAATATTTAAGTACATATAGTATGATGTGAAATAGTAACAAAAACTAAGGTTCTAATTTATGTCCTGGTCTGTTCATCAGTGTGGGAGGTGTAGGCTGATAAGAAAAAAAAAAAAAAAACATGACTAAAAATTTCAAAGGGACACAACTCTTTAGAAAGCGATATAAAATTCCCTGACAATTTCTTAATTTTACCAATTCCCTGATATTTTGTTGAAATTCACTAACAATTCCCTGACCTTGAATTTGTTTTAATTCTTTGACATTAATGGGAAATATTTCCCTGTTGCATGGAAACCAATTGTTACAGAACCTATATCTATTTGATATCACCAATATGATGTTAGGATATTTTATTATGTTACAAAAAATTTACTGATTTTGGTCACTTACCCTGACAGTGCAGTTGAGACCTGACACATCACATGTCTGACATCGGGAATCATACACTACGTAAGTCAGAGTATTACTGACTGAGAGTCCATCGTTACTGACAGAAATCTCAAACTCAGATGCTCGTTTAACTTTACAAACAACCAATTCACCGTATCTGAACTCAGCAGGCACTTTGTATATGGACGAATCCTGAAGTATAACAAACAATAAAAAAACTTAGTTACAGTTGTGTATTGATGTTTCAGAAAAACATCAATCAAACAAGTAAAGTTTAGTGATTATCCCTAGGAGGTACTCTTTGTGATTTTTGTGGACCATAATTCCTAAGAAAATGAGAAATGAGGCTATGATTTGTTCAACTTCTATCACTAATGATGCTTTGAACCATAGATTTAGAGAATTACTCTTGGACGAGAAGGATGGGCAGAAATCAAATTTGATATCACTATCTTTCTTCAAAAGGCGGCCATGGGGATAAAAAAACAAGAATTTATTACTTTTTTAATTTGGGTTAAACTTAATTTCTTAAAGACATGGAGTGACAGCATTTTACAGGCTATCAAGGTTATAACATTTTTATTGATTAAGTCTTGAAATCCGAGTACCTAGATAAAACCATGATATTTGGTAAACAAATTGACATACTTTCCAACTCACACTAGGATCTGACATTAGAGTGAGTGAGTGGGCAATAGCGTTTAACGTCCCAGTCAAGAATATTTCACTTATATCGAGACATCGCCAGGTATAGGCGAAAGTGCAGAAATTTTGCCTGTGTGTTGGGCTGATGGCATTATACAGCTGGGTTCTTTAGCGTGCCAAGCCCACCGTGACACAGGACCTCGTTTATTTTAAGTTCCCATCCGAAAGAACCGCGACTTTCGTAATGCCGAGTGCTTGGCGAAAGAACAGTCACTACCCAATTTCAAGTCTTGGGTCAGACCCGGCCGGAGTTCGAACCCACGTCCTCCCACTTTTGGAGCGCAGTGGTCTGACATTAGAACCTAGGTGATGTGTGGTGCATTTGTCCCATAGACTACTCAGGCATCTACACCCCTAATTCTATAAACAATTTACTCAACTGTAATCACTGATGTACTGAATATTGAAATTTAAACATTTTTCATTGACAATAAATGTAATTTTAAGATCTATTCTATGTAAACACTGGTAAAAATTGAACCAGAAGTAGTACATTCTCATCCTTTTATGTGAAAGTTCATACATTTTTCAATTAAAAACCAAATTAAAACTGAAATGGGCCGCTATTGAAGAAGTGTCCCCCAGACTAACACCAAATGGGAAATTCATGTTTTCCCAACAAATTGCATGATCAAAATATGAATAGTCAGTAGCACTTCTACTCCATCAAAAGATTGTTCATGTGAAGTTCATAAAGATCTATTAAATAGTTTTTGAGAAAAGTGGCAGACAATTCCCAGAAGAATGAAGTAAACACTATAAGTCCACCACTTCTTTAGGGGGACAAAATACATTTTACAAGATAAATCATAGCATCAACATCTCATGATAAACTCACCTTTTTATCTTTAATATGGCAAGTCAGATTATCTCCCCTTAGGAAATCATATCCAAAAATAGACACACGTAGACACGCCTCCTCGGTATTACCACTCCTTATATCACAGATGTTACCGCCAGTAATACCAAGTAATGTAGGTGGTGCTAGTAGTGAAATTGAACAATCCGCTCCTCCGAAATCCTTATTACAGGTACAAACACCTAAATATTAGGGGGAAAAAACCAAATAAATTTAGTGAATGAGTAACACATGTAACAGTGTTTATTCTAGATGGGTCCAAGGGGCCAATGATCCCTTACTTTGCCAAATGACCACATTGTTAAGGCTTTATTTTCCATATCTAAAACTACATGAATTCAAAAATATTGATGTAATGTTGTTTTAGAAAAAAGTTTTTTACCACCCCCTCTGAAAAAAACCTAAAATGAACACTAGAGTGCCTGCTGTATATTATGGGTTGTGTCCAGTAAGACATGTTTAAAAATTCCCCACTTCATCTATATATGGGCTGTGTCCTGCAATTCATGCACTATACCTAATATTTCAGAGATCCTTAAAAATATCACGACAGTTAGGTGCCACTCCAGTGCCTTAAAATGGGAAATTTATAGTTAAAGGATGGAAACATAAAACCCTGGTCCTCAGGTTGATATATCAGCTAGATATCCGATCCCATTTAAGACTTTCACTACAAACAAGAGCAGGGTTCGTATAGACATTTGGACCCCAAATTTAAGGACTTTTTAGGGTCTTTTCAGGGTCTTATTTGCAAATTTAAGGCTTAATCAGAGGGACAATTTTAGCAAAAGAATATTAGTGCAAAGGCAGTTAAATCAATAAAACCATTACTTCTGTGTCCATAGTAACGGCACTTGAAGTGGAGGTTGAAGTTGGGAGTTCGGGAGGGCCAGGTACCTTTAAATTGCTCCGAACTTATTAATTTATTTATATCAGTCTATTTGCAACCACTTAATCTTGAAGTACAGACACCCAACTGGCCAAATTCAAGGGCCTTCAGGATAAATTCCAGGGCTTTTTAGGGTCAGACTTGTTTTTAGGGTCTTTTTAGGGCAAACCTCAAAATTTAAGGACTTTTCCAGGCCTGTACGAACCCTGAAGAGTGAATGCATAAACAGGTAGGTACTTTGGTAGCATAACAGGAAATGAGCACAAAGATCTGCAACCAAATGGAACTTGATCTCAATTTGAATTCTAAATATTTGCAGGATATACAGTAAACATGTTTTAACAAAGCCCTGGGGACTTTACTTTTAACTTTACTATAAAGCAACTCCTGTTATAATTATGTTATAAATACCTACATATAGAGAAGTGGTTTGGCCCAATATTTGACTTGTTACTTATCCATGTATTTCTTGTAAGGGTGTTCATTAAATTCGTGTTTTACTGTACTATTAATCGAGATTGTTGACCACATGTATATTCTGTCACATTCCCACCCATTTCTTTTTCTATTCAATAACAATTGATCTAAATACCCCAATTCTACCATGGGACCAATTCTTAAGTTGGTCCATTCCCAGGGTTGAACAAGACCCCAAATGTATTAACAAGAGGCCCATGGGCCTGATACGCTCACCTGATAACTAATAGCTAGCTGATAGATTTAAAGACAACATAAATACTAAACCCCAATGAATTTTTTCTTTTCATGATAACCCTTGTATCAATACCTACAACATTCTAGTATACATGCATATACAAAAAGTTTATAGTTTTCGAGATAATTAACCATTTCAGTATTGTTTCACATCTGTGACCTTGATCTTTGAACCCATGACCTTTTTCTATACATCAAAATAATCGTTGTATCAATACCTACAACATTCTAATATACATGCCTATAAAAAAAGTTTATAGTTTTCGAGATAATTAACCATTTCTGTATTGTTTTGCATCTGTGACCTTGACTTTTGAACCCATGACCTTTTTCTATACATCAAAATGATCGTTGTATCAATACCTACAACATTCTAATATACATGCATATATAAAAAGTTTATAGTTTTCGAGATAATTAACCATTTCGGTATTGTTTCACATCTGTGACCTTGACCTTTGAACCCATGACCTTTTTCTATACATCAAAATGATCGTTGTATCAATACCTACAACATTCTAATATACATGCCTATACAAAAAGTTTATAGTTTTCGAGATAATTAACCATTTTGGTATTGTTTCACATCTGTGACCTTGACCTTTGAACCCATGACCTTTTTCTATACATCAAAATGATCGTTGTATCAATACCTACAACATTCTAATATACATGCCTATACAAAAAGTTTATAGTTTTCGAGATAATTAACCATTTCGGTATTGTTTCACATCTGTGACCTTGACCTTTGAACCCATGACCTTTTTCTATACATCAAAATGATCATTGTATCAATACCTACAACATTCTAATATACATGCCTATACAAAAAGTTTATAGTTTTCGAGATAATTAACCATTTCAGTATTGTTTCGCATCTGTGACCTTGACCTTTGAACCCATGATCTTTTTCTATACATCAAAATGATCGTTGTATCAATACCTACAACATTCTAATATACATGCCTATACAAAAAGTTTATAGTTTTCGAGATAATTATTATAATCAGAGGTAAAAAAAATTAGGTCACGACCTTCACAATTGACCTTGACCTCATTTTGAAGATACTAACAAGAAGATGTCAAAACTGAAAACCCCATGTCATTATCTGGTCAAATAGTCAAGTTATAACAATTTGAAGCTATTTTACGATTTTTTCAAAATTCAAAAACGCGTAACCTATTTTTTATTTGAATTTCACAAAATGAACAAACTATAGGCTTAAGACCCTAGAGAAGCCAAATATCACATCAGATTTTTTCTGCAATCAGTACTTTCGGAGAAGAAGATTTTTTAAGATTTTTAAACCCCTAGGTCACCTTGACCTAGTTATGGTAGCTATGGCAACGCCACGAACAAATCTGAATTGCACCGGCCCATATATACTTCTGACAAAGTTTCATTAAAAACTGTCCAGTAGTTTCAGAGGAGAAGTCGAAAATAGGTGTTAACGACGCATGCACGCACGCACACACGCACGCACGCACACACGCTGCGCTATGCCATAAGCTCACATGACCTTCGGTCAGGTGAGCTAAAAATGGGGAAAATGTAGCAGTCAAACTGGGATTATTACCTCAAATCTTTCTAATACTAATAGGACACTATTTTGAATTAGCTAATTGGCTCACCTTAGTGGGTTCTTAACTCTGCCTGGAAATAAGTCTGGATTAAGATATAAAAGGGGTTAGGCATAGGGTTTACACCAACATCCTGTAAAACCAGCTTGTTACAGAAATCACATAGCAGCCTTCTGTTCCCCAAGGAATTCAGAGGCATAAGTGACATGGATTATTATCTTACCATCATTACATGTTCCGTTACCACTGCATTCATTCAGACAGATCTTGCCAGTGATGTCTATAGGTGGAGACAAGGTCCCTTTAACAGTCACCCAGTATTTTATATTGGTTGATACTTCCACTATACATTTAATCTTAATACTTTCCAGAGCTTCTATCTGCCAACTAAAATCACCTGTTAACTGTAAAAAGTTAGAAAATAATTATTTCATATCGTTATGGTTAAATCCCACTTAAAGGTTGCCTTTTGTTAAGTCTTAGGTAAATTTTGGTACAATCAAGAATTTTGCAAAAACTGTTAGTGATGGTGTTTTAATAAATGTGTGCAGTAATTATATTAGAGATATAACAAATTCATCCAATCAATGTTAGAGATATAACAAATTTATCCAATCAATGTATTAAATATTGACATTAAAACAGAGAGAGAATGTATTGCAACAATATATATGACAGAGAGAGAGAGAGAGAGAGAGAGAGAGAGAGAGGAGAGAGAGAGAGAGTTTAGTTGAGTAATGCTGTTAAACATCCCAGTCTAGAATATTTCACTTATATCGAGATGTTGGCAGCTATAAGAACAAGAGGCCCATGGGCCTTAACGCTCACCTGAGGAAGAGTACATATCTTATGCAGAGGTTCAATGGTCAATGACATTAATAAAAGAGAATATTAAAAATTTTAGCAGTAAGGGCCAATAATATGCAAGTATTTTTGCAAATTAATTATAATAATTATTATATAAGTATGCTATATATAACATATTTAAAGTCTAGCTACAATATATTATTTATAAAAAGCTAAAACATCTGTAAATTAAAATGTGCATTAGGCCAATACCTACAATATTCCAATATACATGCCAATACAAAAAGTTGATAGTTTTTGAGATAATTAACCATTTAAATATTCGTTCGCAGCTATGACCTTGACCTTTGAACCTATGACCTTTATTCATATATGAAAATGATCGTTAGGCCAATACCTACAATATTCCAATATACATGCCTATACAAAAAGTTTATAGTTTTTGAGATAATTAACCATTTAAGTATTTGTTCATTTTTATGACCTTGACCTTTGAACCTATGACCTTCATTCATATATCAAAATGATCATTAGGCCAATACCTACAATATTCCAATATACATGCCTATACAAAAAGTTTATAGTTTTTGAGATAATTAACCATTTAAGTATTTGTTCGTGTCTTTGACCTTGACCTTTGAACCTATGACCTTCATTCATATATCAAAATGATCGTTAGGCCAATACCTACAATATTCCAATATACATGCCTATACAAAAAGTTTATAGTTTTTGAGATAATTAACCATTTCAGTACTTGTTTACATCTGTGACCTTGACCTTTGAACCCATGACCTTTATTCATATATCAAAATGACCATTGTGCCATTACCTACAATATTCTGATATATATGCCTATACAAAAAATTCATAGTTTTGCAGATAATTAACTATTTTGGTATTCTTGGACATCTGTGACCTTGACCTTTGAACCCATGACCTTGATCTATGTATCAAAATGATTGTCATGTCAATACCTACAAATAACTGAAAATCCTATGCCATTATCACAAGAAATGTTAAAAAAATAGCATTTTTTATCAAAGGTCAAAAACTGGGACATGACCTTGACCTTCAACCTTGACATCAATTGGAAGAAAATTGCAAGACAAGATCAACAGTGAAAACTCCATACAATTATCTTTAGCCGTTATGAAATTATAACAATAAATGTCTCATTTTAAAAATTACGTAACTTTACGCAAAAAACGCGTAACCTATTTTTCGTTCAATTTTCATGAAAAACACAATTTTAATGTTCCCAGGTATGCTGAATCCAAATATCCAATCAAAATTTGCCTGCACCTTTTGGTTTCAGAGAAGAAGATTTTTTTGTCTTTTTGCTATTTTTAGTAACAGCGGCCATCTTGTTGGGCGTGGCCAAACCCCGAACACAATTTTGAAAGGCTGTTACCTAGGCATGATAATCACTAAGTTTCATCAAATATGGCCCAGTGGATTTGGAGGAGAAGATTAAAATGTAAAGTTTATACACGACGCACGACGCACGACACACGACGCACGACGGACGACAGACGACGGACGGTGATAGATTGCAATAGCTCATCTGAGCCTTTGGCTCAGGTGAGCTAAAAAGTTCAGAAATTTTGCCTTTGTGTTGTTTTGACGACATTATACAGCATGTTTCATTATTGAGCCACATCTACTTTGACATGGATTCACATTTATTTTAATTTATCATCTGAAAGAATTGTGGCTTTCATTTTGTATCACTAAGTGTTTGGCGAAAGAAAAGTCACTACCCACTTTCAAGTCTTTGGTCAGTCCTGGTTGGGGTTCGAATCCACAACCTCCCACTTATATAGCGAGCACTCTACCAACTGAGCTTCTATTTAAACAGAAAGAGAGAGAGAGTATTGCAGTAATATAATGAGGGAGAGAGAATTGCAGAAGTATAATCAGAAAGAGAGATAATGTGTATTGCATGTAATATAACAAGAACAAACCCCAAAATCATCTTTACAGTTTTCAATAGAGAAGGCAGCATCTACTTCTGTAATATTACTACAGAGGGCACCTGCTTGGGATGACATCACAAACTTTGAACACATCTCCAGTGCTTCAGATTCATTAACTCCATTTTTAGGCCATACTACTTCCTAAAGACAAAAAATAGAATAAAAAAATAAAATAAATAAACAAAATGTGTAATATTGAAAGAACCTTAATGAGCATGCTCAGGTATGCTAATTATTACAGTTATTTATAAAAAAGCAATCATTTCTGTAAATATCAGCAGAGCAAAACAAAATGTAAAATTTGATCTGTAAGCCATTGTGTTAGACTTGGATAGTAAAAATTGTTGAAAAAAAGTGAAGAAAATTGTAATTCCAATAAAATTATCAAATACTAAAGACTGATATTTCTGTAAAAAATCAGCAGCGCTAAACAAAATGTAAACTTGGCCTGTAACATTATGGTGGACCTGCATACCATAAATCAGTTCAACATCTGCAACCATTAAAAATAAAGTTGTACAATCTTATGAAGAAATGATGGATGAAAGCATCAAAAACATTTTACCCTCCCTAACTTTGATAGTCTTTAAATGTATTTGTTTTTCAAAAGCCGAGTAAGATTCTGATCATACTCAAAAGCAATCCGAGAATGTCTTGTCTCACACATATTTTAGTTCTCTGCCATAGACATATTCAATCCGAGACTTGTCTTGCCTCACAAATATTTTAGTTCCCTGACATATTCAATCCGAGACTTGTCTTGTCTCACACATATTTTAGTTCCCCGACATATTCAATCCGAAACTTGTCTTGTCCCACACATATTTTAGTTCCCTGACATATTCAATCCGAGACTGTCTTGTCTCACATATTTTAATTCCCTAACATATTCAATGCCAGACTTGTCTTGTCTCACACATATTTTAGTTCCTTGACATATTCAATCCGAAACTTGTCTTGTCCCACACATATTTAAGTTCTCTGGCATAGACATATTCAATCCAAGACTGTCTTGTCTCACAAATTTTAGTTCCCTGACATATTCAATTCAAGACTTGTCTTGTCACACATATTTTAGTTCCCCGACACATTCAATCCAAAACTTGTCTTGTCTCATACACATTTAAGTTCTCTGGCATAGACATATTCAATCTGAGACTGTCTTGTCTCACACATATTTTAGTTCCCCAACATATTTAATCCAGGACATGTCTTGTATTACACATACTTTATTCTTTGACATACTTACCGGCTGTGTAAAATTCTGATCATATTCAAAGTCAATTTGAGGCTGCCTTGTTTCACATTTTAAGGGTTTTACAGCATTAGCTACCAGCTGTGATGTTATATCCACTCCTACAAAATAAAATTATATCATAATTGACATACAATTATTGCCAGTTTCTTTTTTATTTATTTAATGCTGAAAAAACAGATTATACTATAGGTTAAAATTCTTATACCAGATTTATATATATAAGAAAGATATCTATAAATAAGAAATGGCAGCTCTTTTCAGAAAAGAATATAAATCCACAAAAGATAGATGAGCATTAAGGGAACCTTATCTCCACCCTTAGACATTTCATATGGTTGACCAACTGAAGTTAACACTCTAATCCTTAAGAGAGAACCTTGCAATAAACAATGTAAAAACTAAAGTTTTCCTAAAGGGACCAATACCCAATAACCCACACACCCTAAATAACCCTGACCTTCAATTTCTTATAATTATAACACATGTAACAGATGAACAGACATTTGGAGATTCTCATATACATTCTCTAAAGTCTGTTTAGGATGTGGGCAAACAGTATACACAGGTAAAGTGCCAAGCAAAAAAATCATGAAAAAATACCATGAATTTCCTTTCATGCATAGAAAAGTTAAAAGGAGCACACACATGAAAACAGTGAAAAACATCTGACAATACATTAGAATAATGCATGAATGTCACATGAGCAGAATTTTATACCTGAAAATTGGATAATTGTGTGATATTCATGAAAAATTCTATGCATAGAAAACTTGATATGAATATGTACACGAAAAGTCATCCCCAACAACACATCTCATGATATTTTAGACAGTCCCTGTATTTGTAAATCAAAATCCATGTCAAAATCACAATCACACAGCAAAATAAAAATGTTGAAACTGACAAATTAGATTAAATATGTGAACTCCCACTAGAGAAGTGAAGCCAGGTGCTCCAGGAAAGGTAAGTGTAACAGCTTATTTTATCCCCCATGAAATAAATTCCTAGGATATATTTTTTATGCTTGTGAGATTTGTTCCATGAACAATATTTTATAGGTAAATATTATCCATGGATCAAAAACAAACATACTAATCCATGTCTGAATCACAATCCAGAAGCAAAGTTAAAACTTTGGAACAGACAAGTCAGGTTAAACACATGAACTTCAACCAGGAAAGTGAGGCCAGGTGCTCCAGAAGGGTAAGCACTACCTGTTTAGCTAGCTACACCTACCACATGTGTAATCAAAATTGTGTGAAAGGATGATATTTTATGGATCAAGCCATGACATTAATTCTGCTGGATAGATTTTACCATATATTTTCTCAGACACATTTTCACTCAGATAAAATTATCAATTACACAAGAACTTCCTGTTTAGTAGTTACACCTGCCGCATGTTTAATCTGAATCATACCTTTAGATATGTCCTGGTTACACTGGATAATATACTGGCTGGCACTACAAGTACTATTAGTGCCTGAATCACAGGTACAGAATATGTCATCTTCTTCTTGCTCCATGTTCTCATCAGGGCAGTATCCATTGTATATAGAATTTGTTGCTCTAGAAAAAATACAAGCATGAATGTTAATGTTTTTTGTAGTTTCTTCTGTAGAGGGAGGTTTACTGCTAGACTCTCTAGTCTGATCTTTAAGCTTTTTGGTTGAGCATTCAATTAATACCCAAGAGGGAAATCACGGCACTCGGTGAGAAAGTGGCTTACTCCCTTTGTTGACAAAGTGGAATTTGGCAGCCAAAAAATCAGTTTTCTTTGTAGCAGGCCTGAGCTTGTCGTGGTGTTGAAGTGTAGTATATACTGTCAAAACCTTTAGATTTGGACATGCTTTAACGATTTGAATGAACAGATGCAAAAACCACCACAATTTTATTTTAGGGCACCAAACTTTTGTGTGCACATCCAATCACTTATAAATTATGATTTAAGCACAGTTTTGTTTTTGTTAAAAGGTTAGACTGCCATAAGCACAAAATAAAACTAAAATTTCCAGTTTTACAGTAGTAGATATAATAAGAGTGATTTACAGCCAGACTTTCTGGTCTGGATATTTTAGCCTTGTGGTAGAGTGCTCACTTTTCACAAGGAGTCTAGGTATGAAGATCCCCAGGCAAAGTACTCAGTGAGGATGTTTATTTTTTCCCAGTTGTTTCCTCCTACTTGTTACATCTCCAATATTCCTGGATATAAGTGTAATTCTCATGAAAACACTGTAACTCTACTTTTTCAAAATTACAAATCATATTCATCATAATTTAAGAGAAGCTACGATTCTGATTCAGAACTTTGAAGTTTTCAGTTTTTTTACATCATTGCTATAAATTGAGATGGAGAAAGCAAGCTTAACCCAGATAACATCAAAAACCTAAAAAAAAAATTGACCAATTTATGTACTGGGTTCTGTATTAAAAAGGAATTGTTTATCAATAGTGGGAGTTCATTATTCCTGCATCATATCAATGTTTAATCTAAAAGAGCCACATATTTGATCTTCAGCAAGTGCAGCCAGTGAAAAAGCTAAGATGTTCTGATGTTTGATCAAATTGCAGGTATATAATTAATTCACATATTATGTTTATTTTTATACAAGAACATATCATTAGTATAGCACTTTTGAAGGAAGGAGTGGGTTCAGAGGAGAGGTCCAAGCTAATTAAACTATTACCTCCAGCTTTTTGAGAAATCATTGGGCTCTTCTTGTTTGTATTCAAGACTGTTCCATCAGAAAGTGTAAAATCATCTTTGTTATCGTTGTTTAGTGTTCCACAAAGACCTACAGCAGAAAAATAAAAATGTGTAGTGCACTGAACTAGCCATGGTGTTGTATATACATAGTAGATATAAATGAAAGATTAACTGCCAGACATTCCAGTCTGGGTCTTTTAATCATGCGGTAGAACACTTGCTTATCACCCAGAAGTGTTTGGTGGCAAGGTACTCTGTGAAGTCGTGTTTTCCTGCATCATGTTCATTTCCCCTCCCATTACAAATGCAGCAGCAGCAGCACTGCTCATATGCAAGATATCTAACTGAGGACTTTGTCAAAATGTTTATGCAAGATATCTAACTGAGGATTTTGTCAAAATGTTTATGCAAGATATCTAACTGAGGATTTTGTCAAAATGTTTAATACATCATCATGAAAACCACTAAAACGCATGTGTAAGTTGGTAACTCCAGAAACCACTAAATATTTTTTAATGGCCTTACTGAATGTGAACTGAGCATTGAGACATTTTAAAATATATCTGGTAACACAATGTCACTTTTCTTTAATGAATAGTTGGTGAAAGTAGTCAAATAAAAAACATTTACTGTCTACACAATGTTCTGATTCTATCATTTCACTATCAGATTAAATATGTTTACAGTATCAGATTCCCCCACTTACTGGAGCCTGAATGGTATAAAGCTCATAGAGCCTGTTACCACCTAGGTCCAAACTCTGGACAAATCCAGATACTAATGTGAGAAAGTTTGTCAATTCACTTGCTGAAATTAGATGATTATTTTTCCCAAGCATTCAGTTTCCTCCACCATCCATGAACTGATCAACTCGATGTAAGTGAAAGAATTTTGAGTGAGGCAGAAAACTCCATTACTTCTCTCCAGTCTTGATTTATACGTTGGTGGTATCTTACCTTTTACTTTGTTGAAATCAAGTGGTGAAGCGTGGAGCCAAACATTAATGAACTGAGTGGTTCTCCTGACACCATTTTTGACGATAACATAGGTTCCAGTTGGCATATATACCTAAAATACAGTAGATTCTGTTTATTTGCATAACCTGTATATCCGACAATTTTATGTTTTTAACCAGATTATACAAATTACCAAAATTGTCTTATAGCAATGTTGAAATATGCATACAATAGACCAGAATGAGCCTTTTTGTAGTAGAGACCCACTGTACAAGGCAACGTAGTGCAATGTAGAAACAACAGGTCCCAGTTGCACGAAGCTTGATTAGTTTAATCAATGATTAGCAGAAATTTAAAATGTGATAAAAATCAAAATATTATTATCAAATCGATAGTTTTATTACAATTTCTTTTAGTTTAATTGAATTTTTATTCATTTCAACATTTTAACTTTAACCTTATAATATATCTGAAATTACGCCAAATTTAAATTTTGACAAATCAATTGATTAAACTAATCAGGCTTCAACAACTGACCCCAGAAAATTAAAAACTCCTTTAAATATGAAAAAGATTATCAATAACTTCAATAATGGTTTATAAAGACAGGGGATAAAAAGTCCTGTCCAATTTAAATATCAACGACCAAAAGTGTTGCAATTTTAAATAATAGTGCTAAAATTTACCCTATATTCTTCTCCATCCCCAAACATGTAAACTTTTGTTCCAGGGGTCAGCTCGCCATTCAAATAGGTTTTGAATGTTAGAGGAGAGCGGTTATTGGATTTTCCCATTGTAGGGCCACATCTGTCAATGACAATCACATCATCTTTAACCCTAATAGAAACAGCACAGTTACACGTTGCAAATCCTCTACAGCTTCTGTAAAACGTTTGTACCTGAAATATATCACATAGACAAGTTCATTAATCACGATAACATACATTGTACTCTTCATTTTATATTTTATGAAGTCAAAAAAATTGTATGCGACTTAAGTACTGTAGCTTTGTCACCTAACCTTAATGATGCATATGAATGTTTTCCATAAAGTACAGATGCAATTCCCCAAGAGAAAGCAAGACAGGCTGAACGGAGAAGCCTCGGATGGCTGGCCATTGTTTGTCTCGCTGAACTTTCAGAAAGTAGATTAATCTCTGATCTCAGATCATGTTCTCATATGTATGCTCTCTAGGAAATTGGGTGATCTGAATAGCTCTTTCTTCCTACAGGAAGTAGTTCGAGACCCTGGAGGAAGTAGCCTGAACGGATACAAAAAAGTGGAGATTACTGAGACAAAAAGTCAAGTTTTAAATAGCTCCATCATAAAATAACAATGTTGATCACAGTGTACCACGTGATAACACATAATGTTTCTGCAAAACATTAATTTCATTGTAGATGGAAAGGTTTCAGTTTGTTTTCTCATAAATTTGACGTTATTTTAAAAAAATTCAACATAAAAGTTTTCGAAAACCTTCCACACAAAGTTAAGGGGCATTGATCATGACGTATGCTGGCAAACTCCATTGCAGGATGTAATCTTGTTGGAAAATGAACAACATTTACCTCAAGTAGTTTCCTCTTTGCCATACAACATTGTCTGCCATATTTCATCAAAGCTAGAGAGAGAACGAGAATGCTTACACTGCTAATTGTCTGGGATTGATTTTTAAGAAACCAGTTTGATGACAAATATAATGACATAAGTTATTTTGTGACCTTACCTCATAAAGTGATGATGTGTGTTCATACAAAATGAACATTCCTTCCAGAAAATTATCATACCGTCTGAAATTGAAAAATATATACTTGAATAAGATTTGAACATCTCTAAATTACACTTACAGTCATCTGATGTAGCTAACACAATCATTTAAGGGGATAATTTGAGGCGAATGTTCAGGTCCAATCATACAGGCAAAATTGGGATAAAAATCTAGCTCTACTTTAAAAAAAATCACAAATTGGAACATTTCCCAATTCAATAACATCAGCCCTAAATATTTCTAAAACAATGTGATTTCATTTTTAATTTTTTTAACGCTTTTATCTGTTTTCTGAATTCTGTCTGAAAATTCTGAATTCAGTCTGAAAATGAAAAAAACTTTCAAAATTCAGACAAGAGTTGAAACTTATTCAGATAATTTTTTATGAGGGGCAAGACAGACTTAAGCCTTAACTTAGTGAGACCATTAGAAAAGAAGAAAAGAGCATTTAATACAATACCTGCGATCAAATGTCGTCATATGTGGATCGTTTACAGATGAACACATCTTTGATATGTGAAAATCTTCAATTGTAAGCTAAATAAATAAATAAATAAATAAATAAATAAATAATAATTGCTGAAACAAATGAATGAATATAGGCGAAGGTGCAGAAACTTTGCATGTTTGTTGCGCTGATGGCATTAAACAACTGGGTTCTTTAGCGTGCCAAGCCCACAATGACACACGACCTCGTTTATTTTAAGTTCCCATCCAAAAGAACTGTGACTTTCATTTCATAATCCCGAGTGCTTGGCGAAAGAACAGTCACTACCCACTTTCAAGTCTCGGGACAGACCAAGCTGGGGATCAAACCCACAACCCCCCACTTACAGAGTAAGCAGAGTACCAGATCTGTTTTGAAATTGTGAGCTAGGAGCAGACATCAAATAACAGAAAATTAATGCTTAAATGTCAATGGACATGCACAAAATTGCTGATTTGAGCAATTTTAGACCAACCAAAAAAATGCTTTTTCTAACTTATCTAAAAAGATCATCACCCACACATCATAATTTGACATTTTACAGAGAGATATATGTATCAGTATTCCAAGTAATCAAAAATGGATGAGGATAACAAAAGTTATTGCTTAGAAACAAAAGCATGACAAGAAGGATGAATGGACAAACATTCAAAAGCAGACATGAAAACATAACACATGTGTCCTGTAACCATAGTAACCATGTCAAACTGACCTTGACAGAAGATAGATATTTTTGACTATTTGTATCTTCCATGTCAGTCCAGATGTATGATTCAACCAGCAAGGTTCTCTCCTGGTCCCCATCCTTCAGGGAGTCCACAGTGGCTTTCACTGGAATTTTTAATTCGGTGTTCCAATTCTCCATGGTAAACTGTGTTCCACATTTCTTGTTTTTGTCGTAACCAATTACAACCTGTGGAATCACCATGGAACCACACATAAGTTCGTCTTGTGATTGGACGGTCACTGATATATGAATGCTGCAGCGATTGGATCCATTACTACAGAACAGGCTTGGCGGGAAGTCTGTAGTGATTTCTACATGTTTTGTTTCTCCTGCTTCCACTACTGTTAACTCTCTTTCTTTTATCTAAAAATAATAATAAAATAAAGAATAATCAGGCATGTCTAATTGTCAAAATCTATTGATTTGAATTTTAGATCCTTGATATTTAAACGGTAAATGGCTGATGAACCTGACGTTTTTACCAAGGTAATGCTACTTTTTTGCATGATAACATAATTGCACATGGACCTTTTACACAGGATCTACCAGCATATCATGAGATATTTTTAAGTTTTTTTCAAAGCTTAATCAGGGTTTGTACAGATATTTGTACTCTAAATTTAAGGACTTTTTAGGGTCTTTCCAGGGTTTTATTTGCAAACATAACTTATTAATTAATTCATTCATTCATATTTTTTTTTTATTTGCTACCACTAAATATCAAAATACAGACACCCAACTGGCCAAATTCAAGGGCTTTTCAGGGCCTTCAGGATAAATTTAAGGGCTTTTTAGGGTCAGACATGTTTTTAGGGTCTTTTTTAGGGCAGACCTAAAAATTTAAGGACTTTTCCAGGCCTGTACGGACCCTGTTAATAGATATCAAATCAAATATTTTGATAGTTTTCCTGAAAAATATGGTTTAATTCTGTGAGTTACAGATGAACATTCTTCAATAAACATGTCAAATGGCAAGGTTCACTTTCATATCCAGATACAAACTCAAAGAATTAAAACAAGATCTACAGAGTTCTATCAAGTATGTGATACCTGGATGAATGTCATAGTTGGTTTAAAAAAAAAATTCAACTGAGAAACCTGAACTTGGCAACAACTAAACCATCGAAAAACATGGCACAGTATACATAAATGTAAATGATAAAACATTAAAATGAGACAAGAAAAAGACAAAGACAATTTACCTTAATCACTGCATGTATCTCTTTACTCTTCCGTGACGGACTAGTGGTAGCATTACAGTCCTCCACAAAACAAGCATGTAAACCACATCCAACCTGAAGATAAATAATGATATTAGATTATTTACAAACTCTTCTGATTAACAAGTAGTAGTTTACTCAGTCTTTTTACTCCTTGTCCATTTAGACAATTTTTACAATTTTCTTTTAAAAACAATGAAAACATGAATCTCATAAAAAAAATGCTCCACCAATGTTATATTGAGAAAACATAACTGATAATCACAATTAGAGGCCTTTAACATGCCATTAATCTTTTCTTCCCATTAGTCTATTATTCTCAATAATCCCTTCATCACTTTCTTTGTGTGTCCATTTTTAATTTGGAAATATACCTGTGTTGACTAACAACAGAAAGATGATGAAATATGGACAGCTTGGTCTCAATTAATCTAATGAGCTGAGTATTGGTGTTTAATGTCCCAGTTTATAATTTCTTTACTTATATCGAGACCTTGCCAGCTATAGGCAAAGGTGCAGATGTTTCTCCTGTGCAATGCACTGATGGCAGTGGTTAGGTAATTCAAAGACCTATCTACACTTACTTTAGATCCATAAGAGAAATTGGTCAATTTTTCTGTTTGGATAGTAACAAAACCCTTCTTTGATGTAGGGGATTCACTTTTCACTGGAAGTGTCTTAATCTCATTGCCGCCCATAAACCATGTGACAAAATGTAGTGTATCATTCTTTGTATGTGTGAACTCGTAGTCACAGCGGAACGAAAACATGTCTCCCTCATAACGTGTTGATAACACTGGCTCATCTCGAACTAATGGATATGCTGAAAAAAATAACATTCAATACATGACCAAGGGCTATTAAAATTTTGAATTTATTCAATAAACAAAGAGTCCCATGAGCCGCATGCTCGAAAATGTGTAAATAATACTGATAATCTAAGTGCATATAATATAAAAACAAGCCCACATGACATAATGGAACTTCAGTATAACAATATAAATTATACAGGGTTTTGGCATGTTACACACCCTCCATGCCGCTCAGGGTACATTGATCTTTGACAGGGTAAATGGGGTCATATAACCTACCAAAACCCTGTATAACATTTTTGTCACAAGTTTGGACTATTTAACTTTGATTTCCTATTCTGTGTGACTTGCGTATATTGTCACCATGTTTGTTTACTGTAACTAGACTTTTGCAATATACAACTTACTTCAATTTCACTAATATTGAGATGTCACCAGCTACATGTGGCAGAATTTTTTACCTTTGCAGTGTGCTCAGGACAATGTGCAGGGAAGGTTCTTTAACATGTCATGCCTGCTGTGACACGGGGCATTGTTTTTTTTCAGGTCTCTTCCGAAGGATTCTGTAGCATTCATTGCTAAATGCAAAGTGCTTGTGAAAGAACAGTCATGACACTTCCTATTTCCAAGTCTTAATCAGACCTTGCCAGGGCATACAAAGCAAGCACTCTACACACTGAGCTACCGTAGTGGTATCCTAGCACAGAGAGTTTTAATGTTTTATATCACTTACATCTAACAGGGCTCCAAATGCTGTAGGATTCAATAGGGTTACATATTTGTGTGTCATTCCTGGGGTTTTTATCACCAAACTCATAACACTTGAAGTCTATGAAACAGGTCTGTTCCTGCAATAATGAAAAAGATTCATATAATTTCACAAAATCTTCTTCTATATTGGATATTATGTTCAATTAACATTTATCTCTCTGTTTTGGACTTTTGTGACAAAACAGTATTTTTCAATTTTACATTTTTTTACATTTGACTACTAATTTTCACATTTTAAAGGGGTCTTGTGGCAACTGTATGCTCTATCTTTAGGGAGCATAACAATTTGATCAAGGCCAAACTTAACTGTTTGACCAAGTGTCTACAGATGTTTCTGGATATATAATTACCTTAAAATCACAGTATCCTGACCTTCTACAGGTGTGACATTCTTTACTATATGAAGTGAAAACTGCTGGTTCATCACTGTATGTGTCATTGTTGTTACTAACTTCAACCTTGTAGCTCCGACCAGGGTTTGGTACTGGACATACAACTTCATTATAACTGACTAGTATTGCTGGTACAGTATGTACTGTGTCTGTTAAGTTATACCCACCATCAAACAACTAAAATATAATAAATAAACAAAATAGATTAATATACCTCATTTAAAAAATACTATATGATCTGTAATTTTACTGGATGGTTGGATCATGTGATCAGGGTGGAGAAAACATTGTGTATCCCTCTGAAAACATCATATCCTACCTCTTCGGAACACACAATATTGTCAAAATGATTTGACACCATAGATAGAGAATCAATTTTGTCATTCTAATGTTAGCCTCCAATGAGTTCTGATAGGAGAAAAAATTACTAAGAACGAGATTTATGGTCATTTCAAAAGATTACAAAACAACCTTTCTTTTTATAACCATGGTTATCTTTCATTTTGTTTTAATAAATAGTTTATTGCCATTGAGTGAGATAGATAAAAACATTTGTTCACCCTTAATAAACAATTAAGTCATATATCCCTCAGGCTTCACCCATGGGAAATATTACTTGTTGGGGTGCACAAATGTTCATATCTCCATCACTCAAAGGCAATAAATGTATATTATTTCACTTATATCAAGACTTCACGCTAAAGGGCCTGGACATATTGCTGGTACAGTATGTACTGAATCTGTCGAGTTATAACCACCATCAATCAATTAACATAAAATAAAATTACTACACTGATTATTTCACTTATATCAAGACTTTACCAGCTATAGGGGCTGGACAAATTGCCGTCTCAGTATATACTGTAACTGTTGAATTAAAACCCCCATCAAACAACTAAAACATAATAAAACTACAAAGCAAATTATTATTATATCAAGCCTTTATCACCAAATAAAAATCATAAACTGTGTAATTATTCAGCACTTACATCAAGAAGTGTCAGTCTACAGACTAGTTTTTCAGATTTTACAAATGTTTCTCCATACACAGTAATTTCGTCACATTTAGAATCGGTCAAATCACACAGTCCATCATTTCTCAAATACCAGATGCTAGGTGGTGCTGTACCATTTACTGAGCAGTCGGCAGAAATAAAGCCAGGGTTACATTCACATGAACCTATAAATACAACAAACAAATATCCAATATTATAACAAAGTAAAAGTAAAAACCTGACAAACTTCAGTATTTATTTTACATGGTCAACTGATAGAACTTAAGAGTGTACTGTATAGTAACTTGTATTAATATGGGGCGCCGTTTTACTATTTATTCACTAATTAGTGATATCAATGATTTTTGGATATCCATAATTCGATTTTTTGATATCCATAAATTGATTTATTGATATCACTAATTCGTCCTTATTTTTTTATATCAATAAATCGAATTAGTGATATCCATAATTCAATTTATTGATATCAATAAATGAAATAGTGATATCAATAAATTGAATTAGTGATATCCATAAATGCAAATGAATTATTGATATCCATAAATCGAATTATAGATATCACTAATTTGATTTATTGATATCCAAAAATCGAATTATAGATATCAATTAATCGAATTATTGATATCAATAAATATTTATTGATATAATTAAATATTAATGAATATCAATAAATCAAATTATTGATATCCATAAATGATTTATGGATATCACTAAATAGTGAATAAATAGTAAAACGGTGCCCCATATATTAAGACTTGACTTAATTCCATCTTTCCTGGTGGAGAATTGGGCCAACTATCCAGCACCCCTATTATTGCTAGTGTGACTGCCTCTCTCCATGTCTTCATTCCTAGCTCCTTTCATTTACCTTTCTATTGTCCTATGCCAGGTCTCTTTTGCCTGTCCACTTTTCCTCTTTCCTTCAGCTGGTTGCCATGTTAAAGCAATCCTTGGATGTTCATTGCTATTTATCCACAATACATAACCCAACCGGCTCCATCTTCAAAATTTTACTTGCCTAACTTGTATTAAGACTGATGTTTTATTGCCAAAACCAGTGTTCAAAATAAGTAAAAAAAAATTAACCAGTGCTGGTCTTAATGATTTCAACATTTTTTATTGTGATATAGATGACTTTTTAAAAAGCGATCCGTCTTTACCAAAAGTTACCAGTGAACACTGTGAAGACATTCTCCTTACTATATTTAAATATCAAATTTTCTATTTATAAACTCAATATTACATGAAAACTCATCAACACCCTCTATAAAAAGTATTTACCAGATTTGCACTGCCCGTTACCACTGCAATCATTTAGACAAAACTGAAGCAATATCTCCATGTCTGGAACAACCATATTTCCTGTTGTTACCCATAATGCAACATCTCTGTATAATTCTGATATACAAAGTTCCATGATATTGGATACAGCAGTGTACGACCAATCAAATGAATCCATAATCTGTTGGAATTAAAAAAATCATAATTAAAAATTAAATAAAAGATAATCACAGCATAAAATTTATATCTCTAAACCAACTATGGCAAAATGCCTTAAATTTATGTTTGTGACAGTCAATTTAGCTACATTTCAATAGAAAATCAAAAGATTGACATGGTTCAGTTCAGTAAACAGTGCTACTAGTCCATCTGTTACTTGAACTTTATTAATTGTATTGCATGATTAAATAAAATGTTGGATTGAAATAAGTCATTTTTAGATTGAAAAGAGTCAGACCCCTTTATGATCAGCATTGTAGGTTTCATTAGTTGAGAGCTTCCCTAATGAAACAAAAAACTCCAAAATTTCTGAAAAATATCTAAATTCATTCTGAATTTTTTCTTTTACCAAAAATTAGTGTCTAAATTTTTCTGAACACTTTTATCTCTATTCTGAATTTTAATTAAAAAATTATGAATTTATTCTGAAAATGTTCAAAATCCTGACTAATTTTGGCATGAACTTTTTTCGTGAGTACCTGCATGTCCACTTACCTTGATGTCCTCTATACATGATTCTATAGGTAATTTGTAATCAATGGCAGTAATATTCACACACAGCTTGCCCGGTACACTGTTGTATATCACATTCTCACAATGCTGCTTGGCCTCGTCATATGAAATATTGGACGGTGTTGGAAATGCAAAATCCTGCAGAATATCAAATAAGATGTACAAGTAAATTCAGTGAATTAGGATCCTTCACAAACAGGTTCTTTTAAGTGTTTTGCACTTATTTCAAAGTGCAATAACTCACAGCAAAATGAGCAATCCAATTTGGGTTAATGATATGTGCATCTCCTATCAATGTTGATGCTTTGCACCAAGTTTCATGAAATAGTGCTTCATAGTTTAGGAGACTTTGAACAGACAAGAATTTCAGATGGACAAAACTTGATTTAACATCCCCCTCTTTCTTCCAAAGGCAGGGGATAATGATGACAAAATATGAATTAATTCTTCAAACTTTGATTGGTTATCAAGGTATGAACCATTAAATTTCTTTTGGTCTAGATTATGACATAAAAATTTAATGATTAAGATTAAAAGACCAATTGTTAATTGTAATGGATTTTGGGTGTTAAAGTTCAATTTTACTAGATTTAAGTTTAGAAAAATCTGAGTTAAGGAATGATTGCGAAACTGATGCATGTTACCGAATAAAAAAGTCAGATTATTGAATATTTTATGTATAACAGACTTACCTCAGGTACATAATCTGCATCAAATTCAGACTGTTCCTTATCTTTGTCACATCCACTCATTGCTCTCTTTACCAGTAATTCAGTAACGTCATCTAAATTAAAAATAAAAAAAATTACATGATGCTTCTGTCGATGTGTAGGTAGCTCAATTGATGGAGCACTTGCCTTTAGTGCAGGAGTTCTGGTGTTCAATCCCTAGTTCAACACTCCATCTTTTTCTCCTTGCTGTTATACTTCAAATGTGAGTGAATGAAGTCATTTTTTCTAATTTTTTTTTTTTTTTAAATATTCAGACATTATGATCGATCAACATTACAAAAGTGAAATAGCAGTACTGTGTACCTGAGCAAAATACTTACCAACTAGAACTGTCAGTGAAAGCGACTTAACCCCTAGCTTGCATAGATTTTGTCATTGGGCCATGAATCTTGACATTTGCACCTAAATTTGATATGTGACACTTTAAGTCATGATTGTTTATACTGTAAAGGGGGAAATATTCGAGTGGGTAAAATTTCCGCTTATTTCGCGCTAAAGAAATTACCGTGAAAATTTTACCCACACGAAAATGTCTACTATACAGGTTTAATATATCACATATATAGTATATATATCCAGTTACATTGGTTATGCGAAAATTACACCCACGCGAAATGCGAGATTTCAGAAATCGCAAAATTTTCACTCCATGAAAATAAGCCCCTTTACAGTATGTGTCCCAAGTTTGATGGAAATTCATCCATATTCATTGAAGATATGAAGCAGACACCATATTTGGGATTTGACAGTCAGACGGATAGACAGGCAGATGGACAGGGTGATCCCTATACACCCTCCTAAACTTTCCTTGCAGGGGTTATAACAATTTTTTACACTAGCTTTAGCTGGTCTAAATTCCCTCATTTTGAGAAATAATATTAGCACTTGTGAGTTCAGTACAGGAAAAGCTAAAAAGAAAAATAAACAACAGCAACATACCCTGATTGCTCTGGGAAGGCTTGCAGGGCAATGAATCTAAGCCAAATCCACATGATTCTGTATCATCTTTTGGACAATCACAATATTTCTTTATCATCACAGAATGTTGTTCACAAATTCCTTTGTTCAAGCTTTCATTAGCTTTTACTCTACAACAAGAATAATTAATCATTAGTAAAATATCAATACATTACTATGAATGTTGTTTTGTATGTGGGAGGCCATGGGTTTGAACCCCAGCTAGGTCTGAACAACACATGAAAATGGGTAGTGACTGTTCTTTTGCCAAGCATTTCCTTTAGAAGAGACCTCAAAACCGATGCCCAGTGTCAAGGCAGGCATGACACGTTCAGGAACCCTCCCTGCACATTGTCCAGAGTACATGCAAAGGTGAAATTTTTTGCCATTCACCTATAGCTGGTGACATCCTGATAGAAGTGAAATATTCTTGAATGGGATATAAGTCCCCATTCAATCAATCAATAAGTTACTAGGAAACATCAAGAAGTGCTAATGCTTTAACTTCTAGATTTGAATTCAAAACACATTCTCTCTTTCTTTTGTAACATTCAGGATTGAGGAAATATAAACTTCTATCAACCAGAATGTCACAAATGTCACCAAATAGTTACCAGACAGTTCACCTGCATGAATGTGATACTGTCCCATAAACTTAGCATTGCACTTTGATGCTGACACAGATAATTTTGTATAAAGGGGTATATAGGTCTTTACCATCAATGGGTATATAGGTCTTTATCATTCAGGGGTATATAGGTCTTTATCATTCAGGGGTATAGGTCTTTATCATTCAGGGGGATATAGGTCTTTACCATCAAGGGGTATATAGGTCTTTATCATTCAGGGGTATATAGGTCTTTATCATTCAGCAAAAACAAGCTTAAAATATATTTTCATCAAGTCATAACATAACTAAATTGGACCATGCAGTGTTTGAGGATTAAACCCTAGACATTCCAGATGAACAAATTGGGCTAAAAAGGTCTTGTCTAGAAAGTCTGGCAGTAAATTTATACCAACTACATTGGTAAACCTCTATACCTATGGCAAGCCGAATTAAATATTGAAATGATTTCCACACCATGATTTATTGTAGATGTTCATCTAGTTAGTAACTATGGAATTATATAAATGCATCCCAGTATAATCAACTAGACTCCACTAGCCAACGACTTTAGGCAGAAATATAAGAAAAGAATGAAAATAACAAGTTATAACTATAATGTGTCCTCTAAACAAATTCCAAATTTGGAAATCCCCCCAACCATGTGCATAATCCAAATACTTTATGAGTTTTTTTTTATGTGACTTGAATTATAAATATAGAAGTCTTGAAAAACATATATTCTGCTCACCTCCATGACTTGGAGAACTCATCTGGTCTCTTTAGTTTACTGTTTAACAAAGTTCCATCTGACTTAACTAAATCATTAGTTCTGTTCTGATCAAAAGTACCACAAAGTCCTAAAAATAAATTAAAAGAATGTTATTCTGGTCTATGGTATGCCTTATGTGCAGCACATAACATGCATGAAGCATATGCAAGTTTGTATCCACTATTGGAATGAAATTAATTTTTCTTTTTGTTATGGAAGTATGAAAGAATTGGATATTTTGCACACTGAATAATCATGAATTATTTTATGTGTGCAAACTGTCCAATTCTTTCATACATTTATAACAAAATGAAAAATTTATTTCATTTCTTATAATTCAATTTTTAGAAACTTTTTAACAACAAATCAACAATTTAAGTAACAAAAATTGCATCTGTATGTCATCCATAATGAGATGTCGTCACCGAGACCCAATCCATTCATGCAAACGTATCTGACCAATCAAAATGCTTTAAACAAATGAGAATTGATTTATAAAAGCGTTAAGTTAATGTCAAATATTATGCAAGTTAAATTTGAAGATATTTTTCTTAAATAGACAAATCCAGCAACTTAGGGAAGAGGCGCATATATTTAGTCACAAGTTTTTAATTATTTTGTGGTGACTAGGGTCCTTTCCATATCTAATCCTTTAACACATTAAGCTGACAACATGTGTATAGATATACATGTATCCTAGTACCTTAGGTAAGCTAAATTGTTCAAAATAGGTATAAGACTAATTGGAGAACATGTCACAAGAATTGAAAAAAAAAATGTTTTTGCCATTAGGAATGGGTTCTAATTGTCACCCTAAGTCAGATATTGGAAATGGGTTCCGACTTCCACCCTAAGTCAGCCATTGGAAATATTTTTTGATTTTCACCCAAAATCAGCAATTTGGAATGTGTTCCAATTTCTACCCTTAGGCAGCCATTTGGAATATTCTTTGATTTCCACCCAAAGTTGTAGGCAGAAGGAGCCATGGTTCATTTGTACAAATATAATTTTTACCTTTAGTGTTGTTAAAATCTGGTGCTGAAGCTTGAATCCATACATTCATAAAACTTGACGTTTTCCCTCTGCCCACTTTTACTATGACCTGTGTTCCTGTTGGCAAGGCAACCTGACAAAAATCACAAAAAATATATACATATCTTGTATTTAAATAAAAAGATGACATCAATTTATATTATATTTGGTTGTAAATTCAAATTTCTTATTTTATGAAAATTATATTCATTAACAAGAATTTGATTGCCTATATAAGAAACCCTGGTCAATATTGGGCTTCATGAATGAACTAGAGGCTCCCAGGAGCCTGTATAGCTCACCTAGGTAGAGTTGTTGCAGAATGAAAATCAACAGATTGTCTAATGTTTAAATAAATGCTTGAAATTTATTACACAATATTTATTTCTATCACAAAATTTCAATATTATTTCCTTTCAAAACTAAACCATATTTCAAAATTTTGAGACAATACATACCAAGTATCATTGACTTTTCATGTATAATACCCTAGAAATTTTCCTTATTCAAAAACTGGTCAATGGACCATGAAATTATGGTCAAGGACAAAAGCCATAAGGCAGTCTGACTGATGTACTATCCAAGATCAAGCTATATACCAAATATCATTGACCTACCATTGTAGTATTCGAGACTTAGAGAAACTGACCTAATCCAAAAATTTCAACATAGTCACTGGAGGGTTAAGTTTAGGTCAAAGACAAAAGTCATATGACAGACTGACATGTACTCTCCAAGACTAAGATACATACCAAATATCATTGCAATTGGCCAAGTGGTTTCACAGGAGTTGATTTTTAAATGCAGATGTTATTTTAAAATACCAAATGTAAAGACCCAAATGACTATTGTGGAGTTTGGTTCCAATTGACTCAGTTGTTTCAAAGAAAAATATGTTTGAACTTATTTTCCCATAGGGTCCAATGTTAAAATATGTTTTCCACTGACGGCCATCTTGGATTTTGTGTGGCCCTCAAAAACACCAATGTTGTAGGAGGCCACCCAAAGATTATTGTGGCCAAGTTTGGTTTCAATTGGCTTAGGGGTTTTAGAGAAAAAGATCTTTGATATTGTTCCCATAGGGTCCAATGTTAACCTATGTTCCCCATTAGCGGCCATCTTGGATCAGGTGCAGACTTAAAAAAACACCGGTTTCAGAAGGTACCATCTAAGGACTACTAAGACCAAGTTTGGTTCTAATTGGCTCAGTAGTTTTAGAGAAAAATATCTTTGAACATATTTTCCCATAAGGTCCAATGTTAAAATATGTTCTCCACTGGCGGCCATCTTGGATTTGGTGTGGCCCTCAAAAACCCCAATGTTGTAGGGGGCCATCCAAAAACTATTGTGGCCAAGTTTAGTTCCCATTGGCTAAAGGGTTTTAGAGAAAAAGATCTTTGATATTATTCCTATAGGGTCCAATGTTAACCTATGTTCCTCGCTGGCCGCCATCTTGGATTAGGTGCAGACTTAAAAAACTCCGGTTTCAGAAGGTACCATTTAAGGACTACTGTGACCAAGTTTGGTTTCAATTGGCTCAGTAGTTTCAGAGAAAAATATCTTTGAACATATTTTCCCATAAGGTCCAATGTTAAAATATGTTCTCCACTGGCGGCCATCTTGGATTTGGTGCGGCCCTCAAAAACCCCAATGTTGTAGGGGGCCATTCAAAGACTATTGTGGCCAAGTTTGGTTCCCATTGGCTAAAGGGTTTTAGAGAAAAAGATCTTTGATATTGTTCCCATAGGGTCCAATGTTAACCTATGTTCCCCGCTGGCCGCCATCTTGGATTAGGTGCAGACTTAAAAAAAACACCGGTTTCAGAAGGTACCATCTAAGGACTACTGTGACCAAATTTGGTTCCAATTGGCTCAGTAGTTTCAGAGCAAAATATCTTTGAACGTATTTTCCCATAAGGTCCAATGTTAAAATATGTTCTCCGCTGGCGGCCATCTTGGATTTGGTGTGGTCCTCAAAAACCACAATGTTATAGGGGGCCATCCAAAAACTATTGTGGCCAAGTTTGGTTCCGATTGGCTAAAGGGTTTTAGAGAAAAAGATCTTTGATATTGTTCCCATAGGGTCCAATGTTAACCTATGTTCCTCGCTGGCCGCCATCTTGGATTAGGTGCAGACTTAAAAAACACCGGTTTCAGAAGGTACCATCTAAGGACTACTGTGACCAAGTTTGGTTCCAATTGGCTCAGTAGTTTCAGAGAAAAATATCTTTGAACATATTTTCCCATAGGGTCCAATGTTAATCTATGTTACCCGCTGGCGGCCATCTTGGATTAGGTGCGGACATGTCAGACACAATTTTTAAATTAGACCATCCAAGGACTGTTGTGACAAAGTTTGGTTGCAAATGGCCCAGTGGTTTCTGAGGAGTTGATCTTTAACGACGGACGGACGACGACGACGCCGACGACAACGACGATAACGACGACGACGACGGACGCAAAGTGATGGCAAAAGCTCACATGGCCTTTTAGGCCAGGTGAGCTAAAAACAAGAAAATTAAAAAATATATCATAGGCTAAACTATATTTTAACAATATTTGGGTAGCTGGGAGTAAAACTATCAAATGAGCCAATCTCTGTAAAAGGGTCTTAATGACAATTTTTTTAATTGGTTTTTGCATTTAATTTGATAAAAAGCATCTTGTCATCACTTTCTTAAAATTTTACAACTCAAGAACAAATATTTTTTAGGATATAACCCATTTAATATGTCGGTAGTTAGACACAAAAATCACGTCATTTAAATGAAATGCAATAATGTATGTAAAACATTATGTTTTCTCAAAATTTATTTAATAACAAATAAGTACAAAATTTATAAAAATGTTCACAGTGATCAGACATGCCATTCAAAGAAAAAATTAGAAACAATTACCCTGAACTTTCTTCCATCAGCTTCTCTGTAAATTTTTGTTCCTGGTGTAAGAACATTATTTTTGTACAAGTAAATTTTGAATGGTTGTTTTTTACTTGGGTTGACCTTTTGACCACACCTGTCAATCACGATCACATCATCACCTGATTGGATGTACACAGCACAATTACACGATACTTTACCCCTGCATTTCCTGTACAGAACATGAACCTATAAACAGAAGATTGAAAGTTACAGTAATCATCAAAAACAAACATATCAATCCATGTCCAACCATAATCACAAAGCAAAGTAAAATCTTTGAAGTTGGCAAAATAGGAAAAACATGTGAACTTTCACCAGGTAAGTGAAGTCAGTTGCTCCGGAAGGGTAAGAATCTCCTTTTTAGCTACCTACACCACCACATGTGTAAATTCCAATAAAATTAATCAAATTCATCTTAAGAGCTCTTTTTTGAAAAAAATTCACTATATAAACAATATTGAAACATGTTCTTAAAAGGCTTACATAATGTGTACTTATTAATATCAAATGTTTGTTTCAATCCATTCAATTTGGAGACCAAATATGGCCCTAACACTATATATTGGGGTAATCCTCTTGTACATTTTTTCAGTGTACCATTACTTGTAGCACTAGCATGGAGGATCTACCCTAACAAGACTGAATTTGGTTTTAGAAGTATCACCTAAAAGAACTGTCAATGTTATTTCCAAATAATAAGCGCTTGGCAAAAGAATGCCCATTTAACTTCTATGTAAATCTCTGTTCTGACCTAGCCAGGTTTAAACCCCTCATCTCGCATATAAAAAGTAAGCACTTGTGAACTAAGCTATCAAGAGTAATGCATGTTGCACACATTTTTTTAATTGAAATATTGTTTTAAACCCAAGGCAAGATTATTTCACTTATAGCAAGTAACATAAATTTTGAAATGGTGGAGAAAACTGGAGTACCAGTAAAATTCCAATGAGCTTTTAAGAGCAGACTGGCAAAATTGTGTTAACAAACTTACAAAAACAAGCCTGTCCTGAGTTTAACCTAGGCATTGGGAGAAATTGTTATCTAGGACTTTGCCACCGAGATGGTCCGAGGTGAATTTGAAGTAAAAGTATATTACATGTATATGTTGATTATAAGGTATAATGTATTAAATGTAATGATTTCTTACTTTATATGGTAATGTTTTGTGTTCATACAACACAAATTCTCCGGGGTAAAAATTATCATAATATCTGAAACACAAATAAAAGAAAACATTAAATATAAAGGTAATCTGTATAAAAACAACAAGGAGTCAGTGATTAAATGGTGTTTTACATCCCAGTCAAGAATATTTCACTTATATTCAGACGTCACCAGCTATAGATAAAGTGTCAGAAAATTTTACCTATGAAGTGCACATAGGGCAATGTGCAGGGAGGGTTCTTTAAGTGCCATGCCTGCTGTGACACATAGCAACAAAGAGATAAATAACTTGAAAGTTGGTTGGTTTGAGAGCTGTTATATGTTTCATTTGAAATTGTTCATCGACTGTAAAAGTGGTTACAATTGTGTGAGGATAATTGTCTCAAATTTGGAGGAATAATATCAACTATGTGAAATTAGATCATTTTACCAGCAGAATATCAGAATATGACACATGAAAAAATTGTAGAAATGTCCTCCACACTAAATATAAGAAAGGATATTAGTTTATTGCAAAAATATAGCAGTTTGTATTTCCAACACCGTTCTCAAAGGTCAATTAAACAAACAAAAAACAATAGAACGGTCTTTTTGAGGGTCAAATACCCAGCCACAAACATCTACAAGTTCATCGTAGTTCAAGGTAATGGCACACTTTTTGACCACGAAGATTATTCATGTGTTATATGACCCAGACACAATTTTACAGGGACAGACAGACAAATAGACGGACAGCTGGACAGGCGGACATGGTGATTCCTATATACCCACCTCAAACTAGTTTGGGGGGGGGGTGTATAAATGTATAAATATTAACAATATATAAAGGACAAACTTAAAAGTTCAGTTCATAGTTTACTTAGGGGTTTAACATGTTCTTACAGGGACAGACAGACAAATAGCCGCACAGCTGGACAGGCGGACATGGTGATACCCACCTCAAACTAGTTTGGGGGAGGGGGGTGTATAAATGTATAAATAAGTTGCACTTCCATATGCATACAGTGTGCAGTTGAATTAATTTAATTAACATATACCTACCTTCCATCAAATGTAGTTATATGTGGGTCATTAACGGACCTACATACAGATGAAACATCAACATTTTTCACCTTGACCTAGAAATAAATATCAGGAAATATATCAATGTTTAAGTCCCATATTTTGGAATTATTTGCATTGATGTACCATGTGACAGCTCCTAACATTTCTGTCACCAATGAACAATGTGGCACCCCATAATGATGCAGTTTTGTTATAAGCACACAGCTGTAATAGGGGTTATCAGGTGCATATCTGCAAGAACATTTTCCTGATTTTTTTTAATTTTGAAAAGGTGGGGACTGGTCTCCCTGTGAAAGAAACCCGAAAATAAAAATCAATTTATTCAGAGATATCAACAGAAACAGACAAATCAAATGAAAAGTTGTTGCTCTAGGCAGTTAATCTGCCAAAAAGATGGAATTTATTAAAAAAGATCTTCTCAACATGTTTTTTTAAGTTTAAATACTGTTGTTATTTAATTACAGAGTATCTAAAAATACATTTTCTCAAAATATGTTTGAAGTTTCAATTCCGTTGTTATTTAAAGACATAATTTTAAAAAATAAATTCTTTAAAAGTATTTTTGAAGTTTCAATTCCATTATTATTTAAAGACAGAAATTTAAAACATAATATTCTCTCAAAATATTTTTGAAAACTCAATACCATTGTTATTTTAAGACTGAAGATGACCTATTCTCAATATATATATATATATATATATACCTTTATGTCTTTGAATGATGTGGTATCAGACAGGGAACCATTAGCCGATAGTTGTCCTTCAATCATCAATATCCTTGATTGATCGTTATCATAGAGACTATCAATTTTAGCTTTAACAGGAATACTGAACACAGACCTCCAGTTGCTATTGGTAACACGGACACCACAAGCGATATCATTGGTATTTGTACCAATATCTCCAATAACAGCTTGTTGAATGACTTTCCTATCTGCACATACAAGATTAGCTCCCATTGTGGCATTAAAGCGGCTGTTTATAACAACAGAACATTTATCTGATGGTATGATGGAGTTACACATGAATTTTGGCGGTACAGTCAGCTGTGCTGTGACTACTTTACCTGTACCTCCCTCTATTAGTAACATTTCAGCCTCGGACACAACCTTAAATAAAAAAACATAGAATCAAATAAAATGATAAAAAAACAAGTTATTAATAAAACGGGATGGCATTTTTCAAAAGCATTCTCCAAACAAACCCTAGCTGGAAAATCCATAAATCTGGTGTGATCATTATGTGAATAGCCAAGAACACATCTACTCTACCCTAACATTGTTCCTGTGAAGTTTCATTAAGATCTAATAAATATTTTTCCAGAAAACTGGCAGACAAAATGTCGGCGGAAGAAATTTAGAAATTGAGTAAACACTATATTCCCCCCCCCCCATCCCCCAAGATACATACATGTACTAAGTAAGAAAACTAATGAAATTTACTACTGACAAAACAATTTTTTAAAAGTTGTTTTTATCTTAATATTGGTAATATCATTTCCCTTCCTGAGGAAATGTTTTATAGAATATCAAAATAATAAAGTGCTGCTTTTTCTCATTTTACAGCAAAATCGGCAATTCACATTAATTTCATGACACATTAAATTCCTGATTTACAGTATCCACCTTTGGTAAGGAAACTGACATTCTTGCACTAGGATCTGCCTAAGTAATGACGATAGGTGTTGTGATTCTTAGCACAATTCTGCCACCACCAAGGGTCCCCAAAATGTCCCTATTGTTTCATTACATTGATGACACAAGATGACACTTTCTATCTCTTTTCATTCTATGATCCATCCATCTATCTTTTCAAACCATCCATCCACCCAACAACAACCAACCCAATCACCCATCAATTCATCCATTCATCCATCCATCCAACCACCCATCCATCTATCCATCCCCAACCAACCTATCCATCTATCCATCCACCCACCCATCCATTCATCCATCCCTCTCCCTCCTTTGACAGTATAACATACCTTAACAGTTAATTCTAAGATATTACTTTGTCTAAATGCTCCTGTTGTGTCATTACATTGTCCATTGACACAAGCTGATACTCCACATGATAGCTACAAAATATTCAAATTGTTGAAATTTAAGTCTTTGAAACTTGACAAAAGTACATGCATATGTAAATTAGTCCTCCAAGTAAGCAGTGTTACAGAAATTTGAATTCACAAGTATCACATTTCGTGTCCAAGGTACCCTGATGATGATGGCTGGTTTCAGGACCAAACCTAAGACTTCTATTTCAAAGGTATAGACAGTCTGAAAGAAAAGTGGGCTAAGTGCATGGAGGTAAATGGGGACTATATTGAAAAATAACAATAAAATGTATGGTTTGTTCCGGCAATATATACCCCATTCTATGAACTTTTTTACCTCGTATCATTCCGCAAATAGGAAATTTGCGACCACAATCAATGTGATTATTAAAATTCGCGATTGAGATTTAATTATCCCCCCTTTTGTAAGACATCTTGTCATGTTATATATAATTTCCATGGTCATAGTCGATTGCGGGCATGTTTTAAATTTGACTTTTTAATATTTGCAATTCTGGGAATATTCACATGACACATGATTTTGCAACAAGAAATCCTCAAGAAATTACGCATTAATAAAACTCTCGAAAATAAAAAAGTAATCAACAAAAGTAGTATGTGATAAACTGAATCCACTTAAAATTAAAAAAAAATATTAACCAAATACATGTAATAAACTGAACAACATGGAGTTGCCACTATGTGTGACATTCAACTTACCTTAGTTCCAAATTTCAAATCATTTAAATGATTGTTATCCATATACATTTTAACTGTTTTGTCTTGTGCCATGACAATTTCATCTTGTACAATATCATTATTAATTAACCAGTACACATGGTATTCTATTGTTCTGTTGGGATCCTGGATTGCTGGAAAACTACAAGCTAATGTATAGTTCTCAATGTTACCACCAGGTGGCATCTCCACTTCAACCTCTGGATTTTCCAAAAGAATAGGAAAGTCTTTTCCTAAAATAAATACAAAATAAGGATGATCATTAATTGGATTTAAGTTTGTATACAACAAACATGGCCTAAACTTGTCACCCCTCAGAGAAACTTGCATAATGATTGGTTAACTTGCTGGGGTACATGGAACTATGTTTGGAAATCTGCCGAGGTACATAAATCCAGGCCATATTGAGGGGTAAAAGGGCGGTAACTTGTAAATTGTGGAACTCTAGATATGGCAAACAAACATGTTGACAACATATGTAGTTCATACAGAATACAACATCAAAGTTTTCAGACCAAACTAGTACTGCTTTGTAGGTCGACAGAAATGTTATATAGAGTTTTGGCAGGTTACACAGCCCAATGTACCCTGTCAAAGATAATGTACCCTTTATCTGTGGATCAGGGTATGATGTGATGTGATGTCTGCTTGAGGATATAAGTAACAAAGTTGAAGTTGACATACTAATTAATTACTAACCTGTATCACATTCCCATTCTTCATAAGAGAATCCAGACAAACGTATAAATATATTACTATGTTGTGCTGCTGTAGTGTCTGATAGGGTACACAGTCCTGCTGAGAGCTGGAATTCAAACGATTGACAGAGGAAATCAGTCTCCTGAAGACAGAGTCTTTTACAGTGGTTCTGTGAATATATATTGTTTATTGTCTTTTTGTCATAACCCAAAATGGCTTTTCCAGGTGTCCTCTTCCAAATTACATCTCTTTTACCACAAGGATCTGTTATAGAGAATAAAAGGTTTCAATCTAATTGTGTTCTACTGTTATACATAAATCAGCTGATCCAAAATGCTTTTATATACCAGTACTATAACTGTCCCATGATTGAAATGTATACTTGTGAACAGAGAACTTAACCTTCAGCAGGCAACTACCTGTCTATAGCCCCCATTCCCCTTTACCATGAATTACCAAAAAGAAAGAAATGAACAATTCTACAAAGTTAAAAATACAAACAAAGGGCCATTGAAACTTTAACTTCGTCTAATTTTAGTAACCTAAGAAAAATGCCCAAACCCTGTATAAACCCAAACCCTGTATAAACCCAAACCCTATTTATACCCAAAACCTGTATTAGCCCAAAACTTTTATAAACCCTAAACCCAAAACCTGTTTAAACCCAGACCCTGTATAACCGAAACCTTGTATAAACCAAGACCCTGTATAAACAAACCCAAAACCTATAAAACCCATAACCTGTATAAACTATTTTAATAGAAAATTAACAGTGTTAGTTAACTTGACTGATGTAAACTATATACCAGCCTGGTCTTCAGTCTAGGTGTCTCCCTTTAGACAGGTTCTATTGTAATGTGTCACTTACTGTTCAAACACTGCCACTCATACAAGTGAACTTCTGATTTATCTTCTAACTGGTTACCAGCATCAATTACATCAGTAGACAGGAAGGAACAGTTGCCATTAGCAACCTCATAATTAAAGGAGTTACAAACAGATCCCTTGTACTGATCTTGGCAGGCAGACTGACAATTCTGAATATCACCCTTGCTCTCAAAGTCATACAGGTATTTCTCATCTGTTGGCATTAACTGTTTATTCCCCTGCCTGTACCAAACAAGGTCCAATAGTCCACAGGAATCTGTAACACAAATATATAGTCATCTTGTAACAGTGTCAGCGGTTGAAATAATCAGCAACAAGTAAATTGTTGTGAAACATTTATTAAATGATGATAGAAATTCATTGGTGGTACAATTACATTCCTATAATGAAATCAATAAGAATACTAAATAAAATTAAAATGAACGCATAGTTTGTATCCGAACGCACCCTTAACAAATAAGATAATTTACTTCCACCAGGTGGTGCACGTGTATTTGTCACATGACTGATTCAACCATTACAGTATCAACAATAATTACAATACACAATATTTCTAATACTAAAAATAGTAATTACACTGAAATAAATAGTACTACGAAATATAAAAAATATGTTGGCTTTTGAAAACAATAATTCATGTGAAATGTTTAATTATAAAATCAAAATAAACTTGTTTACAAAGAAGGCACCTACTATCACGTGCTGAGTATTGGAATGGGACAGCACGGGATATTTGTCACTTTAAATGACTTTATCTAGACGACAAATGACAAATATGACCTACCCAGGATATAGTTGCAGGGACTCTTTAGAAAATATATATTAACTTATCTGTATGACAACCTTGTATTTGTAGAAACCATGCAAATATCTGTATCAGCTTTAAAAACAACCTTTCTCAACAAGTCAACCAACCAAAGTGACCACCACACCTAAAACCCACCTGATCAGTATACAACTAACCGATCACACAACACTTAAGACAAGGACAGATAACTACACCAAGACACTAGACAAGCACAATGTACATTTACATAACATATTACAAGACATATATACAACTAACCAATCACACAACACTTAAGACAAGGACAAATAACTACACCAGGACACTAGACAAGCACAATGTACATTTACATAACATATTACACGACATAACAATACAGCATCTGAAAAAAAATAAAGTAAAGCACTACTGCAACCTGAAAACAAAACAAAAGATTTCATGATGAAAAAGTAAAAAACAATCAAAATTAATAATCTTTCTTTTAAACTAATGTTTATAAAAATAACACACTGCCACAATTTTACTGTAAATTTAGCATTATTTGCAATGGTCTATTTTTGCCTATTTCATGTTTATAAATTTTCCATGAAAATTTGTACTATGAATAAAATAACATAACATCTTTTTTACCTTTAGCTGTTTGCCATTCAGTAATGTTAATTTTTGGATTACAATATTCTCTGATATTTTTGGGATTGTATTCGCCGTCTTCATAACATCCTCCATTTATAAGACATGATATATTCTGAAAATGGATTTTCAAAAAAAAAAAAAATATATATACATGTATATATATAATTATAAATACAATTGTACCAGTATACTACTGGGTTAGAGATTTCCTCTAATTTCCTGGACACTTGAAAATGAAATTTATACTTATTAAAAATAAAGATTAACTCAGTTGGCAATAATTGTGTGTTATTATCAGAAATAATTACTACTGTCTAAATTTGCAGCTAGTTAAAATCCTTAAATTCCTCAAAAACTAAGGTATACTCCCTCATGCAAAGTATTTCCTTAGCTAAATTTGGTCAAATATATTTTGGTCCTTTGGGTATATCTTCAACATCTTGAAAAAAGTTTGGTTTCAAATTTTTTGTCCAAGCACTACTGATGAGGAATAGTATGTGTCTAGTACTGTAAAATTAAAACTGGTCTAATATTTAATTTACATATTATCCTATTTTAAAAATTTCAGAAAACCAAAAAATGGTTTGTTCTTAATTACTACAACCAGAAAAAAAAAACATCCATGCATGGGTATATATATGTTAAATACCATACAATTATAAGAATAAATATTCTAAATCTAACCCACATTGTATATCACCACTATAATTTTACACATTGCATGTAAATTCTGATCAACGATACCAAATGAAGCAGTATACCAAAATTCTCTAATCTATGCAATATTCAATTACTATAAATCTAAGAAGCAGGGACAGGTAAAAACACCAATATATTCATATAGGTCAACAAATATGCATGCTATTTAAATATGTTTAGTCAAAACATGTTGGCAAAATAATGATATACTCGTTACTGTTAATTAGGAAGTTTTCACATTCATATTATTTCCAGGTCAATGCCCGAATGTTACAAGAAATAAAAATTAAACTTTTGTAAATGTTTAACATTTGCATTTTATGCATTGATTATCATCCAATGGAGCAAAACAGAAGCAACTTATATGAAAATAAATTATTGTTGATTTTTACAAAAATTAACAGATGTAAAAAATTCCTGATTTAGTAATTTGCAGACATTTGTACAAAGTTTTCATGTATGAAAGGTGAATGTAAGTGTGCATGAATGTTGTCTTTGTCTATCTCATATTTTTGTAAAAATGTTAAAAAATCTAAAAAAAAAAAAAAAAAAATAATAAAATTGAAAATTTTCAATAAATCTTTAAAATGTGTGCCATGTTTCATTCTTTTTGAGTAGCATTATTCAGTTAAATCTTATAAAACAAGTTGAGTTGAGTAATGTTGTTTACTGTCCCAGTCAAGAATATTTCACTTATATCAAGATATCACCTTCTAAAACAAGAGTGTTCCAACATAACATGAAGTGGATTTATGTATTAATGGCGTTTTATGCTCCATTAAACCCAGCAAAATAACAAACAAACTGTCATATGACAATGTAGGATTAACACCTAGGTAGTAAGTCAGGGGCTGTGGTCTGTTTGTTCTTTTGTCCACATGGACAAAGTGCCCAATTCATCAGTAATTTCATTAGCATAAAGTTATATCAGCTTATACAGACCTGTCGAAAGTTTAACACTAAGCCAACAAAAAAGAGCCAAATCTTCAGTGCTGATGCTAGAAAGCTAGTATCCAAAAAGCTTCCGACAGACAGATAGTAGCTGCCAAAAAGCTGTCCCGATACAGCTAACCAAGGGTCAAGATGAGCTGTCGATATGGCACTTACTGTATTTAATTTCGCATGTATTTATTTCGCAGTATAGGAAATTAAGACATATTTGGGTAGTTAAATTTTCGCGTTTTTGAACTATGCACTATAACACAAAAAGCATAATATAATTTTTGCTTGGTATTAATTTTCGCGCAAAACAATTGACAGTAAAATAAGTGACAAATAAGTACACCACGAAAATAAATACATTTACAGTATTTGATGGCTTAAGTGTTAAACTTTCAACGGGTCTGTACTGTAGCTTTATGAATTCTGTTTGGCTTAAGAAATTTTGATTTAAAACTGGCATGATTCTATATTTATCCTTTTAATCTTTGTTTGAGCCAAGAGGTTCAAAGCTTGTATTTACAGATCACAGCACCTAACACCTCTTATTGTTTGAATCCTACTTGGGACAGATTCTTTAAGTGTAAAAAAGTTTGTCAGTTGATTTTACAAAATTATGATTGTTCATTTGGCTGAAAAATGAAAAACATAAAAACCTCTACACTACCAAGACTCCTTCAATACCTCCTAGTAGCTATGCATTGTAACTGGGATATACAATCTGAGGCTAAATTAAAAGTGATCTCAAGAGTAGCAAGGACCTCAGAGATGCAGTGTGTAGGCCCACCAGCATGTGGACATGCCCTTACACTCATCAATTTTGCCCCAACTATGAGTAAATAGTCATTCAGTTGAGGAATGTAAGCCTTGGACAGCAACTCAACTAGAAGACAAACTTTGATTTCAAAATCCAGGTAGATCTTGACTCATTAGCTTTGGAAAGCAGCTGATCTATAGGATGGATACCTAGAAGAAAAAGCCCCTGGTCCTCCTGATAGGGGGTTGAGCATGAGGCTAATAAGCTCATCTCATAAAAATAAGCTTATTACAGAAATCAACCAACAGCAGGAATCCTTGAGGAAAGGAGTTGTCCAACATCATGAATGCACAAGGAGTAAGCTCTCAAAGGGAGGCTTTATGCAGGAAACATAGCTTTATGGATCTCAAGAGAATTTGGAGAAGCTGAGGCTAAAATCAAGAAAAGAGCTGAATGGCAAAGCCTTGTGTTGACCTTGTGCTCCATCACTAGGGAGGAGGATAGGTAGGTAGGTATTTGGCTGAAAAATGAAAAACATAAAAGCAAATGCATCAATTGAAATGAAAACATCTTATTAACCAAAATATATATTGTTGAAGAAAAAATATTAATCCCACAATATATACCAACCATTACCTCTAAGTTCTGAAAATAAAATTGCATAATTAAACTTAAAGAGTCTGAAAAAATGTGATGCAGACTTGTCAAGTTTCCTGTTTTCCATGGGAGTTTCAAAAGTTTTTGAGCCTTTTCCCACTTGAAATTGCCTCTCAATGTGGGGGCTAAAAACTTCCCATTTTTTATCAGTCCAGTACAATAGTCCAGACAAAATTTTGAAAAAATGAAAAAACTTTTTAATCATCTCCTAGCTACCACCAATCATAATGTTAATTCAACAAATATCCGAGATCAAGTATCAACTTTAGCAGTCTCTTGAGAGAAAAACACCCCTGTTCTTCCATATCTGGTCAGATAGGGTTTTTTACTATACGAGATATGGGTATCTCACATGACCATTTGAACATTATTGATGTCTGAATCAAAAGAAAATTTCATGACGTCATTATGTGGGGAACATAATGTCATCTTGCGGGAAAATGACACTCATGTCTTCTAGAAATTTTGAGTGTGTTTCAAACGTTTATTCTGGGATTTTAGAAAGAATAACTTTGTTTTCTAGTTTATACAATCTGTATAAACCAAAATCAGGTACATTCTTTCCAGTGATCATATTGATTTTCAAGCAGAATGCTGAATAACAAAGTTTAATTTTTCAAATATGGGTGGATGTCTATGTAAATCATTTTGAAGCCAAATATTGTCATTAAAATGGAAGAAAAACAATCCATTATGAGTTTATCCATGTAGGATAGGGAAATCTCACCCTCAGGGTTGAACTTTTCTGGTCAGAGACTCTGCAAGCCTCATCTCTGACTGAAATGTACAACTCCTTGGATGAGATTTCCCAATCCTTCTGGGTTGAACATTTCTGGTCAGAGACTGGGAAAGCCTCGTCTCTTACTGAAATGTTCAACTCCTTGGATAAGATTTCCCAATCCTTCTGGGTTGAACATTTCTGGTCAGAGACTGGGAAAGCCTCATCTCTTAGGGAAATATTCAACCCCTCGGATGAGATTTCCCAATCCTTCTGGGTAAAACATTTCTGGTCAGAGACTCGGGAAGCCTCATCTCTTACTGAAATGTTCAACCCCTCGGATGAGATTTCCCAATCCTACATGGATACTTATAGTCTCCAACAGAAGGACTGACATTTAATTTGATATGGTACACATTATGTCATGTTGATATACATGTATATTTGTGTCAAGTTTGATCAAAATCCACCAATAAATACAGAAGATAAAAACTACATCTTAGGGACTAAATCAATTGGAACCTGTGCCATTTTTACCATAACTATTATAACCATGAAATATTTTGCATTTGTAGCAGGTCATTATGTTTAAATTAACGATCGAAATACTTGATACATTTTGTGTTTGTTACCTAAATTCCTGATTGGAATGATTCTGTTACTCAGAATATGTGGAGATTATGTGGACCATTTAATGCCAACACCAGTGAATTCAATATTTAATTGAATTTTTTATCTTCACACTAAAAAATGTGCTATATGATTAGGTGCTCAATTTATCACTTGGGGTCGACTTCTGGTCCAAAATTTTCAAAATTTATTTGGAATTTAACATAAAGTTAAGGGGGATATGAACTAAAATGGCTATAGAATATGCAAAGTAGCAATAAACCGCCAGAATATAGTGTCATTAGGGCTGTGTATATCATAACTGGATGATCAAATTGATGTAAAAATCTTTGTTAATGTTCATATGACTCTTAATTTCGATCTCTGGTTGGTTGGTTGAATGTTGCTTAACGTCGCATCAGCAATTTTTCAACTATTTGCGACAAGAACTATTTTTTATTAATCTCTATGGATTAATCTATGAACAATTTTGCGTACACATGTGAAGTGCGAGTGTGTTGTATGGTCTACCTTGTACTAGTGCACACTCAGGGCGACTTTAACTTGCTAGCTCACTGAATCATTACGCCCCAGACAAGTGTACCACTCGCCCAGTCCATTATACTGATACCAGGTGAATCAGTAAAGGCAAACAGCAAGGAAAATTGACTTTCCTTCATGTGGTTCGAGCAGGACTGGAACTCACAGTGGTGAGAGACCCTAGATTTGTAGACTGACGTCTTATCCATTAGGCCACCGTGGCCTCTGAAGAAAGGTGTGTAATAATTTACCTTTTGTTGACAGGTTACCGTGGTTTTATCACAATTATAACACAAGGAGTCGTACACTATCAGATTGGCTGGAGAACTGATAATCTTCCTGTCATTACTGATACGAACTTGGTAACTCTCCTTTGTTGGCAAAGTGCAGCTTAGTTCATTGAATGTAACAAAAGTCGCTTTCCGAATAATTTCAACCTCCTCATCAACTGTATATGATGATTCATTAATCTAAAAATAAAAATTATTTTTTTTATTTTTTTTTTTGTATAATCACACCAAAACTCCATACAATATACACATGCGATAAAAATCATATGTGTAATATCACTTATGTAACTTGGTTAATGATGTCATATGATTGTTGTAACATATTGTAAAGTCATCTTTTAGCTGTGACGCAGCCATTCTGTTAAAGTTAAAAGAACATTTTACAGATACAAAAAATTGAGCTTTTTCTTATATTATACAATAAACAGAATCTTACATTCATGTTTATGTAACATTGAATTTATTAGACTTGTCAAATACAAAGGCTTGTTGCATAAAATTTTATTCAACTTCTTTCAGGCTGACCAATCATTTTATTTTTCAAGATCGGTATTTTTTTAGTGTGCAAGGTTGCCATTAAGGTACTTCTTTATCGTTATGAGTTTGATTTTGGTACAATTTCCATAAAAAAGTCAGAATTTTTAGTACTTTTAATTAAAAAACCCAGTCAAAATGGGAAAAATCTGTCTAATTTGACCTTTTCATTTTTTCTGTCCATCCATTTTTATGGTACAAATCCATCAAAAACAGATAAATCTGTTGAATTGGTCAGCCTGTTCTTTAATAAATAAATATAACAAAATTATTGGTGTATGATCCTGTATATTGTGCAACATATACAACTTGATAAACTTCTTTTAAACATTTTAATTTTGAATGCCAGCTCTGTAATTTATGTCAAATATAGGACATCAGTGTTGAAGTGGAGTATTTGTTTTATGCACCAGTCAAGATTGATTCACTTAAATTGAGGCAGCCACTTTTTGGATTGTGGAAGAAACCAAAGTGCCCAATGAAAAAAAACCTTCAGAATATTTTTCACTAGGATTGAGATCTGTGGGATTCTAGCCTAGGCAGTGAGAGATGCTGTGATCCATAAGCAACTGCTTTAGACCACTTGGCCACCGAGCCCACGATTAAGTATGTTAATGACAATACAAATACTTACAAGAAGCTTTCTAAAATGACAGCTAAGTGTGGGAACATTAAGGGTGTTGTTAGTGTACACTGTGACAGTATCACACTGACTGGTTCTCATGTCACAGAGGCCATCGTCAGACAGGTAAAATAGAACCGGAGGATCCTTTTCAAACGTGAAACAGTCCAAACCACCACGTCCCTCTATACACTGACATTGACCTGAAATATATCCAATAGTATTTTCAATTGATTGATTATTAAATAAGAGTTGATTGGTTAATTAATTGATAGAATGGATGGAAGTTGATTGGCTGATTAATTAATTGAATGATAGTGGAATGGTTGATTAATTTATTGAAGGATAGCTGATTGGTGGATTAATTGATTGATTGAAACCTGATTTGGAGTTGATTGGCTGATTACATAAATGGCAGATGATTTTTTGATTAATTCTTGAATGATAGGTGATTGGTTGCTTAATTAATTCAGTGACAACTGATTGGTTTGATTTATTGATGGAATGATAGATAATTGATTGGTTGATTATTTAAATTGGTTTTCTGCGTTATCTATATCTAAGATGAGCCATGGTGATTTATAATAAACAGAACTGTCTCATCGGTATTTGTTACTGGTCTGGACCCCTTGAAATTAAGAAAATGTCAGCATCATTTAATGCAATGGGGGGATATGTATATTCTATGGTTTGTAAGTTGATCAGAACAGCAGATATTTGCTATGTCTGGAGAGTAGACATACCTTTTGTACAGTTGCCAGCAGAATTACATTCAGCAATACACATTTTGTCCATGACATCTGTATACTGGTTCCATAAGCTTATATTTGCAGCAAGCTGAATGGCACATTGAGTTTTCACATCCTCAATAGCAGAAAAACTCCATCTGAAATCACCTGTTAACTGTAAAGAAAAGAAACAAGATGTTTTTATTTATATTTTTGATGTTTTACAGTATTAACCTATGTACAAATGACAATCAAAGGAACAGAATTGCTGTTTGGTACCTTTTCTGTACATATTTTTTATATTGTAAATATATTTAATTTCGTGTGTATTTATTTTTGCAGTTAAGGTAATTTAGACATACATGTATCTGCGTAGTTAAATTTTCACATTTTTAAACAAGAGGCCCATGGGCCTGATACGCTCACCTGATAACTAATGGCTAGCTGATAGATTTACAGAAAGCATAAATACTAAACCCCAATGACTTTTTTTTTTAGATCATGATAACCGTTGTATCAATACCTACAACATTCTAGTATACATGCCTATACAAAAAGTTAATAGTTTTCAAGATAATTAACCATTTCAGTATTGTTTCACATCTGTGACCTTGACCTTTGAACCCATGACCTTTTTCTATACATCAAAATGATCGTTGTATCAATACCTACAACATTCTAATATACATGCCTATACAAAATGTTTATAGTTTTCGAGATAATTAACCATTTCGGTATTGTTTTGCATCTGTGACCTTGACCTTTGAACCGATGACTTTTTTCTATACATCAAAATGATCGTTGTATCAATACCTACAAAATTCTAATATACATGCCTATACAAAAAGTTTATAGTTTTCGAGATAATTAACCATTTCAGTATTGTTTAACATCTGTGACCTTGACCTTTGAACCCATGACCTTTTTCTATACATCAAAATGATCATTGTATCAATACCTACAACATTCTAATATACATGCCTATACAAAAAGTTTATAGTTTTCGAGATAATTAACCATTTCGGTATTGTTTCGCATCTGTGACCTTGACCTTTGAACCCATGACCTTTTTCTATACATCAAAATGATCGTTGTATCAATACCTACAACATTCTAGTATACATGCCTATACAAAAAGTTTATAGTTTTCGAGATAAATAACCATTTCTGTATTGTTTCACATCTGTGACCTTGACCTTTGAACCCATGACCTTTTTCTATACATCAAAATGATCATTGTATCAATACCTACAACATTCTAATATACATGCCTATACAAAAAGTTTATAGTTTTCGAGATTATTAACCATTTCGGTATTGTTTCGCATCTGTGACCTTGACCTTTGAACCCATGACCTTTTTCTATACATCAAAATGATCGTTGTATCAATACCTACAACATTCTAGTATACATGCCTATACAAAAAGTTTATAGTTTTCGAGATAAATAACCATTTCTGTATTGTTTCACATCTGTGACCTTGACCTTTGAACCCATGACCTTTTTCTATACATCATAATGATCCTTGTATCAATACCTACAGCATTCTAATATACATGCCTATACAAAAAGTTTATAGTTTTCGAGATAAATAACCATTTCGGTATTGTTTCACATCTGTGACCTTGACCATTGAACCCCTGACCTTAATCTATAAATCACAATGATCGTTACATCAATACCAACATTACATTCTAATATACATGCCTATACAAAATATTTATAGTTTTCGTGTTAATTAATGTTATTTATTTTGTTTTGCATCTGTTACCTTCACCTTTGAACCCATGACCTTTTTCTATACACCAAAATGTGCGTTGTATTAATACCTACAAGATTCTGATATACATGCCTATACAAAAAATTTATAGTTTTAAAGATAATGAACCATTTAAGTATTATTAAGCGTCTATGACCTTGACCTTTGAACCAATTACCTTAATCTATACATCAAAATGACTGTTGCATCAATACCAACAATATTCCAATATACATACCTATACAAAAAGTTGATAGTTTTCGAGATAATGAACCATTTCGGCATTGTTTTGTTTCTGTGACCTTGAGCTTTCGACCCATGATCTTTTTCTATACACCAAAATGATTGTTGTATCAATACCTACAACATTCTAATATACATGCCTATACAAAAAGTTGATAGTTTTCAAGATAATGAACCGTTTCAATATTATTTCGCGTCTGTGACCTTGATCTTTGAACCCATGACCTTAATCTATACATCAAAATGACCGTTGCATCAATACCAACAATATTCCAATATACATGCCTATACAAAAAGTTGATAGTTTTCGAGATAATGAACCATTTCGGTATTGTTTTGCTTCTGTGACCTTGACCTTTGGACCCATGACCATTTTCTATACACCAAATGATCGTTGTATCAATACCTACAACATTCTAATATACATGCCTATACAAAAAGTTTATAGTTTTTAAGATAATGAACCGTTTCAGTATTATTTCGCGTCTGTGACCTTGACCTTTGAACCCATGACCTTAATCTATACATCAAAATGACCGTTGCATCAATACCAACAATATTCCGATGTACATGCCTATACAAAAAGTTTATAGTTTTCGAGATAATGAACCATTTCGGTATTGTTTTGATTCTGTGACCTTGACCTTTGGACCCATGACCTTTTTCTATACACCAAAATGATCGTTGTATCAATACCTACAACATTCTAATATACATGCCTATACAAAAAGTATATAGTTTTCAAGATAATGAATCGTTTCAGTATTATTTCGCATCTGTGACCTTGACCTTTGAACCCATGACCTTAATCTATACATCAAAATGACCGTTGCATCAATACCAACAATATTCTAATATACATGCCTATACAAAAAGTTGATAGTTTTCGAGATAATGAACCATTTTGGTATTGTTTCGCGTCTGTGACCTTGACCTTTGAACCCATGACCTTAATCTATACATCAAAATGACCGTTGCATCAATACCAACAATATTCCAAATGACCGTTGCATCAATACCAACAATATTCCAATGTACATGCCTATACAAAAAGTTTATAGTTTTCGAGATAATGAACCATTTCGGTATTGTTTTGCTTCTGTGACCTTGACCTTTGGACCCATGACCTTTTTCTATACACCAAAATGATCATTGTATCAATACCTACAACATTCTAATATACATGCCTATACAAAAAGTTTATAGTTTTCAAGATAATGAACCGTTTCAGTATTATTTCGCATCTGTGACCTTGACCTTTGAACCCATGACCTTAATCTATACATCAAAATGACCGTTGCATCAATTCCAACAATATTCCAATATACATGCCTATACAAAAAGTTGATAGTTTTCGAGTCAGAAAGTCGAAAAATTAGGTCATGACCTTCACAATTGACCTTGACCGGATTTTGAAGGTAATTACAAGAATATGTGAAAACTGAAAACCCCATGTAATTATCTGATCTAATAGTCAAGTTATAACAATTTATAACAATTTAAAGCTATTTTACGATTTTTGCAAAATTAAACGCAAAAACGCGTTACCTATTTTTTGTCAGAATTCCACGAAATGTACAAACTTAGAGGTTAAGACCATCTAGAAGCCAAATATCAAATCAGATTTTGCCTCCAATGACTGGTTCTGGAGAAGAAGATTTTTTTAGGTTTTTGCTATTTATAGCAATGGCGGCCATCTTGGATGCTGCAGGAATATAATTTGTACAAACTTTAATCTACTCCACCTAGGGACTTTCCACACCAAATTTGGTTCCAATTGGCCAAGTGGTTTCAGAGGAGAAGATTAAAGTTTACGCACGCACGCACACACGCTTCACCATGGCATAAGCTCAGCTGGCTATAGCCAGTTGAGCTAAAAATGTGATATTTTGATTGATAAATTATGTAGTCAAGCACATGTACTGCAATTTATGAAATTAATAGTAAACTACTTTAAAAAAGCAAAATAGTTTTGAATCTCATAAGTGATAAAAAATTCTCAACAGATGTTAAAAGGTCACAACTTACCTGGATATCCTTAAGACAGTTGTTCACATTTGATTGAAAATCAATGCCAGGTAAACCTTTACAAGTTTTGACAGCCTCAGATTCTTCAAGGAGATACTGGCATGATATCTTTGCAAACACTTCCGAAAAACCATCAACTGAGGGCCACTGTCCGACCTACAATATAAATATATATACCGTAAATCGGGAAATTTTGGCGTCGGGATAATTTGGCGGTTTTCTCCCAAAATGTGGATGTTTAATTTTGGTGTGTTTAAATTTGGCACTTCACTGAATAAGGCGTTTTATTTTTGGCGATGTTCACAAACAGCCACAAGACGAACGGCTTATGCTGATTGAAAACCGGAAGTGTTGTAATTTATAAATTAGAAAATGAAATGGAATGCACTATTAGCCTTCCGCGTTTCATAAAATAACGATAATACAAATTGAAATACCGATATATCGGTATATACTATATATTCAAGTTAAAGACAGAAGTACTGTATAAGGGGACAATTCATTAATAATGAAACAATTACGAAGCGCGTAATAGTGAATTTTCAACACCCCGCGTGGAACCTCTGTAATAACAAATCTCACCCTTTATGGCTTCCGTAATCAACACACTTTACAATTCTATTAAACAAACACACGTTTAAAGAAAGTTATGATGATTCTGACTGGGAAACAAAAGAAATAGACACGCGACTACTTAAGTTCATAGGTATTTACTGATTAAGAAACAATCACCTGATTAGATTACAGGTAAACATGCGGTAATGACAATATCGTAGGATATACTTAGTGAAGTCGGGTAGGGTTTTAAAGATCGACAGACAGACTAGCGCTAGTTTACTTTTGTCGGACCGAAAACTGATTAGTCCGTTTATATTCCTGTTGTAAAATTGAAAATGTCCGAAAACAAAAAATGTCCGACTGGTGATTTTTCACGTCGGTCAAAATAAATTTTTATCGGACAAGTCCGGCAAATATGACCGTTTACCGGCAAGTTAAGATAAAAGTGCTCTATTATGGAACATCGATTTTCAGGTAAATTTTGGCATTTCTTTTTTTTTAGAATATGTATTATTTTGGTGTGTTTAATTTTGGCACTTTTAAGTTGGGTGCCAAATAAACCAAAATTAAACTACAGCCAAAATTTCCCGATTTACGGTATTGCTAATTGTTTATGTTGCTCAGTCTGTTTCAATCGGTTTTAATTATAAGCCTCCTCTGTAGCAACCACTTGTGGCCAATTCTACAGAGGTGTCTTTTTCGTGCAATGAGACAAGGGACAGGACCTAAGCTTTGAGTCTCATCCAAGACTATTCTAGTAATGAGCATTTAAAAACTCTAGTATCTCATAAAATTCCCAAGCATCAAGTGATGCCCAAACTCACAACCCTTCATATCAAAAAGTCCATCAACAGTACCAGTATTGATATGGATTATATTGGGTCAACATGTGACCAGCATTGTAACATGAAATTAAAAAAAACTAGTATCAGAGGTAGGATATAGTATAGTATACACTTACCGGTGTTACATAGTTAGGATCATATTCAAAATCATCGTATTTAGTCAGCGATTCAGGCAGACATTTTGTTGGATACAAAGCTCTTTCCTGAATATAACTTGTTATATCAACTCCATCTTAATATAGAAACAAGAGGCCCATGGGCCTGATACGCTCACCTGATAACTAATGGCTAGCTGATAGATTTAAAGAACACATAGAAAATAAACCCCAATGACTTTTTTCTTTACATCAAAATGATCGTTGTATCAATACCTACAACATTCTAATATACAAGCCTATACAAAAAGTTGATAGTTTTCGAAATAATTAACCATTTGGGTATTGTTTCACATCTGTGACCTTGACCTTTCAACCCATGTCCTTTTTCTATACATCAAAATGATCGTTGTATCAATACCTACAACATTCTAATATACATGCCTATACAAAAAGTTTATAGTTTTCGAGATAATTAAACATTTTCGTATTGTTTCGCATATGTGACCTTGACCTTTGAACCCATGACCTTTTTCTATACATCAAAATGATCGTTGTATCGATACCTACAACATTCTAATATATACGCCTATACAAAAAGTTTATAGTTTTTGAGATAATTAACCATTTTGGTATTGTTTCGCATCTGTGACCTTGAACTTTGAACCCATGACCTTTTTCTATACATCAAAATGATCGTTGTATCAATACCTACAACATTCTAATATACATGCCTATACAAAAAGTTTATAGTTTTCGAGATAATTAACCATTTCAGTATTGTTTTTCATCTGTGACCTTGACCTTTGAACCCATGACCTTTTTCTATACATCAAAATGATCGTTGTATCGATACCTACAACATTCTAATATACATGCCTATACAAAATGTTTATAGTTTTCGAGATAATTAACCATTTTGGTATTGTTTTGAATCTGTGACCTTGACCTTTGAACCCAAGACCTTTTTCTATACATCAAAATGATCGTTGTATCGATACCTACAACATTCTAATATATATGCCTATACAAAATATTTATAGTTTTCAAGATAATTAACCATTTTGGTATTGTTTCACATCTGTGACCTTGACCTTTGAACCCATGACCTTTTTCTATACATCAAAATGATCGTTGTATCAATACCTACAACATTCTAATATACATGCCTATACAAAAAGTTTATAGTTTTCGAGATAATTAACCATTTCAGTATTGTTTTGAATCTGTGACCTTGACCTTTGAACCCATGACCTTTTTCTATACATCAAAATGATCGTTGTATCGATACCTACAACATTCTAATATACATGCCTATACAAAATGTTTATAGTTTTCGAGATAATTAACCATTTTGGTATTGTTTTGAATCTGTGACCTTGACCTTTGAACCCAAGACCTTTTTCTATACATCAAAATGATCGTTGTATCGATACCTACAACATTCTAATATATATGCCTATACAAAATATTTATAGTTTTCAAGATAATTAACCATTTTGGTATTGTTTCACATCTGTGACCTTGACCTTTGAACCCATGACCTTTTTCTATACATCAAAATGATCGTTGTATCAATACCTACAACATTCTAATATACATGCCTATACAAAAAGTTTATAGTTTTCGAGATAATTAACCATTTCAGTATTGTTTCACATCTGTGACCTTGACCTTTGAACCCATGACCTTTTTCTATACATCAATATGATCGTTGTATCAATACCTACAACATTCTAATATACATGCCTATACAAAAAGTTTATAGTTTTCGAGATAATAATTATAATCAGAGGTACAAAAAATTAGGTCACGACCTTTACAATCGACCTTGACCTCATTTCGAAGATACTAACAAGAAGATGTCAAAACTGAAAACCCCATGTCATTATCTGGTCAAATAGTGAAGTTATAACAATTTGAAGCTATTTTACGATTTTTTCAAAATTAAACGCAAAAACGCGTAACCTATTTTTTATCCGAATTTCACAAAATGAACAAACTATAGGCTTAAGACCCTAGAGAAGCCAAATATCACATCAGATTTTTTCCCAATCAGTACTTTCGGAGAAGAAGATTTTTTAAGATTTTTGCACCCCTAGGTCACCTTGACCTAGTTATGGTAGCCATAGCAACGCCACGAACAAATCTGAATTGCACCAGCCCATATATACTTCTGACAAAGTTTCATTAAAAACTGTCCAGTAGTTTCAGAGGAGAAGTCGAAAATAGGTGTTAACGACGCACACACGCACGCACGCACACACGCACACACGCACGCACATACACACGCTGCGCTATGCCATAAGCTCACATGACCTTCGGTCAGGTGAGCTAAAAATAATTAAAATTAAAATATTACCTCATGATAATAAGGTCTGTAAATGTAACTTATACTGTAAAGATATTTATTTTCCCAGTGTACTAATTTCCACTTATTTCGCAGTTGTTTGTTTTACGCGAAAATTAACAGAAAGTGAAAATTATATTATACTTATTATGTTATAGAGCATAATTCAAAAGCGCAAAGATTTAACTATTCGGATATGTCTAAATATCCTATACTGCGAAAATAAATACACACGAAATTAAATACGTTTACAGTAGTTTATCAGAGTGAAAATGTGTCCAGGAGGATATAAGATGGCATTCGCTGCTGTACCGTGTGATCAATGCTTCTTTATATTGGTGTGGAACATTAAGGAAAATCTTAACATCACAAATTCATAGAATAAGCCAGTTTTACAGAAAAATATCATTTTATGCAATTCCATCTCCAGAGTTAATAAGTTGTACACACAAACGATAGGGGTATCACGTCACGTAGTACAGCAGCAAATCACATGTCATAGTAAAATTTATCAAGCAGAATAAACACCATGGCTTATTTGGACATGGATTTGTACGTTTGTTTTTTACTTATTCTGTAAAATATTAATGGATAATATTTACTCATAAAATATTACCTTTGGAACAAATCTCACAAGAAAAAATATCCTAGGAAAATATTTTATGGAGATAAAATAAACTGCTACATAAATTTCAATGCGAGGCCTGCAGAGTATTGTTATTTCAGGAAGGGAAGGCTGTAGGTCAACAGCCGTCATAAACACTACTCTCATTGGCAATGGCTGAGAGGCACCTCTTCAACATCAGAGTGAGTTAGGCCATGGATGGACTGCAGGAGATGTGATTCTTACTGGCAATGGCCGATGCAAACACAATGTGTGTGATAGGAAACCAAGTTACATGGTGTCACCAATCAATTAATCATTTGACAAAACTAATTGCAATGTCTGTTCTCTGATGTCAAAATGTGAGCTATAAAAATCAAAGATTTCAAAAGAAAAACTTAAAAAAAATAATAATTGAATTCTAATATTTGTGCTGCACATATTTGGTAGCTCAGTTAGTAAGCTTGCCTACAAAGCAGGAGGTTACATGGTCCAATTATGTGTGTTACAGAAAATCCAAGATGGCCACCTGCAATCTTGAGTGGCAGTAAAAGTAGATCGGTGCACATGCAAACATGCAGACAGACAGACACAGTCAGTCAGACTGTCAGACAGATGGACAGACAGACAATCGGTTGGAAAAATGAACTGTTTACCATAATACATCTCATCACCTATGGTGAAGGACATATAAATATCATATTACCTTCTGTTTCAAATGGACAGGTTACTATATCATATCCAGAGCCACAATTTACATTGCCACTAGCATTACAATAACAATATGAGGGCTGTTCTGGTACAGTTTCTTCAAACACATTTGAGGTTGGACAACTTCCTGTGTATAGAGTATTCTTTGGATCAACCCTAAAATAAAAATAAATATTGAAGTGTAAAACTTTTTTTTTAAATAGAACATGATCATCTGAAAACATTATACTGGGTATACTGTAAATCTGGCAAATGTCACTTAATTTCCAGGAGAAGTGACATTACAATACCCAGGTGCTCTGGAAGTGTAAGTACCTACTTAGCATATTGCTATCCTGTGTTACATTAACTACTCGTTGTGTATAACATATTCTTATTCAGTGTTACTTTACATAAACTACATGTTCCATATAACATATAGCTATTTTGCGTTACATTTATATTAGTAACATGTTGTGTATAACATTTTGCTATTCTGCCTTATGTTAACATTAATAACATGTTGGCATTCTGTGTTATGTTAAGACAAATTACATGTTGCATATAACTTTTTAAGACTTAATCTGACATTGTATCCCCACTTACCTCCAGCTTTTAGAGAAGTCATAAGGTCGAGATGTAGGACCTTTGTACAGTGTTCCATTAGCCATGGTTAAATCATCACTTTGGTCATCATTGAAGCTTCCACATAAACCTAAAAATAGTAAAATATAGTACAGTAAAACCTCATTATAATGCCCCTTGATAACATTGCTACCTCGCTTATTGCCCCACTATTTTGAAGTCCCAAAATCCATTTTGTTTATGTTTTTCTTTATCCGCCTCCCCCAATTTATCACCAAACCCCTTCATAATGCCAAAATTTTACTGAACAAATGGTGGCGATGAATCAAGGTTTTACTGTATGTAATCCAGTTTATCTTTATCTCTCACCCTTTTGTGAATTGGCCCAGTTCCCTTGCAATTGTGAAAATAAGCGTCATAATAGCCAAAATTGTGAAAAAGAAAACATGATATAAACCTCTAAAACACTGTTTTTAAAACTGAAATTTACACATTTGTGAAAAATTGACAAATGATTGTGAAAAAGAAAATCATAAGATTTTAAATTGTGAATGGTGCAGAACATTGGCCCCAAAAATAACACAGCAAAAACATTGACGGAGACTAGACAGGGTTATTAACAAATGTTAGGACATACCTTTAGTTTTCTTGTAATCAGCTGCAGATGGTTTTACCCAGACATTGAGGAAATTCTCAGCTCTAAGTACTGTCCTCTTAACATGAATAGTTGTGCCGGTTGGTAAAATAACCTACAATGGAAATATATTAATTGTATATTTGGTCTAAAATCCATGTAGTAGACAACATGATATACTATTGTAATATCAACCCAGTGTCGTAGAGGCATCTTAAGCAAAGTGATATCATTTTGGTGTGGCACAGCTTCTACAAAAGCCAACACTTGGAATGTTTTCTGCAGCAAAAAATGAATTTTCTGTTACAAGTTATCTAGGATCATACAATTATTTATTTTTTTACATTTATTAGTTCTATTAATTTTTTTTAATTTTTCATACGTGTATAATAATAACTTTTTGAATAATTTTTTTAATGCAATTGTTTATAAAAATTATTCTACTTGTTAATAAATGAAATATTAAATGTACAGTCTCTTTTTGGTTTATTGTTTGATAAAATGGGGGTTCCTTTCATTTGCAAGAAGTTTTATATATGTTCTATCTGTCATTCAGATTTTACTCCCCAAGTTCGAGGTCGTGGGTTCAAACCCCAACCGGGTCTCGCCCAAAACTTGAAAGTGACTGTTCTTTCCTAAGCATTCGACATTTTGAAATAAAAGTCACTGTTTTTTCAGATGGGAACTTAAAATAAACAAGGTCCTGTGTCACGGCAGGTGTGGCATGATAAAGAACCCTGCTGTATAATGCCATCAGCACAACCCACAGGCTAAATTTCTGCACCTTCGCCTATAGCTGGCAAAGTCTCGATATATGGTTAAACACCATTACTCAACTCAAATTATAAATATTAAAAAAAACCATACACTTGTTTGCTAACATGATCAAAGTCACTGCTATATATCATACAGATTTTTCTGTCATTCTTATTTCATAATTTCTGCTTGTCATTTTTTTTACATTAGATCAACATCATTTTTCCAAGAATTATTTTGTGGCATGAAATTTGAGTGGTTTCTGGTCCATGATGCAATCAGGTGGTAAGTCTACAATTTATTCCGGCATAATTGCATGTTGTAATTCTTGCAATTTTTCTAAAAATAAAATTTTTTGACTTGTACAGAAATTGATGAAATTGAATACAAACCCGAGTGCTAGAATATGACTTACCAAAAATTTACGACCTTCATCAAATCTTAATAATTTCAATCCTGGTGTCAGCTGACCATTTCTGTACAGTCTGTATGTTATAGGGTAAAATCCGAGGTTGTTTGTCAATTTAGGTCCACATTTGTCAATCAGGATGACGTCATCTCCGGCCTTAATGGCCACAGCGCAGTTACACGACGCTTTACCTTTACAACTTCTATAGAATGTGTGTACAGCATATGGTAGCTCCGAGTGTTGATAGAATACGAATTCACCTTCATAGAATGTATTATAATGCCTGAAAAAATGCCAAACAAAAACAACTGGTTAATTTAAGTTATATTTTTAGTTAAAAGTTACAAAATGATATGCGATTCTAGTGCCATCACACCCCTCTTAGGTATTAGATCCAAGAGCTATAGAATTAAGAAAATAGGCATTGTTTCATGCAATTTTGGGAAAAATGTATAAAAATGTAAAAGTTACAATTTTATAAATAATTCATTCAAAGAGGAAAATTTCACACAAATATTTGGGAAAATTATAGGTTTTGAAACCTGGGAGTGGGGTCCATTTGAAATTTGTTCACTTGCTAAAGAACTAGGGTTTTCTCCGGGTACTCTGGTTTCCTCACCAAATCAGAATTGACCAGCTAAAATAAGTGAAAATTACTGACTGGTAAATTATACATCATTATTATACCAGCATTTTACTCTCTTTACTCCTCTACTCAAACTGTAACATATGATGATGATGATGATGATGAATGATGATAATGATGATGATGATGATGATGATGATAATGAATGATGGATGAAGAATCAAGTAAAATATAAAACAAATGTTAAGTAATACTTACAATCCATCAAATGTAGATATATGGGGATCATTCACGGAACCACATATACCAACCCTATCTCTATCAATGACATCAAACTGTAAAGAAAAATAAAATTTAAAAATGCAAGAAAAAACAAAAAACATTACAAAAATTTAAGAAAAAATCTGCAAACAATTCTGCACTGGAATTTAAAATTTCACTGATCAATGACATTGAAATTCATAACTTCAAAATATTATCCGAGATTTATTCCTGAATGAATAAAATAAAAATTTCTAGCTTTTAAAAATTTGATATAATTTTAACAAATTCTGTTAGAATATAAGCAGGACATCTTAATGCACATCTATAGGTAACCCACCAAAAAAAAAAAAAAAAAAAATCAACCAAAATTAACATTATTGACCTTAAAATTTTTTTAACAAAAAACACATTGGTGACATACCAAAATATCTTTTTTCTGGACATCTTTTTGCTCAGAAGCGCCATTTACTGAATAGTCAGCCATCAGTTTAAATCTTCTCTGAAAATTTCCGTCATACTTATTATCTGTAGTGGCCTTGACCTCGATGACATAATTAAACTGATTCCAGTTCTCCATAGTAACCTCAATGTGACATGTTGGACCTGAGACCCTCTTGTTGTTGTTGTCTAGTTTGTAAATCGCTATAGCAACTTGCTCAATAACCATCCCATTAATGCAATTCTTATCATCAGAACTACTGTCGAAAAACGCAGAAAAAGAAATGGTACAATTCTCGTTAGATGACAGTGACCTATTTTTACAGAGAACATAGGTTGGAGCTGTAATGTCTAGCTCAATTTTCTTTGCTTCTTCCCCTTCATAGAGCATCAAGGAATCAGGATCTTTTACCTGGAAAAAAGAGAAATGAATTAAAAATCATTTTTAAAATTTCAAAACCACTGGTTTAATAAACACATTGTCTAGTTTATGATGTAGTAAAATATTCTTTTCTTTCTTTCTTACTTTGCTCAGTCTGTTTCAATTGTCTTTTTAGTTGTAAGCGTCTTCTGTAGTAGCCACAGGTGGCCTTCTCTTTTTCGAACTTTACAGAGGTGTTTTTAGCAAACGCTGAGACACAGAATCTCAGTTTTAAGTCTCATCCGATAGACTATACTAGCATTTTAGCTTTTTACAGCTCAAGTGTGGGCAGGAGATGAAAATCATCTCAGAAAATCTCCAAGTCCAGAGTGAGGTTCAAACCCACAATCCTTAGTGACTTAAAAAGCCAGTGAAGTACCACTAGGCCATCTTCTCACTGCTATAAAGACAAAATGCTAGAAATTCAGAACATGACACTGTCTTACATTTTGCTGCGCAATGAAAGGGAGATTACTCCACATAAACATGATAAATAATGCTCATTTTCCTACAAGATGAAGTGATTTGATTGAAATTCCATTATGAAGCTAAACCCACAGCCATAAAACTTAATTGACAGAAATGCTAGATCCTGAGTTTTCTAACATGTGATCACCTAATGAGACATCTTGGAATTCTTATACTGAAGATGACAAATGTTCTGAAAAGATGGCCATCCCCCCTTCCCCCCCCCCCCCCCCCCCCATATAATATTGGCAAATATTATTACCACATATTCTTTTATACCTGCATAACTGTATGCACCCCTATATACATCAATTAAATAGGATCAAATAGCAAAATTTAGAATTCAATCCAAATTATATCGATATTCTTCCAAAAAGTTGCTGTCTAAATCATGGAAGATCGATCTTGAATGGTGTTTAACTGAAAAAACGTCCAATGGTATGGCGAAAATAAAATGACAGATCTAAAAACGTATTTACCTTTTTGATCAAAATGATGTATTATTTGATTTAAATATGACTAATTTCTTTAATCTATTTTATTTATACTTCACATGCTTTAATTATCACTAAACTGATGCTTACAGCCATTAATAAATTTATATACCCCATACATATAAATTATAAAAAAACGAGTATAAAAAATATGGTAATAACACATTTATTATTGCCATGTACAGGGCAGTAACCACTTCGTATAATATTACCAAACTTACCATAATAGTGGCTGTGAAAATATTAGAGAAAACCAGTTTTCCTCTTGTGTTGTCACAGTTACCATAGTAACAAGCACTTACTGCACACTGGACCTGTTACAAAATAAATATCAATATAATAACAGTATCTTTGTTATAAGGAAAAATTAGAAACATTTTATATCAATGACACAGATTACAGCTTCAACAAAGTTAATCAAAAGAAGACAGATTTGAGAAAAGCATTTTAGAAATTATGACTCGTACATCAGCAGAAAACTGTCAATATGTTTTGCATTTTAATCTGTTAAGGTGATTGACACTGTTTGTCGCCAATGGTGATCTTTTTGGCTAAAGGTAACTGTAGTCTGCTGCAACTGGTACCAAAATACCAAAGAAATTGACAATATTATTGGTTGTTTTATTGGTTGTTTTATTGGAATTATATTTTTCAATTATTTTACTTATACTGAGGCAGTCAGTAAAGGAATGTGACTTAAAGAAAACAATTTATCTCCATTAAGAAAATTGACAAATGTTCCCACACCAGGATTTATCAAGTGAAATTCCAAACTGAGAGTTAGAATAATTCTTAAACCGGTGGTTCACTTAGACCAATGTCTTCCATTATAATCGTTGCCACTAGGGCAGCTAAGAACTTACTGTGGATCCATCTTGTAAGGAATTAGCAAACGCTGAAGGTAGGCTAGACTCTGTCACATTATCGTCTGCTGTGTCGTCATAAAGGTAGACTCCGTCAACTTTCCACAAAACGTCGTAAACAATCTGTCTACCATTACTGTCACCACCAGGGGGTGCTGGATCAAACTGACATGTAAACTCATCATTATTCACTCCTTTAAAATCAGGAATGACCTTGACATTACTAACAGATGGTCCAGTTTTCTCCCCTGTAAAAAAAGACACGTTTATAATATGATGTGCTGTAAACATATTAATTTTCACGGAGTACCGGTATTCATTTAAAGTAGAGCTATTGTATCATCACAAAAATCACCAAAATGTGATGATACAATAGCTCTACTTTAAATCCATCACCAAACTAAATATGATAAATAATGCACAAGGTGATCCAAGACATTGACACTAATTAAAGTCCTCCTTAATACAGTAAAACCTCATTATAATGCCCCTCTATAACTTTGCCACCTCACTTATTGCCACACTATTTTGAAGTCCCAAAATCCATGTTGTTTAGGTTTTACTTTATCCACATCCCCCAATTTATCCCCAAACCCCATTATAACACCAAAATTTTGACAGAACAAATGGAAGCGATGAATCGAGGTTTTACTGTATACCCAAATTACAATTTGTACAAGCTAAAATTTATATCATAATCACTTTTCATTTTAAAATCTGTGACCTTCCCAAGGTCAAGTTTTCTCCACTGTAAAAAGCCATGTGTTTGTATGATATATCAACTCTTCACATTTTTGACATTAACCAGTGTTCATTCATCTAGGATTTTTCAGATGGGGCGATTCAAAAATATTCCTCAAAAACACAAAAACATCAATATTTGTGCATTTATGTTATGTTAAATATGACCCACTAAGGTCAGAACAATGGGGTCATTTGGCAAACTAAAGGATCAATGTCCCTATGCCCACCTTTCAGAATGAACATTGAATTATTAGTAATTTTCTTTTATACCCCAAATTTAGGTGTGATGAAATTACAATAATTACGCCTAGATATCTAAGTGGCAGTGATAGATAAAAAGATCTTACCTAAGCAACTGTACAAAAATGGGAAAAAAATCTTTTGATATGTTCTCAAGTTATCATCTGAAAACACTAAGAAACCGACAAACAGGCATCTGTGGATGGAAATGAAGGGCACCTTGTCACTAAAATGCCAGGTATAGAAAAAAAACATACCTTCTTTACAGGTGAAATAATGATATTCCCATCCTGGATAATTCTGATATGTTCCTGTAGAATTTTTCATTAGTGTTCCATCGGCAAGGACACATATACTTTTTTCTTGTAAGTATTTTACAGCTTTGCAGTCTTTGTTTAATTCACAAGCCATGCGACAATCTTCAATGGTCCAAGTATGGGTTAAAGTTTCAATGTTTCTGTCGTCTGAATAATAACCCTTCCATGATTCAAACTTGTTCCATTCAACATTCTTTCCAGGACATGGATCTGACAAAAAAAAAAAATAAAGAGCTATTAAGAGCTTTCATGCATCAAAAGTTTAATCATTTACATTTATAGTTATGAATCAGACAGAGTGAGTGAACTTGATTCAATTTACTTGACGAATATCAATAAGATCTCAACTAAAGGTCATAATTTTTTAAGAAATTTAACTTAATACCAGGTAATCAAAATTTGGGGGGTTGTGTGTGTATTGGAATGCAGGGTACCTAAGGAAAAATCTGACCTTTAGAAAGCAAACTGATCAATTTCTTACTATGAAAACATAGACTAGGATCTGTCCAAGTGGTATGAAACCTAGACAATGAAGAGCTGGGATATGTTAGTGTGCCTTTACAGGGTTCATACAGACATTTGGACTCTAAATTTAAGAACTTTTTAGGGTCTTTTCAGGGTCTTATTTGCAAATTTAAGGCCTAATCAGAGGTACAATAGTAGCAAAAAATATTGGTGCAAAGGCAATTAAGTCAACAAATCAATTACTTACGTGTCCATAGTAACAAATGAGTAACAACACTTGAAGTAGATAAGGTTGAAATTGGGCATTTGGAAGGGCCAGGTACCTTTAAATTGCTCCTTTCAAGTAACTTATTACTTTTCATTTATTTACATCAGTCTATTTGCAACCCCTTAATATCCAATACAGACACCCAACTGCCCAAATTCAATGGCTTTTTAGGGTCAGACTGGTTGTTAGGGTCTTTTTAGGACAAACCTCAAAATTTAGGGACTTTTTTAGGCCTGTACAAACCTGCTTTAGGCCACCTGACTACTAGGCCTTCTGAAAGGTAAACTCAATACATTAAGGTAAAGCTAAACTTTTTCCTTATGCCTATGGCCATTATCACCATATCGTTTGTAAGTATGATGTCTCTGTATAAAAAATTATCCTGGGTATACCTGAAGTCCAATAGTTCCAAGTTCCTTTCATTCTCAATTTTGATTTTATATTTGGAGGATATAAAAAAGTGCTTACTCTTCAGGAGCACCTGGCCTCACTTTTCTTGATTGAAGTTCACGTGTTTAACTTAATTTGCTAGTTTTCAAAGTTTTTACTTTGCTTTTGGGATTGTGATTTGGACATGGATTGGTATGTTTGCATTTGATTTATTTAGATCTTAAATAAAAACAACACCTACCTGCAGAACAAGTCCATGAGCTGTGACTCCATGATGTTCCAAAGGAATTCTTGTCAAAATAAGATCCTACTTCACTTTCTCCATAAGCTGATAAATGACATTCTTGTTTGTCAAGGTTTAAGTCCACAGATTTACACAAGAAACTAACTTCTGTTATACATTTAGATTTACATTCTGTCATGGTGGTCATGTTGTAGTACGTCTTAGTATTGTGGAAAGCAATGGCCGTCTCGGAATAGTCATTCCATATTGTGTTTGAAAATGAACATGGATCTGTAACAAATAAAAAGAATTAATACTGTGAACAAAGAAACATTAGCAGTAGGAAGCTTTTGCAGTTGTGACCCTCCTAACGCTTTTACGGTAAGAAATTTTCACAGTTCTGACTTTATAGAAAGTGTACCAATGGAAATAAGAAAGTTTAGCTGAGAAGATTGATATATTAGCAATAAATGAGTAACTGTGAAAATCACATTTTTTCCCAATATTTCTTCTTATACAGTAACACAATCTATTTTTAAAACATAAAATATAATACTCTGTTTTTTAAAGTGAGTTTCCTGCTCCCTGTATTTTCACCATTATGTTTAGGCTTGTCTGATATATGTTTATTCCTATTTCCCTCAAGAATTTCAAATATGATATGTTGCAGACAGTATCGTTACTTTCTGACTTTAAGATTCCTTCTACCAAAAGAACAGTACCACCACTCTCCAAGTTTTAATTTGCCTTCTACAAAAGGGACTTTATCAATATGCGCCAAGTTTAAATTTGCAAGTTTCAAGTTTCAAACTGCTTTCTTTAAAAAGGACATTTATCGATACTCTTAAATTTGATAGGAAGAAAACAATTATAAAACAAACCTGTGTTAAGTGTCCATGCCGTGGTGCTGGTTTCTGGATAACATTTTTCTGAATGATTTGATGGATTTACAGTTCTGTTTTTATAACACTGGCCATCAATAACACAACTGTCGCTCTAAAAACGTAAAATGTATAATACTATTTGTAGTGAAATGAGATATTACCATTTATTATACCTCCCAGAAAATTCTTTTAAGCTACGATTGGTCAATTTCTAACCAGCTGGTTTGAAACGATTCAAACTGTATGCAATTGCTGTCAACATTGCTAATGTTCACCACGAGGCACAGAAAATCACAGACACTACCAAATCATCAAAATTCTGTCTGTATATATGTTGTATATATCAATTCTTTATTATTTGGAGCAAAAAAAAAGTTTTTATGTAATTTAATGCATTTAAACAGGCATTTTCAGAATAAGAGGTATAATGGAACACTTTTTTTCTTGTATGATTAAATAAATAGTGTCCTTGGTTAAGGGAAATATGGAGGATTGTCTCCACTTGAGAATTTTATCTCCCTGATAATATTTCCTTATGGGGACAATTTTCCATATTTCCCCCATAGAAGGGCACAATTTATATTATGTCTGTTTCGATTATTTTATTTATATTGTGATGCAACCAGTTTTTAAATGGACCCACATTCCTGTTCATGGAGCACATAAATGCATGTGGATACACTTAACTTTATTTTTTAGCATATCTCCATACTGTGGTAAAAAAAATATCACAGATTTTTACATAAAATCTAGATTATTTTGTAAAGTGTCAAAATTTTTGAAGTGGGCTCAGTGCAATGTGCAAGAACTGTTCTTTAACATATTGAATGTGAAACATAGAATCAGCTTTAAGATCTCTTTCAAAGGATCCTGTGACTTTCACATCTTAAAGCTGTCTGCTATTTCTGAACTTGGTCAAACCTGACTGGTGTTCGAACTCATGTCCCAAATTCGAAATGAACGCTCTACCGACAGAGCTACCACAGAAGTAAGAAAGAATGTACATACCTTTTGTTGACAGCTCCCTGGGTTAGTGTTACACATATAACATACTGGATTATATGACAGGAACAGAGCGGGGTCACTGGTGGTGTCGGTCGAGTTCACATTGCTCACAGACACCAAGTAATTACCAGACTTTGGGAATTTACATACAAGCTCATTTTTACTGATAAATTCCAACACAGCTTCTTTCCATTCACCGACTTCACTATAGCCAGTTTCATTTATCTGAAAATAAAACCAAACTTTAACTAATATTTCCAGCAGAATAACCATGGTAACTTGTATTACTAGTGGCAATAGCCAATAACACATACTGTAAATCAACTTATATCAAGACATCACCAGATATAGGTGAAGTTGCAGAAATTCTGACCATGACTGCCATGACACCGGGCATTAGTTTTTAAGGTCTCTTTCAAAGGATAGCTGTCGAAATTCAAACTAAGGGTGATAATACCTTAATTTAGCAATGTTCACATAATATATTATCTACTAGAACTAAAATTTCTTGAAAATTTAATCATACAAACCATTATATCTTTATAATAACATGATAGAAGTGATCCCTGGACAAAAGTCTTTCCAAAAACAACCAATGATGTGCAAGTGCTTGTTATTGTATTACAAAGGCCACTCCCACCAAGGGAGGTAATTTCTGGTGCAATAGAACTGTTGACAGCACAGTTGTAACCAATCATTCCAGCATTACAAGTACACGCTCCTACAATAATAAAAAAATCCAAAGTCAGAATTAGTGACTTATTCCAAGTGTGGCCAAGTGCACTAGGAGAAAAAAGCTAAAGTTCAACTGCCAAAAGCAATTGTTTTGCTATGATATGTGACATGCTAATCTGCAAAGTCAAAACTGCAAATCTATTTACCTAGTTTAATGTCACAGTGTTTCTGATCCATCTGTACTACATACAGTGTGTACTTATGGCAACTTAAAAATGGCAGTGCATTAATAGACATTGAAAATCATTGATTAAACCATTGTGTTGATGATATTTGCCACCAGATTAGTGCTGTTTCTGCCAATATGGAATACTACTATAAGATGACTTTTTCCTGCAAAAGCCTTATCTGTCATAAAATGTAATAAATGTTATTTTGATAATTTGTTTTCCATAATGTACCACACAAACGTTATGGGATATCAATCACATGTATTGATATTGACTAAAGCTAGTGAACTCTTTAGTAGTGGATCAGGACAAGGATATATATATTTTGTTAAAATAAGGGAAGAAAACATCTCCTCTTATTTTGAGTACACCAGGTAAAAAATAAATCTTCAAAAAAAAGTCAAAAGTTGAAAAATTATGAATTTTCTCTAAATATCAGAATACATTGAAGGTTTTTACATTTTCAGGAAGAATTCAAAATTTTCAGACAAAATTTAAAATACAGATAAAAATGCAGAGAATTTCAGACAGTAATTTGTGGTGTAAGAAAAATTCAGAATGAATAAATGTATTTTCAAAAACATTCTGACAAAATTCAGATTTCTTTTGGAGGGGGGGGGGGGGAGGGGAGGCTTATCTTACCATCTACACAGACACCATTGTTACTACAGTCATCTGGACATATAGATGACAACAAGTTGGTTGCCGTAGCGATAGTCAAATTCCTCTCCAACTGAAACAGACATCTCTGTTTTAAAGATTCTTCCAACACAGATGCCCACTTGTCATTACCAGTCAACTGATAAAGAAATTAAACAATAAAAAATCAAATACATGTGTATTTAAGCATTTAACTTTATTGTACTCGATCTATGATGGTTTAGATCCAATGGCTCTCACGCTAATTTGAATAAAGCTAATTGGAATAAACCGTCAAATAGTTTATTACAGAGAATTTGATTTGGATTGTAAATTATATATTATAGTTTGAACTCATTACAATGGTCTTCAACAATCTTTGTCATCTCACTTACTGCCATATTTTTTTGTAATTGTCCAAGTCTAATTCTCCTGATTGTATTTTAAAATCTCAATCTCCCTTAATTTATTGTTGAACCCATTTGGAAACCTTAAACATTATCTGTCCATATGGAGATATTGAATCAATATTATATATAACATTATTACTTGTAAGCTAATTAAATAAAACAATACTCAAAAAGTTAAAATTTTTGTGCCATGTCATGTGACAAGAGATATTGTTTGATTTAAAAAGCTCTCATATTGATGCAGAAAAATTTGCAGTGTTAACAAAAAAGCACAACTGAGGGAGATCCAGCCTAAAATAAGATTATAACTAAATAAGTATGTATACAGTATATTAGATGAAATTTGGAACATATTATACATTCAATATTAATTTATACCTTAATGTCATCAATACAGTTGTCTATTTCCGACTGAATTACAACAGGAGTGACATCATCACAAATACTGGCTATCCTTGATTTGTTAACTCTATCAAAACACCTCATATTAGCTAATGGCTGATTCCAATCTCCTGGAAATTTGGTCACCTAGTGTTTAAAAGAAAATAATCAATAAACAAAAATATGAATAAGCATTTAGGGATTAAAACACCTCTTATGGCTGGAAACCTACTCAAACAGATCCGTATTATTAGAAAATATGTCTGTTTACTTGCTTAAAAAATAAAAATAAATAAATAAATAAATTTGATGAATCAAAACCATACATGTATATCGGGTAACTAGATTATCCCAACAGCTATGAATTTATCAACATCTGTTTAATTGGAAATGTGCTTCTAGATGGTCACTATGAAATTGTTCAACCATTAAGTTTATGAAGAAGTTTTTCTATATAACATATAAGGCTGGTATTACTGTAAACCGCTTTATATTGGCGCATACTTATTTTAGCGATTGATGAATGGTAAACATATTAGCGCAGTTTAATTTTAGCGTAATCAATTCCAGACTGAGCCATATAATATGTCTTTATATTACCGCAACTTTTAGCCAAAAAACCCAAAAATTTAAGAAGGGGTGCCAGTATTCGGCAAGTTACAAGAAAAAAAATAAAAATAACTTTGTAATAAATGGTGTTTTAATTTGTTTGACTTTTACTGAGAGAAAATCTCGGCAAGTCACAAGACAGACAGTTGTCTGCAGGACGCTTGCATCATAATTTTGCGCTCTCGTCGATTACACATTTTACTGAAAACATATTTAAATCGACAATTACCTATTTTTCATTTAAATATCAACGGTTTGTATTTCAAATACAAATGTTTCGACACATTGTCGATGTAACCCCGATAATAGCCGCTTAGATCATTAGAGGTCAACAATGAGGACTTACAAGATGTTGCAAACATCACAGAAAAAAACACAATTCCCGAGCAATGGGTCTAATTGTTGATATTCATTTGTTTAAGTCAATTACTGTTAGGTGAACTGGTCAATTTAACTTCATTACATGACAATAAGACTTGTCACAATGTAAGCATCACAATAACAATGATTAACATCACCTATTTTATCCGTTAATCCGCTTGTCGGTGGTCAGTTTACTTAGTCATTAATCCCTAATTACTTATCATACGTGAGGATATTGATGGAAGCCATACCACTATTTTTACACCTGTGACATCCTATTATTTGAAAAGTGATTATGTAACTATTCAACGTACGTTCATACCCGTTTTAAGCGCTGTACATTACCTATTTAGTTTGAAATTTTAGCGACAGTTTTATTTTAGCGCCGTCACTCTTATCGCCAATTGCACTAAAATAAAACTGCCGCTAAAAAAACATGGTTTACAGTATAAACTTACTCCCACAGGTGTATAGGTTGCATTATATTCAAACACTCCATCAGACATTGATACATCACTGTAACAATTCTGTGGATTTCTGCTCTTTGATTTCAAGGCGTCTGTTACATCTTCACCTAGATAAATAAAAAAGATTTATAAAATTGCTCAATTTTAATTTCTAATGAAATTCAGTAATGTTATATATACTCAACAAAAAAAGTGGAAAATTTGAAATCAAAATAAAACCAGAGGCTCAGTATGGCTGAGCCTGTATCGCTCACCTGACTAAAATGCTTTTAAAGCAAATTTGTATTCCAGTGATGAAAAAATGCACTGTTTATATCAGACAGAATGGTTAAGGAAATCACTGTAGAACTATATGTACCATTCACAGTTTTTTCAATCTGATTAAAATCACATCTCTCACTTGCTCCCCCATTTTAAGTATATAGGCGCGGAGTGGGAGATCTGAGGAAACATCGTTTAGGGGCATATGTGAATGAACCATTGTTGTAACATTTATTGTCCAATGAAATTTCAGCTTCCGAGATTTTAAAAGTGTTTTGCCTTTATTGTAAATGAAACGGGCAATTTGAATTTGTCAATCTAAGTAAAGGACCTTCCATACATCATTCCCATAAAGTTTGGTTCAATTTGCTTCAGTAGCTTTAGAGGAGATAGCAAATATATGCTATTCCCATAGGGTTAAACTATGTTCTGTGCTGGCAGCCATCTTTTTTGGCGGATCAAAAAAATGTCCACAATCTTAGTAAAGAACCATCCATACATCATTCCTGTAAAGTTTGATTCAATTTGCTTTAGTAGCTTCAAAAGAAATAGCAAATATATGCTTTTCCCATAGGGTCCAATGTGAAACAATGTTCTCCACTGGCAGCCATGTTTTATTGCAGATCAGAAAATTTTTGGCAATCTATGTAAAGGACCTTTTATACATCATTCCTGTAAACTTTGGTTCAATTTGCTTTAGTAGCATCAGAGGAGATAGCATATATATGCTTTTCCCATAGGGTCCAATGTGAAACTATGTTCTCCGCTGGCAGCCATGTTTTTTGGTGGATCAGAAAAATTTTGGCAATCTATGTAAAGGACCTTCCATACATCATTCCTGTAAAGTTTGGTTAAGTTTGCTTCAGTCATTTCTGAGGACATAGTCAAAAATGTGTTTTTCCCATAGGGTCCAATGTTAAACTATCTTCTGCCCTGACGGCCATGTTTTTCGGCGGATCAGAAAAATTTGGCAATCTAAGTAAAGGACCTTCCATACATCATTCCTGTAAAGTTTGGTTCAATTTGCTTCAGTCATTTCTGAGGACATAGTCAAAAATGCGTTTTTCCCATAGGGTCCAATGTTAAACTACTTTTTGCGCTGGCAGCCATGTTTTTTGGCCAATTAGGAAAATTTTGGCAATCTATGTAAAGGATCTTCTATACATCATTCCTGTAAAGTTTGGTTCAATTTGCTTTCCAAGCTTCAGAGGAAATAGCATATATATGCTTTTCCCATACGGTCCAATGTTAAACTATCTTCTGCGCTGGCGGCCATGTTTTTTGATGGATCAGAAAAATTTTGGCAATCTAAGTAAAGGACCTTCTATATATCATTTCTGTAAAGTTTGGTTAAATTCGCTTCAGTCATTTCTGAGGAGATAGCCAAAATGCGTTTTTCCCATAAGGTCCCATGTTAAACTACCTTTTGCTCTGGCAGCCATATTTTTTGGCCAATCAGAAAAAATTTGGCAATCTATGTAAAGGACCTCCAATACATCATTCCTCTAAAGTTTGGTTAAGTTTGCTTCAATAGTTTCAGAGGAGATAGCCAAAATGTGTTTTTCCCATAGGGTCCAATGTTAAACTATGTTCCCTGCTGGCAGCCATATTTTTAGGCAGATCAGAAAAATTTCGGCAATCTTTGCAAAAGACCTTCCATACATTATTCCTGTAAAGTTTAATTGAATTTGCTTCAGTCGTTTCAGAGGAGATAGCCAAAATGTGTGTTTTCCCATAGGGCCCAATGTTAAAATTTGTTTGGCCCTGGCGGCCATTTTTTTTGGCGGATCAGAAAAATTTGGGCAATCTTAGTAAATGACCTTGCATACATTATTCCTGTAAAGTTTGGTTCAAATTGGCTCAGCGGTTTCAAAGAAGATAGCAAATATATGCTTTTCCCATAGGGTCCAATGTTAAACTATCTTCTGCGCTGGCGGCCATGTTTTTTGACGGATCAGAAAAATTTTGGCAATCTATGTAAAGGACCTTCGATACATCATTCCTGTAAAGTTTGGTTAAATTTGCTTCAGTCATTTCTGAGAAAATAGTCAAAAATGCATTTTTCCCATAGGGTCCAATGTTAAACTATCTTCTGCGCTGGCAGCCATGTTTTTTGGCGGATCAAAACAATTTCGGCAATCTAAGTAAAGGACCTTCCATACATCATTCCTGTAAAGTTTGGTTAAAATTGGTTCAGGGGTTTCAGAGGAGATAGCCAAAATGTGAAAAGTTTACAGACGGACTGACTGACTGACTGACAGACTGACAGACTGACAGACTGACGGACTGACGAACGGACTGACGGACGACGGACGCCGAGTGATGGCAAAAGCTCACATGGCCTTTAGGCCAGGTGAGCTAAAAACTGAAAAATATAAAATCCATCTGTATTTTGTCCTTGTTCTCTTCTTGTTTCAAATAATGTAATGAAGTAATTTTTTGCATATGAAATCAAATCTCGCTAATAAAACAATGTTTTTGATGTGATCCTTAACTTTTTTGTTGAGTATATGTCTTTCTCATTTAAGGAAAGTGACAAATTTCCCCAAAATCTACTGCTCACCATTCTTTTTTTTAAGACTTGTCACTTTCCAAGTGGACATAATCACTTCATTTATGCAATGGGGCTCACACTGTACCATGTGATATTCCATAATGTTTCTGCAGAACAAATGACATATCGCCGACCACACCCACAATGTTCCGACACTGGCCGCCACAACAGTACCAAAGCAGCGTCACGCCAACTAATGACATACTAGTGTCAGTGACGACATTAAATTGAGCTATTCAGGCCAAGTTTTCATTCTTTTTGCATGTAAATCAAGCATCCGGCCATTTGACAGAACATTGTGGGTGTGGCAGGCGATACGTCAATTACTTCCATAGGAGATGGAATAGTTTCAGCTCATGTTTTCCCATAAAAATGATGCAATTTCAGAACATTTCAGCGTAAAAGTTTTCAAAACTTTCTGCACAAACTTTAAGGGCTGCTGATCACATGGTACAGTAGCAGACTCCATTCTAACATCTCTCATAAAAGCATGGCAAATTAATTCGCAATGAAGAACTGTTGAAGAAATGCAAATGCCAGTCCATTGCAATGGAATTGAAAAGAAGACGATTCAGATGGCTAGGACATGTGCTGAGGATGCCACAAGAACGCATTCCTAAATTAGCACTACGTTGGACACCATCTGGAAAGAGAAAACCTGGCAGACCTCAGACCACCTGGAGAAGAACCATTCTATCTGAACTGCAAGAACAGGGATACAGCCTAGGACAAGCCCAGCACATAGCGCAGGACAGAGGAAAGTGGAGGGAACTAGTCATGGCTTTATGTCCCACCAGGGATGTAGGGGATAGGTGAGGTGAGGTGAGGAAATTACTTAAGGCACAGGTCCCAGTTTCACAATCATTCCTCAGCTAAGATTTTTCTTAACTTATATCTTTCAAAATTACAAATCTTTATAATTTTGGTAATTTTCAAGATATTCAGAAATTGAAGGTATCGTTTTGAAGATAACTTCTATATTAAACCATTTGCATTTAGTTATAAGATATACCTGTTTACATTTCTGTCATTAAACTGTTAGTAATTAAAGATTGCATTGATGGCAAAGTACAAAGGGGCATAAAATATTTCAGTAGTGTCATGTAAAAACTAAGGCTTTAGTGCATATCAGGTCTTTGAATGCCAAAGAACACTGCCTGATCATTGACTTAGTGCTCTGCAAAGTTAAAAATTTCTACAACTTCACATATAGCTGGTGATGTCTTGATATTTGTAAAATATATTCTCGACTGGGATGAAAAAAAACTCCATTAAATCAAACAATATAACAGCAAAATTATATCCAGTGTTCAAATCTATTTATTATATAGCCAGCAGTCTAAATTAACAAGCAAAGTCAGTGAATTAGCTAGGATCTCCTGCCAGCAGGTTCCTTTTTTAGTCAAAGGGCCATACCTCCCAGAAAAATTAACAAACCAACTCAGGTTAACAATATCCGCATCTCCTATCAATGTTGATGCTAAGCACCAAGTTTCATGAAATAGTGCTTCATAGTTTTGGAGAATTTCTGCAGGCAAGAATTTGGGAAGGACGGAAGGAAGGATGGACACTTGAATTTAATATCCTCGAAAAGTGGGGATAAAAAAATTATTCATAGAACACAGAACCCTATTCAATCAATCACTATTCCATCATACCTTTATCAAATTCACTTTTAGATGCACAAGTCAGAACCTGTCCTAGTGATTTACAATTAGCAGTGTCTGATCCAGAGCAGTCACAGATTTTGGACGTTGGAAATTTTCTATCCATTTTCTCTGGTGGACAAAACCCTTGATAAATAGACTCTTTCATTGGAACTCTAGATGAAAACAAATAAAAACAGAGTAAATTATTTCACATAAAAATTTTGCTTGTATGTGTATATTTTTAAGGAAAATTTTACATTCACAAGAAAAAAACCAACTTCTGCACATAATTTGATAAAATTTACTTCAATTTAAAGTGACCTGTTTATTAAGTCTGCAGTTTCCTCCAGACAACATAGTTTTTCCCACTTAATTCCAGAACAGATTGTTTATATACTAGTATTATGTATATATAGATCTAAACTGGGGTGTACGGTAGGTACATCTCTCAATATATTTTGTGAATGGAACCATAACTCTTGTAGTTGTGAAAATAAGTGGTCAAATATCCAACATTGTGAAAATGAAAAATACCATTATTGTAAAAAAAAATATTAAGTAGACAGATGAAAACATGTTAAATGAACTTAATTACCAATATATTAATATTGTGTGTTTCCAGATTGATTTTTGACATGGAATTAGTTATCTTACCATTATCATGGTTAATTTTTTATTCGTTTTTTTATTTGTGAAACAACCGTAAGATTTTTTAATTGTAAATGTGGCCCAATATTGCCACAAATGTGGCCCAGCAAGAGCCCTGTGATGTACTTATCAGTATTTATGAGTTGCTTTCCTCTTTGCTCAACAAGGTCTGAGTTTTAAAACTCTCTCGAAAAGTCATTCTGTTAATTTTGCCTCCATCGCGATTACACTTTGGAAAATCGCCTTACACCTCTGGTTTTTGAGCATGAGTAGTAATCAATGTGGTTGAAAAAGTATTAATCCAACATAAATTTTGATAAATAATACTAAATTCTATTCAATATGCAATGTTATTAATGCTACCTCCAAGACAGTGAGAAGTCATCAGCATATCTTCCTTGTAAAGTTGTCATACTGCCATTCATCAGAACTAAATCATTGTCACTTTGGAAGTCATAATTTCCACACAAACCTGCAATTAAGAAAAATAAAATTATGAACTTAATTTGAAAACACATGGGTGTCATACTCTTTTTTGGACCCATATATTGAGAAAATAAGCATTGTTTTATGCCTTTTTTTGGAATTGAAAAGTATAACTTGAAAAATACATGGTATAAACATGATAAAAGTACCATTTTTGTACTTAATTTGGAAAATTCACCAAAATATTTGGGAAAGTATAGTTCTTGAAACATTGGGAATAGGGTTTTTTTTGGCTGCTAATTAAACAGGTCAACAGCCTTAAAAAACCCTCACAAAAACCCAAACTTATATCAATTTATCTCACTGACTGAATTATTTACATTCAAGTGTAGTGGGTGTTGAAGAAGACCAGGGAGTCAAGTGTAAAGGCATGGTGGATCTGTTAAGTTCAATGTGGCCCACATTGGTTATAGTGACAGTCACTTCATCAGTTGGAAAAAAACAAAATTCCCAGAGAAAAGCATTCTTTTTATCAAACAATTTGTAAAACCTTTACCCTGACCAGGAATAAAAAACAGTGGGAACACTATTGTCCAAAGGTCTCTGATTACTGGACCCGATATTACAAAAAGTTTATTGTGAAAAAATATAGTACATTCTAACATGACCTGCGTTTTCCTTCTTATGTAACATGAAGAGAGCCAGCCATGGTATAACAAATGATATACCCATCGCTGTTCCGTTTTTAATGATGTACTCCCTTGCTTATCTTATGACGTCATGTTATGTTCTGCGAACAATGGTTGTGACGTAATTTTCATTCATAAAATCATTAATTTCAATGGCAGTAATTTCAACAGCCAAATTGTTTCAATGGACCTTTTTGCAAATATATAGTAAAATGTACTTCCAAAGAAAGATTTCGCAATGTTTATTTCAATCCTTTTTATCCAAGTCATGTTAGAATTGAAATGATCAACATTTACTCCTGGTATATCGTCGAATAATACACTGGCCGGAGTTCACATGCGGAAAAATATATCACGAGGTGACCGTGCTATGATGACCTTCAATAACTATGCAACCTTGTTTATATCACCACAATATTTTTTTTTTTATGGTTTTTCTTCATAAGTCTCCCTCACTTTATCACCAACAATCCTTTATATAATGACAAAATTTGGCAAAAAATCAAGGTTTTCCTAGATTTCAAAAAAATTAAAATTATCAATAGGCAAATTTCCAAAAAAAGTGTGAAAATGGTTGTTTTTAACTTTTTAAAAGATTTTTTCCCACAAATTTGCTAAAAAGTTGGGTTTTTTTTAAAAGAATTTCTCAAAAAATTAGAAATTAGTAACCAATGACAAGTTTGGATTCATGAATAGAAACATAGGTTTAACTGTACATTCTAACACCAGGACTTTTCTTCCCTTGATTAATGGTTGAAATTGGGTCCCTTTCTCTACTGGCAAAAACATTAACATTTACCCAATTTTTGAGTTATTTTTCACAACTATTCTTAGGTACCTTGCTTTTTTAGTCTAGCTCACCCAAAGTAACTGTACCAGTTTAAATTCATATATACAGTATTTACATGATCTTTAAAATTAAACAATTTTATTTACACTTTGGATTAAATAAATATTTATTTATTTAGACATGTAAATGAAATAGCTTTATTAGTAAATTTGAAATTTCAAATTTGCAAGGACTTAAGTGTGCTAAATTCCCAAAGTCATGGCTCTGACTTAAAAAATCCCAGAACACATACCTTCTGTCCTGTTGACGTCAAGTAATGATGGATAAAACCAGACATTTAAGAAGTTCATATAACTTTCCTCCACAGTTAAATGTCCTCCTGTTGGTAGATACACCTGAAATATAAGTAAGAAGAAATGTGATACAACACAACTGCTAGCTATGTTCAGTCTAAGATTTTTCAGAAGGGGTTACATGAAACAAGAAATCTGTGAGCTTACTGACATTGTCCATTGACTGTAAATGTCGAATTATAAACTAAGTCAGTTAACAAGAAGTAGATGTCAAGCAGACTTGAAATCGGTACTTGCAGCACAAGTCCTCATACTGAACTCGCATACAAAATTTCAAGTGACTGTGTCAAGCAGTTGCTGAGAAAACTGTTACGAAAATTTTTGTTCCAGATTAACGAACGGAAGGACAGACGGACGGACAAATGTTAACCAGTATACCCCCTTATTCTTTGAGATGGGAGTATAATAAACTTTCAAATCCTAGGGTGACTCGAAATTCTTTTTTAAGACAGCTTATTATTTTCAGTATATAAGTATTTTCAAACAGGGCAAAGATATCATCCAACTTTATATTTATTTTGAGTGCGGTCACCTGCCAAAACAGTCAGCAGCCATCCCTAAATGTCATCCTCATGGGAACAAAATGGTCATCAAAAAATTATTGAAAATGAAAGTCAGTGGTTGAAAGTAAAATGAAAACTGGCACCAGACATTTGGTCTGAATTTGGACCAACATAACACAACTACAGCAACACTGGTTTCAATGTGAGTTCTTTGACAATAAAAACAACAGCATGCTATAACATTATAAAATATTACAAAAACCTCAGAAAAACCAAGATCTTAAAATAGTTGAGTTTTATAGTCAGTCCCTATTTTCAAGTTTTCATCAGACCTGGCCAGGGTTCGAACCTATGACCTCCCAAATATGAAGCAAGCACTCTACCATTATAAAGCTACCACAGTGGTAAGATGATAAATGAATGGGAACTGATAACAGAATGGTGTTCAATTGTATCTAATGGTCAGTGGTGTTTTCAAAATTCTTTTGTTTGTTGTTCAGAGTATATATTACTATAGCATACCTGATACTGTTTGCCACCATCAACTCTGACTACAGAGACACCAGGTTCTAAATCACCATTTAAGTACATCTGTACTGTTAATGGTTCATTGTTGGAATTGGCAGTGTCTTTAGCACCACAGCCATCAAAACGTATGACATCATCTCCTACTAGTAGGACCACGGCACAATTACAGGTAGGTAATAATCCATTCAGGCAGGAACGAAAAAATGTTCTAATCTAAAAAAAAAAGAGAGAGAGAGAGTTAAAAATCTATTGAACGTAAAGCTTGTTGTTATTATAGGAATGAAATTAATTTTTTTGTTATGGAAGTATGAAAAAATTGGACATTTTGCACACTGAAATTTACGAATTATTTTACATGTGCAAATTGTCCAATTCTTTCATACTTACATAACAAAATGGAAAATTAATTACATTTCTTATTATTCAATTTTTAGAAATTTTTCAACAACAAATCAACAATTTAAACAACCAATATAGCTGTAGCAAAAGAAATAATAGCAATGCTATGGCGTAGGAATTTAAATGCCTATGTACGTCATCCATAATGAGATGATGTCACTGTGAGCTAATCTGTTCATGTCGACTTAACAGAAAAATCTGAGAAATCAAAATGCTTTTAACAAATGAGAATTGAATTAAAGTATATAATGTCTCCATATCAAAAATTATTCTGGATAAATTTGACATCCCATACTTCCATGTTCCATTCGATCAATTTTGATTATACATGTCGTAGGTGTAGCTAGCTAATCAAAGGGTGCTTACCATTCTGGAGCACCTGGCCTAACTTTAATGGTGAAAGTTCATGTATTTAAATTAATTTGCCAGTTTTCAGTTCATGTATTTAAATTAATTTTTCAGTTTTCTAAGTTTTTTACTTTGCTTTGGGATTGTGTACTAGACACAGACTGGTATGTTTGTATTTTATTAGATGTACTGACATCAGCACTAAATTTGGAAATCTTTCATGGTACTACAAATAACAAATAGATTTTTTGACAAAATAGTCTGCAGATACCAGATATATGTTGACACATATGTTATAATGTAATATCTCTTTTATAGAGGAAATAAATAATGAATGAATGAATGAATGCTTATTCTGTGGTCCTTTGTTATGCGCAAAAATTAATACTGAGCAAAATTATATTATGCTTATAGTTCTATAGTGTGTAATTAAAAAACACAAAAAATTATACATGTGGATATGTCTAAATTTTTTATACTTCGGAAATAATTACAGGTGAAATTAAATACATTTACAGTAACTAAAGCTGTGATATAAGGTTATAATCTGTTGTTGATAATTACCTCTAAAGGCATGGTTTTATGTTTATAGAAAATAAACTCTCCAGAAATGTGGGCATCCAGGGTTCTGAAAATGAACAAAATATATAAGATATAAATCTGAAAAAATTATTGTCTTCCTTTTTATAAATATATACAAGTTTACACTCTACACCAATGGTCATGTTCATGCTGCAGGTGTGATGTAAAACACCCATGTTTACACCATACAAGTCAGCTAAATTGTTTAACCAAATTGCAAATTTGTAATTCATATAATTGAAATTAAATTTCAAGATATGTTTCTTTAGCATGCAGTGAGACACGAGACCTCGGTTTTTAGTCTCATCCGGCTCTAGTATAGGCAGAAGATGAAAATCATCTCATAAAATTTCCTAGTCCTGAGTAGGGTTTGAGCCCATGACCCTTGACTTTGGAAGCCAGTGACAATAGCACTTAGCCATGTCCACCCATACAAGCTTCCTATGGCATTTTTAGACTCATTCCAGTGCTCATATATATATATATAGCTACTATTTCACACAATTTCATGGACCATGTACTGTGGCTGAATGGTTTAAAGCATCTGTTTACCAATTACAGAGTTTTCCATTGCTTAGGTTCAAATACCAATCATGATAGATCCTAGTAAAACAAAGTTTGTCAGTTTGCTTGACCAAGTTTTCTCTTGGCACTTCCGTTATCTATACCATCTATGAACTGTTATGTGTCGGTGATTTTGTTTGCCTAAAAAGGTAGATTCCCTAGGTAAAAATGACTCACTTTTCTTAATTTGATCACTAAAATTTCATAAATAACAGTGATATACTACTGAGATATTGTCACAATATAACATCTTTGTATTGAGGATCCTAAGCTATTACAAGCATGTCATTATGCATTTACTGTATTTTAGAACAAATTTTCCCAATATTAAAGGCAGTAGGTAGTATTTAAAAATGTAACAAAACTACTGTGTGTGATTTTGATTAAATTATTTGTGATATTTTATGTAAACACATACCCTCCATCAAACATAGTAATGTGTGGATCATTTACAGACATACATACAGCACTTGTGTCAGCATCTTTAACAGTAATCTAATAAATAAATAAATAAAAAATATCTTTAAATACTAGCTTTTATCTGGGTAAAAATATCATACTGTCTCAAAGTGAACTTAACATCAGTTGAGAACATCATTGTTTGATGATATCACTAGCCAAAATAAGAAACACCATTTTCACAGTATGAGTATCAATATACGATGTAAAATGATTATGAACAAGTAAATTCAGTGAATTAGGATCCCCACCAGCAAATTTTTTTTGTGATTTGCAATTATATTCAAAAGGCAATAACTTTCAGGAAAAAAAAACAACGGGTTAAGGATATGCACAATTCCGATAAATATTGATGCTTTGCACCATGATTCATGAAATAGTGCTTCATAGTTTTGGAGAATTTGCACAGACAAGAATTTCGGATGGAAGGAAGGAAGGACGAATGGACAGATGGATGGAAACTTGATATCCCCTTTCTTCAAAAGGCGGGGGATAATAATGATATATAAACTTGATTATTTCTTTTTAATATGTATACGTGCCTTTCTATCATGTTATAACTACCCACCTGGACTGTTTTGATATTATTTATCAGAGCTGTGTTTTCTATTTTTGTTGTCAGTGACACTTCTGCCCGTCTTATTAAATCAATTCTGCCGTCTAATGATGCCAACACAGCCATTTTGTTCCTGGAGTTCCAATTTGACTCCTTGATTTCCAGGACACATGATTCCAGTCCACTGTCTTGCTCTGGAAACACAACTTGTGGTAATCTTGTTCCTAAAAAATGATAATTAAAGAAAGAAAGAATTACACATCATTATGAAGCAGTAAATTTGTTTCACAAGGAATTTAATGTTCTAGAAGACTGTTTTCACCAATATATTACAACTGGTTAGACAGGGTTCATACAGACATTTGGACTCCAAATTTTAGGACTTTTTAGGGTTTTTCAGGGTCTTATTTTCAAATTAAAGGCCTAATCAGAAGGACGATTTTAGCAAAAAATATTGGTGCAAAGGCAATTAAATCAATAAAACAATATTAACGTGTCCATAGTAACCACACTTGGAAGTGAAGTTTGACGTTGTCCGTTCGGTTGGGCCAGGTACCTTTAAATTGCCCATTTCAACGTAACTTATTAATTAATTTGTTTGTTTATTTATACCAGTCTATTTGCAACCACTTAATATCCAAAAACAGACACTCAATTGACCAAATTCAAGGGCTTTTTAGGGCCTTCAGGATAAATTCATGGGCTTTTTAGGGTCAGACTTGTTTTTAGGGTCTTTTTAGAGCAAAACTAAAAATTTAAGGACTTTTCCAGGCCTGTATGAACCGAACCCTTTTGGATGGTGGGTGGTGTTGTAATGTTGTACACTCCATTCAATATATTTTCATTTATATCCAACCAATGATTTCAGAGAAGACAGAAGGAACCAAAGTTGAGAAAAAAAAGTAAAGGCATTATGCGAGAATGACGTAAAGTGCAAATAGTTGGTTACAGTATTAAAAAGTTCAAATGTTGTTTTAGGACCCAATGGAGGTAGACACTCCATCAATTAGACAATGTGGTAATTCATCAATATATATTTTGTTAATCCCAGCACCATTAAAACTGGCTAAAAACCAAAGTATGATAAATGGACAGACAGACAGATGGATGAATGTATGAACATCAAGAGTGTCAGGAATGAAGATTTGTGATGGTGTATGAAATATTAATGAAAATCTTTTTAATATTCAGTCTTACTAACCTGAATTCCCACAGGTCAAAGGTCTGCTTTCCAGTGATTTGATTGATGCTTTAACAGACACAGTGCATGTCGGTTGTAGTTTATTAGCCAGACAAAGGATGGCTGGGGGAACTGTAGACATGATCTGTATATAGTTAACAGGTCCTCCCTCTGTGACTGTCAGGGTATTCTCACCAACAACCTTCAACAAAAAAAAAAAAAACAATTTGAAGATGAACAAGCAAATTCAGTGAATTAGGATCCCCCAACAGCAGGTTTTTTTATATGATTACATTGATTTGCACATATATTCAAAAGCTTGCAACTCCAAAGAAAATAAGCAAACTATCTCAGGTTAACGAAATGCGAAATGTGAAATAGTGCTTCACAGTTCAGGAGAATTAGCGCAGACAAGAATTTCGAATGGACGGAAGGAAGGACACAAGGAAACTTGAATTTAATATCCCTCTCTTTCTCTGAAAGGCGGAGATAAAAACATGTATTTGTCCAATTCAATCAGGTACTGTCACTACAGTAAAAATCGTGTGATGTCATACATGCAGATTATTACATAAGTCTAATATTGTTATATGCTTGCATACCTACAGGGGTATAAGGTTGTATACTGTTAAAATTTTTCACTTACTAGTAAAGGGGATTACTTTCACATGGTGAAAATTTCCCGATTTCTGAAATCTGGCATTTCTAGTGGGTGTAGTTTTCATGTCACCAATATAAGTGGGTGTACCGGTATATTATGATATATTAACCTGTATGTTAGAACATTTCCATGTGGGCAAAATTTTCGCTGTAATTTCTTGAGTGGGAAATAAGTGAAAAATTTTGCCGACACAAAAATTCCCCCCTTTATAGTATATCAAAGAATTCAGATCTGAGAGGGCATAGAAACTGTAAAACTCTCAAGATATTCATTGACTTTCAGCAAAGGAAATGATACTTTTTCATACTAGAATGTAACAAATTGGGACAATAAAGAGACCTTAACCATCAAGGCTTCAAAACTTTAGAACTCCCTACATAATTACCTTGATCTCGGGTTTAAAATCTTCACTGTATTGTTCATCGCTGAAATTCCCTGAAGCACAACCAGGTGTATAGCAGGCCTTGACTGAACATCTAAACTGTAATAAAAACAAAGAAAATGAAACTTTTAAATACAACTACCTACGAGATTGGCATTGCTATGGCAACACATTAACAAGAGGCCCATGGGCCTTAACGCTCACCTGTGACCTTTGAACCCATGAGCTTCATTCAAATATCAAAATGATAATTAGGCCAATATTCTAATATACATCCCTATACAAAAAGTTTATAGTTTTTGAGATAAATAATCATCTCAGTACTTGTTTGTATCTGTGATCTTGACATTTAAACTCATGCTCTTCATTCATATATCAAAATGACCACTGTGCCAGTACCAACAATATTCTAATATACATGCCTATACAAAAAGTTAATAGTTTTCAAGATAATTAACCATTTAGGTATTCTTTTGCATCTGTGACCTTGACCTTTGAACCTATGACCTTCATTCATATATCAAAATGATCACTAGGATAATACCTAAATATTCTAATATACATGCCTATACAAAAGGTTTATAGTTTTTGAGATAAATAATCATTTCAGAACTTGTTCACATCTGTGATCTTGACCTTTGAACCCATAACCTTCATTCATATAAAAAATGGTTGTAAGGCTAATACCTACAATATTCTAATATACATGCATATACAAAAAGTTAACAGTTTTCAAGATAATTAACCATTCAGGTATTCATTCACATGTGACCTTGACCTTTGAACCCATGACCTTCATTCATATATCAAAATGATCGTTAGGATAATACCTAAAATATTCTAATATACATGCCTATACAAAAAGTCTATAGTTTTTGAGATAAATATTCATTTCAGTACGTGTTTACATCTGTGACCTTGACCTTTGAACTCATGACCTTTATTTATATATCAAAATGACCATTGGGCCATTACCTACAATATTCTAATATACATGCCTATACAAAAAGTTCATAGTTTTGCAGATAATTAACTATTTTGGTAAACTTGTACATCTGTGACCTTGACCTTTGAACCCATGACCTTAATCGATATATCAAAATGATCGTCATGTCAATACCTACAATTAACCAAAAATCCTACATCATTATCACCAGAAATGTTTAAAAAATAGCATTTTTTAACACAGGTCAAAAAATGGGACATGACCTTGACCTTTGACCTTGACATCAATCGGAAGAATATCTCAAGACAAGATCAACAGTGAAAACTCCATACAATTATCTTCAGCCATTATGAAGTTATAACAATAAATGTCTCATTTTAAAAATTACATAATTTTACGCAAAAAACGCGTAACCTATTTTTCGTCCAATTTTCATGAAAAACACAATTTTAGTGTATCTAGGTATCCTGAATCCAAAAATCTAATCAAAATTTGCCTGCACCTTTTGGTTTCAGAGAAGAAGATTTTTTTGTCTTTTGGCTATTTATAGTAACGACAGCCATATTGTTGGGCGTGGTCAAACCCTGAACACAATTTTGAAAGGCTGTTACCCAGGCATAATAATCACCAAGTTTCATCAAATTTGGCTCAGTAGTTTTGGAGGAGAAGATTAAAATGTAAAGTTTACGCACGACGGACGATGATAGATAGCAATAGCTCATCTGAGCTAAAAAAAAAACCAATGAAAGAACAGCACAATTTTATATATGCATACATAGTAAAACCTCATTATAATGCCCACTGATAACTTTCCTCACCTCCTTCATTGCCAAAGTATTTAAAGTCCAAAAGTCTTCTTTAATGTTTTTCTATAGTTTCCCTCAATTTATCACTAAATCCTTTTACAATGCCAAAAACTGACTGAACAATGGCTATGAATCAAAGTTTCACTGTAACATAAAACGGTCCTTCAGATTTCACTCTACGATTTTTTTCAGAAATTAAGGGACCATTTTCAAAAACTTTACTCTAAAACACTATAACATTATAAGTTATACAGGGCTTTGGCAGGTTACACGGTCCCATGTACCCCGTCAAAGATTTATGTACCCTGAGCCGCAGGCGAAGGGTACATTCATCTTTGACGGGGTACATGGGACCGTGTAACCTGCCAAAGACCTGTATAACGTTTTTGTCACCCTTCAAAGCGTTACCAGTTGGATCTTTTTAACTTCCATTTCGTATTTTCTGTGACTTGCCTGCGTTGTCGCCATGTTTGTTTACCGTAACTAGACGTCAGAGATGTACGAGTTACTTCCCTTTTACCGCTAAACGTTGCGTGCTCTCATGTACCCCGGCAGATTTCCGAACATCGTTCCATGTACCCCGGCAAGTTAACCAATCGCTATGCGAGAAATTTCTTTGAAGGGTGACAAAAATATTTATACATTCATATTATGTGAAATATGGCCAACTTAGGCTTTACCAAGCTAAGGTGGTCATTTGGCATAACAAGAGGTCAATGGCCATGTGGCTCCTTCTGTAATGAACAATGGATTCCTACTGTACATTTCTCAACTTTGGACTGGCACTGGGTCCAATAACAATTTTTAACCTTAACATTTCCATATCAGAAATTCTTTGGTATGAGGTTTGTTTTCTCTTGGTATAAAAATCTGGAAAAAATTGGTATTAAAACGAAAATTTAAAAACAAATAAGATAAATTTACCTTTGTGTCGAGAGTAAATTCACTAGACAAGACTGTGAGACTAGTTGACATTTGGCCTTTCTGTAAAAGTTCAGAGGTCACATTATCATTTCCTTTCCACCATATGACATAATACTGTATACTGTAACTTTGTTTATCTTTGATATCACATTTGAGTTTGATGTCTTGTAGACTGGTGTATGACATGTATATACCTGGTGATTTAATACCAACTGGTACCATAGGGGCTGAAATATCAAAATAAATGCATAAATGGCTATTATATCAGGGGCTGTCAATCTGCTTAATATAGGCCAAAAATGGGCCCCATACTCAATGATAAAAACTATTGTTTTTTCCATTTTTAAGAAATATTAGATCTGCTAAATGATAAATCACTAAATTGCACTCAAATTCTAAATTTTTTGGTAAATTTCCAGACACTTTTATACAATGCATTTCAGGGGCGGATCCAGGATTTTTTTAAAGGAGGGAGTTGAGAATTACAAGTATATCAATGCTATGTGCGAGCGCAGAAGGCGCGAGCTTCCAGAGACGTGGGGTCCAGTAAACGTGATCCGGAACACCACACATACAGAAATGGGTTGTTACATTAACATATGGGGGTCACACCAGTCAATAGCTCTCTCTCTCTCTCTCTCTCTCTCTCTCTCTTAAATTTTTAAAATCCACCACTGCATTTGAATTAACTAACAAATCATTTAAGCCTACAGAATTACAAAAGTGACACTTCTACCGTCTACTATCAAACGAGAAACGCGTATTTTTCTTATCCGTGAAATAACGCACGGTTTATTGGAATCTTAACCAATGGAAACCTACACACAAATCTGTTGATACAGACCCAGCGTTCATACAACACTCAGAAGCATTTATGAACAGGCGGTTTTGACGAGAGACACATATAAAACAAATACCTTACTTCGAATGTCTCGCACATGGTCACACGCTGTCCATATCAATATTGGAATTGCTAGTCGCTAAACAATAAAAAGGAAAACCGAATGACATTGATGTAAACCGGATTCAATAGATATAAGACAACTTACGTGATAATTCACATCCTAATATTTCCATTCTAAAACAAGCTTCTGTTGTGTAATTTCTTATATTCAATCGGATTCTTCGTGCAGAAACTGGCGTCCAATCAAATCTTGTCGACATATCTGTCGACGTTGTTTGAAATACCTACAGGAAAAAGAAATATTTTTCAAAACTGAATATAAATTTTATAAATTCCTCATGTGTGTAACTTGTTTGATATCAAAGATCAAAGTGGCGTATTATTTTCTTACGTCATACTTGTGGAAGCGCGTGGCCTAGTGGTTAAGGCGTTGGACTCATGATTCGAAGGTCGTGGGTTCGATCCCTGGACCGGGCGATGTGGTGTGTCCTTGAGCAAGACACTTAATTTCACGTTGTTCCAGTTCACTCAGCTGAAAAATAAATGAGTACCAGCCAAATGCTGGGGGTTAACCCTGCGATGGACCGGCGTCCTATTCAGGGGAGAGTCTTGTATTCTTCCATATCTGCTCATGTAAGATAGGGTTTTTCCCCATGTGTGATACGCATATCTCACATGACCACGTGACCTTTAGTGACGTCACAATCGAAAGACAATTACATGACGTCATCATATGGGGAGCATGACGTCATCTTGCGGGAAAATGACATCAAAATCTTCAAAATTTAGAAATTTTGAGTGCGTTTCAAATGTTAAATACTGGATTTTTGAATGAATGACTTTGTTTTGTAGTTTATACATTTTGTATAAACCAAAATCTGGTACAATCTTTCCAATGGTCATATTTTTTTCAAAGTAGAATGTCAAATTACAAAGTTAGATTTTACAAACATGGCGTCGATGTCTATGCTAATCGTACTTGAAGCCAAATATTGACACTTAAATGGAAGAAAAATAATCCATTATGAGTTTATCCATGTAGGATAGAGAATTCTCACCCTCGGGGTTGAATATTTCTGGTCAGAGACTCGGCAAGCCTCGTCTCTAACTGAAATGTTCAACCCCTCGGGTGAGATTTCCCTATCCTACATGGATACTCATAATGGATTCTTATACTCTCAGTCGCTTAACGCCACGGAAACCGGGATAAGTTCCGGCCTGATGGGCCTAATGGCTCGGGACAGACTTTAACTAACTAACTCATACTTGATAAAACCAGGAATTCAGTTTAAAAGATTACACGTACAGCCTGTCATGGCCACTGAATGGAATTATCCAAGATATCGATACATTGTCATATAAATCATCATTATTTATTATTAATAATTTCTTCAAAATTCGTACTTTTCTTCGTGAACATTGTAAATGGCAACAATTCAAGCCCCAGGAGTTTACTATAGCTGTAGGCGTTGTTACCAATGAGCTCACAAATTAAACAGATGTTGAACCTTTATACTATGCTTTATACTGCAACGATTTTATTGCAATATCGCCTTCAGCTGGCAACATCTTGATATAAGTGAAATAATCCTGTTAGCTGTGACGTATAATTCAGTTTCAAAGTTTCAAGCTATACACTACCTCTAAATACTAATGTCAACATACCTGGGTATCATTTTCTTGATAAGGTGAAAGTTTTCCAGGAGGTGATGAGGCCAGTTCGAACTCTAAACTAAATTCGGTTAGGTAGGCGTCTGAATTTGTATTTGCAGGTTTTTGTATGACTATACCAGACACGTTATAAGCTGTAGTAAATGACACCTCATACCACTGACCAGTGTCCGTTGTGTTGGATGGACACCAAGCTCCAAGGTCGGAACCTCCTGAAAAATTAAATAAATTAAATTAATTATAAATGTATAAAACATATTTTTATTTTAAAAATGGTGTTATTGTTGCATCAGCTGTGAGATCAGGAGGAAAAAGTGGAACTGGCCCGAACACAAACTGAGAAAAGATGAAACAAATTACCGCATCTCACTATAGAACTTGTACATAGTTTATTGCCAAAGCCAAAAGACAAACAGTGCAATTGGCACCATATTTTACAAGATTTTCCTAGGGGGAAATTTCGAATCAAATACAAGAGATAAGGAGGTGTCATTTTAGGTCCGTATAAATGTACCTAATAAACAATTGAAGATTATCATGAACCACAATACTGGATACCATATAAAGTCATTATATCCAGAGCACGTCTTAAGACAGGGATTTCATAGCATTTTTGCACCTTCGTCTATAGCTGGTGACGTCTCGATATAAGTGAAGTATTCTTGACTGGGACGTTAAACACCATTACTCAAATCAACTTATCCAAAGACAGGAGATTTATATCATTCGTTTATCTTGTGTGCTATTCTGTATTTGTTCTTTTGTTCTTGCTTGCTTTGGCATTTGTCAAAATACACGATTCGACTACGGTATTCTTCGTTCCCATATGTGCCAGACCATTACATCTAGTTGTCTGCGATTATGTTCTTGTTTGACGCCATTCAATATATATGGCATTGATTATATAATTTTAAATTGCGTGGGCGTACAATAACTTCAACAGAGCACGACATATGGAACTGATATTGTGTATTCATGCATTGCTTTCTTTTCCTTTCCACCCAACTTGCATTGAACTTATTGGATTTTCTTGACAATAAGAATGACAATAATTAGTCGTAATTTACATTAGAATTACATTAGGTATTGTTGTACTCAATTTATGTGTTATACAGATTGTTCAGTGGATGCAATGACTTATTAAGAAAACCGCTATATATTAGATCACGCTTAAATTACCATTACATAATATGCAGTATTATACAATACATTCCTGTCGAAAGTTTAATACTGAGCTATCGAAAAGAAGTCGAAGTTCGGCAGTCAATTGGTCGATCGAAATATCGACAGCTAGAAGCCAAAAAACTGCTCAAGAGATAGTTAATTTAGTAGCTGGTGAGATATAGCTAACGAGATTGGACCGAGATAAAATGCCGATTCGGCATAAATTCGGTTGACTTTGTGTTAAACTGTCGACAGGTCTATACTGTATGAGTTATAGAAACAAAATTTACACATTTTTAAAGAAAGTGTTATCGTCTAAATCTTGTAAGATGAACAACTAAATTATGTACAACGCCTTATACATTGTCATATAAAAAAGGTGAAAATCACACATGTCATAAAATGAAATAAATAAAAGTTTTATGAAATCACAAAAAAGAAGAAAGAAAGGAAACAAGAAAAAAATAAGAAAATGAAAAAAAAATAACATAGAAAGAATTTTGGGATCAGATGCACAAAGCCGTCGGTTTGTCGGTTTTGTCAAACAAAATTATGCAATGAGTGTCAGCGTTAACATAATGTTTGACTATTGTGCATATCTTTATAAAGATAAAAAATTACAGCGTGAAAACGCCTTATTTGTGAATAATATTCCATTTAATGACAAAAAAACTGGATTATTAGAGGCACACAATAGCTATCAAGAATGGTCTCATCGAAAAAATGTTTTGCTCTGAATGTCAAAAATGTTATGATTAGTAAATTTAGTTATTGTTCCATTCTAAATTTTCAGAACATTCTTAATTTTTTGCATTTCCAAAACTTGTATTGTCCAAAATTCTGTAAAAACTTTTTCTTAAGTTCCTTACTTGGAGAATTGTTTTGTTTGCATGATTGAATGGGGTTTTATATAATGTTACTTATATCGAGGAGTCGCCAGCTGAATGATTTATATCGAGGAGTCACCAGCCGAAAGATTTTATGTAAAGCTGCAAACAGACAGTGCAATGATGATGTGTAGAATTGAGGTTATTTATGGTATAGCTTTTTAAGGTTTCGTTTTTAAATTCTCAAATGTCGATGAAATTGCCTTCGACATCATTTTCAAGTTTGTTTACAAGGTCGGTCGTCGAGGATAGCATCCGCCACCTTTCACTAACGGAAAAATCATTTTACTAATTGTGTTCTAAACCACGGAACTACATACATGTAATTAGCTCAGTAGTTTTTAGAACACAAATTCTTCTAGACGTCGACGTCATGTGATATAACTGTGTTAATGTACTCTTTTGATTCAAGGTCTTACTAAGCCTATTTATAAACACCATGTTTTAAATTGTCCAATGTGGGTATTAATTGACATACATGTACTTCAGTTTCAAAAAGGTCTATAAGCTCAATAAACTACATGGTATACACGCCCATGTTTTCTTACAAACTTGTCTTCTAAGAGATACAATGCAATCGGTTTTAAACAAAGTTATATTTTTTCACCAGACATTATGGCTTGTGAATTGTGACTTAATTCAGTTCAGATTGACTATTCGTGATTTTTATTAAACAGACACGTTAAATAGATTATAGTTAACAGAAATCACGACCGTTTTGATTGAATTGCTAACAGAACTTCAGTTCATTGAATTCAAACAAGACATATATAACGTACATAGGTTTATCAATGGAGTGGATGATTTGTTCTGACTTAAATATAATGTATTTAGTTTTTTACATATAAAAAGTTACTATGTTCCACCCATAACAAAACTAAACAATAACAAACAAATAAATAAAAATGTAAGTAAAATAAACAAAGGGGTACTTAAATCTATGTTAGTTGTAATGGCATTGACAACAAAAGTGCACACCCTATTGATAGAGATGTTACTAAAGACTATCTCTTACAGGTGTCCGCCCACATTACAACAGAAATAGCATTTTCAAAAAAAAAAAAACTTTGAAGGTTATGCAGGAGATAGAGAGCAATTGTATTTTAAGCAATGTTACAACTGATACTGTCCAACACCTAGCGATATAGACGCCCAGGCATCATTAACACCGTGTACGACCCTTACCTTGTGAGAATCAAAACAACACCCGTAAAACTCGCATATTAGGCATATGGGAATTGCAAAGCATCGCTTCAACTCAAAACACGAGAGAGCTGTCATTATATATTATGCTGCATATGCTAGTTTCACAGGCCTTTTTCACAATTATTACATGGTAAGGGTACACGGTGATTAAGCATTGCAAATTACAACGCTTTATGAAGCCCACAGGTCGAGGCTATACTAACTTAAGTAGATGGCAACAGAACAATGTTTATGAAAAATTAGCTTAACTTGACTTTATACAGCAGCTGAATATATGAAAATGGTTAAATAGTTTCTAAACAAGGAAGTATGGAAAATTTTGCACAACAAACGTAAAAAAGTGCACATCCTATTGATAGAGTATTGAAACTTTTACAAAAGACTACAGTTGTATCTCCTACAAGTGTCCGCCCTAATTACAACACAAGAGAAATAATATCTAAAAGTTGCTTAAACAGTTTATATTAAAAAAACAAGCCTGACACAAGATGTATTGCTAGTAATGTTGCAACTCCTAATGGAGTCCAACGCCTAACGACGACCGGACTTCATTAAAAGTTGACAAATTACGATTCCTAATGAAGTACACAGATTAAGGCTCTAGATGAATGCAGAACAATGTTCATGAAAATTGGCTTTATTTCGCCTTATGCAGGAGCGTGATACTATTTATTAAATGATATCGAGACTGATGTGATTCACTTACTACTAAGATTGAAGGTTGTATAAGTTCCTTCAATAATTAATTATAAACGGGGCCTTTTTATAATAATTCTTGTGTAAAATGGTTCTACACCGATAAACATGGGAAATATGTTAAGCAAAATAGCACCTAAACCTGTTTGATCTACTGCACCAATTTTTTTTTTTTCATCTGTAATGCCAATACAAATTCTGAGCTTTGTTACTGATTAGATATAATCAAATTTCTTGAACAGACATCTTAAACACTGGGAAAATTATTTTGACATAACTTTTTGCAACTTCATGCTAATGTTTAGTACATATATATATAGTTGATTATAAGAGGTTCAATAAGAAATCGAATTTTCCCTTTTGGATAATTTGCAGACAAAATGATGTTATGCATTGTTACGCCACATAGCGGTGTTGCCGCATAAACGCGCCCGACACGTCTATGCGGGGAATTTCAACGCATAAAGAGGTTGGCCACGTTTATGCGGCGGCGTTCAACGCATAAAGATGTGGTGCTTATATGCGGCGCGAGGCTGCCTTTTTGACGCATAAAGAGGACTCATTTTAATAACTTAGTATGAATTTTAAAAAGAGCTAATATCTAGAAAAATACGATGGTGGTGACATTAATTATGACGATGACAATTGACTGTAATGTTGATGAGCGTTAAATTGTGATTTTGGCAGAATTTCGGCTATTGCTTTTAATAATAATATAATAATAATAATAATGATATTAATAATAATAATGATAATGATGATCACGATGATGGTGATGGTGGTGTTTTTTTTAATGAAGGTGTTAATGATGATGGTGTAGGTGATGATAGTAAATGTTTTCTTTATGCGGCGGAATGTAGCCTTTTTGCCGCATTAAAGCGTTCTCTATATGCGTTGAAATTCCCCACATAGACGTGTTGGAACACGTTTATGCGGCAACACCGCTATGTGGCGTAACAATGCATGAATTTGACAACCGATCCTTCAAATGATAAACTTGACAGAAAAAAGTTAGAGATATGAAATCAACATTAAAATACTGGTCCATGTGCAAGCCAAAATCCAAAATTTAAACCAAGAAAATGAAAATTGGCAATTTAACTTTAAATGTAAAAATGAACTTTCACCACGGAAGTGATCATGAGACCATGCAATCCGTGTGTATTACCAGCTTCCTACAGATCTGCCGAAAGTTTAACACTGTGTTAACGAAATTTAACCGAATTCGGCTGCTAATTGGTCGAGATGTGGATACTAAGTGATCGAAAAGCTACTGGGAGATGAGCTTCAGATACGGTATCGTTATTCGTTAGTTAAGTGTTAAATTTTTGACAAGCCTGGACTGCAAATCTTAGCATTTCAGAATAAAATCTATACAGGTCACTCATTGATTATACTACATCTGTAAGTCATACTTGTTATATGTAACTTATACTTGTGTCATGTGACACTTTTTAATTTTTATGAAATAATACATTTTTAATGTATTATCTCATAAAAATTCAAAAGTGTCATGACACTTGTAATCACCTCCTTAAAGTGCATCAGATAAGTCATAAAACACGAATTGAGACGCAGGTCTATGAACCATGTGATTTTTGTAAAATTTAAGAGCTGCATATCTATTGATCATAACATCGACATTTTTCGCAAGATTGCACCTTTTTAATTCCCGACAAGTAAAATGCATATATTGACATTTATGGTTATTGATGTGGTTTATATTTTTTTTAGTTTATCAATATATTTCTAATTTATATTTTATTTATTTATTATACCTACATAATTTCGTGTTGAGTTATGTGACAGTCAAAAGACATGTATAATTTTGCACGTGTGGGAGGCCTATCGATATTCATACCACACAAGAACATAATCAAAATTAATATTTATTCAATGACTGTTAGCAGGTTCACAGTTTTACAAAGGTTTTCTTAAATTCAAATCTGATAAGTTTTAATCCTGAATATTTTTTTCAGGAAATTCAAGATGTCCTTATTGTCACTCTACACTAAAATTATAATTTTATACATTCGAAAAAGGTTTGTTCCATAAAATTAAAAAAAAGGTACATGGTACTGTCAAACGCCTTGAAATTTGTTATTCCTTCAAATGACATAAACCAAAGTAACATGAACGATTTAAGAATCATTTTCTCGTTTATTTTCCCGTTTATTTTGGAAAAATGAGTCGTCCCTAAAAGTGCAACTAAAAGACAGTTGAATCACCAAATGAAACACCCACCTGCAGATTTTTTCCTCTTATCTGAAAATAAAAACAGCTAAAAATTTTCGCTAGATTGCGTCTTTTTAGATTGCAGCAGAAAACATGAATATTTTATCATTATTGATGTACTAGATATAATTTTCTACGTAAATCAATATCTTTATATTTTTCATATATTTATTATACTACAAAGTAGACGTGTGTACTGCACGTATTACTTACTAGTTTCATATCGTGCACATACAACATGTAAATGTAAGGGGGGGGGTGGAGTTGAAAAGAATCGATCAACGTTTTTTTCCATTGATATCGAGACACCATCAGCAAAAATGTAGTAACAGACCCTTTAAACCTATGCAATGACTTTCAATTTTTAAACAAACGAACAAACATGTGCATTGATGGATACACGATTTTTTGTTGGTCAAAAAGCTATTTGCTCCAACAAGCAAGTTGAGATGTATAGTATGTCAAACCACATATAGTATATATGTGTGTCATATTGGATCGTGTCATATTGGATCGTTAGGAAAATCCGATTCATCCTCATTGACTCAATAGTAACCAAGAGATGGAAATCACTAAAAAAATAAAAAGAACTACTTGAACCCGAGACATGTAATTGACGTCATAACCGACACCACTGAATCATGCATATGTATGTAAGAATTTGCATCAACTTGACCATCATGAGCTTAAGCAACGAATAACACAACACAACAAACTGACGTTATAAACTTATATTAAAACTCTCAGAATGACAACATGTTATACAATGGTTAGTGCATGTATAGGATCCATACCAACCACTTATGTTACAATCATGTGATCACTACCCATGTGCATTAAAACATTGTTACAAATGACAATGATCTTTGTCATCAACGAACGAATGCTTTGCGAATACTAGCACCATAGTCTAGCACATCTACAGGCATGTAAGATGACATTGATCATTTGACGCCAACAATTATATATTGCATTGTACATGTAGTAAGTAATTACAAAAGTAAAAAAATAAAAAACAAGCAAATTCAGTGAATTTATAGGATCCCATGCCAGCAGGTTCTTTTTTGTGATTTGCACTGATGTTCAAAGGGCAATTACTCAGAGAAAAATGAGCAAACCAACTCGGGTTAATGATATGCGCATCTTCTTTCAATGTTGATGCTTTGCACCAAGTTTCGTGAAATAGTGCTTCATTTTCTGAGAATTTGTACAGACAAAAAATTGGAAGGAAAGACGGACGGAAATTCGAAATTTAATATCCTCCTCTTTCTGCGAAAGGCGGGGATAAAACTTAAAGAACCGAAGATAACAACAACAACAACTGGATACACGATACGCCACAAGGAATCTGATTAACAAAATGAAAAAGCAATATACAGGTTGATGTACCGATTAACACAGTTCTTCTGAGTTGTTATATTACATTTGCTATTTGACACCATTACCTAATAAGTTAAGTAATTTACAAATATATACCAAGTTTATACAGTGTGTCATCATACATCGTAATGCAATTCACTTTTAAAAAATTAAAATGACGAGTCGGCGGGAATAAAGCAGCATGCACCCACCGTCCCACCCCATGTAATCAGACATCTTAAATTACAAATGCAGTACAGGCCTGTCAAAAGTTTAACACTAAGCTAACCAAAAAGGAGTCAAAATGGCGGGATATGGATATCTAATGACCGAAAAACTGCCAAGAGATAGATAGAACCGACGATTAGTTTCCAAGACATCACTAAAAAGGGACCCAGATGAGACATCTGCAATTCGTTAACGGAGGATAAAACTGTTTCGACAGATCTGTACCTTAGCTAGCTTTATTTGGTTTTATTTGTTAGGATGGTTATTCAAACTGGTTTGAACAAAGACTTAGATTGACTAGTTTTTCCATTATTATATCATTTGTACATGTATGTCACTACTATGTTTATTTAAAGCCCCGCCATAATGGATCCTTAAGGTGGAATGTGCTTAATAATAGAATAGAATCATAGTATATTATAGTATATGTACTAGAATTTTTAGATACTTTGAGTGTGTGCAAACAGTACAAGAAAGGTTGACAAAATGACACTTTTTTCTAATTTTATATGTATTAGGCCCTGTTTCGTTCGCTTGTTCCTATTATGTTATGATTGTGTTTCTGGTCCTGTTTTGTTCGCTTGTTCCTATTATGTTATGATTGTGTTTCTGGCCCTGTTTTGTTCGCTTGTTCCTATTATGTTATGATTGTGTTTCTGGCCCTGTTTCGTTCGCTTGTTCCTATTATGTTATGATTGTGTTTCTGGTCCTGTTTTGTTCGCTTGTTCCTATTATGTTATGATTGTGTTTCTGGCCCTGTTTTGTTCGCTTGTTTATTCTGTTGTGATTGTCTTTCTCGCCTTGTTTCGTTCGCTTGTTCCTATTCTGTTGTGATTGTGTTTCTGGCTCTGTTTTGTTCGCTTGTTCCTATTCTGTTGTGTCATAATTGTGTTTCTGGCCCTGCAGCTGCCGGGAGATAGATAGCAGCTGTCGACAGATAGATAGAAGCTGTCGGGAGATAGATAGCAGCTGTCGGGAGATAGATAGAATGCTGTCGGGAGATAGATAACAGCTGTCGGGAGATAGATAGAATGCTGTCGGGAGATAGATAACAGCTGTCGGGAGATAGATAGCAGCTACCGCGAGATAGATAGCAACTACCGGGAAACAGATAGCAGCTGCCGGGAAACAGATAGCAGCTACCTGGAGATAGATAGCAGCACCCGGGAGATAGATAGCAGCTACCGAAAAATATGGCTTACCGAGGCACATGTTGAGCTTCGGATTTAGTACTTATTCGTCATTTCTAATGTTAAATTTTCGACAGTCCTGGGCTGACTATGCGATCTTTAACGGCGGGGCAACAAGATAAAAATATGAATATTTTCTGAACACATATAAATTTCAGTTTTTCTTTCTTCATTTTTTTCTTGATCTTCTTTTTTACCAGATATTCATAATATGAGTCAATGAACTGGGCTCCAGTTTCAAAACTAACTATTAAAAATAATTAAAAAAAATATTAATAATGATAAAAAAAAATTTCATAAAGCATTTATGATTTTAAAAATTCGGGTTATATATAGAGCCACCAAAACGTTTTCAGTCATAATCACAGTTTTTCACCTTACTGTTTACAAGACAGTTTCATGGGGACCTTAATATAATAGTGTTTTAAAAGTCAACTTAAACATACGAGGGAGAAAATAAAACATTGTCATGTATAGTCTAGTGATTAAATCTCTTTAAACTAAATATTGAATGCGTAAAACATGGCCGTAACTCTTTGAGAGCCATATTGTTAAAATACGGTACAGGCCTGTCGAAAGTTTAACACTGTGTCAAAGAAATATTAGTGCCGCGGAATATGTGGCTCCTCCCTCGATCCGCGACCCCTCGGTATCTTTATCCCGACAGCTTATCGACAGCTGCTGTCTTTCTTCGGCAGTTTTTCGATCAGTATGGACCGACATCGGCTTCTTTCCCTTACCTCGGTGTTAAACATTCGACAGGTCCGTACTGTATTACTCTGTGTGTGTGTGATTTTTTTTTCTATACACGCCATTCATAAATGATCAGGTCTGACTGTGAAAGGATAGATTTTCAATAGAGTACTTTTAGTGGATTAAAACAGATTATTTATCTGTTAATAGTATTCTGTAGAGATTGTATTGAACCTCTCTGTACATCAGGTTAAAACATTTTCTTTACGCTAAACCGTTTTTTAATTAAAATTCTCATACATTATCCATCTCTACAAGGAAGTATGTTAGAAAGAATACCCGTCTGCAAAATCATTTATATATATTTAATTGATTTGGTTGGTCCAATGTGCTACACAACAACATCCTGTTATGTTAAACCCATGTCATACTCGAAATGAAAATAAAATCGCTCATTTCCACAAGTAAACTGCAGCATATGAAAACAGGTGGAAACCGCATGAACAACATTTCTGGATTTTGTTTCGAGTTAAAAATCCAGCTTGACCGGATATGCCATGTGCTACTTTTGAATTTTTATGAAATAATACATTCAAAAATAGCACATGACAGATACTTGGAAAATATTGGTTAGAAACATTATTAATGATTACTAGTACTTTCAATTATGCTTCCACATATTTATACACGTGTGCCTCCCATGTTTAAACCGTTTTACCATTTTCTTATGAAATTGATCAGGCTCCAGTTTCACAATCATTCCTTGACTAAGTTTTTCTTTACTTAAATCTAGCAAAATTTGGAATAAAATATTATGATACTACAAACTTGGATGGAATATACAGTGACGGATTTAAGGTGGGGGGTTACAACACCCCCCCCCCCTTTGAAAAATTTAAGAGAGAGAGAGAGAGAGCTATTGACTGATGTGACCCCCATATGTTAATGTAACAACCCATTTCTGTATACGAGTTGTTCCGGATCGCGTTTACTAGACCCCGTGTCTCTGGAAGCTAGCGCCTTCGGCGCTCGCACCTTGCATTGATATACTAGTAATTCTCAACCCCCCTTTCAAAAAATCCTGGCTCCGCCCCTGATATAGCTTAAAGAGGGCTTCAAAATGACACCTTAAATCTGCCTAGCAACATTATTTAGATTTCATATTTGTCATAGTTTAGTTAAGACAAATCTTAGTTACTTAGTAAGGAATGATTGTGAAACTGGAGAGAGGAAGCCAATATAGTCGAAAGTTAAAAAAAAATAATGCGAAGCTGTATTCGAAATAAATCAAATATTTCGAGCTCTGTTCCAAACCGAGATTTTTTAAACAAAAATTATGTGCATGCTTGAGCATGCAAGCATAAGAAGCTGCTACGCCACTGAAAGGTCTAACTTGAAATTAAAATTGACTTTCAAAATACTGAAACATGCTGTTATAATTATCTGTATACTATTCAAAACAAACATACTAATCCATGTCCGAATCACAATCCAGAGGCAAAGTAAAAACTTTGGAACTGACAAGTTAGGTTAAACACGTGAACTTCCACCAGGGAAGTGAGGCAGGTTGCTCCGGAAGGGTAAGCACCTCCTGTTTAGCTACCTACACCCGCCACGTGTGTAATAAAAATCGTGTGAAAGGAACATGGAACTATGGGACGTCAAAAATATCCAGGGCAATCCTTGACACAGAGACATCAAACTTATCAACAATACTGTGATGACGGCCATAAAACTTTACTAAAGTATTCCAATCAGATTTCATTTTATCATCTTTGTATCAGGTTATTTCAATGTGTTACGCTTTAAGCGTTTTTAATTTAGAAAACTCCTATATTGCTTGTCTATACAAATAAACTGTTATTATCTCTGTATACTGCAAGATAATCATACATTAATTGATTGAGAAGGTTAGATGGTGTAACACAACAATATTATTTATTGTATTTCAATAGATTATTGAGAGCTGTACTGTTTTAAATGATATCAATATCTTATTCGCTAAATCTCGAGAACGAATACTCACGACAGATTTATATTTCACCATTAATAATATCGAAGCAGAATTGTTGATCCAGGGATATTGCGAGCCTAGGCTTTTCAAGCCCCCCCCCCTAAAAAAGCTTTATGGCCGTCTTCACGGTATTGTTGATAAGTTCGATGTCTCTGTGTTCAGGATTGCGCTGGATATATTTGACGTCCCATAGCTCCATGTTCCTTTCACCCAATTATTATGACACACGCTAGCTAAACAGGAGGTGCCTACCCTTCCGCAGCACCACACCTCACTTCCCTGGTGGAAGATCACGTGTCTAACATAACTTGTCAGTTTCACAGGTTTTTACTTTGCTTCTGGATTGTGATTCAGACATGGATTAGTATGTTTGTTTTTAATTGCTTAATAACGGTACATTGATGGTGTCCAACTGAGGAACGAGGAACAATGAACAGGTCCAATAAATAGGAGATAACGAGATGTCAACTAAAAAGTTTTTTATTTCGTCACCAATAATACTGCATATCTTAAAATGCAATAAAGGTGCAACGTAAATGCCCTTGCTAACAAGGAACAGCTCCAACAAAACAGGAGATTATAAGATGTTTCAGTAATATTAGTTGTAGGTTTTTTTTTTCTATCTAAGATATTTTAATATTCAAGACCATACCCCGGTCGAAAAGTTGCACACACCTTTAATATACTACAAAGTTGACAACAATTGGCTGGTCAAAATGTAGTTTGAAGATTTCAAAAGATTGGGAACGACAAGATGAATATTTCCAATCAAACCGAAGATGTTAAACCTTTTGGCTTTGGTTCTAATCTTACTACAGCCTAAACACTATTACGCCACTGAATTTTAAACCATCAAACGAATTCCAGAATCTTAATTGTTTTCACTTATTGTAAAAACGATCGATAGCGTGATACCACGCCATGCCAATTAAAGCTTAAAGCATTTGTAACACACAATTTTTCCACTTTGGCATTATGTCCCCCATACCCATCCATATAAAGTATGGCGGTATTAAAATATTTTATCTAGTGTTTTCTGAAGTCTTTCGTTTTATTTTATTTCATGTGGTGGTGTTTTAATTGTTCTTGGTCTTAGTTTAGCTTTTTAGCTTTCCTTTTCAAATGATATTTCTTGTTTGATATATCGATTCAACGGGTACATGGCAAATAGACTATATATGTACTGAAAATATGTATATACATGTATGTACCTATTGTGTATGATAGATAACCATTTGCAAAACGATGGCAATATTTCATCGACAAAAGTTGTTAATTTGCTTCTAAAGTCGTTCATAATTAGTGGTCCCAACATGTATTTCTCTTTTTTGTATTGTATTACTTTGGGTCTTTTATCATTGACTTATGCTGCGGTGGTTGTTGGCATGTTTTGCAATAACGTCAAGCCACATTTTGCAATAACACATATATATGACATTATATAACATTGCAATCGACAATGCACTGCTTACATACGCCTACAATAACTATTGTTCATCTAGCAATATTAATGATGTAGCAAAATTAATATTTTGGAAAACTGAATGGTTACACGTTGAACAGGACCAATGTTTCTAGTACTCAACGGTAACACACTTCTAATTTATGTTTGTTGCTCTTGAACTAATTATATGGAAAAGTATGGCACCAAATGGAACAATTTTCGTATTTTCAGCAAAACTATTATGTAAATACGTGGTGAATATTCATGTATAGAATTAAATAGATATTATTTCCAGAAGTCGCCTAAATCGCATTGTGTAATGTGACTTGTTCAAAATGGTTTGAATATTTTGTATGCGTATAATTTTAGTGGCATTAAAGTAATTAAAATTAGGACGTCTTGTCTTTCGAAAACACCCACACCTTTTAAAAATGTGCAACATACCTGAGCAGCAGTTGAATCTTCCGAAATCCAAATTAAGACCATCTTTAATTGATGATGCTGCTAACTGGTCCAATCTTATACTTCCATCTTCCATTCCAAGTGGATCGTTGCATGCTGTGGAATAAAATATAATATGGAAAATCAACAAAACAAGTAACTATGAACAATTTCTATCACTTTGTTTAATATTTAACAGCATGGTTTAGTGGTTAAAGTCTCTGGCATATGACCTAAGGATGTCAGTTCGAATCTCAGGCGTGGTGTCAAGATTCTACAACTTCATATATTTCTATCGTGGCTATCAGTCCTGGGAAAAGTGTCGGGGGGGGGGGGGGGAGAGAGAAATATTTTGCAAGCAGATTACTTATTTGCAAGACAAAACAATGGAGTAAAGTAATCGCTTTTTACTCCTTTTCAAAGATTCTTTGACTACTATATCGAAAATGTCAGTTCTTGGATTGTGTTAAAAGCAGGAATGCCTGAAAAATTCGCCATTTTGCAAGCCAAAATAGACAATATGGAAAGTTTTAAAAATAATCACATGTTCAAAAATATATTAAAACAACCATGTTTGATTTTTCGAACTTGGACTGTCGCTTAAATTCATGTCAGTTTCATGTCGTCTTAAATTCATGTCAGTTTCATGTCGTCTTAAATAAGATATTTCTTTGTTTAAATAAGCTTGATAATTTTAATTTGCACGTGTAAGATACTCAGACATTAAGGATGTCTTATTGAAGATAACTTAGTCAGGCTTAATTCGTATTTCTTAAAAGATTACCATTAACTTACAATTTGCATTTTAAGTTAGGTTAAAATCATAGTTAAGAAATGGATGTAAAATTGGTGCCTACGAGTAGATATGATCAATTGTTTCAGCTGATTATCATTTTATATCTATCGTAGCTCGCTTGACGTATAGATATGGATAGCTAATGACCGAAAAGCTGCTATATGCCGAGATCTAGAGATGCATGGATAGCTGCTGCCAAGGTATAGCCAGTGGCGGATTTAGGATTTTATGTTGGGGAGGGGGGGGGCACACCGAGAGATTTTAAATTTGTGTTTGGGGACAAAAGCTATATAGAGCCGTCCTTACCCCATCTTATGGTGCGGTGAAGAGGCTGCGACATCGTTCAGTGGGAAATTAGGGGACTTCAAATTTTTATTGGTTTATTTTTATATTTTAGAAACAATAATACATTTATGGACTGGTAAAATATTTCTTATTATGAATACCTGAAAATTTTAGGGGGCACAGGCCGGGTGTGACGGGGCCTGTGCCCCCGTCTGGATCCGCGCCTGATAACTAACTTCCCTCCCCCACGAGCAATGATCTGCCGATCGATTCGGCACAAATTCGTTACATTTGTGATTAATGTTTGATAGGCTTGTTCCGAATGCACCACCATAAACCATAATTTTGGCCATGATTATGAATCATTTTTAAAAATCCATTTAAACTATTATTTAAAATTGTGTATATTCGCTAGTAAAATCTGCATTTTCATATAAAATGAATTAAAGTAAATGCACCATCATAATATTGATTAGAAAAAAGAATCTATATAAAATTCCTATATGGAAGCTGATACCTAAGTAATAATGTGATATACAATTACTTCACGGTCGAATTTGCGCTATACACAATACCCGTATTAAAGCTTTTGAAAAAGAAAGTACAACCGGCGTGTCCTGTAATAAAAGATAACACTAGATACTCACCTGAACAATAAGAACTAAAACAAAGCAAAAGAGCAAATGTCCAGCGCAGAAATATCCTCATAATTACAACACTATTAAAATCCAATTATCACTGCATCGTTAACATAAATCAAAAATGGATAACGGAACGAAAAGAGCAGAATGGATGTGTGAATGTGTTGTAATTGTATATGGACATATAAACCTGTTTTACTTAGCCTTATATGAGATAATGTACAGCATTCTGAAAGCGGATCACTAGACCAAAACAAGGTTTTAAATGAAAAAAATTCTGAACCTAGAAGCTTTGTTAATCATTATTATTTAGATTTGCGTCAGTTTAAATAATCCACACATTTTAAATACAATTGCACTTATTTCTCTTTTATTATTTATGAATTGATGCGAGCTGGTTTTAAAAAGCGTGACATACTTTAAGGGGGCTATCTTATGACATGTTAAGATATACTACACACCCTAAAATAATGTAACGCCAATATCCTCCCTCCTTTTGTGTATATTCGAAAATTTTGCTTAGTTACAAAGTATTTTTTTTTTTAAAAATGCAGATAACTCAACATTTTATAAATCAATTCAACCAACCAATCATTTTAAAGCATGCTCGTAGTTTGCAGTTATTAGCAATACTGTACAACCCGGAGAAACTAATCTTATATCGAATCAAACATGTGAACTTTCACCAGAGCAATGAGACCGAGTACTCCGGGAGGCTAAACACCTCATGTTTAGCTACATGTAGCTAAACCCACAGTGCGTGTAATAAAATTAAGAAGGAAAGGAACATGGAACTTTGTCACCCTTCAAAGAAATTTCTCGCATAGCGATTGGTTAACTTGCCGGGGTACATGGAACTATGTTCGGAAATCTGCCGGGGTACATGAACGCACGCGACATTTAGCGGTAAAAGGGACGTAACTCGTACAACGGTGACGTCTAGTTACAGTAAACAAACATGGCGACAACGTACGCAAGTAACACAAAATACAAAATGGAAGTTAAAAAGATCCAACTGGTAACGCTTTGAAGGGTGACAAAAACGTTATACAGGGTTTTGGCGGGGTACATGGGACCGTGTAACCTGCAAAAGCCCTGTATAACTTATAATGTGACGTCAAACATATACAGTCTTATCAACATAATTATTTATTGTGATAACGCCCATAAAACTTTTTGAAGACTTTGATTAGCCTTGGCTTGCAATATCCCTGTAACAATTTATTTTTAGGCAGCATGCTTACACGAAATACCTAATGTAACCGCCTGTTGTATCAAGTTTTGATATTTTTTGTAAGTTTGTTGAAAAGTGTGACTTTATTCTTGCATTTTCTATGTGCAATTCATAGAATTTGTAGATATACAGTAAGGTCGTATTAGCAGCATGCTTACACGAAATACCTAATGTAACCGCCTGTTGTATCAAGTTTTGATATTTTTTGTAAGTTTGTTGAAAAGTGTAACTTTATTCTTGCATTTTCTACGTGCAATCCATTCGTGGATATACAGTAAGGGTGTATTGTATTAAAATGTGATAGTGACTTGAATACGAACACTATTGAATGCACGTAGGCGCATTGAAGAATTTGTATTGACCAACTATATGAACATTCCCAATTAAACCTGATACGGCAATATATCATAGTTACCTACTTGATGAACATCTCCAATGAAACCGGAGATGGTGAGCTATTAGTGTGCATGATTGACTGAGGTTATCGTCCGTCAAGCTCTATTTTAAACATATGAATAACTTATATGCGATTTTTACGGCTGGGTACTCTAAGTGTTCAAAATGCTAATGGAGTGTTTTCATGTGAAAAAGGGTGGCGACTTTTTTTCAATACTGTATTATATTATATACCATTTTCGGTTCATACTTTAAGTTTGATTATATGACTGACGATTAATTCTTCCGATTCGCCAACACTGTGATAGTAATCAAACTTATTGACTTGTTTTTTTTCAGAAAAAAATGTGCATGATTGTTCTTTAACAAATTCGGTTGGTAAATCGTTCATATGATTAAGAAATGATGTTTAACGCCAAACATTTCCTTCACTTAAATCGAAATGGCAAATTCCTAGATGGTAGAGAAAGTAGGAGTGCTCAGAGGAAACTACATAAATTTTCTAACACTATAGCTATGCTTGACCCGAGTATGCATTGAACCAAGGCGATGAATGACGGTATGATCCATTTGCAGGTTCTTTAAGTGGGGTTCCACTGCAAGATTAATCATATAATACAAATCTTATAAGATTTTACATTTACACTTATGACTTGTCATATAAGACTTTTTAAATTTACCTGTTAATTTACCTGTGTTTTGCATGCAACTAGTACTGTACATGGAAACTTGGATAACATGTTATTTGTAATAGTATGTGTTAACTGAATATACAGTTGTCATTCTTACCGGTAACTTGTTGTAAAACTGTTGGCCGTTTTATTGCAATTTTGAAAACACAAGTTATTAATAGTTTTCAAATAAAAAATATATATTCCAGTAGGATATTTTGTTTATCATTTTTTTCATTTTATTTAAAATTTTATTTTTTATTATTCTTTTATTATTTATTTTCACTATAAAATTTGTATTATATGACAAATCTTACAGTGTAAAGGGGCCTTTAGATACCTACATGACAATTGATATCAATATTAGTATCACGGAACTATCAGTTAACTAAAATCTCTTTAGTACAGGTCTGTGAACATTTTTTCTTCAGAAAAATTGGAACATGATAGTCCAGTGATATAAATATCAATTAAAGTTCACAAAATTAATTGAAAAAAATCATAAAATGTCTTTCAAATAGTTTGATGCATGACCCAGACATTTAAAAATTTAAAATTGAAAAATTTGAAATACCACAAAAGTCAGTTAATCGAGACAAGTTGAGACAGTGAAGATTTTTTTTTTAAAGCGGGATCATTTATTCGTTTGAATCCATCCATAAAATTGAAATAAATCACCATTTTTATATAAAGTACAGGCCTGTCGAAAGTTTAACACTAAGCTAACGAAAAGGAGTCGAAGCTCGGCTGCCGATTGGCCGAAATATTGATGGCCAATGACCAAAAGGCTGGCGAGAGATAGATAGCAGCCGTAGAGAAGCTGGCAATAATGACGGACCGATATGAGTTGTCAATTTGGCAAGGATTTGCTAGTTTAGTGTTAAACTTTCGACAGGCCTGTACTGTACATTATAAGAGTTATTAATGTGTCATGCTGAAATGCGTTTAAATATTGTGAAAATTTGATTAAAGAACACTGTCATTTTTGTAAAGAAAAGGGTTATGTTCTAGATAATCAACTTTAAGGATGTCCAAAGTTGTACAGACAATTTCTGTATCAGGAAAATGGTTAGTCAGGTAGAATTAAAAAAGAAAAAAATCCAAAAAAAATCAAGACTTATTTTAAAATTTCTGGACTATAAATGTAAGAATGTGATTCGAACACCAAGAAAGCAAGCAGTGCTGTGGTTCATAAACAGGTACTTTTTATGATAAAATCATTTTCACGCAGTCACAGTTAAATAGGGATGGTCGGCACATGGCAATTGACAAGAACAAAGTTCCAATCAAAATGAACAACACCGGGAGTGTTTATGATTTCCATTTAAAGACGTTTATGGAAACTGATTTTGTTACAGTTTTGTGTATTGCTTTATCTAATAAAAACTGCAGTTTCTAAAAAGATCGGATGTTATAAGTCCGCGAAATTTTGATGGATCGGATTCATAGATAATAATGTATATAAACCGTATACGAGTAACTTACAATTTCTAGTTTGATTGGAGATGTTTATCTAGCCGGGCACATTGTAAGCCAAAAATAAAGGTGAAAGATAGAGATATTGGTTGTGTAGGGCCCAGTAAAATGTTGAAATGTGCATGATTTAACCGAAGGTAATGTGTACAGCAGATAAACTAACATAAGATTGTATTATAGACCTAAATAGTTACAAAGGGAACATTTATTACCTGTTTTAAATAGCATCGAATCATTTGTGTTTATGACTTCATTCGATATTTCTTAAATGTATACGAATCGTGAGTATTTCAGGCTGGTGTATTAACAATAATATTAATAATGATTAATAGTCATTAATAATATGTGTAAATTAAATAGTGGACAATCGTGAAACATGTTAACGGGATTACTTTGAAACCAATCACCGGGAACTCAGTGGCCCGCGCGCTTAGGTATCAGAACACCCGTTATCGCATGGGTTCGAATCTCCTAATTTGTCAGTTCGCTTGCCCAAGGCAGGTGGTATTCTCCGGGTACCCCTCTACTAACGCAAAACTGGCTCGATATAAGTCAAATAATTTGATAGAGGTGTAAAACAACATCACTCACTTCACCCGAGCTTAATCGAAAATAAAGTTAAGTAGTGGAGTTTATTGTGTTTCCAGGTGAAGTAAGGCTGGATCTCGACTGCAAAAACGCTGGTATGCATTAGTTCGTACTATACAAATACATGTATGTCATTAATATTGCTTATAGAGTTTATTTCCAAATAAACGCTTCTCAAGTCATGTATACCATAATAAGTCATAATTATTGATTTCCAAAACAAACACCTGTTTTTAATATCGGGTTCTAGTGAAAATGTTCACGCACACCCAACACCTAAAAACATCTTACATAATTCATATACATAATATACATATATAAAAAGCACTTCAACAAACCATACAAGAATGCATATTTAAGACCATGCCCTGTACTCAAACCCAGGATTTATTGACACAAGTCATAATTATAGCAATATTTACACAATTCTCTATTCATTTATAATATGACCGACCTGTATATTGATATGTGATATGAGTTGTATGGTCTACAGAAATTTTCTTTTGTATATTTGTACAGAGTAAAGTGTTTGTATTGGAATTAAATATTTTTTCGTAATGTACTTACAAACGTACCACCCTTTAGGTAAATAGTCAGTAGTACCATGTAAAATGGTACTAGTCAACAGACCATTAGAATGTAAACAGCCAAAGTTATGGTTTAACTGGTGCACCAATCATATGCATACAGACTAAGTGTTATTGCTTCTACAAACATGAGTAAGAAGCTTGTGTGTTTGGTTGTTACACAGGTTATTGTAGCATCAGTAATTTTTTTCTAGGTAATGACGATGTCTTTAGTGTCAGTGCCAAGGTCTGGTTTGGCTTTGTTTGACTTTTTGTCATTCAAATTTGAATTATTTACAGGATAACACATTGGCCTTTTGGAATTAGTGACCCCCAATATTTAAACAAACAATCTGAATTTGACGCGATGCCATCTTTAAATGTCTTTTAAAACCTATCCACGTCCAAATCACAATTCCAAGTAAAAATTTTGAATTTGGCGAATTAAGTTAAACACGTGAACTTCTACGAGGAAAATGAGGCCGGGTGTTCCGGAAGGGTACTCGCTTCCTGTTTAGCTAGCTACAACCGCAACGCGCGTAATCCAGAATGAAAGTAACATGGAAATAAATAAATACAGACAACAGTGTCATATAAACTTGTGCTAGTACCACATTGGTCTCTACTAGTTATGGACCATTTTATCAATAATCAATTAGTACTTAGTGATATCGTTTTCTGATGCATCAACGGTCTTACTGGTGTTTGGTATCATAACTGCATGTACGAGAGCCCAAGAGTTGGATTGGGTGCTTGTGTATAAATCAAGCAGATTTCATAAGAAAAATTAATAATTCAAAAAAAAAAAAAAAAAAAAAAAAAAAACATTATTAGACATAATGCAAAAGCAAACAAGTGCTAATCCTATAAACATGTATCTTACAAGCTATAATTCATATCGTGGGTAGTTAAGTTTTAGCCATTGGATACGACGCGCACGCAGACGTTTATTCTCTATTATACTCTTTTTTCAATTATAAGAACTATTATCGCTTCTTCTAAAGGGTAAAAATAGCACCCTTTTTATTACAACGACATAAGTAAGGCTTGAGTAAGTTCTTAAACCTGTCTGAGCTATTACTCATGTAATCACAATTTTACATGTGCAACTGGATTTGCTCTGGAGTTAACTCCGACTTAAGTCTGGTTTATTTGATCGGCGATTTTACTCTGACCTGAGCAACCGGGCAAAATTACACATGTATAACCAAGTTTAAGCATTTGCCATACACCAATTTTTAAAATGTATTGAACGATAAACTTATGACTAATATAAAATGGTATATGGCACAGTGCATAATGGGAGGTTCGTATCGAGTTTGTGGTTCTGTTTCTAAAACTACTATTTTATGCCGGCTATAAGAGCGGCAGTACAATTTTTAGAAACAACGACAGCTTCAGTGACATTAATGAATGGTCATTATATATGTTCTTGTCTCAGTAGTGACAGCAAAATAGAAATTTTATGCGATGCAATACTGATCACCTTTAACTTTCTGATAGACTATGAAACTTGTTTAATATAAACTCGGTGTCATTATTTAAGACTAAATTTAAAAAACCACTAAAAGTATTGTAGATGTCTGCATCATAAAGATTCCCTTTTTTATTTAAAATGATTAATAAATAATTTCTATAAATCTTCAATTTCTTTTCTTTTAAAACAATTCATAACAAAGTTTTCTTTATAACATTGATTTCTCGTGTTTTGCCATTACAAATATTCAACACTCAGTAGTAAACTATGTTTGCTATAACCTACATCTGTATGTATCAAACTGTTTAAAAAACGACTTTTTAAAACTAACTTATATCAGCATATACATGATAGATCGATTAGTGGTTCACTATTTGGTATAGTTTTTAATTGTTAAATGCGTATGTTTGTGGCTTGGCCATGTTCTCAATGGAAAGCAGAAGAATCTGTAGCACCGCAATTACATGACGCCCATAAGGAAAGAGAAAAATAGGTCGGCAAAATACAACATCGCGAAGAACAACAGAGAAAGAGAGGACACAACTGGGATGGAAGAGCTGGGCATTAGCAAGGGCAGCTGCACAAAGACAGAGCATCGTGGAAAAGGTGTATTAGGACATCATGTGCCAGCGGCACGAAGAGGATAGGTGAGGTGGGGTAAATGCGTATGTTTGTACAATAAGCAAGACTTTTAGCCAATTGCAAGTTAAGACTTTACAGAAGTAATTAAGTTGAACCCAACAATTATTGTTACCACAATATACTGACAATGAGTTGAGTTGAGTAATGGTGTTTAACGTCCCAGTCAAGAATATTTCACTTATATCGAGACGTCGCCAGCTATAGGCGAAGGTGCCTGTGCGTTGCGCTTATGGCATTATACAACAGGATTCTTTAGCGTGCCAAGCCCATCGTGACACGAGACCTCGTTTATTTTTAAGTTCCCATCCGAAAGAACCGTGACTTTCACTTCGTAATGCCGAGTGCTTGGCGAAAAAACAGTCACTACCAACTTTCAAGTCTTGGGTCAGACCCGGCCGGGGATCGAACCCACGACCTTCCACTTAAGGAGCGAGCACTCTACCAACTGAGCTACCGCAGTGGTTATATATACTGACAATGGAGCTTTACGTACTGCCCTTTAGGTAAATAGTAGTATCATTAAAAATGTAGTGGGGTTTTGCAATGGTGGTACATGTATGTGGTAGATGGAACATCAGTACCCGGAAAAAAATCACAAATTTTATAACACTAGGATCTGCCCCCGAGTGGGATTCGAACCTATAGTGATGACAGGTGAAGAGGTTTATAAGCCAACGGTTTAGACCACTCGACAACAAATGGCCAATTCTAAATGGTACTGACTTTATTATATAATGTCTGTTGCCCATCTGTATACCACAATTTTTACAAAAAATCAAAAATTTACTAAAATTTAAGAAAATTAAACTCTATTGACGATACAAGTTCTATGCAACTTTATGATTTAAATAGCGGTTTTAGATACACGTCCCCAGGAAACAAAAATGTGGGACGCAATTCAGTTTGATAAATTAGGAAAAACGTGCTAAAGTCAAAGTACGCGTTTACAAATCAAAAACATTAAAAAAACCAAAAACAAACAGACAGACAGAGGGTTAAACTTATTTATTTTGACAAAACAAGTATTTAAACATGAGTATTATTCTATTCATTGAAATACTGGTGACGCCACGAAAGTTTTAATTTTTTGCTGTTATAAATTTAGATTTTAATTACAGAAATGAAAATGCCATTTTGTCACTAAATTCAGTATCCGCGTCCGTACAAAGTCGGGAGTTTATGTAATTATTAAGTCTTATTGACGTTTGCCGTTCGTTATAGACCCGTGTTGTTGACTGTATTTGCATTTGCAAAGTACTACACCGTCCTTAATAGTATCTTCCGTTTTTGTAAAGCACATGTTGGACAATGTACATGCATTTGGAATCACGTTGCATGTGATTTCTGCACTAATCATAACACCCCGACTTTTCACATTAATCTTAATTAGTTAATTAAATTTCTAAATTTAGATACTATAAAACTTACTTGTTGCTAAACACGGGCGAAACGAAAACAACAACAGGATAATGGGTAGTAGTAATAAAAAATGTCCACCACCCTTCATTCTCTGATCCAGTTAGACTTAAAAGTGAATGAAAATTGGTGTATCGATTAGGTTTATTTGACAGTAAAAATTCTGTTTGCACTGTGAACCGGTCCGGCAAGTATTTATTTACTTAAATAATAATTAAATCTTTAACGAAATGATGGTACTAACACTTAATATTTTAAAATCATATGCTACCGACTCTTACTTATACATACTTCAATACTGTTTAAAATATTCTAATTTTACTTTAAATCTTATACCTATATAATTATTTTTTAAAAAAAGACAACTTTGTTTTATAATGTATTGGTTTAAAAAGTTAGACTGTAAAACCTGTTTATAATGACCCTCGATAAAGTTGCCACTTGAATCTTTGTGTATATATAATTATTTCAGCTACAACTTGCTTTCTTTTTTAAAATTACGGTAAAACCTTTATTAATTGCCACCAAGAGTTTCAGAAAGCTTAAGGCGTATGAGGTAATACTTCGGGACTTCAAAAACCCGTACGACGATATATGAGGTGGTAAAAATATTAAGGGACATTATAACAAGGGTTTTCTGTAAATTTAGTTAAACATTGTATTATTTTCAGACCAATTATATATGTTAAGCTGGGAGAAAATGTATTTTCAGTTTGTCGATTTTATTATATGCTGTAAAATGGTTGTTTTGAATTGATGAATTTTCTAATTTTAATTGAAAATTGAATTAAAAACAATGACATACGATAGAGACATGAAACTTATATCATAATGTAGACTTTGAATTTTTTAAATATTAATTCAATTTATTACACACGTGTCAGACGCAACAGGAGCTGCTTACCCTTCTAATGCACCCGGCCTCATATCCCTGGTGGAAGTTCACGTGTTTGGCCTAACTTGTCAGTTTTTAATTTTTTACTTTGCTTTGGGATTGTGATTTAAACATGGTTTGATATGCTTAATTTTGGTTTCATATAAGATTCAAAACTGTTCGACTTGGTGTAACATCAGGATATCAGTGAAATATTCTTGACTGGGACGTTAAATACCATTACTCAACTTAACTCAACTCGACTTGGTATAGGTTTTAGACTTGTGATGATTGTTTAGGTTGGTGAAATTTGATACTAGAAATACGAGACTTTCTTAAGTAATGTTTTGTGTTCGCCGGTCATTAGTTCAATGAAATGGTTTATCTTTCATATAAATCTGTGACATACCTTTGTTACAGTAGAGACATACTGACCTTATGGCACACAGAGAGATTAAGACTGAATTTGTGATAGTTGTAGTTTCCTATAACTTCTCATAAAAGAAGAAGATTTTTTGGGAGGGAATTCGTTTGTTTAAATTTTATGCTTTCTAACATGCGTTTCGTAATTTTCGTAACTTTTTATAAAAACCCGATCTAATTTTAACAAATTGTGTTCATGTGTACAATCGAGGTTTATGATTTTCGTTTTTTAGGATACTGCTGGAAATACTTTGTGCTAAGTATCTGATGTCAGTAACAAATTTAACGTATCACAACTGTTTCTTGAGAAAAAAAATGGCCAAAAATCTACAAGGGTTTGTTTTAAGCGACATTGTTCTTTCCTATATGACCTTGGTTCATAGTCATGACACACCGATAGTTCGTCCAAAGTAATTAAGAGATATGGTACGTACACGATTTTACACGGACAGACATACAAACTGGGTCATTATGATAATACCCGATTCATGATATACTAGTAATGTTATTGGAAAACTGTTTAATCTACGATTACCGAGCATGGCCGCTGAAAACACAATGGCAAATGTGTAATGGCAAAATAGATACTTTTTGTAACAGCAAATGAAAAAACGACATCAACACAACAAACGAACGTACATGTATATGCACAATTTGGTCTATTGTTTCTATAATCGTTAAAATATATTGTGGCCAAAGATGTATTATTCACAAAATGCTAAAATGCTTAATAAAGCAGTTTTTAAACCAGTGGTCTCTCACCGTTGTGAGTTCGACCCTAATCTAATTATTTTAAAAACATTTTCTTAAACACTTTATTTGATTGAAAGAAATTATCTATGATATGAAATAGATCCTTTCAACTGTGACCGCCTGAATATATAATGAAAAAAAGATGAATTGTGCCAAAGGTAAAGTAAAACAATAATGACCTGTCCGCTTGACCTTTCGTTAGGAATATCCATACTATATGTGGGTAGTGCAAAGATTCAGTTTATGCATACACGGCTCGTGCTTCCAATTGTGTTAACGAAACAATGTGTTCCCTTTAAACAAATGCACTGGCCCATAAAAAGTTTTGAATTAAAAGTCAAGCGGGCAGGTCAATATTGTTTGCCTTCAACTTTTGAGATATGATCTTTTCGCCTTTTTTAAAGATTGTTATGATATTTCATTTGTTGAAATTTTACGCGTTTTACAATACGTTTTGTATCTGTCTCAATGAATTACGACCCTACTTACACAGAATTTGTCCAGGTGAAAAAAATTGTTCACGCTTAACTTATAACCTTATGGTTGATATATGAACTTTTTTAAACACTCTATCGGATACCTTGTATTTAAATTTGACATATAGTTGGGTTAACATCGCAACCTGTTCTCGGATCATTCTTTCCTAAATTGATATAGAAACGAAACGTTTTACCTAAGTGCACTTACATATTTAAATACTCTATGGACATTGACACAAGTTAATGATTTGTCATTGGCAGAAATTACCATGTGCAGAATTTGGAATTATCTTTTTTTCCTGCACATGACATGTTGTTTTTGTTTGTTTGCTAGTAGATAAAATCTTAAAATCCTCTCATGCATTGTATTTGGTTAAATATATTTTGGTCCATTTAAATTTTTTGGTTTGGCAATTTTGGTCCTAGCACTACTGTTGAGGTATTGTATTTGGCCGTCTAGTGTTGTTGAGACTGGTATAAAATGTAATCGTAGTCAGGTTTCTCACCGTGAACCCAAACCCAACTAAAACATGTTAAGTGAAAACTATTATTTTAACTGAACGGACATATACCATTATACTTGACTAGTGTAAACGCGAAATTGGGGACAACTTCTAGCTTATAGTACGAATGGAAAATGAACTTAGTGGTAAACTCATTAAGTTGCTGATCCGACGTGAAGACATTTTTCAAGCAGCCAAATAGTTACAATAAAAAAACAACCAAAAAACCAACAAACAATTGATTCGATTCTTGCACAACACAGAGTTGACTATAACTCGATGATCTATATCTGACCCAAAGACAAATATCGGTGGTCAGTCAGATATCGGTGATCACTCACTGCCAGTATTACAAGTTCATGCTTTGTATCAATATTTACATTAAATGTCTGATTTTAATATCTTTACGTAAATCCTCTTTATATCTGTCTCTATACTTTTACAAGAAACCAAAATAGAATGACATAAAAAGCTATGCATGTATATATGCAGTAAAGATATGTCGAAAGTTGAACACTGGACTAACAACAGTCGAAACTCGAGTGGGCGGAACATGGATGGCTAGTTACCAAAAACTGTCGAGAGATATACAGAAGTTTTTGAAAAGCAGCCGAGATTTAGTTTTCGAGGACCAGGAATATCAACCAATTCGACACTAATATATAATTCGTAAGCTCAGTGTTAAACATTCGACACAGGCCTACACCATATACTTGTATTGCAGTTGTCAAAAAGCTGTTGAGATATGGCACATGAGGGCGGAGATGAGCTGCCTTGTTACGTCACATAGCGGTGTTGTCGCATAAACGTGTTCCAACACGTCTATGCGGGGAATTTCAACGCATAAAGATAACGCTTTTATGAGGCAAAAAAGCTACCTTCCTCCGCATAAAGAAAACATTTAAAGCACGATACCATAATATCTTTCACTATCATCACCTACACCTCCATAATCATTATCAACTTCACTAAAAACACCACCATCATCATTATCATTACATTATTATCTCCTCGCTGTGTGTGTGTGTGTGTGTGTGTGTGTGTGATCTAGTTTCCGTGCATTTGAAAGAAAACCGCACATCCGATTGAGCTGAAACCTAGTTGATTAATTACGGTGGGGAGTGGAATGGGATTGTAACCACCACGTCATCATCAATATCACCACCACCGTTTTTGTCGAGACATAAAAACTTTTAAATTAATCCTCTTTATGCTCCAAAAAGGCACCCTTCCGCCACACATAAGCAACACATCTTTATGCGTTGAACGTGGCCAGCCTCTTTATGCGTTGAAATTCCCCGCATAGACGTGTTGGGCGCGTTTATGCGGCAACACCGCTATGTGGCGTAACACTGCCTATTCGACCGGTACTTATTTGTCAGCTTGGTGTTAAACTTTCGACAAGTCTGTACCATGTATATTTCAAGAGCATTTCTTAGCTAAATAATTTGGCAAACGATTATCAGTATCTGTGAAGCAAATAAAAACCAAAAGGATTCCTTCAGTAATACTTAACTTGAAATAATAAATTGTATAGCATTGCATTTTAGTATTTGACATGTTTGAATGCTGCATAAACAAGCGTGTCTAACAGATTTCTCTGGACCTTAACACCGTAGGTTGATGTTATGCATATGCCAAGATAGTACACTTTAGTAAAGCCTGCAGAACAAATTCGAGTCAGTACAATTCTTGCTTGACTAAGTATTGTACATTGTTGTAGCATTAAGAAGAAAAATAATCAAACCTATGAAATGCCACATGCCTCTGAAAGTCGAGGTTGGTAGGTTTAACCCTTAGGTGTGACTGAAAGTAAGCCTTAATATTTCTTCATCTCCTGCTTATGGTAATATTGTTAAGATTATTTATTAGGCAAGTCTTTCGTACCTGACTAAACTCGATGTTTTACTGCACGTTTAAAACACTTCTGTAAAGTGAAAAAAGAATAGGATGTACGTTTGCGATACAGAAGATTGTTACAACGTCATTTGAAGGCGTAATGAAGTCCAATGCTGAATGTCAAAAGTCGTTGTTTTGCTGCGAGCTCTACGGTTTACCAACCATCCAAGGGCAGACAGCTTCGGTATAAATAAAAGAAATCTGTCTGTGGCTTAAAACACCCTTACTCTAATTTGTCTGTGTTAACATGATGCAGTAATTACGGTATAACCCTTAAGATTGCATTTTGTTGTGCATCAATAAATCTTGCAGTTCTTGCAATGTCAGATAGATAACTTGCCAAGAGTATCATAGGCAGAGAACGCGCAAACGCAATGTCCAATCAGATTGCTTAAATTTAACAAAATTAAAATATTTGCCATGTAATAATAATTATGTCTCCGAGCAGGGTTTTATCGTCCTTTCGAATGTCTTATTTTGTGTGTGTTGCGTTTACGTGACTTTAGTTGCTATGGTTACCAATTAAATGGACGATGCTGAAATTGTAACGCCCACGCCTAGACGGTTTTCATAATTTATTGTTCTCTATTACTTCGAATTGCCACTGATACGCCCAAGATGTTCATCTTCCATCACAATAGCAATAATAGTAAAGTTAAAGGTCCGGTACAGTAACATTAATATGTCTGATTAACATTTATATGTTTTTAAAAAAATAGTTTGGCGGTGAAAAAATAGACAATCTGGTTTTAATCTAAAGGAGGGCGTTGTCACTATTTAGTATACAAAGGAATAATTGGTAAATGGTCGGGAAACTTAGTTTGCTAAATATTTACCTATGACATAACAGACCAACAGCTAACAGCTTCGTAAATGTTCTACTTTTTTTCTTTTCCCCTTAAATCCGCCAATGAGTAACTACGGTACTACCCTTAAGATTTAATTTTGCTGTGCATCAATAAATCTTGCAGTTCTTGCAATGGCAGATAGATAACTTGCCAAAAGTATCATAGGCAGAGAACGCGCAAACGCAATGTCCAATCAGATTGCTCAAATTTAACAAAATTAAAATATTTGCCATGTAATAATAATTATGTCTCCGAGCAGGGGTTCGTCGTTTTCTGAACGTCTTATTTTGAGCGTTTTGTTGTGACGTGATTTTAGTTGCTATGGATACCAATTAAATGGACGATGCTGAAATGGTAACGCCCACGCCTTGGCGGCTTTTCATATTGTTGTTCTCTATTGCTTCATACTGCCACTAATACGCCCAAGATGTTCATCTTCCATCACAATAGCAATAATAGTAAAGTTAAAGGTCCGGTACAGTAACATTAATATGTCTGATTAACATTTATATGTTTTTAAAAAAATAGTTTGGCGGTGAAAAAATAGACAATCTGGTTTTAATCTAAAGGAGGGCGTTGTCACTATTTAGCATACAAAGGATTAATTGGTAAATGGTCGGGAAACTTAAATATGTACATATGACGTAACAGACCAACAGCTAACAGCTTCGTAAATGTTCTACTTTTCCTTAGACAAAGATTAGTTTTTAAAGACCATGCAGGTCTATCATGATTATTATACTAGATTGAGGACAAGATGAATAGACAATCTGATTTATTTAAGAAGGGTGGAGTCACTAACTACAAAAAGTTGACAATGGTGAAATGAATAAAAATATTTCTATTATGACGTATGTTTTAAAATGTCTAAGTATCACCATAACTAAAAGTAACAGTATATACATTCTGCCACGACTCAAACGCATAAAGCCACAAGAATTAAAAAATGATAATTATGCCTCCCGCCAACTAGCTAGAGAGGGTATGTAGGAATTAAAATGTCTGATTGTCCGCCCGTTTGTAAGTGTAAAATCGTGTCCGGGACATATCTCATAATTGCTTTGGACAACTGTTATAAAACTTCACAGGAATAATCAATCTTCATGGTCCAAAGGTATGTCGTGACCTTGAACAAAGGTCATATCGGAAAGGTCAAGGTCGCAGGGAAACATTAAATCCTTGTAGATACATAGGGGTATATAGCTAACAGTTCTAGTTACAATTTAAAAAGAAAGACGATTTTGCTATATGTAGCGCGGAAACTATTATGTCTAAATGCTGACAGTGAATCGATGATAGGCGTTATAAAAAGGGATTATGACGTTTGGAAAAACAGCTTATAAAACAATACATTGGACTGAATGTAATGCCGAAACGGTGTCCAGTTATGTGGTCAAATTATTATTAAACTATAACTTTCTAAGCAATTATGAAGTCCCAAACTAACCATCCAGTACCAATATATCAGTAAAATATAGTAGATTCAACATTAAGACCCCCTTGAAAAATGCGAACTCTCTTGATTTTAGTATCAAATAGCCAGGTAAAACTGTGTTCAATTGAAATCCTTGAAAAACTAAATCTCGAAGACAATATTGATAGTAGTATTTCATTTTTGACTCATTTATATTGTTGAAAAAAAATCATTTATTAATTGGCAGAAAAGGAAATATATGCAGGATGGTTTGCAACATGTTAAAGAAATCTTTAATGTTTGGATAACACACAACTGCGAGGTAATACTGATTCAACTGAAATCCTTGAAGAACCAAATCTCCAAGACAATAAATTGTTGAACAAATTTTATTTATAAACTGACAGAAAAGAAAAATATGCATTTTACAGGATGTTTTGAAACATGTTAAAGAAATGTAAGGATAATACACAACCACATGTACGAGGGTCGTTCAAAAAGTCTTTTCTCTTCCTGTAAACCGCAGATAAAACACCGTGATTTGCTATATTCTCAATTGTCACGGGTGATTGAATTCATTCCCTACCATGTATAACATTTTCAGATTGTTAATGCCAAAGAATTAGTTTTTATTGCCTTATTTCCATCATAACACTCTTTGCACTGCTTGGAAAATAACAGATATGACAGGTAAAAACATAATTGAAATGCGAAGGTTTATGAAAGCCTATGCAAAACTCGGTAAATCACCCAAACAAACATTCATTGAAATGCATGATGTTTATGGTGAGCAAAACCTGTTATATAGGTACGCAAGTTTACGCGACATTTCTGATAAGGTCAGTTCTGGAAGACCAAAAAAAAGCATGCACCAAAGACAACATTTTAAAACAAGAGGCCCATGGGCCTGATACGCTCACCTGATAACTAATAGCTAGCTGATAGATTTAAAGACAACATAAATACTAAACCCCAATGACTTTTTTCTTTACATCATGATAACCGTTGTATCAATACCTACAACATTCTAGTATACGTGCCTATACAAAAAGTTAATACTTTTCAAGATAATTAACCATTTCAATATTGTTTCACATCTGTGACCTTGACCTTTGAACCCATGACCTTTTTCCATATATCAAAATGATCGTTGTATCGATACCTTCAACATTCTAATATACATGCCTATACAAAAAGTTTATAGTTTTCGAGATAATTAACCATTTTGGTATTGTTTTGCATCTGTGACCTTGACCTTTCAACCCATGACCTTTTTCTATACATCAGAATGATCGTTGTATCAATACCTACAACATTCTAATATACAAGCCTATACAAAAAGTTGATAGTTTTCGAGATAATTAACCATTTCGGTATTGTTTCACATCTGTGACCTTGACCTTTGAACCCATGACCCTTTTCCATACATCAAAATGATCATTGTATCGATACCTACAACATTCTAATATACATGCCTATACAAAAAGTTTATAGTTTTCGAGATAATTAACCATTTCAGTATTGTTTTACATCTGTAACCTTGACCTTTGAACCCATGACCTTTTTCTATACATCAAAATGATCATTGTATCAAAACCTACAACATTCTAATATACATGCCTATACAAAACGTTTATAGTTTTCGAGATAATTAACCACTTCGGTATTGTTTCACATCTGTGACCTTGACCTTTGAACCCATGACCTTTTACTATACATCAAAATGATCGTTGTATCAATACCTACAACATTCTAATATACATGCCTATAAAAAAAGTTTATAGTTTTCGAGATAATTAAACATTTTGGTATTCTCACCCATCTGTGACCTTGACCTTTAAACCCATGACCTTTTTCTATACATCAAAATAATCGTTGTATCAATACCTACAACATTCAAATATACATGCCTATACAAAAAAGTTTATAGTTTTCGAGATAATTAACCATTTCGGTATTGTTTCACATCTGTGACCTTGACCTTTAAACCCATCACCTTTTTCCATACATCAAAATGATCGTTGTATCGATACCTACAACATTCTAATATACATGCCTATACAAAAAGTTTATAGTTTTCGAGATAATTAACCATTTTGGTATTGTTTTGCATCTGTGACCTTGACCTTTCAACCCATGACCTTTTTGTATACATCAGAATGATCGTTGTATCAATACCTACAACATTCTAATATACAAGCCTATACAAAGAGTTTATAGTTTTCGAGATAATTAACCATTTTTGTATTGTTTCACATCTGTGACCTTGACCTTTGAACCCATGACCTTTTCCATACATCAAAATGATCATTGTATCGATACCTACAACATTCTAATATACATGCCTATACAAAAAGTTTATAGTTTTCGAGATAATTAACCATTTCAGTATTGTTTTACATCTGTAACCTTGACCTTTGAACCCATGACCTTTTTCTATACATCAAAATGATCGTTGTATCAATACCTACAACATTCTAATATACATGCCTATAAAAAAAGTTTATAGTTTTCGAGATAATTAACCATTTCGGTATTGTTTCACATCTGTGACCTTGACCTTTAAACCCATGACCTTTTTCTATACATCAAAATGATCGTTGTATCAATACCTACAACATTCTAATATACATGCCTATACAAAAAGTTTATAGTTTTCGAGATAATTAACCATTTTGGTATTGTTTTGCATCTGTGACCTTGACCTTTCAACCCATGACCTTTTTCTATATATCAAAATGATCGTTGTATCAATACCTACAACATTCTAATATACATGCCTATAAAAAAAGTTTATAGTTTTCGAGATAATTAACCATTTCGGTATTGTTTCACATCTGTGACCTTGACCTTTTTCTATATATCAAAATGATTTTTGTATCAATACCTACAACATTCTAATATACATGCCTACACAAAATGTTTATAGTTTTCGAGATAATTAACAATTCCGGTATTGTTTGGCATCTGTGACCTTGACCTTTGAACTCATGACCTTTTTCTATATATCAAAATGATCGTTGTATCAATACCTACAACATTCTAATATACATGCCTATAAAAAAAGTTTATAGTTTTCGAGATAATTAACCATTTCGGTATTGTTTCACATCTGTGACCTTGACCTTTAAACCCATGACCTTTTTCTATACATCAAAATGATCGTTGTATCAATACCTACAACATTCTAATATACATGCCTATACAAAATGTTATAGTTTTCGAGATAATTAACCATTTTGGTATTGTTTTGCATCTGTGACCTTGACCTTTCAACCCATGACCTTTTTCTATATATCAAAATGATTTTTGTATCAATACCTACAACATTCTAATATACATGCCTACACAAAATGTTTATAGTTTTCGAGATAATTAACAATTCCGGTATTGTTTCACATCTGTGACCTTGACCTTTAAACCCATGACCTTTTTCTATACATCAAAATGATCGTTGTATCAATACCTACAACATTCTAATATACATGCCTATAGAAAATGTTATAGTTTTCGAGATAATTAACCATTTTGGTATTGTTTTGCATCTGTGACCTTGACCTTTCAACCCATGACCTTTTTCTATATATCAAAATGATTTTTGTATCAATACCTACAACATTCTAATATACATGCCTACACAAAATGTTTATAGTTTTCGAGATAATTAACAATTCCGGTATTGTTTCGCATCTGTGACCTTGACCTTTGAACCCATGACCTTTTTCTATACATCAAAATGATCGTTGTATCAATACCTACAACATTCTAATATACATGCCTATACAAAAAGTTTATAGTTTTCGAGATCATAATTATAATCAGAGGGGAAAAAAAATAGGTCACGACCTTCACAATTGACCTTGACCTCATTTTGAAGATACTAACAAGAAGATGTCAAAACTGAAAACCCCATGTCATTATCTGGTCAAATAGTCAAGTTATAACAATTTGAAGCTATTTTACGATTTTTTCAAAATTAAACGCAAAAACGCGTAACCTATTTTTTGTCCGAATTTCACAAAATGAACAAACTATAGGCTTAAGACCCTAGAGAAGGCAAATATCACATCAGATGTTTTCTCCAATCAGTACTTTCGGAGAAGAAGATTTTTTAAGATTTTTGCACCCCTGGGTCACCTTGACCTAGTTATGGTAGCCATGGCAACGCCACGAACAAATCTGAATTGCACTGGCCCATATATACTTCTGACAAAGTTTCAATAAAAAACAGTCTGGTAGTTTCAGAGGAGAAGTCGAAAATAGGTGTTAACGACGCACGCACGCACGCACGCACGCACACACACGCACATACACACGCTGCGCTATGCCATAAGCTCACATGACCTTCGGTCAGGTGAGCTAAAAAACTGGTCAATATTGATGGAAGGTTGACCGTGAAACAAAAAGCTAAAGTAATTGGTTTATCGATTGGAGCAATATACACTTCATTCTCAGCTTGACATGAGAATGATTTGCGCTAGATGGACCCCTATTTTGTTGTATAAAGAGCAAAAGCTTTCATGGGTCAAGATTGCCAAAATTCTGCTGAAATACTTATATGGTAATTGCAACAGCAGGCGTCTGGCGGATATAGTCACAGGTGACGAAACATGGGTATATTACTTTGAGCTACATAGAAAGATAATAAAGTATGGCTAATCAGAAAAGGAAAACGACCTGAAATTACATATTTCAGGAGAAAAATTTTTAATAGTAACGGCATAGTTACCCAAAAGCAGGAATTCGTGTATTTGGTTGCTCAATGGCAATGCTACTGCTCACAAAAACAAGTTCGTGACTGAACTTTTGGACAAGGAACGTGTTGTTCTTTCACTCTATTCGCCTGATCTTTCAGCGTGTGACTTTTGCCTCTTTCCATCTTTCTGATCGTCGATACAGATCTCGTTCATTGCTAGGTTCAGCAATTTATCACTTTCTGAATGGTATATCCAAAACAGAATATGCAAATGTGTTTAGAAAATGGATCCAGTGTCTTTAAAAGTATGTAGTCGTCAAAGGTGATTATTTTAAAGGAATGAACCTAAAACATCATTTGATGTGTGCTTTTATTATGAAGGTCAAGACTTTTTGAACGAAACTAGTGTGTCGCTTTAAAGTTTGTTAGGGTATGTTCAGACACAATTTGAATATGTATAAGACATTTAAATATAATTTGAATATATCTGATTTTATATTACATTTTGCATGAAAATTATTTAGCTAATGTAAAAATAGACATAAAGAAGGCAAAATGTTTGTTTCCCTCTTTCAAATATCAAGTTATCACATAAATTATCGACAATAAGAAGGTATATCTAATTTTCATAACTTCCAGTTTTTCTGGATTTTTGTTTATTTTCCTCCGATATTATGTAATTTACGGCCATTAATTTAGTCAACCATTACTCGTTAATAGGTACCTCAATAGGCTATTAATTTCAATGTTCCCGTGATATTTTATTTTTGTCGGATTTTATGGGTTTTTAAGTTTTTTAATTTTATTTTTGAACATTATTATTATTATTTTTTGTTGTTTTTGTTAAACTTAGTCTCACCACCAACTATCATCTAAATTATTTTGGTCGTTAATTTATTCGCCAATTTGTATTAAATATGATATCTCGTTATGCTATTAATTTCAATGTTCCAGTGATATCCCATTTTTGTTGGATTTTATATATAACTGAATTATGTAATATCAAAACGCCTTTATAAAAACAATTTTTTTATTATTCATAGCACTATTCTCCGTGCTTTTGTCGTTTTGTATGCAGTTTTTAGTGTTTTATATAATTTATCTTACTGTCTGTCGTTGCGTTTATGTTGGCGATTGTGATAATAAATCTGATGTTTTATTTAGCTTTTAATTCTTTCACTGATTGTCTCTATGTACATCCTCGATGATGGAGGAATTTCTATCGCTGTTAAATGCCACAAAATGTTCTTAGTATGGGGGTTTTACATTATTTTTATGTAAATTTTATGTAACAGTAACAGCAACAGACTAAGAATAAAAGTAGTACTGTACAAAAAATACATTGCATGTGCCTTAGAGCTTTTCTGAATACCTTACAGTCAGGACAGGCAGGACAGTTTTAAACACTGTCACCAGGGAAGGGAGGCTGAATACTTCGGAAGAGTAAGCATCTACTGGTAAATCTGAGTAATAAACTGTAAGCAGGGTCGAAAAGCTTCGAGAAGAGTTTGTTTACTGGTATAGAAACAAGTGACAGGGTACATCAAAACTGGTCGAATACGACCAAAAAAAAGAAAAAAAACATATTGACAAAACAGGCGTGTCATATTGGTTGTTAAATCAAGTTTGGTCCTTATCTTGTAATATAATTTCATTCATTGCAGGAAGTATATGTTTACTTGCTACGTGCCTCGTTTCATATTTACTTTCATTTTTCAGTGAATATTCATTTGTGATAGTCTCTTAAGAACACTTGCTGCAGTGACAGTTTGTTCAACTCATTACGTCAATACGCACCCTGTTTTCCTTCTGTGATTTTTTTGCCAGCGCACAGATAAATCGACAAAACCAAGAGCTGTCTTGTTCCAATTCAACTAGTTTTGAGGAATTACCTCTTGAAGTAATTCTACCTTGTCTCATGTTTATAATAGGGTAGCTTTCACATAAGGCAACTAACTTTAACTTTTAGTTGCCTGCTTATAATGATGCCGGTTTTGACAGACTAGTAGCTTATAATTTTGAAATGAAATACCTTTTTTTACGACGACTCGATAGATAATAATTATCTTGTTATGTAATTCAATTCAGTGATTTGTTTAATTACCACTTGTTTTATCTCATATTACGTTCATTTTTCAATAAATCTTCATTTTTGTATGATAGGTTCTTAAGAACACTTGATGCACTGTCAGTTAGTTCACCCCATTACGTCACTTCACACCCAGATGTCCTTCTAGAAATATCAGCACCGTGGCCAGCATAGATAAGGCAAACTTATCATATATAGTTGTATCGTTTCTGTTCAACCACTGTTTAAGAATAGTACTAGTTGAATGTTTTTAACCTGTCTCCTGTTTATGTTAGGGTGGAGTCCATACTGTGTAGAACAATTGGTACTCGCTACTGCAATTGAAATACTAGTAGCTAATATTTGCGATATGAAACACCAGACTTAAACTATTTCTCAACGCGTATTTAGAACTGTGTAGAACTACTGGTACTTGTGCCTACAATTTTGCTGCACTGGAAATTCTAGTAGTTAATAATTATGTCATGGAACTTAATTTTTTTTAGATTCTTCTCACTTCGCTAAGATGATATTTTTAAATTATATAATACCAACATGTATGTGGTTCTTGCCCATCAAATATTTCCCAGAACCTCATTTCTAAATAAATTTCTTTCTTTCAATATTAAATACCTATTGTACCAGTTTTAATTTTACTTTTAATACTTTTTAGTTTCGTCAATTAAATATTACATATTATACCAGTTTTAATTTTACAGCACTAGTCGGTCGTTTAAGAATACGATTCCTCATCAGTATTGCTTGGATCAAAAATGTGAAATCAAACCTTTTTTTTAAGATGTTGAAAATATACATAAACCAACAAGTAAACAAGTAAACAAAGTAAAAAACCAAATAAACCAAGTAAACAAAATACATTTTTGCCAAAGGTTTTTAGCGTATAATGCTAGCTTTTTCAAATTTTCTGGATGATTTCAGTTGATTTTTATTGTAACCTGTATTTTAAAGTAATAAAATAATGTAATTATATTCTATTTTTGAACCCTGTTTCAACCCGTTCTTTAAGTGCTCAAGGCATAGGTTAAGTCTTATAGTTCAATGTTTCTTTCACTCAATTTTGTATATACACTTCTCGGTTGTAGCTAGCTAAACAGGAGGTGCTTCGCTTTCCGGAGCATCCGGACTCACTTGCCTGGTGGAAGTTTACGTGTTTAAACTAACTTGTCAGTTTCAAAGACTTTATTTTGCTTCTGGATTGTGATTCGGATATAGACGTATGTTTGTTTTTGATTACATTTAAAGTACACACATTCTTTAGGTAGCCTCTTGCATATATATGTATAATTATGAGAGTAGGCGTAGAGTAAAAGGAAATCGGAGTAGGAATATAAAAATTAAATTTACAACATAAATCGTGTTGTATATTTAAAGTGAAGGCGGTGATTTTGCGTTTGGGTACAATTAAGAGGAGCAAGGCCACGTGTAATTTGAGATTTATATATAAATCCTCCCATAATCGTTTTTGTTTAAGATTATATCTTTACATAACTATAAATTTAATATGACAGGTAAGAAAATTTAAGATCAAGACATGTAAATAGGCTATTTTTGTTTGATCATCCTTATAGTGCGTCAAGTTTGACCTGGTCGTTTGACCTAAAATTGATCATTCAAACAGACATATTCATTGTGTAATTCAGATGTATAGATGATAGTAATTCTGGCTAGTTGGTATTGAAGGAAATTAAACATACTGTCCTACCCAAATCACTCAGTCTTTTAGCCCAAACTAATATTCAAATTAAAAGCCAAACGGCCAGGTCAAACTCAACGCACTGTTATGTAATACAATGCGTCACAGATGATAAGGTTTTTAGAGCTCTATATTGAATAACAACGTGACTTTTCGTCTATAGAGTTATGCATATTATTGTCAACTGGCTCTGGTGATGACTTATCTAACCGGTACAGTCCCGCCCATCAATATATAAAATATAAATCAAGTCTTAAACACAATATTTTCTTGCGATTTATAACCGATATAACAAAAACTTTTTTGCGTTAAATGTTTTTGCGAAAATCAAATGAGGTTAAAAGCACTTAAATATATTGCTTTATTTAGTTATAACTTTTTAAAAAAATATTTTGAAAACACTTCCATCACTACCCTGAAACGTGATTCTTTAAATTAGAAACAAAAATGTACCCTTGACAACAAATAATGTAACCAAGAAAATAACCAAATTAGGGAAATGGCAAAACAACTTAACATGTAGAGCTTTAATGTGGGCCTTACATTCGACTCAGTCACCACCAGCTTTAGAGTGCAACTAAAGAAACGCCAAGATTGACAGTTGTATAGATTGATTCTGTCTTATAACATTTTATCATGTATCCTATATTAAAATTATTTAATGAGTTTCCTACAAGAATTATGAAAATGGTAATTGTTACGAAATTTTCGAGCAGAAACTGGAAAGATAATCATGTCTCAAATCGGTAGATATCAATAAAAAACAAACATACTATTCCATATCCAAAAAAACCGAAAACAAAGTAAAAATATAAAACTGACAAATTAGGTAAAACATGTGAGCTCCTATAGCTACCAGCACGTGTGCAACCAAAATTGGGAGTAAAATGAACATTTAACCAAATACTAGTATATTCAGGGTAATTCTGCACACTGAGACATCATACTCATCAACAATATTGTGATGACAGCCATAAAACGTTTTGGGGGCGCTGATAAACCTAGATTTGCAATATCCCTGGGTAAACAATAAATTTGTAAGCAGCCAGCTTGCTTTGTTGTATAAAGTTCCAGTAGTTTGCTCTACTATCGCGTAATAATTGTGAAATATAAACACCATAAGCAGAGAAGCGGGTATATTGCTGCATAGAAAAGGAAAGTTGACAACAGAAAAAATTGCCTATTTGACGTCTAGTGGCGTCTTGGCATCTACGTAAAGGGGTGGTCATCGGTGTATCAGCTTGGCGTATATTCAAACCATGTACTGTAAATTATTTACTTAGTGATATACTATTTTTGCTTATTTCGTGGTCCTTTGTTTTGCCTGAAAATTAATAACGAGCGAAAATTAAGTTATGATTATTGTGTTATGGTGCATATTTTTTTAAAAAAGCGAAAATTTAATTGCACAGAAATGTCTAAATTTCATATACATCAAAAATAAATACACCCGAAATTAAATACTTTAACATTACCTTAACTCTCCTTCCTGAAGCAAAGTGCATGGTTGCGTCATATCATTCAACTAATATTTGTCTAACAATAATGGAAAAATAGGTACATCTTTATTTCAAATATAAATGTTATGTACATGTAGGTATGTTGGTTCATTGTTAGGTTAAACAGGTTCTTTTTTAAATTTTTAATGTAATGTACGTGTAAATTTATGCAATACTTGTACAATAAATTGGTTGGTTGGAGGCCTTCTAATTGTAGTATATCCAAAACCACTGGACATTAACTTTGTCAGACATTTTGCAATGAATTGTCCAAATGCTTTTGTTTCTTTATTGCCTTTTTTTTGGTTTGTATTTATTTACTTGCATGTTGTAACGTTCTGTGTTGTGTTAGCTGTTACCAAGTATGGTTTAGTTATAATTTGTTTTTCATTATCTTGTGACTATTGACGCGATTGATACAATACAAAATATATAACAAAATACTTTACGTGCAATTGGTACATTAAAGATTGAAATCAGACTTGAATATAAATCATTATAACGCAAGTGATTTTATTTAAATAGTCAGTTTTCATAATTTTCTTTTGAATTTTTGATATGAGTTTGAGCATGAATCGGTATGCTAATGATTGCATTAGTTCAAAGAGAGAGAACTCTTCAATTACAAAAAATTATACCAGTAGTCACACACAATACTATGTCAGTACAATATCCTAAATTTTAAATTAACTTTCTTAAGACTCCTACTGAAGGCCTTGGAACATTTAATTTCTGTGCCATCACAAATATGAGTAGTGGTAGATGTATATAGCGGTTCATTCCCAACCTACAATCCTAAAAGAAATGATAACACTTTGCAATTAAGTAAAACACGTGATCGTGCACCAGTAACGATAGTACGGATGCTGCAGAAGAAGGGTATGCATCTCTTGTAAAGCTACACCCGACACGTGTAAAATTAAAATTTAGAATGACGGAACTATGGGATGTCAAATATACATTTTTCTTTAATAAATCATACATGTATGCTACAAAAACCAAATGGCAAAAAAGTACAGTATAATGTCATACTTAGTGGTGGTTTTATTTCCACTATATACATATACACAGTCGAGTGTGTTTCCCCGAAAATAAAACTATCGCCAACGCCAAATTATTCTTGATTAAAGCCTTCTATATAGATTCCAAATCGCGTCAGTACAATACAGTATACATCAGTGCACCTTTGATTAAAACGCCTTATGTTTCTATCAAATCTTAGTGTTACTATACCATGAACATATTGACTAGGCATCGCTAACATAATGGCAATGAAATACCTGTCTTTAATAATAACCTCACTTCCCTAGTGGAAGTTCACGTGTTTGACCTAATTTGTCAGTTTTAATGTTTTTGCTTTGCTACCTGATTGTGATTCGGACATGGATGAGTATGTTTGTTTTTCTGACCACAGAACCACGGAAATTCAAACTCACCGTGGTTAATGCTGAACACAAAAATTGTCGTAAATGTACGGTTGTCCGAAGGAAAATTGCATGTACGTATTCTGATCTCTTTTCAACAAATGCTGATTTCTTTCTTAATAGGGCCATTGTAGTCTTTATGTTAGAACGTGTAGTAATTACATATTATACCAGTTTTAATTTTACAGCACAAGACGGGCGTTTCGGATACAATTATTCCTCATCAATAATGCTCGGACCAAAATTGTGAAACTATTCTTTATATATATTATTAATTAAAGTAACTAAGACATCATTTCACCCACCTTCATCAGTGTTTTAATTTCAATAAAGAATAATAAAATTTATTATGAGTATCCAAGTACCATAGGAAAATATCACCCAAAAGGTTGAATATTTCAGTCAGAGACGAGGTTTGATGACAATTTTTGGTTTCAAATATGTGTAACATCAACATGACGCTTTTTTGTAAATCTAACTTTATTATTTAGCGTTTTAAAAGAAAATAAACATGACCATCGGATAAAATGTACCTGGTTTTTTTTGTTTATACATAATGTATAAACTAGAAATCAAAGTTATTTTTTCTAATCTCCCAAAATATATATTTGAAACGAAATGGAAATTTCTAATTTTTTGAGACTCGTGTGTCATTTTTACACAAGACGACGTCATGTCCAGACGTGTAGGTGAAGATACGCACGTGGAGGTGAAGATAGAAAGTTCTACCATTGTTTTTTCTGGAAATCTTATCTCAAACATACGAAGATGGAACAATATTATGAGATATTACTGCGAAAGTTCAATTTCACAACAATGCATCAGTACAAATAAATTTAAAGACTTACATGAAATACATTTCCCTTGCTTCAACTGGAAACCAGGTTTACATTTACACGTGAAGGATCCTATCGTATTAGCACAATCAAAATTCCATGGACAAACATTTGGTTTTCTGCATTCATTCACGTCCATATTGCAATCATATCCTTCCCATCCGGTTCTACAGTAACATGTTCCATTGTTTTGGTCACAGTCTATTGTATTTAGCTGGTTACAGATACAAGGATTAATGCACGATGGATTTCCCCAGAATCCTTTACGACATCCTAGAAAATTCAATGATATATGAACAGTAAGTTTTATTTTCCCTTATCGTATATAAAACGTTTTGACATCATTGAATAGATATTGCTGTCGATTGCGCCAAATGGTTAATTATAAAAAGCGTCAAAGACTTTAGATCTGATGTTAAAAATACATGGTATATTTGTCATGTTCTGATGCATATGTTGTCATTAAATACAGCATAGTACTGAAATAAAACTTACGTGTTTCAAATTGCCATGTCTGAACCAAACTGTCGGATTCTATACCACAATACTGTAAGCCTTTAACAATACCTATAAATGTAATAGAAAGTTGTAGTTGGACAACTTCGCGATAGAAGAAGCTATCGTGAAAACAATTGACATACAATGAATTAAAAAAGCGAACAAGACACCGTATATATATATAAAGCATCAATTGCTGTGCTCTTTTTGTCACGGGCAACACACAAGTACCTATCAAGGGTCTTCATTGAGAAGCTTATTTCATCAACCAATGGTACATTAATATGCAAGTCGATGGTTAATTATTCATATGATTTCTTCAATCAATTTTTCTGGTCCATTTTTTCTTTATCTTTATACACCCTGCTCCTTCTCTTGAGGAAACTCACGTGTTTTACTAATTGATTATGTTATTTTAAAAAGGCTTTAGTTTGTTTTTGAGATTGTGATTTGAACATGGACCTATATGTTTGTGATTAAAAGCCCAATTGTTTAAGCATATGGCTGACAATGTACTGTAAATCATTTTTTTTTGCGGTGTCCTAATATTTGTTGTTTTCGTCAATACTAAAACCAATGAATTTTCATGTCAACCAAATAGTGTAAATTACAAGGTAAACCAAAAGAAATCGACATTTTGTTTCTTAGATCCACGAAAATTGAACACCACGGAAATAAATGATTTGCATATGTATATCTTTAGCTTAATTTGGTAAAACATATTTTGGTCCTTTGGGTATCTTTTCTACATGTTGATATCAATTTTGGTTTTATTATTTTGGTCCAAGCACTACTGATGAGGAAATGTATTCCGAAACGACCATCTAGTGCTTTACAATTCAAACTGGTAAATTATGTAATTAGTATACACTCGCCCTTACCCTTATCTAATGTGATGTAGTATTTTTGTTTCTCCAATAGTACAAAGTCACTATAGTAGGTAAGACTCATCTTGTTCTGTGATAGTATAACATTGGGCGTGGTTGACACATCTATCCTGCGGAACAAGGATCCATCCATTAGGTGGAAGTTTATGTAGGAAGATGTCGTCGACTTTACTACCTACAAAATTAAAAATTGTGACATGGACGCTGACTCATCATATTCCAGTAGAAATACAGTACAGACCTGTCGAAAGTTTAACATTGAGCTCACAAAAAGGAGTCTAAGGTAGCCTGCTGAGATGGATAGCTAGTGGTCGAAACGCTGCAGAGAGATATACAGCAATTACCGATAAGGTGTCGGAATAAAGCAAACGTGGGGTCAAATTGAGCTACCGATCCGGCATCAATTCGTTAGGTCAATGTTAATATTAGACAGGCCTAGACTGTATATAATAACAATAATGAAGCAGAGATACGAGCTTCACTTCAGCTTATGTAAACGTATGCATTATAACACAATAAACATATATAATTTTCGCTCGGTATTAGTTTTTGCGCAAAACAAACGACCGCAATATTACCGATAATTAATACACTGCAAAAAATAAATACGTTTACAGTTTGCGTGTCTTTCTTCGTTTATTATTGCTTCGTTCACGGAGAATAAGTTTTAAAAGGAAGATGAATAAACTAACAAATCAAAAACAAAAATGCCAGAATCACAACCCAAAAGAAAAGTTAAACACAGAAAAGTTAGGTTAAACACGTGATCTTCCACCAGGAAAGTGAGGTCGGGTGCTCCGGAAGGGTAAGCACCTCCTGTTTAACTGGCTACACTTTTCACGTGTGTAATTATGTTGAAAAACCTGTAACAATTTCCATTAATTTTTGTGAATAGCGGGTACCGTTTGTGACAACTGTTATCATTTTAGTTAGATCGTGCTCAGTTGTTTGATTATTTTCTTCATTCCAAATTCTGTTCATCGGCCGTGTATAACAAAGTAAAATGCACAACTTGCTTTACCAAAACTAAAAATTTATAGATCTATGGGTTGTAATATACAGTGTAAAACTAACCTGCTGATCAAACTCTATGTACCAAAGTGAGTGGTCTGGATACACAACCCCGACAGGATAAAACCCACCAAGACTAACTTTTGGAGGAGAAACTACAATGTAAATATAATGAAATAACTAATTATTGCTATATATTATAGCCAAATTCATGGACTAAGGATTCAATGACCATAGATTCAAGTTGCGGGTAAGTTATCTTACATTGGTCTAGTCCTCCAAGCTCCTTGATGTTAAATTCTGTTTAACTTTCGATAGGTCTATAGTCAATATCGTACTAAATGTATCACCTATCTTTAGTCTGTCTTCTCTGTGATTCATGAATGTTTTATAGCTTACATTTTCTATATTTGTTTAAAATGTTAGTATTTTGACAATAGAGCTCCTAAGGAAATAGTTAACATTTAAGAGGAACACCATGTGACCAATATCCAATAAAGTTTTTTTCGAAACGATATTCTTAATAAGTATGATGTCACTGTATCCAGGATTACCCTGGGTATATTTGACGTCCCATGGATTACCCTGGGTATATTTGACGTCCCATGGATTACCCTGGGTATATTTGACGTCCCATGGATTACCCTGGGTATATTTGACGTCCCATGGATCCATGTTCCTTACACTCTTAATTTTGATTATTCACGTAACGGGGCCGGGTGCTTACCATTCCGGAACAGCGGCACCGGTCTCACTTCCCTGGTAGAAGTTCATATGACAGTTTCAAAGATTTTGCTTTGGGATTGTAATTTGGACATGGAACATTATGTTTGTTTTTATTGAAAATATAAATGCTACTTATTCCCAGAATTATATTTTGGGGACACTGCGATTCTGTAATCAATGAATATATTAAACACTTAAAATGTCAGAGGAAAAAAGTGGTGCGCTGAGGAATCCCATTTTTAATTTTGTCTTACCTCCTACTACCAAAGTCACGCATGTTTGGTCGCTTGATAATCTGAAAAAGTGGAAGAAGAACATGACGAAAGTTTGTAAAGTTAGGGACTAAGCGTTCCCAGTCTACAGTATTGTAAGCCAAAAATATAAATATATCGATGCCTGTATCTGTAGATCATGTATAGTGAACTGAAGATAAATAAAAACTTCCCAATCATGTCAACAAATTAAGAAATCTGGAATGATGTTTATCCTTTTATCCATTTAAAAATAAATGAGAGATCAACGCAGAATCTGACAAAGAACAAAAAACTTTTTGATGGATCTCTCTAAATGTTTTCTTTAGAATTAAATATTAATTAGTTAAAATATAATCAATTTTCTGTGAATTAGTATAATATTTGGACTTATACAATTTACAATGTTTTTTCTAGAACCCCTTGTGGCCAATTGATCAAAAACACGTGCTTCTTATCTCTAGTTCTGAATCCCACTCGGGACAGATTCTAGTCTGAGAGGTTAATCAGTTCGCTTGCCTAAGGTAGGTGGTTTTCTGTGTACTCTGCCTCCACCATTTATGAAAAGCCAGGATATTTAAGTGAAATACAAATGTAATCTAGACTGGGAGGTAAGACTCCATTATTCCACCCAAATCCATTAATTATCTGGTCATATACGGAACATTTTAAACTCCATTTAATATTTACCACTACTGTAGCTAAGTTAGTAGAATGCGCGCTCCGTAAATGGGACGTTGTGGGTTCAACCCTGACCGGGTCTGGCCCAAGACTTGACAGTAGGTAATCACTGTTCTTTCGCCAAGCACTCGGCATTTAGAAATGAAAGTCGCGGTTCTTTCGGATGGTAACTTAAAATAATCGAGGTCCCGTGTAACGGTAGGTGTGTTACGATAAAAAGCCCTGCTGTATAATGTTATCAAGAGTCAACGCACAGGAAAAATTTCTGCGCCTTCGCTTATGGCTGGCGACCTGTCGATCAAAGTGAAATATTCTTGACTGGGACGTTAAACACCATTATCTGATCATATACATATACGGAACATTTCAAACGCCTCGATGCTTTGTTGCAACCGCTATTGAAATAACGACCGCTATTGAAATAATTATTTCAATAGAGGTTGAGGATGCACTGAAATGACGACCACTATTGAAATAATTATTTCAATAGCGGTTGAGAATGCACTGAAATAACGACCTCTATTGAAATAATTATTTCAATAGCGGTTGAAAATGCACTGAAATAACGACCTCTATTATTTCACTAGCGGTTGGGAATGCACTGAAATAACGACCACTATTGAAATTATTTCAATAGCGGTTGAGAATGCACTGAAATAACGACCACTATCGAAATTGGAATAATTATTTTAATAGCGGTTGTATCTGCACTGAAATAACGACCTATATTGAAATAATTATTAGTCCCCTATCGGTGAAACCGAAAGGGGATTATAGTGATAGTCGATGTCCGTCTGTCAGTCTGTCGGTCTGTCAGTCTGTCAGTCTGTCCGGGCTTGTATCCGCAACTCCTACCAAACTACTAAAGGGATTTCACTCAAACTTTACAAAATTGATCATCAGGAAGTCCTTTTATGCATATCCAAAGGGCGTTGTTGTCAGATGTGCGTCTGTCTGTTCAGCCGTCCGTCCAGAAAGCTTGTATTTCCAACTCCTTCCAAACTACTGAAGGGATTTCACTCAAACTTTACAGAATTGATCATCAGGAAGTCCTTATATGCATATCCAAAGGACGTTGTTGTCGGATGTGCGTCTGTCCGTTCAGCCGTCCGTCCGTCCGTCCAGAAAGCTTGTATCTGCAACTCCTTCCAAACTACTGAAGCGATTTCACTCAAACCTTACAGAATTGATCATCAGGATGTCCTTTTATGCATATCCTAAGGGCGTTGTTGTCAGATGTGAGTCTATCTCGTTCTTTTTAAATGGTTTTACTTTATGAATCCCACTGAATATAGTAATTTATAAATTTTATTTATTTTTATTTTTAAAAAACACTTACCTCTGTTGATCAGTACAAAGTGACTTCTTCTCTTGACAGCACCCCGTGACTCCGAGTCTATTTCAATTGGTTAGCAATAACAAATGATAAGTAGTGGCACTGAAAAAAACTAGTTTTTTTCTTCCTTTTCTGTCTTAATGTCTTTGCAGATGAACTTGTCACATACGGTAATATTTTAATGTATTGTTTTATTGCCTCCCATCTCTTTTTTAAAATAATGGGAAACACATATTGCAGTGCAATTTTGATGTATCATTGAAGAAGATTTTAAGTCCTGTACTTATGCATTGTATAATTTAGCTCAATGTTATTTTTTAACTTGGGTCTTATATATCAGATCTGAAATATCTTATCATTTTCTTCTCTAAAAAAATTTGCGGTTAATATGTATGGATTATAGTTCATTATGTTTATAAACTGAATGTTATAGAAAAACCCCTTCTTAAAAATATTTAAACGGATATCTTAATAATAAAATCAAAGCACCCTAAATTCGAAAAATGCAGCTGTACATGCAAGGTTTTCGTATTGATTTTGACTGTATAAACTTACCAGTATATACTATACATTAGAAAACAGAAGTAAATTACGACTGTTCCTCAACAAATACCTCTTATAACTTTTGTTTTTGGTATGGTAAAATATATTACTATTAATTAACGAATAAGATCATATTCACTGGTTGTGCAGTGATAAACATAATCGTCATCGCAAATATATTCAATAGGCGGTTAGGTTATTCGTGTAGAAAAAAGTTCTTAAGACATTAATATTTTAATAGTGGTCGTTATTTCAGTTCTCAACCGCTATTGAAATAATTTCAATAGTGGTCGTTATTTCAGTTCTCAACCGCTATTGAAATAATTTCAATAGTGGTCGTTATTTCAGTGCATTCTCAACCGCTATTGAAATAATTTCAATAGTGGTCGTTATTTCAGTGCATTCCCAACCGCTAGTGAAATAATAGCGGTCGTTATTTCAGTGCATTCTCAACCGCTATTGAAATTATTATTTCAATAGAGGTCGTTATTTCAGTGCATTCTCAACCGCTATTGAAATAATTATTTCAATAGTGGTCGTCATTTCAGTGCATTCTCAACCGCTATTGAAATAATTATTTCAATAGAGGTCGTTGTTTCAGTGCAGATTCAACCGCTATTGAAATAATTATTCCAATTTCAATAGTGGTCGTTATTTCAGTGCATTCTCAACCGCTATTGATTTTATTTCAATAGTGGTCGTTATTTCAGTGCATTCTCAACCGTTATTGAAATATTATTTCAATAGTGGTCGTTATTTTAATAGCGGTTGTAACAATGCTTTGTTATTTTAATTGCTAAGTTACCTTGCCGTATTCACTGCAGAAAAACAAAATATATGTGAACCTTGCTGAGATGTCATTGGTGACCATGTAACATTTATGTAATAACTGGTGCCCGTAGTACCATATGGTAACACAGCTGATTTAGTCATACCCACCGGAGACACTGTGTTGATTTCACGAATACTGAGAAAGAGAAAAAAATCAATTATGTATTATAATAGTTTTAATTTTACATCACTAGACGGTTGTTTCGTATACATTTCCTCATCAGTAGTGTTTGGACCAAAATAATGAAACCATTTTCCCCCAAGATGTTGAAAAGATGCCCAAAATGACCAAAATATATTTTACCAAATTTAGCTAAGGAAATACTTTACATGAGGGAGTATACCTTACATGTAGTTTTTAACGAATTTCATATTTTAACTAGCAGAACATTTAAACAATAGTATATTTCTGATTATAATACAAAATACAACTCAATACCAAAGTTTAACTCTTCGATGAACAGTAGAGTTAATTCATTTCATAAGACCATACCTTCGTATGGTATCCATAGAAAAGAGCAACTGGAGATATTTCAGCTTAATTAGACAAAATGAATACATTAAACATGAAATGATGAAACGCAAACCCAAAAGTAAAAACTAATTCATTCATGTGGACTTCCACCATGGCAGCTAGCCCGGGTTTCCCTGAAGGGTAAGCACCTCCTGTTTTGCTAGCCGCCACCGTCACATGTGACATCAAAATTGAGAATAAATAAATAGTGGAACCATGTGATGTCAAATGTCCAGGATAGATATATCTCCAAATTGATGCATTGATATTAATGATAGCATGTTTACTATATGTACCTGTCGCTTTTTGATGAAGCATTTGCCACTATAGTGGTACGGTAGATTGTGTTGAAGGGTATACCAATACAGGAACCATCCTTTGGAGTAGGTCCAATTAACGTGGGTTTACTAGAGCAGAGTTCATTGGATTCGAACACTTGTGCCAAAAACTGTAATGGTACACTACTTAGAGGATCGGTATTTGTGTTGGAGCCTATTTCAAAGTCTTCTATTTGGACAGTAACGCCGTACCAACCTATAGCACCGTTAGCAAAATAATATATTGTGCACGTTTCCTGAAATCAAACAAAAGCTGTATTATATTATCACATATAACAAAAGCTGTATTATGTTATCACATATAACAAAAGCTGTACTATATTATCACATATAACAAAAGCTGTATTATGTTATCACATATAACAAAAGCTGTATTATGTTATCACATATAACAAAAGCTGTATTATGTTATCACATATAACAAAAGCTGTATTATATTATCACATATAACAAATGCTGTATTATGTTATCACATATAACAAAAGCTGTATTATGTTATCACATATAACAAAAGCTGTATTATGTTATCACATATAACAAAAGCTGTATTATGTTATCACATATAACAAAAGCTGTATTATATTATCACATATAACAAAAGACATAACTGCGTAAGGTTTCTTCTTACCATACCTGGAAAATAAGTGATGTGTTATGTTAAATCACAGGCTAAATTTCTGATTTTATTACCAGAAAATGTGCAACATTCTAACATTCCACACAAAAATAACTTGAAGATATTATCAACAAAATATTGGAGTTTTTGATAGACGACATATTTGTTATGATTGGCGAAATAATTTTCCATCAAACAAACGATCGTTCAATATCAAATTTTCGTTCTCTTTTCTGTAATTACAACTCTGTCCTTTCGATTCAGTCCCTATTGTATGTACATCATAAACTCCAAGATTAGATTATAGGATAGATTAAAGTGTTGTTTTACCTCTATCATTACGGCGTCAACGAAGGCCTTACACACACCTCCGCATTCTCCTTTACTTGATTCCGCCCATCGGCAACGGATTCTATCCCCGTCAACATCTGTCACTGTGTATTACAAAAAACAATATGTAAAAGCCTCATGTTGCGAAAAATAAGGCAAGACAGGAAAGAACTTTCGTTAAACACAGTATTGGAAATACCAAACTGTCTGACGGTCTGTTAATGGTAACTTATTCGAAAGCTATGCAGCTTTGCTTTTGTGGATTCCTATATACCACAGTAAGAACATGTTTAAAGGCTGATTTAAAATCTAGACTTATTTCCAACACAGGTTGTCAAGAGTGTTTGTACTTATTTCCAACACAGGTTGTCACGAGTGTTTGTACTTATTTCCAACACAGGTGGTCAAGAGTGTTTGTATTATAAGGGAATCTAGACGTATTTCCAACACAGGTTGTCAAGAGTGTTTGTATTATAAGGGAATCTAGACTTATTTCCAACACAGGTTGTCAAGAGTGTTTGTATTATAAGGGAATCTAGACTTATTTCCAACACAGGTTGTCAAGAGTGTTTGTATTATAAGGGAATCTAGACGTATTTCCAACACAGGTTGTCAAGAGTGTTTGTATTATAAGGGAATCTAGACTTATTTCCAACACAGGTTGTCAAGAGTGTTTGTATTATAAGGGAATCTAGACGTATTTCCAACACAGGTTGTCAAGAGTGTTTGTATTATAAGGGAATCTAGACTTATTTCCAACACAGGTTGTCAAGAGTGTTTGTATTATAAGGGAATCTAGACGTATTTCCAACACAGGTTGTCAAGAGTGTTTGTATTATAAGGGAATCTAGACTTATTTCCAACACAGGTTGTCAAGAGTGTTTGTATTATAAGGGAATCTAGACTTATTTCCAACACAGGTTGTCAAGAGTGTTTGTATTATAAGGGAATCTAGACTTATTTCCAACACAGGTTGTCAAGAGTGTTTGTATTATAAGGGAAAAAAGGAAAGTAATCTAACTTTCACAATAAGTTACCATTCTCGGGTAATGCATAATCATAAATGCCTGAAACGTCACTTAAAAATGGTGACTTTTCGATATTTGAGAAATAATTTTGATTGGGCCATAAGATTCAATTTTACTCAATCACTCAGAAAAGAATTGTCTGATAATTTCATTTAGTTACTAGCAATAATTATCTTATACCATATTTAAAAACAAAAGTCATTTTAAATATTTGTTGCTTTTGGACAGGAATATATAACTTTGTATAACCATGTGTAAATGCAAAAATGACAGCTAATGCAAAAAAAAAGTTTTTTGTTTCTTTTCGGAATGAACATTCGAAGCCGGTTGGGTCTAACTTTAAAACCTGTTATAGGATTTACTCATTAAAACAGTTCAGTGAGGAGAAAACACGTTAACATCCTCTAAGATGATGAATACCTGGTATCTCTATTGAGTGATTACAACCGTATTGCAGTCTGATGATAGGAGGCATTGCTGACACGGGAGATGAATTTGGACGTCCAGTCTTAGCTCGGGGTGTAAGGTTAGCTGTAGTCCGAAGTTCCCAATTACCACCACCTCTTACCAATGGAATCCAATCTCCACCAGTGTATCTACAATTTGAAAAAGTAAAATTTTGATACCTTGGTATTATTTATCCTGTCCGAATTTGGCGTTATATAGTTTTGGTGATAAATCGAGGGAAATTTACAAAGTATAAAAACGTAAAATAACTAGACTTTAAAACTATTCCTAAATTAAGTATAAGGTTTTTCATGATTGACAATGGAAAACATCACCTACTTTTAAACTGGGGAAAATTATTAGACTTTAAGACTATTCCTAAATGAAGAACGTGTATACGGTTTTTCAGCATTAAAATTGAAAAACATCACCTAATTTTAAACTTTGAGGAATTGATAATGAACAAAAACTTACCTCATAATTAGCGTTGTATAGGAAAATATTTACAGCACAGTGGTAAATAAAACCGTGCATCAACCCCAGGGGTCAATTGTTCGAAACTTGATAATTTTAATCAAAATTGATTAGTCAAAATGTAAATTTTGCATAATTTCAATTATGTAATGAAATTAAACTTGAAAATTTAAAAAAGGGTTAGAATTTTCATGTTTACTAAAGAACATTGTTATAAAAACATCAATTTGATGATATTATGTTAATTTTTCTCTTAATCATTGATTAAACTAATCAAACTTCGAACAACTGACCCCTGTAATTTTACAATGCTTATTAAAAAAGAAGGAGTGAAAATTGCTGGAACTTTCTTATATCTACAATCATTTACATTCTTCCAACATATTTACCCAAATATATATGTATTATCTCTGGTATAGGGCAAGCTAACCACTGTACTCTTTTGTCCCGCGGACCAATCTTCATCGATGCTGTAATCAGTACATTGATACGTCATATCCGTTAATGTACCTGCGCAGCCGGAATAACAAATCAGTTCACCAAATACGCCGATCAGTTCACCGGAAGCCACAATGGTGTCATTGCAAAAGGTTCGGATACTGAAACTTCGTCTCCAGGCAATCCGAAATGTGATTTTCACCTAAAAAATAAACATTTGAAATAAATAGAGTAATTGCTGAATACCACCTGATTGTCCTAATATAGCCAGATCACCACTACGGTAGCTCAGTTGACAGAGTGCTCGCTTCGTTTGTTGGAGGTCCGGTTTTGAGCCCCGGTCGGGTCTGAACAAGATCTGAACATAGTAACTGTTCATTCACAAAGCACTCGGCATTTAGAAATGAAAGTTATTAGGCCCTTGGGGGAACCTTAATTACAGATGTTCCATGTAATGACAGGCGTTTGGTATTAAAAAACCCCTACCTGACCATTGACTTTAATGGCCAAGCGTTCAGTCATTTCACCTATAGCTGGTGATGTCTCGATGAAAGTGAATATTCTTGACTGAGACGCAAAACCCCATTAAATGAATCTATAACAACCAGGGGAATTAAGAACAAGTCAAAACAAACGGAATCGGATCAACTTGTTGAAAGAAGATTACCCTTCTGATTAAGCAATGAACTATAATGGCAAATATATACAATGGCCACACGGACAACCAAGTGATGACCAGTAGAGTAGTACAAGATCACTATGGGCATTTCATTGTGAAGTTTTAATCCATCAGAGTTGAGCTGAGTAATGGTGTTTAACGTCCTCGTCAAGAATATTTCACTTATATCGAGACGTCGCCAGCTATAGACGAAGGTGCAGAAATTTTGTCTTTGCGGTGCGCTGATGGCATAAGACAGCATAATTCTTTATCATGCAATGCCTACCGTGACTCGGGACCTCGTTTATTTTTTAAAAAATCCCAAACTTTCAGTCCGTTTGTGCAATTTTAAGCCTCTGTTTGAAGTCGCACTATATTTTACAGTTACCAGACAGATGTAATTTGTAAAACTCGTGTATGTTATTTTTCGTGTTGTACAACACTGGTACTGCATATTTTGTAATCTTAAAATGTGTGTTACAGACTCACTAAGAATCTCGGCAAATTAGACAATCTCTTATGAAGCTCAAAATAAGCATTTTCGTCAAAACTAGACTGTAGTTGTAATTAACTTGAAATTGTTTTCAAAATGACTCATTTAATTTTAAATATCTTGAAAAACTTATTTCAATTTTGCTAGATTTAAGTTCTAAAATTCTAACATGAAACTGGAGCCAGACCTCGGTTTCACAATCATTTCTAAATTAAGACTTTTCTTAACTTCATCATGAATCTGGCAGATTTTAATTATTAATGATTCTGCGAATTGTTAGTGCATTTAGGAATTTAAGGTGTCATTTGCATTTAATTTAAAAAAATGTTCCCTATAAAGCACCTAAATTTAAGTTAAGGAAAATCTTAGAGTTAAGAAATGATTGTGAAACCTGATCGGTATTTTTCTCGTTGAACTATAGCTGTAATTAAGCAAACAAAAAAAAGCCTACCTGATTTCTTGAGTCTGTTGGTTCGTATGTAATAATAGCACCGCGATAATGGCTAGACTCACAAATCTTCCAAAGATACCACATCAGTACTCCAAAATACAGACTTTTTCTTAGAAATGTTATCATTTTGTAAAATTTACAAAAATCAAGACATCAGTTTTAAATACTAAAAAGCACAAGATGCTAACTTAAAACTTCCAAAATAAAACGCATCTATGTGGTAAAATCCATATAACTGCTTAAATAAAACCCGACTATATTCTCCAGTGCGAGTTCAGAAAAGAAAGGTTTTAACCCACTGCGTTGAGACTAAAAATTTAATTAAAAATTAATTTGCTAGATTTGTTGAATTTTGACAGAATTTTTAAAGGATTGTTGATATTTTACATGTTTTTGAAAATTAAATTTTATCAATTATGTTTATATTTATTTAGATATTAGGGGTTTTATTTAAAAGTGAGAAATAGTATAACATTAAAGTTACGCTATAAATCAATCACTTTAAAACAACAAATTTTGTAGTATTTGAATATGTATTGGACAAGGGCATGTATATTACAAACATTTAACAATGGAAATACAACAGTTATATATATATGTTATAATGCCAACACCCATCTACCCCGCCGAATAATCCCGCCCTACGTTAAAGTACACGAATCTATCACTTGGTTAGTAACAGTACTTTAATATCAAACGATACATGTAAACGGTTAATGTCCCTTGACACATATAAACGGTAAAGATCCCTTTATACATATAAACGGTTAAGATCCCTTTATACATGAAAAAGACCACAATCCCTTGATACATGAACACTGTTAATGTCCCTTGACACATGTAAACGGTTAATGTCCCTTGACGCATGTAAACGGCTAATGTCCCTTGACACATGTAAACAGTTAATGTCCCTTGACACATGCAAACTGTTAATGTTCCTTGACACATGTAAACGACCAAGATCCCTTGATACATGAAAACGGTTAATGTCCCTTGACACATGCAAACGGTTAATGTCCCTTGATACATGTAAACGGCTAATGTCCCTTGACACATGTAAACAGTTACTGTCCCTTGGCACAAGTAAACGACCAAGATCCCTTGATACATGAAAACTGTTAATGTCCCTTGACATAATTATGTAAACTGTTAATGTCCCTTGACACATGCTAACTGTTAATGTTCCTTGACACATGTAAACGACCAAAATCCCTTGATACATGAAAACGGTTAATGTCCCTTGACACATGCAAACGGTTAATGTCCCTTGATACATGAAAACTGTTAATGTCCCTTGACATATGTAAACTGTTAATGTCCCTTGGCATATGTAAACTGTTAATGTCCCTTGACATATGTAAACTGTTAATGTCCCTTGGCATATGTAAACTGTTAATGTTCCGTGATACATGTAAACTGTTAATGTCCCTTGGCATATGTAAACTGTTAATGTTCCTTGATACATGTAAACTGTTAATGTCCCTTGACATATGTAAACTGTTAATGTCCCTTGGCATATGTAAACTGTTAATGTTCCTTGATACATGTGAACTGTTAATGTCCCTTGACATATGTAAACTGTTAATGTCCCTTGATACATGTAAACTGTTAATGTCTCTTGACATATGTAAACTGTAAATATCCCGTGGCATATGTAAACTGTTAATGTCCCTTGATACATGTAAACTGTTAATGTTCCTTGATACATGTAAACTGTTAATGTCCCTTAATTGGCATATGTAAACTGTTAATGTCCCTTGGCACATGCAAACTGTTATTGTTCCTTGACACATGTAAACGACCAAGATCCCTTGATACATGAAAACGGTTAATGTCCCTTGTAAACTGTTAATTTCCCGATTGACGCATGTAAATGACCAAGATCCCTTGATACATGTAAACTGTTAATTTCCCGCTTGACACATATAAACGGTCAATGTCCCTTGACACATGTTGACTTATGTCAGTTGATCTCTGTAATAGTTTTAAAGGGGCAATATACTGAAATTAATAATTTAATAGGCCTATACTGGGACTTGTCAGCGGCAAGTCAGCTACAAAATTATAACAGTCGTGTTTTACAATCTTTGATCATCGCTCAGCAGTTGTAGACAAATTGACAGGGACCAGTTTCATAATAAAATTTTAAAAATACCCATAAGTATATAAAAAAGAGTACTCTTTTTAATATACTTACAGAGGCATACTGTAAAACCTTTTTATGTCTCTTATACAACTTTATGAGTACTTTTTAAATTTTATTATGAAACTGGCCCCTGTGGTTGTACAAACCATGTTAACAAGTTTGACTATTTCAGCTGTTATTTTTCATTAACACTGCAAAATATCGCCATAATACCTTAGAAACACACCTGTACGACTTTAGAGCGTCCAGGTGTAATCTGCAACTGTCATTCACAAGTGATGCAGTCAGTGGTTAAAGGGGAGCAATCCATTCTTTCACAACGGTAAATGAGTATTCATTCTTTTTAATCAACAGTGACAGAGGTTTGTGGCTAAATGTCATTTAAAAAACTCTAAACAAATTCAAATATTTTCTAAAATAAATGGTCAATTATTTTCTATTGTTTTACATATTTTACGGTGGTAAAATTGTTGAAGAAACAAAAATAAATGCGACGTACATAATAAATTCTCCCTCGAATATTTACATCCGGGGAGTTTAGTGATGAATATGGGATGCGAAATCTGAGAGAATACACAGTTTTGAAGTAAACAACGTAGAAAATTCTGATATTTACGCTCTTATATAAATGGACATGTCTTAAATGTTAGTTCAAGATGTAGATCTAGGTACGAACTAAGGTAAATGTGTTTGCTTATTATAAAAAAGTCGGAATAAAAGCAAAGATCTGTCACCTTCCACGGCACCATCAAACATGATAATTTTAGCAACGATTTTATAACTCGTAAATACCCCATGTGTCATTGCCGTAGTTTAACTTCCAAATGAAAATCCCATCTGCTGTACAACGTGATATCATGATAATTTATTACATAGCGATGGCAACAACTTGTGCATAGGCCCTACAAGTGGCAACTGATGCTAAAATGACCACTTTTCAGCAAATTTCAGTTTGAAATTTTATATATCGATATGATTTGTACAGGTAGTTCCCCGTTCTAACCATGGTCATACTGACAAATCCAGCCACATGATTAACACACAGAGACGTAGCTGTCTATTTGCCATGGTAAATCCCAGTAAGAATTTTCAAATTCACTGCTTTGAGATGTTTGTGATTTTGTGTTGTTAATTATGTAACAGGTTTCAACAGTGTTCCACATGATCAATACATTATAACCCCCTTTCCCTTTCAAATGCTCTGCTCTGCTCTGACAAGTCCCAGATTGTATGTGCTTAGGTGTGGTTAACAGGTTTTGTTAGTGTACCTTCTACCCCATGATCAGTGCCCCTTTACCTTTGTACAGGACAGTTTTGAAAACATTTACTGTTACATCCCACATTCCCACAATAATGTTGTTTCTACTGGAAAATGTCAACTGATGCGATTCAATATCCTATGGAAATCATCATTCCGCACAACCATAACAGGTTAGAACATGGTACATTTGAATAATGGTGTTCAGGAATTGGAGAAATACACAAAGATGGAAGAAAATTGCATAGCCTATAGTGATTACATTTTGTCATCTATAAGACACTGTTTTTTCCACGTAAAAAAAATTAAATGTCACTAACATTTGATCTTGAGAGCTATTTTGTATGGTATCAAAAACTATTGAATTAGCCTACAAATCATGATTAATATTGTGTCATGAGTATTAAGTAGGAGTGTAATTTTAACCCTATAGACAGTTCTCATGAACCTCTAGCAGACAAATTTTTCAGTAGAGTGGTCACCAATTTGTTGGGCAATCTATATAATTTATGTATCTATTTTAACCAGATTTGTTCATTTTTAAATTATTGTTTTTCAAAATGTAATCGGGATATCAATTAAGTTTTTATATTTATAAAATCGTCAATGTTTTTACTTTGATTTGATATATTTTAGAAGATTTTTGTCCCCATAACAACGATGTGACAATAAATTTTATACACCCTATTTTAGAAAGAATTAATAAGACTCAATTTCTAATGCCTACCAAAATGGCCGCTACTTTACCTTGAAAGTGGACAGTGTGACGTCACATCGGAACTATCTATAAATTGGATCTTAAAATAGAATGCCAAGAGTCACATCGTTGTACTAAAAAGGTACATAAATGCCAATTTTATAAAGCAATTGCATAAGAACAATGATTTGCAGATTTATTTGAAGCTGGTGATGTCTCAGCATAAGTTAATAGATGTTGACAAATGTAAATTCCAACCCTTTTAATACATTGACAGTTTATTTTGTTAATGAATGGTTCATAGAGCACTTCATTGAAGTCTAAAAAAATTTCCTTTTGGTGTCTAGGCTGAAAAACATGTTAAGACATTATGAAATAAAGTCTATTCAGAATATTCAAACAGTTCAGGGGTTTAAAATTATGTTTTCTAGAGGAAAGACCAGGAACTTTTGTCTTTATTTTTGGCAGGTCCCACATAATGGTTTTGAATGTCTAATATCAATCAACATTGATTGAAATTGGGTCCATGTTATAAAGAAAAAGTAGGAAAAACCCTTATTCTGGTAAAAATGGTAGGTCCATTGGACTTTAACAGTTTAGATATCAAGGGTCCCAATGTAAAATCAGTAGGTCCCAAATCTTGGACCCAGGGAATTTTGAACCTCTGTAGTTCCTGTCAAAACAACATAGTAATTAATAGTAATAAAAGATTATATATTTATTTGCAGCAGATTTTTTCCCGTTATAATACCCATAATAAGATTTTATAATGGGTAATTCAAAATCAACAAAATGTGAGACAGTGTCACTGGGTATGCCGCAGCCTGAGCGGGAACTTCATCTGGCTGTGATGTCAAACGACAAAGAGAAGGTCAAGATGCACATAGCACATGGAACTAATTTAAACTACCCATGGAGTAATCCTGCTGTTCCTAGCGTTAAAGACAGTACAACACCACTGTTGGCAGCTGTGTCCTTGAACCATGTGGAAATTACAGAGGTTTGTGTTACATATTGACATATCGCCAGCCATGTCTTTTATGCAGGAGTCCTACCATTCCTATATTTTCCTAAATTACCTATAATTTTTACCCTTTCCTATATTTTCCTATATAATTTGAAAAATCTCTTATATTTCCTATATTTTTGTTACTGGTAGCTTTAGGAATTTAGAATGGGGATATTTTTCCCGCATTTAGTACATATCTGAAGCAAGATAAACATTTTTGTATTTTTAAAGAAAGAAGGGTATATTGAAGTTGCCAATATTTTATGTTTATTAGTAAAAGGAGGAAAGAGAATGGCTGAAGGGGAGAAAAGGAGACCATGAATATATTTAATGTGTAAACTATTTAAAAATATTCCTATAATTTTAATGAAAACTCCTATAATTTCCTAAACAACTCCTATAATCTTGACCCAATATTCCTATTTTCCTATATTTTTGGACCCCAAAACTGGTAGGACCCCTGTTTATGTTCCGACACTGGCCGCCATCATGGTACCAAATCAGCTTCACAACAACTAATTACTTACTAGTGTCAGTAACTTAATTGAATGACACAACTCAGGTTGAGTTTTCTTTTTTTTTGTGTAATTCAAGCATACCAGGCCTTTGTTGGAACATTGTAGGTGTGGATGGCAATCCGTCAATTGCCTAGTTTTTAGAAGGTTCTTATGTTGTATCGATCAATGCTATCACTAAATCTTTTTGCATTGAGCAAAAACTAAGATTGAACACATGCTTTTCACATGGTGTGCAGTACTGAGCTACTTTTATTGAAGATGTTGTACTGATGTATACATTCACAGGTGATAACATACTGAAAAGAAAAACGGTAATTCTGGTTAGCAACAAAATAGTTCCACATATTCAATATACAACGTGGCAGTGACACACATTCAGTGTGACACATTTGTTGCACTTAATGGAGAAATGAGACATTTTATCTGATAGGTCTAGGCATATCTTAGATTGAGAAAGTTTGTCAGTTTGCTTATCAAATATCACTGGTTTTTCTCTAGGCACACTGATTTCCACCACCATTTTATAACTGACCACCTTTCAGTGAAAAATTTTCGCTGGAGTGTAAACTACGTTATTGGGAATGCTCCAGCCCACTCTAACTTAAAAGACATGCCACATATCTTGGTAAGAAGCTCACATCCATGTCATTAAATCATATGAATCTGCAACTCAATAACTGATTTTTTTTTTAATTTAAAACATATAAGTTTTATTATTATTATTATTATTATTATTTTTTTTTTTTGTAGATATTGATAAAAGCTGGGGCATCTATAAACAGGACAGATAAAAATGGATGTACACCAATGTATAAAGCAGCATTTCATGGACGACCATTGTTGCTAGATATACTTGTTCAAGCTGGTAATTAGTTTTTATCCCCTGCCTTTTGAAGAAAGAGGGGGATATTAGATTCATGTTTCCATCCTTCCATCAGTCTGTCCAAAATTCTTGTCTGCGCAAAGTCTCCCAAAACTATGAAGCACAATTTCATGAAACTTGGTGCAAAGCATCAACATCGATAGAAGATGTGCATATTGTTAACCCAAGTTGGTTTGCTCATTTTCCTGGGAGTTATTGCCCTTTCAACATAAGTGCAAATCACAAAAAAAAAGAACCTGCTGGCTCCTAATTCACTGAATTTACTGGTTACATCTGAAACAGTAAAATTTGTTATACATATGTAAAAGACTCTTAAAACAGAATTATTTTTGATGGACATTAAAATCAAGATAAATTCTGTTTTCTAAGTTGGCATTTTAGTCGTATGACAAAATGGAATTCCAAAGTCCCCGAGAGATGTCACACAGTTGAGGCATTCCATAGGATGGTTAATAAATTGGACTATTGATTGTAAAAATTAGTGAGATGGGTGAGACCATACAATGAGACTCTAACCACATCACTGGACATTGACTCCAGTGATAATCATAACTTAGATATGTCTAATCAGTGGTCTTGTTTTTGCTGGTGTTGTTTTGGTGTCCACTTATATTAGTTCATGTTCTTAGATACATTTGTTGTTGTCCAGTAGCATTTGTTTTGAACAACAGTGATGAAGCTGAACTAATTTGAGTTGGGGGCCCAGGTCACTTCAGAAAAGTAGTTGTAATAGTAATAAATGACTAAATGTGTAGAATTTAGGGATCCAGACTTATTTTGAAGAGCCATTGGTCACTATGCCCCCCTGGCTAATCTTAATCCCTAAACAATGTGGAATGGAATCTCAGGAATTTGTTCCGAGTCATGTTGTGGTTGTGGTGGTGAGGGGTGTGATGGTGGTGTTGGTGCTGGTAGTCAATATGATGCATTGATAGAACCCATTGGTATTGCATTGGGTTGTTTGTTTTAATGAGGTCTTAAGTTCATGCAAACCATTCATATCTAACTGTCATATTTTAATGATTTACTGCAGAAGATTGTGATTAAAGGAATTTATTGGTACAATTATTTTTACAGGGGCAAATATCAACACTGCAGATAAAGATGGTCAAACTCCATTGTATATTTGTGTACAGAATGCCATAGTTCATTCAAGTTATGCAGCTGTAGAAAGAATTTTAGCTGCTGGTGCAGCTATACACTTGTAAGTATACCGCTGAAAATGTACAGGTAACTGGTGATTAGGTAAATTATTATCCTCCGCCTTTTGAAGAAAGAGGGGATATTAAGTTTGAGTTTCCGTCCGTCCTTACATCAGTCTGAAATTCTTGTCTACGCAAATTATCCATAACTATGAATCATTATTTCATGAAACTTGGTTCAAAGCATCAACATTGATAGGATATGCACATATCATTAACCCCAGTTGGTTTGATAATTTTTCTTGGAGTTATGGCCCTTTGATTGAAAAAAAAAGAACCTGCTGGCGGGGGATCCTAATTTACTGAATTTGCTTCTTGTTTTTAAACCCGCACCAGCGTTATTATAGCTATTTGGAGATAAAAAATGTGAATGATAAAACATAATTTAATTCTAGGTATCTTTTCAACACTATCCCTTTTCAGTTTATTGTGATAACCAACATCGGTCACATGATCAGTAGCAAAAATGACAGAGTTGGCGATTGTTAATGGTTATGTCAGTTGACGTCATTGTATTAATGTGCCATATGACGGTTGCAATATGAATGTAAAGTGTTAATTAGATTTAATTGTCATTAAATTTATAAGTATTATTGCAAAATTATAAGAAATAACTTTGTTAATTTTTTGGTTTATTTTTAACCCCCAAAACCAGTGTGCAAACTTTTGTATAACACGCTTCATTGATGTATTTTGTATTTTGATATTTTTGGTCCAGAACTTGAAAAACCTCGTTCTGAACCAAATATATCAAAACTCCAGTTGAGATTTCCCTATCTGTTACCACAGGTAGTGATGGTAGATTTCTATGCACCAATGCACTCATTCCTTGATTCCGGGCCCAAACGGCACTAATATCCTCTTTGTAGACTTTGCTCTCTGGTATTTTTTCCCACTATTGTAACTTGTCTCACTTGTACTTTAAATATTCAATATTCTGTGTCAATATGCAAAATAAACTTAATATGAAAATGTATGTTTAACTTGATGCATAAGGTATGTTTATTAATTATAGGATTCTAGTAGGACAACCAAAATTGACTTTGTTTGAAAATTAGTAATGGTTCTATTGTCTGTAGATGTATTGTGTTGAATATGGAATTGATCAAGTTTTAAGTTGCTTTGATGTGATTTTGTATTTTCAGATGTGATAATTCTGGGAGAGCACCAATTCATGTAGCTGCTCATTGGAAATTGAAAGACATGATTAGGATGCTCCTAAATGCAAATAGCGACGTTAACTGTGTTGACCACAAGGGATGTACTCCATTGTATGTCTGTGTCAGTTCATTGAGTACAGGACTGTATAAAGAGGACCTAAAATATCAAGTCCCCTGCATCAAAGTTCTGTTTGCAGCGGGATGTGATATGCTGAATCTTGTGGATTGGCTAAAATGGAAAGGACCAGGGATTCCTGATGAGTTATTGGCAGATGATGAAGCCTTCTTCTTGTGGTATAAAAAGAACATGAATTCGCCGCATACATTATTGAATTTGTGTCGTAAAGTTATCCAACAGAGGATCAAGGGCAAAGGCAATCTGTTAGAGATTGTATCACGGCTACCAGTGCCCATCAAACTAAGGTCGTATCTGTCAAGGACTTTATTTTTCTATCTACCCACTCCTAGTTCTTGTGATAATGATGTCTAGTTCATTGTTTTCAACAATGTTTTGGGAAATGAATTTTAATTTTTTTTAAAAACTTGTTGGATTAAATTTTCACTCTGAGAATATTGGTACTGTGATTAAATTATCATTCTGAGAATGTTGGCATTTGCGTGTTATTTAACAACGTGAAAGTCAATTGGTTTGATGATGATATAAATGTTTATCCAAATCTTAACTGACATTGTCAGCATATTAACTTAATTATAACATGGGAAATGAAATCAAAATATCAAAATCTAATTTTAAAATAGAAAATAAAATCAAAAGATAAAGTGATGAAATTCTAATAATATATTTAAATGTTTTCAGTTTTGATCTTTTAAAAAATGCATTTATAGCAGACATATATATATCTAATATGTTCTGATCATGACCCATTGGGACACCAAAAACCCTCCTCTTTTTAACTTATAGTTGTTATTTTCCATTAAAATATGCTTGAAAGTTATAATTTTAAATTGTTGAAATGTTTGAATATTTCATTTTATTTAAAAAAATAAAAATTGAAACTAATATTGAAATTGTTATTTGCTGTGCTGTTTACATGAAATGATTGTTTTTAAATTAGTTTTTGTGTCGCCTGTTTACAGCTGACACACAGGTTGCTATTTGTTGTGTCAGTATTGACTCCGTTGTGGTCCTGCATTGGCAGCGTGACATGTTTCTGCGATCTTATATTTCTCCATGGTCATTCATCTAAATTTCAGGATACTGTAAACATATTTATTTTCGTGGTGTACAAATTTCATGCTTATTTCATGGTTGTTTATTTTGTGCAAAAATTAATACCAAGCAAAAATTATAGTATACCTAATGTGTTATAGTGCATATTTTAAAAAAACTGTGAACATTTAACTACACGGATGTTTAAATTCATATACAAATACAAATGGAATTGAATATGTTTATAGTATTCTAGTTGTACAACTGATACACACTCCTAAACTTAGCCTTGTTGATTCATAAAAGTTTTAGGATATTCATCTTATGACGTGTAGTTGTGCACCTGATTATACATTTCCTTCAATTTAATTTTTAAAAATAAATAAATAAAAAATTAGTATTTTGCAACCAATTATAAAGAACAATTATAGAAAAATTATAGATAAATAATTAACACAGCAAAATTCAGGGGACAAGTATTCCCTTGAAGACTCACAATAATCCTAATCCAAGTTATAAAATAAAAATAAAAATTTTCTATGTATGTGGGTGTATTAGACTGTTCCAAATCAATGTTTTATTGAATTAATATACATGTATATATGTATTTATGTAGCTGATTTTTGTGACTAACAGTTATTAGGAAAGAGTTCTGGTAAAGAACCACGCATTTGTATACACTATGAGATAATTAATAGGTAAATATCAGATTTGAAGTAATCAATCAAAATTATAGTATTCTTTGATAGTAGAGTTTAACACACTTTGCATGGTGCTCGTGCCAGCTTTTTTTCCCAAAGAATACTAGAAATGATCTTTATTCAATATTGTGTAGTAGTGTCATTTAGCAATTATTTCATTTCAGTAGAGATGTGAAATAAGTATGGTAGTGCATATTAAGATTACTGATAGGTCAGCGCTCCGCAACACAAAGCTATCTTAATGTTCACAAGTACTTGACTTTATTTACTTATATGTGTGAAATATTTGTGAAAGTGAAACTAGCTAAACTGGCTTATAGGTTTTTATATGCACACACACATACACACTAAACCAACGCAACACATTATAAATTCTTTTGCTCTGCAACACAAACACACACACACACACCCAAGTTTCCACAATTTTAAAAATGTTAGTAGCCTTTTTCCAAAATTTGTGAAAATTAATATAGTCCTTTGTAAAGTATTTTGATATGTTACTTGTTGTTTGCAAAAAATTCTCAGAAATGATTAGCCTATGGCAATTTCAGCTATCAAGAAGAAAATCATAGCACACACCAGGGATTAAAAATTAAGTTTTGTTATAGAAGGTCCGTGGCCTTTTGGCTTTATTTTGGCAGGTCCCACATAGAGCTTTGAAAGTCTAATGTTGTCATTGAAAGGTTCATATACAGTTATGTTATCATATAGAAAAAGTAGTGTTAAAAATGGCAGGTCCATTGGACTTTAACAGTTTAATTGTTAAATCAGTAGGTCCTAGAACCTGGACCCAGGGAATTTTGAACTCCTGACACTAACTCATATGTTGAGCTGAATATAGTTGTTATTTTTACCTTCATTCATTATACTTTACTAGTATAGACAAACAACATTGACCTGTCCATTTGACCTTTAATTAGGAATATTCATATAAAAGGGCCCAGCCAATACATAGGTAGTGTTAGGATTGGCATTAAATCATAATATATACACAAGGCAGGCGAAATAAGCATATGGATCCCTATATGTTAATACACTAATTCATGAAAAATATTTAAATTGAAGGTCAAGCAGACAGGTCAGTATTGTTTGCCTATATATATATATTGTATATTTATATATGTTTGTGTTAAGTTTTAAATTGTTGATATATATATATATGAAGCAGTATTTTAAACTTGTTTTGTTGTAGAAGACATGGAATTCATACCTATCAGATTCTAGTCATATACTTCTAGTTTTATGCCACCTGTTAGGATAGCCTTGGTAGCCAACTGGTCGTTAATACTGGCTTTGGTTCAGTTTCACTTGGCATATATGAGTGTAACAAGTAAGGATGTTTTTCAGCTAGCTTGCCAAATATTAATTCCACTCGGTATCACCACAAGTAACTGATTACCCATTTTCGGCAGTTGGAGATGTTTCATAACTCTGCCTAAAAAATCAATGTTAAATCAGATTACACTAAAGTGAAAAATGTTCAATATTTTCAATGTTGCCAATTACACATTATTACACTTTTCAGAATTTGGAAACTTTTCCTGAAATTAGCATTACTGATGCCCCTCAGATAAAAAGTTCATGCCTAGTTTCACTCAAAGTAAGGCTAACAACAGAGTTTTGCAACTTCACTTATAGCTAGAGGTGACTATATTCAGTTTTGAAAGTAAATGACATAGACTTTGACTGGAATGTAAGTTACTGTTGACAAAATTGATTTATGAAATGTTAACAAATGTTTTTAACTCACTCGCCATTTTAACTTATATATACATATATATAAATTATATATATATGAAGTTTTAAATTCATTGTTTTATAATCACTAATTATTGTTGTTGTATTATTAAAGTTTAATCCAAATGATACATGTATTTGTTATGTGATTTTGAGGGCATCATCAAAATGTATTTCTTAAATATTGATGATGTCATTTTAATAAATTTCTGATGTCATAATTATGTATTTCTTAAATTTTGATGATGTCATAATTATGTATTTCTCAAGTTTTGATGATGTCATCATATAGAAGTTCTCAAATTTTGATGATGAAGCACCATCATAATGTCATTCTTGAATTTTGATGGTGCCATCATAATGTATTTTTCAAATTTTGATGATGTCATTGATATGTATTTTTCAAATGTTACGATGTCACCATTACAATATTAAAATTTTTAATGATATCACCATTATGATATTTTCAAATTTTGTTGAATCTTGATATGATGCAATTTTCAAATTTTGATGATGTCATTATGTGATATTGAAATTCGTTGACATGTAATGTAAATTAAAATGTTTTATTTCACATCATTATGTAATTAACCACTTTACCCCTATTGACAAATGGCATTGCTCCAAAATCAAAACATATAAGACGTAACATTTTGCCATATAGGGGTGACATGGTTAATCATGTAATAAATATACATGTGTATTTATAAATTAACATGTTGCTGATCTGAAGACACAACTGTCTGTTAATCTCACATTTTTGAGAATCAGTTTTCGTAAATTTTGGTGAATGAGATCCAAAAGGATTTATCTGGTTGCATCTTTATTCCTTCTACCATTTATATATGTTGTTTCTTTTCTGTTGGTTATGCAAAGCAAGTCACCATTTCCAGGAATAATGTAAATTTTTAGGAAAATTCTCATTATGTGAATTTCTTTCCAATAATGGTATTCGTTTTTTGGAAAAAAATGGTGTGGGGTATTAACTCTCCTGCTGCCAAACTGAATTTCAAAATTGTGTTGACAGTGCTGTATTGATTGCAGTGTCAAATGAGGTTAACAGCTGTATCACATGATACCCTCTAATGTCTGTGTGCAACACTTGTTTCTAATGGATATGAAATCGCATAAGATGACAGTTTCCTGTAAAAATGACACTTTTTCAGGAATTGGCGACACTGTCACTGTTTTCCAAAACGTTTGTCACAATGTTAAGGGGTATTCATCACATGGTACAGCAGCAAGGCCCATTTAAGTAAACAATGCACATGTATATCTACGTTGTCAACAATAGATTACTGCATGAATATATGCATTTTGTAGTCATAACATGACATCATTAGTTCATGCTATTTTAAATCTCAATAGTCAAAATTTGTTCTCATTTGTTTTGCTTTATAGAAATATTATAAGTGTCTCTTATTCTTGTAACCAAGAGTTGTTTTTTTCCACTGAAGTAGTGGAGGCTATTGGTAGAGGACACATATGTCCATTAAGCAGCAAGAAGGTTAAATGATGCATGGCTGAATTCCATACGATGTCTCCTTTACTACATCTTAAAAATCTATGTTTCACTTTAAAGGTTATGCAGATATTGTTATAAGGCTTGACTGCTCATATATCAAATAACTCTTGCAGTTCTTTTTAAAAAAATTATTCTTAATAAGTAAATATATCAAAATTATGCGCAGGCGCAATTAAAATTTTACTTTGCATAGTAATTGGGATTTTGTTGCCATTTGGCAATTGATTTCATTTATTTAAGATTTTGTTCAGAATAACCTAATTAATGAATTCTTTGCTAATTATTGATTTCTGTTATCAGACTTTCATATCACTTGTGAAATTATTGACTTGTCTAGACCTTTCTGAAAGTCAAGAGCTAAATTAAGTATTTTCAAAGTTTGAAAATAGTCTAAAGGGTAGATGGATCATCTGCTTTAGACAGCTCTGTTTTCATTTTGGACCAAAGGAAGGTCCCATTTTTCAAAGTTTTTCCCCAAATATTTTGGTGGGTTTTCTCAATTTGAAAAAATTAAGTACATAATTATAATTTTTAAATTTCTAATATGCAGTTTCCTTTGAATTTTTTCCTCAAATTGCTTAAAACAACTCATATTTCCCCTTTTGTAAAGACTTAGTCCCATTATCAAACAGGGATGTGACAGCCCTGAAATGGGACATTTTCCTTTGCAAATAATTTTCTGTTATAGAATAGTTTTATATTATTATAATAAAATTATTATGTCATGTCACTAAAGTTTACATTTACTGATGAGGAATTGTATTCTGAAACAGTCGTCTAGTGCTGTAAAATTAAAACTGGTGTAATATGTAATTATGAATGTGTACAAATTTAATGTTCATTTATCAGGTTTTTCTTATATGTGATATGTAAATTTAACTGTAAATTTATTATTAAAATTGTCACAGCAATGTTTGTTCTAATGTTAATGAAAGTTTGTCCGAAATATTGGGATCTTTTCTGTATTATAACTTGTTTGTGAAAAGTATGTTAAAAGAATTTTAACTTGACTACTGGTATGTCAAAAGAGATATGCTGCTGTTTGAGAATGTTTACGTAGTCGAATTTTCAAATGTCACTATATAAATAGATATGACTAACTCATGAATTTAATGTTATTGATTTCTTTTTTAAATGTAGAAACAATTTGGGTTTTTGGGAGAAAACAATTTAGCATATCTATAGTTTGAATGGTGTTGTAAGCAATCAAAAACATGACACTCATTTCAGGAATAGTAATTGGAACTAAAGTATTCAAAGTAAACCTTTGGATTTTGTCAAGTAAACAGACAAACTTTCTTACATTTCCAAGCAAGATGTGAACTAAGAGGTTGAGGCACTGTAATCTGTGATGACTTGACAACCATTATGTTTTTTAAATCAGTTTGGTACACTTCACTTTGGTTAGATTTAGCTTTTGAATGATTTTTGGATGTATTTTCCAATACTTAGTGAGAAATATGCTTATTAAAAAGTGAATTCTGCTGTTCATTTGCTCCTCTGCGTTGAATTTGAATTTGTGGTCGTCATCATGGGGAAAATGGAGAAATTGAAAGATATTAAAAATTTCCATGTCACAGTAATGCCTTTAGTTTATACAACTTGTAATGAATTAATGTTTCAAGTACAAATGGTTACTGAACAAAGAATTTTGAGCAGTTAGAATATTAATACCAGTACAATGTATTTCAATTTTGACTGTTATCAGTAGATACCAGGTCAGTTCAGTTAAAAATAGGATGTAATCAAATTTTAATTGCAACAGAAAATATTTTAATATCATAGTTTTTGGGAAGCATTTAGTTATTCATCATTAAAAATCAAACAATGTACTGAAGGGACAGTTTGTTAATTTTTATTGACTTTTTAGCTCACCTGAGCCAAAGGCTCAAGTGAGCTTTTCTGATCACAATTTGTCCGTTGTCTGTCGTCGTCGTCGTCGTCGTTGTCGTCGTCGTCGTAAACTTTTCACATTTTCATCTTCTTCTCACGAACCACTGGGCAGATTTCAACCAAATTTGGCACAAAGCACCACTAGGTGAAGGGGATTCAAGTTTGTTCAAATGAAGGGCCACACCCTCTTTAAAGGGGAGATAATTGAGAATTATTGAAACTTTGTTGGTATTTTTCAAAAATCTTCTTCTCAAAAACTATTCGGCCTGTAAAGCTTAAACTTTTGTGGAGGCATCCTTAGGAAGTGTAGATTCAAGTTTGTTCAAATCATGGTCCCCGGGGTAGGGAGGGGCCACAAGAGGGGGATCAAGTTTTACATAGGAGTATATAGAGAAAATCTTTAAAAATCTTCTTCTCAAAAACTATTAGGCCTGAAAAGCTCAAATTAAAATGGAAGCATCCTGAGGTAGTGTAGATTCAAGTTTGTTCAAATCATAGTCCCTGGGGGTAGGGTGGGGCCACAAGAGGGGGGTCAAGTTTTACACAGGAATATATAGAGAGAATCTTTAAAATCTTCTCCTCAAAAACTATTAGGCCAGGAAAGCTCAAATTAAAATGGAAGCATCCTCAGGTAGTGTAGATTCAAGTTTGTTCAAATCATGGTCCCCGGGGGTAGGGAGGGCCACAAGAGGGGGATCAAGTTTTACATAGGAGTATATAGAGAAAATCTTTAAAAATCTTCTTCTCAAAAACTATTAGGCCTGAAAAGCTCAATTAAATGGAAGCATCCTCAGGTAGTGTAGATTCAAGTTTGTTCAAATCATGGTCCCCGGGGTAGGGAGGGGTCACAAGAGGGGGATCAAGTTTTACATAGAAATATATAAAGAAATTTTTTAAAATCTTTTTCTCAAAAACTATTAGGCCAGAAAAGCTCAAATTAAAATGGAAGCATCCTCAGGTAGTGTAGATTCAAGTTTGTTCAAATCATGGTCCCCGGGGGTAGGGAGGGGTCACAAGAGGGGATCAAGTTTTACATAGGAATATATAAAGAAAATTTTTTAAAATCTTTTTCTCAAAAAAACTATTAGGCCAGAAAAGCTCAAATTAAAATGGAAGCATCCTCAGGTAGTGTAGATTCAAGTTTGTTCAAATCATAGTCCCTGGGGGTAGGGTGGGGCCACAAGAGGGGGGTCAAGTTTTACACAGGAATATATAGAGAGAATCTTTAAAAATCTTCTCCTCAAAAACTATTAGGCCAGGAAAGCTCAAATTAAAATGGAAGCATCCTCAGGTAGTGTAGATTCAAGTTTGTTCAAATCATGGTCCCCGGGGGTAGGGAGGGGCCACAAGAGGGGATCAAGTTTTACATAGGAGTATATAGAGAAAATCTTTAAAAATCTTCTTCTCAAAAACTATTAGGCCTGAAAAGCTCAAATTAAAATGGAAGCATCCTCAGGTAGTGTAGATTCAAGTTTGTTCAAATCATGGTCCCCGGGGGTAGGGAGGGGTCACAAGAGGGGGATCAAGTTTTACATAGAAATATATAAAGAAAATTTTTAAAAATCTTTTTCTCAAAAACTATTAGGCCAGAAAAGCTCAAATTAAAATGGAAGCATCCTCAGGTAGTGTAGATTCAAGTTTGTTCAAATCATAGTCCCTGGGGTAGGGTTGGGCCACAAGAGGGGGGTCAAGTTTTACACAGGAATATATGGAATGAATCTTTAAAAAATCTTCTCCTCAAAAACTATTAGGCCAGGAAAGCTCAAATTAAAATGGAAGCATCCTCAGGTAGTGTAGATTCAAGTTTGTTCAAATCATGGTCCCCGGGGGTAGGGAGGGGCCACAAGAGGGGGATCAAGTTTTACATAGGAGTATATAGAGAAAATCTTTAAAAATCTTCTTCTCAAAAACTATTAGGCCTGAAAAGCTCAAATTAAAATGGAAGCATCCTCAGGTAGTGTAGATTCAAGTTTGTTCAAATCATGGTCCCCGGGGGTAGGGAGGGGTCACAAGAGGGGGATCAAGTTTTACATAGGAATATATAAAGAAAATTTTTTAAAATCTTTTTCTCAAAAACTATTAGGCCAGAAAAGCTCAAATTAAAATGGAAGCATCCTCAGGTAGTGTAGATTCAAGTTTGTTCAAATCATAGTCCCTGGGGTAGGGTGGGGCCACAAGAGGGGGGTCAAGTTTTACACAGGAATATATAGAGAGAATCTTTAAAAATCTTCTCCTCAAAAACTATTAGGCCAGGAAAGCTCAAATTAAAATGGAAGCATCCTCAGGTAGTGTAGATTCAAGTTTGTTCAAATCATGGTTAAATAATAGTGTATTTTCCATGCTGTATTCTTTTATATAAGTATTTTGATATAAAGTTAAATATATTGTTCATGAGAAATATATTAATTGTACTTGTATTTAAAAGCTAATTTTAATGTAAATCCTGCTGTATTCTATAATTTCTATTTGCCATTTCCCGATTACAGTATTCGGCCTATGCATTTTCTCTCTTTTGAGATTGGTAGATTGCATGATGAAAATTTTTTTAAATTATTTCATTGGTTGAAATGCTGTAAGAAAAAGGTAACGGAATAAGCCGAGGCTTGTCGAAACATCAACCTTTTACGGTACATAGAAATACTTACAAATTGTTTAGTGAAAAGCATCGGTAGGAAGTATAGATTTCAGTTTGTACAAAACCTCCCTCCCCTGCACTCACTTCAATACTGAACTCATTTCGGCTTCTACCTAGCAAGTTGCTCAGGTGAGCGATGTGGCCCCTGGGCCTCTTGTTTTTATAAATTACTGCAGAAAAAAGACATAACTCATCAATTCCAGTGTTTTCTCTGATTTCCTCATCCAAATAGGAAAAATATTGACAAATTGGAGTGAACTGAAGTCTGTTTTACAAGGTTCATATCTTTTCTTCTATTTCAAAATCCCTTAAGGAATTAGTTTGCTCAAAAATGTGGTTCATCAGATTCTAGTAGACTTTAAGCTTTGCATAATTTAGAGATTTTAGAGAAAACATGTTAGAAAATATATTCTGATGCAATTAATTTCATGTCAAAACTTTTTTTAACTGGACTGACATTTCTACTGATCGTTGAACACATAAACTGCTGTTGACATTCCCGGATAAAGATTTTATGGGAGAACATCAAATAATGTGATTTATGGTGTATTTCTATCATTAACTTCATTATGGTTATAGTTTGATGATATAGAGTCCATGATTCATTAGGTGTCACTGCCAGTCTATAGTAAATTCATTTGCAAATGTGAAACTGCACTCCATTTTAAAATGTTTTGTTAAGATTTCAAAATATTTTCATATACATGTAATGTTATGTTTAAAATATTATGTGTGTGTGACATAAATTTTTGTTATTCAATTATTATTGCAATTCATTTGAATTTGTATATACTAGATATATATGTTTATGACAATTCTGACTTGTGTGTAATCTTAATGCAATGTGTGTGTGTGTGTGAGAGAGAGACAGAACGAGAGAAATGCTAATTATTAAATAAGAATATAAAGAACAGTTTTCTGAATCTGTTTCTGCCCCTTCCTGTGTTTTAAATTAGAGATTTACTTACTGGATCTTTTCATCACACAAGCAGGCAATTGAATACACAAGTAGGTCTGTAAATAGTACCCAAATTTTAAAAACATTGACAAGTTGGTCATTGAATAGTACCTAAAAAGCCAAGTAGAAAGTACTTTAAATAGTCATTGAGATGATGACATTATTGTGTACTAAAAACAAATGAACTGAATAAAAATCTGATTTGTTGGTCTCTAATTTATCTCTTAAATCATTAGATGAAATTCTGATAAAGTACCCTGTAATATTAATTTATAGTTCAGTCCGGTCAGTTTGACCTCAAACTAATTGCAACAGAATATATTTTGTTACTACTTTACTCTTCTATTCATAAATGTTTAGAGTTAAAAATCTACAAAATCGGATAAGGGGAAAGCAGTGTTTTAGGAGTTTTAATTTCTTATAGGGTTTTCTATAGACAAGGGACATAACTCTTGTGAAACTGGTAGGTTTTTAGTCCCATTATCATATGTTTTTTTGCTATTTGAACAAAATGTAAAGCAATGACACTTTAGTTAATCATAATTTTCATATATATCTGTAACATTTCTGATCTAATTTTAAATGAAGGTTATAAAGTCTTTCAACAAAATGATGTATTTTTTACATTTCATATACATATTGTATCCTTATTGTCTTAAATTATTCATTTTAAGTCGATGTCTAAATTTTTATCTTATTTCTAGTTGTTCTTCATATAGTAGCAGAGGCTACTAGAAGTTATTTTTAAAAGGTTTGTGTAAAATTTAGGCTCACAGTAGAGAGTTATCTCCCTTTGCTCTAGAAAATGCTATTGATAACATTAATTAATTTATAAAAACCACCAAATTCCACTGAATTGAAATTGTTTGATTTTTATGGTGAATAATAACACCTTTTTCGACAACAATCACATAAAAATATTTTCAATTACTTTGAGGTTGACCCTATTTTTGTTTGAATGACTGGACTATTAAGGAAATATTGAGGATGTTTTGATATAGGCTCATACTTGTAATATTCACACCTTTAGGATAACTGAAAATGTTCCTTAGAACTTTTGTAATTTTTTTAAGTTTGGTCAGCACTATAAGTACTTTCAATTCGTTTTCAAAGTTTTGTCAGCAAGATCAGTATTTTCAATCCATTTTCAAAGTTTGGTCAGCACCATCAGTGGTTTCAATTCATTTACAAACTTTTGTCAGCAAGATCAGTATTTTCAATTCATTTTTAAAGTTTGGTCAGCACTATCAGTGCTTTCAATTCATTTTCAAAGTTTGGTCAGCACCATAGGTGCTTTCAATTCATTTTCAAAATTTTGTCAGCAAGATCAGTATTTTCAATTCGTTTTCAAAGTTTGGTCAGCACCATCAGTACTTTCAATTCATTTTTAAAAGTTGATCAGCATCATCAGTACTTGTAAAGATTTATGTTTGTATTGAGAATGTTTCTCTGTGTTGTTTGTATGTATGGTTTGAAATTTAAAATTCATTTTTGACCCACATGTTTGCCAAGTAATTTTCGAAATTATTGAACAAAAAATCCAGTAGACTTAGCTATATTTTCCATCAGTTTTAAAAATGGGGACACATTAATTTCAATGAAAATTGAATTTTACACTTTTATGAATAATATATAAGGATTTAAATATTCTGGTATATCTGGTTTGCATAGTGAAAACTTGTGTGTATTTACTTTGCATTTTAAAGATCTGTGTACATTTACTATATTTTCACTTTAACTTGAATTTCAATTTAGATTCTCTATCAAATAAAGGAACAATTTCCAATAACGGGAATGCATTATGTCAAGACATAATGTCTTGAATGTACATCACCAATACAACTTGGAAAAAATATTTTAAGGAGTGACTATCTGAAACATTGTACAATGAAGGAAACTAACATTTAATATGCCTTATGAATAGGTAATAGGAAGCATAAAGCATACATGGTGATATTGATTTGGTGTTCTTATTGTATTTGTTTCAAAATTGTTCATATGGTTTATAGTATGTGTGTTTCCAGTACATTTTACATATGATTTTAGATATATTTTCCATCTATTCCCAAAAACACATTTTCAAAATTGTCCCCTTTATAACATATTGAATTTGATTTTTGCTTAAAATGATGCACCTTCATGCCGAATATCTCTTGATTAAAATATAGCGTTTTTCGTTCACATACATATTATATGGGTTTAGGTTTGTTCAAACCAATTCTAAAAATGATTAATGCTTTTTAGAAATTGAATATTCTAATAATGTTTGCCGTCATGATTGGCGAATTGCCGGTTTTTAGTACTGTCAGTACTTTGATTAAAATTATATGTTGACAAATATTAGGTCTGCAGCTGGTCTGCAAATGTTTGGCAGTAAGCCTTACAGGGTCGTTGTTATGACTACCAAACCTTTGAAACAGTTATCATGGAAACAGTTTTTACCTCCCAATGAAAATTATGGTTTTATGTAATTTTGATAATGATTGCACTGATTTAGAGTTATATTGTTTTAAATCGTGGGAAAAGATCATAAACTATAAGGAATTTACAAAAGTTTGACAAAATTATATTTATAATTTTTTACCAGAAAAGATTTAGTTTTGATTTGTATCTTTTTATTGCATCTTTTTTCATTTTTGTTTTACCTTAAAATGTATGTTAACAAAGGGCCCTGGCGGTCCCTAGTTGAGATGCAGATTAAAAGTTTAAAGATAGAAAACTGTTGACATGGTAACTGTTTGTATTAAAAATAAGGTACTCAGTATGAGATGTCTTTTGTAGTTCGTGGTAAGAACATTGTATTACATGTATAATATTTTTAACTCAAATTTAAGACATTATTTATATCATGTAGAAATAAGAGGCTCATTTGCTTATCCTGTGTATGCCTGATGACACATGAAGCTGTAATCAGAGATTTCCAGTTCTGTCCGTCTTTTGCAAACTATTTGACTTTAGGTCGATTCCCATCTTGATTTGTTTGAACTACAGTACAGTCCTGTCGAAAGTTTAACACTAACGAAAAGGAGTTGAAGCTCGGTTACCACGTGACCGAGATATGAATACTTAATACGTAGTGGTCGAAAACCTGACTAGTGATAGGTAGAAGCTGCTGAAAAGCCGACTAGTGATAGATAGAAGCTGCTGAAAAGCCGTCTAGTGATAGATAGAAGCTGCTGAAAAGCCGACTAGTGATAGATAGAAGCTGCTGAAAAGCCGACTAGTGATAGATAGCAGCTGCTGAAAAGCCGACTAGTGATAGATAGCAGCTGCTGAAAAGCCGACTAGTGATAGATAGCAGCAGCTGAAAAGCCGACTAGTGATAGATAGAAGCTGCTGAAAAGCCGACTAGTGATAGATAGAAGCTGCTGAAAAGCCGACTAGTGATAGATAGCAGCTGCTGAAAAGCCGACTAGTGATAGATAGAAGCTGCTGAAAAGCCGACTAGTGATAGATAGAAGCTGCTGAAAAGCCGTCTAGTGATAGATAGCAGCAGCTAAAAAGCCGACTAGTGATAGATAGCAGCTGCTGAAAAGCCGACTAGTGATAGATAGAAGCTGCTGAAAAGCCGACTAGTGATAGATAGCAGCTGCTGAAAAGCCGACTAGTGATAGATAGAAGCTGCTGAAAAGCCGACTAGTGATAGATAGCAGCTGCTGAAAAGCCGACTAGTGATAGATAGAAGCTGCTGAAAAGCCGACTAGTGATAGATAGAAGCTGCTGAAAAGCCGTCTAGTGATAGATAGAAGCTGCTGAAAAGCCGACTAGTGATAGATAGCAGCTGCTGAAAAGCCGACTAGTGATAGATAGAAGCTGCTGAAAAGCCGACTAGTGATAGATAGAAGCTGCTGAAAAGCCGACTAGTGATAGATAGAAGCTGCTGAAAAGCCGTCTAGTGATAGATAGAAGCTGCTGAAAAGCCGACTAGTGATAGATAGAAGCTGCTGAAAAGCCGTCTAGTGATAGATAGCAGCTGCTGAAAAGCCGACTAGTGATAGATAGAAGCTGCTGAAAAGCCGACTAGTGATAGATAGAAGCTGCTGAAAAGCCGTCTAGTGATAGATAGCAGCAGCTGAAAAGCCGACTAGTGATAGATAGCAGCTGCTGAAAAGCCGACTAGTGATAGATAGAAGCTGCTGAAAAGCCGACTAGTGATAGATAGCAGCTGCTGAAAAGCCGACTAGTGATAGATAGAAGCTGCTGAAAAGCCGACTAGTGATAGATAGAAGCTGCTGAAAAGCCGTCTAGTGATAGATAGCAGCAGCTGAAAAGCCGACTAGTGATAGATAGCAGCTGCTGAAAAGCCGACTAGTGATAGATAGCAGCTGCTGAAAAGCCGACTAGTGATAGATAGCAGCTGCTGAAAAGCCGACTAGTGATAGATAGCAGCTGCTGAAAAGCCGACTAGTGATAGATAGAAGCTGCTGAAAAGCCGACTAGTGATAGATAGCAGCTGCTGAAAAGCCGACTAGTGATAGATTAGCAGCTGCTGAAAACCTGACTAGTGATAGATAGCAGCTGCTGAAAAGCCGACTAGTGATAGATAGAAGCTGCTGAAAAGCCGACTAGTGATAGATAGCAGCTGCTGAAAACCTGACTAGTGATAGATAGAAGCTGCTGAAAAGCCGACTAGTGATAGATAGCAGCTGCTGAAAACCTGACTAGTGATAGATAGCAGCTGCTGAAAAGCCGACTAGTGATAGATAGAAGCTGCTGAAAAGCCGACTAGTGATAGATAGCAGCTGCTGAAAAGCCGACTAGTGATAGATAGCAGCTGCTGAAAAGCCGACTAGTGATAGATAGCAGCTGCTGAAAAGCCGACTAGTGATAGATAGCAGCTGCTGAAAACCTGACTAGTGATAGATAGCAGCTGCTGAAAACCTGACTAGTGATAGATAGCAGCTGCTGAAAAGCCGACTAGTGATAGATAGAAGCTGCTGAAAAGCCGACTAGTGATAGATAGCAGCTGCTGAAAAGCCGACTAGTGATAGATAGCAGCTGCTGAAAAGCCGACTAGTGATAGATAGCAGCTGCTGAAAACCTGACTAGTGATAGATAGAAGCTGCTGAAAAGCCGACTAGTGATAGATAGCAGCTGCTGAAAACCTGACTAGTGATAGATAGCAGCTGCTGAAAAGCCGACTAGTGATAGATAGAAGCTGCTGAAAAGCCGACTAGTGATAGATAGCAGCTGCTGAAAAGCCGACTAGTGATAGATAGCAGCTGCTGAAAAGCCGACTAGTGATAGATAGCAGCTGCTGAAAAGCCGACTAGTGATAGATAGCAGCTGCTGAAAAGCCGTCTAGTGATAGATAGCAGCTGCTGAAAAGCCGACTAGTGATAGATAGCAGCTGCTGAAAAGCCGTCTAGTGATAGATAGCAGCTGCTGAAAAGCCGACTAGTGATAGATAGCAGCTGCTGAAAAGCCGACTAGTGATAGATAGAAGCTGCTGAAAAGCCGACTAGTGATAGATAGCAGCTGCTGAAAAGCCGTCTAGTGATAGATAGCAGCTGCTGAAAAGCCGTCTAGTGATAGATAGAAGCTGCTGAAAAGCCGACTAGTGATAGATAGCAGCTGCTGAAAACCTGACTAGTGATAGATAGCAGCTGCTGAAAAGCCGTCTAGTGATAGATAGCAGCTGCTGAAAAGCCGACTAGTGATAGATAGCAGCTGCTGAAAAGCCGTCTAGTGATAGATAGAAGCTGCTGAAAAGCCGACTAGTGATAGATAGCAGCTGCTGAAAACCTGACTAGTGATAGATAGCAGCTGCTGAAAAGCCGTCTAGTGATAGATAGAAGCTGCTGAAAACCTGACTAGTGATAGATAGCAGCTGCTGAAAACCTGACTAGTGATAGATAGCAGCTGCTGAAAAGCCGACTAGTGATAGATAGCAGCTGCTGAAAAGCCGACTAGTGATAGATAGAAGCTGCTGAAAAGCCGACTAGTGATAGATAGAAGCTGCTGAAAAGCCGTCTAGTGATAGATAGAAGCTGCTGAAAACCTGACTAGTGATAGATAGCAGCTGCTGAAAAGCCGACTAGTGATAGATAGAAGCTGCTGAAAAGCCGACTAGTGATAGATAGAAGCTGCTGAAAAGCTGTCGAGATATAGCTTACGAGAGGGCGAGATGAGCCACAGGTTCAGTGTTATCTTGGTGTTAAACGTTCGACAGGTCTGCACTGTATGATAGATGGAGGTATTGGAAAGGAAAACATCAAAGTTTCATCCACCTGAATGGGTTAAATTCCAGGACTTACCCCATTTTGAATGAAATGCAGCACCATGCCAAAAGTCTTTTTAATATCGACATTTTCACTTAGCCTTAAAACAATAGTGTATTCTAAACCTATCTCTTTTCAGTTATCTTACCTAGTAAAGAGCACGACTGTTTACACGACGCGAAAAAATGTTGCTTAAGTTTGAAGACGCGACAGGGCTGTAGAATTGACACAATGAAGATCCTTCACTGTCTCTTGACTCACAGGGACTCGTTACAATTAATAACAGCAGATAGTATAGTAGGTCTGGAAAATTGTGTATAAAGGAGTCCCATCCTTTATGCTAGACGTGACTATTGGGGTCTGGAATTAGAATATTTATCACTCGGAAAAAATCTCATCACTGGAAACTAAAAAGGGCCGCCAGTGCCCGTAGACAAAGCAGACATGACACGATAAAAAGCCTATAATGTCTGTAAACAGGACGCTATTGTCTAGAGGAGAAAAAACAATATAAGTATGGCACGAAATAGAGCCGTTATTTTTCTCCAGGCGCGACAGGTAAAAAGCTATCACTAAACGTAACACGTATTATAACTGTTACAGTAGATGTGGCATTGTCATACGTGAATTTCAAACGTATTAATTTTAGCAACTAAACGTAGCTTGTGACGATTTAATAAATAAATAAGAAGGAAGGTAAATCGATTTTAATCCCTTGTTAAGAACCCTCTCGTTTCTATATGATATAATTATGGCCGCAGTTATTTTTGATTGCACACTTTTAACTATATACCACATTCACATGCATTATATTGATACATATTTTAAAATATTTAATTTTGATTTGATTTCTATACAGAAATTTTACTATTATATAAAATCAAAAGATTGAGCTTTTTATGAGATTTTCTGTTTTTGTCATGCTTGTGTAGAAGTGAATTTAAAGCGTTTATTATTTCAGCAAAATAAAAATATTTCACAGTTCAGTTGTATTTGAGAATTTTGTTTATAATATGTAGTACCACTGCGTAGCTCAGTAGGTAGAGTGCTCGCTCAGTAGGTGGAAGGTCGTGGGTTCGAACCCCGGCCCGGTATGGTGACACAAGACTGTCAGTTTGCTTGCCGGAGCTCGATTTTTTTCTCCGGACGACCTGGTTTTCTCCTTTATCCCATAACCTTGGAAGAGTCTTATTTAACTTGAGTAAAACATTACTTTAATCCACGTTTTATTGTATACGATTCATCTCTATAAAATGTTAAACTGATGCACCTTTTGATATCTTTCAAAGAAAATTAAAATACTCGACGCGGTAAGAATGGTCACTGTGTAGGATTGATAAGTTTGTGTCCTGCAGCTTAAGATTACCACCACTGCGGTAGTTCAGTTGATAGAGTGCTCGCTTCGTAAGTGGGAGGTTGTTGGTTCGATCACCGGCCAGGTTTGACTCGCCTTAAAAGTCACCGGTAGTAACTGCTCTTTCGCGAAACACTCGGCATTGAAAAATGAAAGTTATGGTTCTTTAGGATAGGAACATAAATAAAACCAGATCCTCTGTCACGGAGACGTGGCACGATAAAGAACCCGCTGTATATATGCATCAGCTCAACGCATAGGAAAAATTTCTGCATATTTGCCTATATCCGGAGGTGTCTCGATATAAGTGAAATATTCTTGACTGAGACGTTAAACACAATTACTCTGTCTCAACTCAACTCTCCTAGGTAATAACCACTGATACTATGAATAGAACAAGAATCTAAAATATCGATTTCTGTGTGTCTAAATTAAATCTTGTATATCAAATTGAATATTAAGCTAGTCATTTATCTGACGTCTCATAGTTCCATGTTCCTTTCACACAATTTTGATTACACACGTGGCGGCTGTAGCTAGCTAAACAGGAGGTGCTTACCCTTCCGGAGCACCCGACCTCACTTCCCTGGTGGAAGTTCACGTGTCTAACCTAACTTGTCGGTTCCAAAGTTTTTACTTTGCTTCTGGATTATGATTCGAACATGGATTAGTATGTTTGTTTTTGATTATCACGCATGTTCATTTCTTAACAACAACAAATAAAGCAGACTTTAATTGCAGTACATGTGTATGAATTGTCTCTCTTTTCATTACATACCACCACGGTAGATCAATTGGTAGAATGTGTTGGAGGTCGTGAATTCGAATCCCGGCCGGAATCTCTCTAAGACTTGAAAATAGGCAGTGACCGTCTTTCGCCAATAGAAAAGAAATAGATAGAAAACTCGATGTCCCGTGTCACAACAGGCGTGCTTCCAATGTTTACAAACAATCGTCTGTCACACTTGTGATGTCCAGACCTGTGGGGGAAATTCAAGATTCCTTCAGTTGTGTAAAAATTGTTATTTTCATAATTTCTACCCCTGCACATTGCTATGAGCGCACTGTAAATTTCAACATTTTTCCACTTCACATATAGCTGATGACGTCTCGATATAAGTTAAATATTCTTTGCTGTGACGTAAAACCTAATTCAAACCCACGCAAATCACAAGACATTTTAAATTAATTTTTATTCAATTGATCAATTTTGTTTCGCTAAAGAGTTTAGACATACGAGAGAATTATGGTTATTATCCATCTTATTTAGTTCCCTTTTATGCATATGTATTTCAGATCTCCATCATGTTAGATGTCGACAGTAAATTAATCTTCAAGTAAAAGATATCTAAAAACAGTAGTTTTTCCTACTTATTTATGATGAAGATGTATTAAGCAGACTTGTGCCTCAAGTGAAGTTTCAGACACCCAGAACGCCTACTTCGATAATTTTGACTCTGAAAGGATATTCAACACGGTAAGAAAATATTTACACTTGACCACTATATTTATGATCAGCTATCTGACACATGGACCCAGCAAGCATCTCGCCCTCAACCGTTCATCGTCCTAACAGTTAAAGTCATTCGCGATGACTAAGAAAACATTGGATTTAAGCCTATGTTCGCATCTAAACCAACTTGAGACGAATTCGATTCCTGCCATGGCCAATACTAGCTGGTATCAAATTTATATACAGACTTGGACTTAGGAAACGTGGCCTTATTCCTGTGACTATGAAAATGCATGCTGCAAACAATAAAGGTATCGATATCCTTGGCGCCATGATTTTACGATTATCTGGCAAAGATAACGATGGATCTGATCGTCAAATTGTGTATGTTTCAGACAACTCTTACAAATTGTTTATCAGTAGAGAAGCCTGTATTGCTCTCGGCATGCTCACCGAAAACTTTCCAATGATTGGTAAAATCACTGGCGCTGCAAGTGATGCTAACAATACTATTACTGACAGTAGTAACAGTGTAAGTTGTTCTAGTGCTGAATGTGGTTGACTAAAACGTGAACTACCTCCTCTAATTACTGAACTGCCTTATCTAGCAACAGAGGAATATTAAAAACTAAAACATTACATTCGTGACCGGTATAAGTCCAGTACATTTAACACATGTGAGCACCAACCTCTACCCTTAATGGTAAGTCCTCTAATGAAGCTAATGTTAGATCCCAATGCTACACCCATAGCTCATCATTCATCCGTACCAGTTCCTCTTCATTGGCGAGACGAAGTCAAAGCAGGTTTGAATCAGGAGGTTAGATTGGGTGTAATAGAGCCAGTGCCAGTTGGAAAACCGGTAACATGGTGCCATAGATCGGATGTTTGCACCATGAAAAATGACATACCCAGACGAATAGTTGATTTTCAAGCCCTCAATGTACACGCCATTAGAGAAACACACCACACTCAATCACTGTTCCACCAAGCTAGACGTGTCCCCCATGGTAAAAAGAAGACGGTCTTTGATGCTTGGAATGGATATTATAGTACCTATTCGGAGTGAAGACAGACATCTCACAGCATTTATCACACCATGGAGCTGGTATTGATAGTATACTGCACCCCAAGGATACATTGCATCTGGAGATGGATATACAAGGCGGTTTGGTGAGATAGTCTCATGTACCAGATAAGACTAAATGCGTGGATGGTACACTCTTTGGGCTGATAACGTTGAGAACAGTATTCAACAAGCATGTGAATGGTTGGATATTTGTGGTAGGAATGGAATTACTCTAAACCCTGATAAATTTGTCTTTGCACAGGATACTGTCGAATTTGCCGGATTCCAGATCACAAAAGATAGTGTTTGCCCTTGCTAAAATATCTTTAAGCTAAATTGTGTTATAGATTTTCATACACCACAGAACATTACAGATATGCGATCTTTGTTTGGTCTCACTAACTGGGTATCTTACGCATATTTCAGTGCATATGTGTAGACTTTTTTCACTACAAAGAACAGAAATATTTAGTGATTGTTGATAGATATTCCAAATGGCCAATAGTTGAAAGGTCATCTAATGGTGCATCAGGTCTGATAGATTGTCTACGCCGTACGTTTGGAACCTTTGGGATACCCGAGTTGTCTTAAGATGGTGGGCTTGAATTTACTGCCTCCGCCACGAGAGAATTTTTAAAGAATGGAAAATTCATCGTCGTCTATCGTCAGTGGCTTTCCCACTTAGTAATTATCGAGCAGGGGTAGGGGCCAAGACCATTAAGCGATTAATAACTGATAATACTAGGCACATTGGTTAACTGGATACAATAGAAACACTCCTGATAGAGACAGAAAGTTGTCCCCAGCTATGTGCATTTTTGGTCGACCTATAAGAGACTTTATACCTATTCTTCCTGGTCACTATGAACCACATGCCACCTGGTGCGACATATTGTCCATGCGATAGGAAGCCTTGCGAAATTGAGACATGAAAGTAGCCGAACGACTTGTAGAACACACTTAAAGGTTGACACACATTGTTGTAGGTGATCTCGTTTGAATTCGAAATCAAACTGGCGCCAATCCTCTGAAATGGGACAAAACTGGACGTGTAAATGAAGTCTGTCAATTTGATCAGTATGTTGTTCGCGTGGATGAATCTGGAAGAGTTACACTACACAATCATAAATTCCTGCGCAAATACACTCCTGTTTTTCTGTCTCTGTCAAAACATATAATTGATTCTGACTTGGCCGCTCAACCGAGATATTCGAGATCAGCGATTCCAGTATTACCTATCAATGGTAACACAACAGTTCCTAAGTGTGTTATATCTAACAATATTCAACCGCCATCAGATTATGTAGCACATCAGCCTTTAGCTCATACCGACAACGATGATAAGGACCAATCGGTCCCCTAACCACAACTGTAGCCAGCGTAAATAGAATGACATCACCTGTTGCACCCACTGCAACTTCGGAGTGTTCAACACCATAATCTCCACCTGCGACTTCTACTTAACATGTCATGCAACCACCAGTGGTTACATCAGAAAGGCGCATGCTGCATTCACCATCACTCGTAAAATTGGATGCAACACCTCGCCGTTCAAATTGGAAGAAAAGCGAACCGCATTTGCTTAGTGATTATGTTCATACGCTTGGGGTTTGATAATCCCCGGGCTGGAGGGAAGTCTACCCGAGGAAGACTCTTTGTGAAATATCAGTGCGTGGAATAATTTGTGACATTTCTTTTTTTTTTTTTTTTTTTTTTTTGAACGTTCATATTAGTTTATAACAATGGTAAGACGTAACTACAAAGTATTTATTTAAAGTCCTTGACGTACCTTACAGAAGATACACCAATGACTTGGGGAGAAATAGAGACTTAAGATGTCGACTGTAAATTAATCTTGAAGTAAGAGATATCTAAAAACAGTAGTTGTTCCTACTCATATACATACGTCTTTAATTCCAAAGGCCATAATTTTTCTGAAGTTACCTGATATCGATGTTTCTGAAAATGACGTAAATGCCTCCCAGTGCCGGCTATTTCATTCTTTATCGCACATAATTTGATTTCTTTATATTTGTTATTTAATTTTAACCGACGCGTACTAGGTAAGTTATATCCCTAAATTATAAACTCATTAGTTAAAAAGCTTTGAAACGAGTAAACACCTTTTTATTTTATTATATTATTACCATAGTATGTACGCTTTAGAATTTAACACTAAATTGAAATTTAAAAAAAAATCACTTTGCATGCCGTGACTCGACCATAATAAGCTTTATTCAGTCCGTCGTGCAAAGATTTAAAAACACCTTTTGGCGGGAGATCGTAATTCACTGAATTTGCTTTAACACCTCTTTCATTCATCTGAAAAGTCTTGAAAGTGCAAAATTTATACAGGTTAGGCGGTAGGATGAGTAAGGCTTGGGTACGGTTACTATTATGGTCCGGACAAGTACAGATGGAGTTTTCAATTTGAAGATTTTTCTATAATCCTCAAACTGGAACAAACCAAAGTCCAAACTGGACAGTCACGCTTGGTATTTCAAAGCTGTGTCATGGGAAAACCAATCCTCACAAGCCTTACGTTTAGCCATTTTTAAACAGATGTTAAAAATAAACAAATATATCATTATCCAAATTTCAGATCTTTTAGTTTCCCATTAGAATGTTAACGTGCGATGAAGATCACACAATGTTATCGTTTTTAGTATTAGAGTTTCAATTAGTGAAATAGCAGGACATTTAGAAGATCAATGTATTATGTACACAGACATGTTGAAGCGCATTAAAATCTTAACGGTTGCTGTATCAGAACTGTACACGTCCATTTAGCTCTATATAACAATGGTTTTTATTAATGGTTTTGAAATATTTAAGGGCTTATTATTGCTGTATACACATTTAAAGGGCATTGTTAATATGGTTTAATATTCCATTAATTTTATATTGAAGGTTGCCGATTCCACATGGTCATAATTTTGTCATGTGCTACTTTTGATTTTTTGATGAAAAATGCAACCCGTGTCAAAAGTAGCGCCTGCTGATTAATGGAGTTTTCCGCTTCAGTAAGAATATTTTATTCATATCGAGACATCACCAACTAAAGGTGAATTGGCAGATTTTTAGCTCACCTGGCCAAAGGCCATGTGAGCTTATGGCATGGCGAGGCGTGCGTGCGTGCGTGCGTCAGTAAACTTTAATCTTCTCCTCTGAAACTACTGGGCCAACTGAAAATAAATTTGCCATGGAAGGTCCTTGACAGAGTCTAACTGTAGTTTGTTCAAATCATGGCGATCGATTATCCAAGATGGCCACTGTTACTAAAAATAGACAAAACCTTAAAAAATCTTCTTCTCTTGAACCACTCATTGGAGGCAAAAACTGATGTGATATTTGGATTCTACATAGTCTTAACCATTAAGTTTGTTCATTTCATGAAATTTGGTTCAAAAATAGGTTACGCGTTTTTGCGTTTAATTTTGCAAAAATCGTAAAATGTCTTTAAATTGTTATAACTTGACTATATGACCAGATAATGACATGGGGTTTTCAGTTTTGACATATTCTTGTAATTACCTTCAAAATGGTGTCAAGGTCAATCATGAAGGTCATGACCTAATTTTTTACCTTTCTAATATTATTTATTATCTCGAAAACTATAAACTTTTTATATAGGCATGTATATCAGAATATTGTTGGTATTGATGTAACGATTATTTTGATATATAGATTAAGGTCATTGGTTCAAAGGTTAAGGTCACAGATACGAAAGAAAACTGAAATGGTTCATTATCTTGAAAACTATGAACTTTTTGTATAGACATGTATATTAGAATGTTGTAGGTATTGATACAACAATCATTTTGATGTATAGAAAAAGGTCATGGGTCTAAAAGTCAAGGTCACAGAAGCAAAACAATACCAAGATCGTTGATTTTCTTGAAAACTATGAACTTTTTGTATAGGCATGTATATTGGAATGTTGTTGGTATTGATGTAACGATCATTTTGATATATAGATTAAGGTCATTGGTTTAAAGGTCAAGGTCACAGATGCGAAAGAATACTAAAATGGTTCATTATCTTGAAAACTATGAACTTTTTGTATAAGCATGTATATTAGAATGTTGTAGGTATTGATACAACGATCATTTTGATGTATAGAAAAAGGTCATGGGTCCAAAGTTTAAGGTCATAGTAGCAAAACAATACCAAGATCGTTAATTATCTTGAAAACTATCAACTTTTTGTATAGGCATGTATATTGGAATGTTGTTGGTATTGATGTAACGATCATTTTGGTATATAGATTAAGGTCATTGGTTCAAAGGTCAATGTCACAGATGCGAAAGAATACTGAAATGGTTCATTATCTTGAAAACTATTAACTTTTTGTATAAGCATGTATATTAGAATGTTTTAGGTATTGATACAATGATCATTTTGATGTATAGAAAAAGGTCATGGGTCCAAAGGCCAAGGTCACAGAAGCAAAACAATACCAAGATCGTTAATTATCTTCAAAACTATAAACTTTTTGTATAGGCATGTATATTGGAATGTTGTTGGGTTTGATGTAACGATCATTTTGATATATAACATTAGGTCATTGGTTTAAAGGTCAAGGTCACAGATGCGAAAGAAAACTGAAATGATTCATTATCTTGAAAACTATGAACTTTTTGTATAAGCATGTATATTAGAATGTTGTAGGTATTGATACAACAAGCATTTTGATGTATAGAAAAAGGTCATGGGTCCAAAGGTCAAGGTGACAGTAGCAAATCAATACCAAAATGGTTAATTATCTTGAAACCTATAAACTTTTTGTATAGGCATGTATATTGGAATGTTGTTGGTATTGATGTAACGATCATTTTGATATATAGATTAAGGTCATTGGTTTAAAGGTCAAGGTCACAGATACGAAAGAAAACTGAAATGGTTCATTATCTTGAAAACTATGAACTTTTTGTATAAGCATGTATATTAGAATGTTGTAGGTATTGATACAACGATTTTTTTGAAGTATAGGAAAAGGTCATGAGTCCAAAGGTCAAGGTCATGGTTGCAAAACAATACCAAAATGGTTAATTATCTTGAAAACTATAAACTTTTTGTATAGGCATGTATATTGGAATGATATTGGTATTGATGTAACGATCATTTTGATATATAGATTAAGGTCATTGGTTCAAAGATCAAGGTCACAGATGCGAAAGAATACTGAAATGGTTCATTATCTTGAAAACTATAAACTCTTTGTATAGGCATGTATATTAGAATGTTGTAGGTATTGATACAACGATCATTTTGATGTATAGAAAAAGGTCATGGGTCCAAAGGTCAAGGTCACAATAGCAAACCAATACCAAAACGGTTAATTATCTCGAAAACTATAAACTGTTTATATAAACATGTATATTAGAATATTGTTGGTATTGATGTAATGGTCATTTTAATGTATAGAAAAAGGTCATTGGTCCAAAGGTTAAGGTCACGGTTGCAAAACAATACCAAAAATGGTTCATTATCTCGAAAACTATGAACTTTTTACATAGGCATGTATACTAGAATATTGTTGTTATTGATACAATGATCATTTTAATATATAGATTATGGTCATTGGTTCGAAGGTCAAGGTCACAGATGCGAGTAGCAAGTTTCATAAATATCTTAATATCCACAGTTATTGCTCCTTAAATGTAGTATTTATTGTGTTTTTGTGCTGTTAACGGCCCAGGTGAGCGGTACAGGCCCTATTGGGCCTCTTGTTTTAACCTTTGTAGTGCGCTCAAAGAAAGGTTCATTAACGAGCAACGCATGCCGTGATACGGGACAATGTTTTTTTTTAAGTTCCCATCTGAAAGAACCGTGAATTTTATTTTTAAATACCGAGTGCTTGGCGAAAGAATAGACACTACCTTTTTCAATTTACAAGTCTTGGTTAGACCGGGGTTCGAACCCTCGACCTTCCACATATGAAACGAACACTACCACTGAGCTACCGTAATGGTAATTAAGTTTGTTGAAGTTTGTTGAAACTTTCTATTATTTGTTGTGCATTAGTACTGGAAGACTGTTCTCCAAACTCGCTGTTCTGAAAAAAAAAACAACGTGCACTCGCGGTGTCGGGTTAATATTGTGTGTAGCATGCAGATACGATGTCACAAACCATTCCAAACAAGACCTGTTCTTTTATTGTGATAGAATATTTTAAAAATATGCTGTTCTGGAATAACCAACAGGCACTCGCGGTGTCGGGTTAATATATATACTGTGTGTTGTATGCAGATACGATGTCACAAACCATTCCAAACAAGACCTGTTCTTTTATTGTGATAGAATATTTTAAAAATACGCTGTTCTGGATAACAAACAGGCACTCGCGGTGTCGGGTTAACATTGTGTGTTGTATGCAGATACAATGTCACAAATCATTCCAAACAAGCCAAGTTCGTTTATTGTGATAGAATATTAATTCACCTGGTCATACCCGATTGATTATGAAAGTGCAGTTTAGATTTAATACACAGTTATAGGTCATTATAGACTATGTGATGAAATGAAAATGCAATTGAAAATATAATTTATGATCCAAAACTTACTCGGTTAATACGAGAAAAACTACAATCTCTCCAAGCATCAACAATGAACGTGCTATCATGTAGATTTTCTATATTATTAAATTCAAATTCTGATCATTAATGATTTGTCATTTACACATAATGGCTTCATATTGTTTAAATGTTATAAACGTTTTTTATCGGCAGGATTCATCAACAGTTTGCTGATTTAACATGATCTCGCTATTGAATAAAACCAAAGATCGCTGCTCGTAATCTAATGTGTTTTCCCCGGGGAGCATCAAGGTTTGTTACCGTTTTTCAGACTAACTGTTACAATCTAAATTATCAGCAGGGATCATATATAATAGCACATAATGCATTTTGGCTTAAATTGTAAAAACAGAAATTAACAGATATATAAAAGTGTTTTTATTAAATGTAAAATAATTGAACATTGATGACCGTGATAGGAAAGCTCATAAACAAATTAAATCGGACTGAATTATCACCGACTATATGCGACATACATGGTGTATATCAGGCGTCGTAATTCCAGGTTCTTTGAAGATTAATAAAAAAGTAATATAGAATTAACTGATTATCATCTTTGGCTTTTAATGGTGAATTAATATTTCTATCCCCAAAGGAGAAAAATGCGCACAAAATTTGTCGACGGAAGCGTTTACACACATACCATTTTTTTCTTATAAAATGAATCCCGGTATTGCAAGCATGTACTTGACAATCGCTATTATACACAATGGCACAAAACAAAACAAAATGTAATAAGAAAAAAAAATCCCACAAGTTATTGAGACCAATAGCTATGAAAAAATTCAGTTCTCTTTGCTAGGGTCGGTTGTATTCTTATAGACACTGCGGTTTTCTTTTCTATATTATTACTGGTCGTCTTGATCCAAGTGAAGGTTCTTTGAATAGGTAATTAAACAAAATAAGCAATTGTTGTGTGCCAAAATGGGCCTGTCAGAGATATACATTGTATTGTTATGTCAGTTATAGGTAAACATTAGAAACAGCAATGGCAAAATACAACGGTTGCTAAGAGACACAAATCACGTGACAACACGTTCTAAATGTACAACATTGATTGGCCTGATTCACATTATCTTGACATCAGAAATGAGACCAGCTGTCCCGAAAGGATAAGCACCTGCAGTCTAACTAATATATCCAATTGTAATTTTGGATACAGAGACATCACACTTCACAACAATATAGTGGATTCCTCTTTCTCTCTTTTGGCATCTGTAGAGGGACACAAAAATTAATTACAATCTGCAATTAACGCAAGTTGTAAAATGACCATGAGGAAGACGTCAATAGCAGACTTAACTGAATCGTAAAATACGCTAAGTTTTAAGAAATCCTAATAGTATTTGGTTCGAAAACTTTTATTTTATATAGTTTAAATGTCTTAAAGGTTATTTTAAAGGTTTTCTAAAAAAACAACCAAGCAAAAATAGCATTATTGCAAAAACATTTTTCCAGGTAAACGGCTTCATATCAATGCAATTTAATTAAATTTTCTTTTAGTCGTTTAATGTTTGAACAATTTAATACGAAAATCTTATATAAGCATTGTACGATGACTTATATTAAAGTTTTATTACGGGATATCATTTGGTTGATGTATTCGGTAAATCAACCGTGACTTTGATACGAAGACTCTACCAAATATAGTTGGTTTTTGTTTATTATTATGTGGCGTGTTTTAAGACATTAGATTTATATATACTCTTTTAATATATATTTTACAACGTTAACTAAATCCGTTTTTATATGATGCAGTAGTACTAATTTAAGTTCAAAACTTTATTATCCTATCTAAGCGATTCCTAAACTGGAACAATATTTTGTCAACTTATTTTTTATGTTTATGCGACTACCAGTGTGTATATCTTACATGTAACTTTCTTACTAAATTATTCATATTTTATATCTAACGACTGTACCTGGTTTTATCATAAAATTTATCAGTTTTGAATGTCATCGTTGCAAAGTAAACGGGTTAATATAAGCCATTGTGGCTTGTTCCTGGATCCTTTTCTATATTTCTATATGATTGTATATTGAATTATATGTTGTATATATTGTTTTTTTTTTTTTCAGAAAAAAATATTGTTTAAGCTAATACTGAGTTACGAGTAAGTGGATATCCTCTAACAACCATTATGGTTCAATAATAATAATAATAATATTTTAGATTGTACCGAAATAATCTTAAATGCTACAGTTTAATACATGCTATTCCACAAACATGGAAGAATAGAATAAGATTGACAACCCGGCTGGAAAATGTAACAAATAACCTTCTAGCAATCCTAAAAAGTAATATTAAAATCAATACACCTTTCTATAAACTTATTTTGGAAGAGATAATTAAATCCTGAGGTAGAAAATAACAAAATGGGAGAGAAAACTCATCTAAGAGTCCAGAAATTGGGAAGATATATTTAAATCCCCATTTCAATATTGACTGACGATACAACTTTACAATCGGTACAATTTAGAATAAACTACAATATTATGTATACAAATAGTAAGTTATATAAATGTATTTTATGTGAAAGTCAACTCTGTACATTTTGTTTTGAAACGAAGGGGACTGTTCAACATCTGTTTCATGAATGTTTCTACATTGTATATTGAAAATATATGATACGGATATTTATATATGTTACATAAAAATATCAGTAGTAATTGACAAAAACATTGATTCTTTCCTATCTGACTTGAAAGACGAACCTTTAAGTATAATTAACTTATGTTTTTTGATTGTTAAAAAGTATGTAAGTTTAGGGTATGCGTGATTGTAAAAACGACGGTAACCCTAGTGTCTGTTATCTCAGTATGCCAATCGATGTATCGCGGGATACATATAATAATAATAATATATAATAATAATAATAATAATAAATAAATGAATAATAAATTAATAAATATTTAATAAATATTATTTAGTTTCACTTGCTATCAATAAGCATGCCGCGGCTTGAAAAATTATCAAATAAATATTTCTTGAAAATGCACAATGAAAACACAAAAATTGGACATTCCATTAAAAAAGCTAATCTAGATGTTGTTTGAACCCACGATGTTTAGGCTAAAGCAACATCGCTATTCACCGAGATAACTTTATTAGATTTTAATTTGGTTCGTGGTATAACGTAAACATGAATTACATGTTTAGTGATCAGTTTAAATTGTTCCGATTTTTTTAACTCTGACCTACATGGTAAAATTATTTAGAAAAAGTTACCGTATAATTTGGTTCTCTGAGAAGACTTTTTATTGGATTTTATAAATTTTAATTTGATGCTTTTCAGCAGGGGGCAACAGACTGCGGTCTAGTTAACGGAAGAGGTTAAGACAACTGTCACTTAAATGTCTACCATATATTTGGATTTTCGCTTTAAATGGGTTAAAATTCTATCGCTCAATTGCCTATTACTTCGTCAAACAAACGTCCGTATTTTATCGCTCTGTTGTCCTATGCTTTTCCCAAATGTCTACCTACCGCCGTTGACAATCAATGTTACTTCCGTAAATCCTACGCCGCTTCAAAAACCTATCAACAATAAATGACAAACAATAAATAATATAGGGTTTGGCCAATTTAGCATAATTTATTGTTTTTTGGTTTTTAAGTATATATTTTTAAGATTTGTTTTTTTCTATAATATTTATTTGTTAAGTAAGTAAACGATTCCGTTGCTTTTAAAAGTTGATTTATACTTATATACGTGTAAGTTAATGGTCCTGTCGACACTTATATACGTGTTAATTAACTTTTAAAAGCGGATTCTTAAATTCCACACATCCTGCAAGAAAAAAATGAAAGGTGCAATTATTTCTGAAGAAACTTTGATATATTTTCATTCTATAATTGATACCACTTTAAAACAGTTACTTAAAATGTAAATTAAATAACCTTTTAAACAGACATAGCGTTAACGTTAATGCAAACTGGCTAATGTTACAGGCATTTTTTTTCTGTTTTAGCAAGCTAAGTTACATCACAAATTTTATACAAAACATACGAACAGTAGAGGCATGTCGAAAGGTAAACACTGAGCTAACGAAAGGGATTCAAAGCTCGACTTCAGCGTGACAAACAGTTTCAGTATTCTTTTGCATCTGTGACCTTGACCATTAAACCCATGTCCGCTGTCAATGCTAGCTTGACTACGACTCGAACAAAGTTTAGTAACGCGCGCCACATTCCTCCTTTCCCTTTTTCGATTCAATTACCTTGAATCGAAACCACCAGCTTCCATACTGGGCGCAACCTGTTGGTCGTCCACTTCCCAGGGCAGGATGAGCCCCGAGTTGTAACAGGAAAGAGAACAAATGCAGCGGCCAAACCGAGACTCGAACCCCCCATACCGACGTTCTACCCACAGAGCTACCCGGTCACCTATCGAGTCCGGCCCGCCACATATGGATAGGAGTTGCGGAAAAAGCTGTGGTGAGATAGCTTATAAGGAGGACCCGAGATGAGTTGTCGTACCCAATTTCCGATCAGCGTAGTGCGTCTAAACCAATAATCGTCCGAATTCAGGATTTTATAATCAGAGGTCACATTATTTTTCTTTTTTTCTTTTTTTATCTTTGTTCTGTTTGCTTTTGTTTGGATCGTTGATTTGTGTAACAAGAATATCGTCTTTTTGCGTTGGATGTTGTCAAAAAAATACATGGTTTTTTTTCAGCCTTCTTGTACAACTGTCTTCTTACAATTTACTATAACGGCGCCCATCTTGGCTTTTAAATGTCTATATGGACATGTTTTTCTGCATGGATCTTTTAAACCCACAACCTCCCACTAACGGAGCAAAACTCTACCAACTGAGCTACCGCAGTGGTCGACAACAAATGTCTCGAAAACCCTGTTACTTTTGAAATGAAACTAATCTTTCTGTTTGTTATAGAAGTATGAAATAATTGGATATTTTGTACATTGAATCATTCGCGTATCGAATTATGTTACATGTGCAAATTGTCCAATTATTTCATACTTCCATAACTAAAAGAAACTGATTTTATTTCTTAAAGTTCAATTTATAGAATTTGTTCAATTTCAAATCTTAAATTTAAACGACAAAATTGCGTAGCTAGTAAAAACTAGAACCGCGATGGAGTAGGAATTCCAATGTCATTATATTAAAGATGACGTCACTGAGAGCCACTCCATTCATGCAAATGTAACAGAAAAGGTCTGACCAATCAAAATGCCCGAAACAAAGGAGAAATGAATTATAATGATAAATAGATATACACATCTACTTTTATTAAGGGTGTCACGTATTCCTTGTTTGCATATTTAATATTCAAGATGAGTATCTCCAATAAAACCAGAGTTTGTTACCCAATGAATGTAAATCAAAAACCTTTCAATGTACAACGTAATTTAGTTTAATGTTTATTTGTCACGAATTATTCAATATCTAAAAAAAATCTTGATATAAAATAAATAAATAAATTTTTCTTTTTGTTATGGAAGTATGAAATTGAACATTCTGCACACTTATTAAATCGCGTAGCGATTGATGTTACGTGTGCCTATTGTCCAATTCTTTCATACTTATAATTCAATTTATAGAAATTTTCAACAATAAATCAACAATTTCAATGACAATATATCCACAGCAAGTAAAAAAAAAACAAAAACAAAACATCGCTATGGCGTAGGAATGCAAATGTCTCTGGGCGTCGTCCATAATAGGATGACGTCACTGAGAACCAATCCATTCATGCAAACGTAACAGAATAGATCTACCAATTACAATGTTTGAAACAAAAAGAATTGAATTATGACAATATAAGCCTAAATTAAATTCCCATTGCTCAACATTCCTATTAAGAAGTAGATTCAAAAGAGCCAAATAAAATCAGACAAAAGAAAAGAAATATAATGCGATTATTTAGATTTTTGTTATATGGCTTTTCCGAATATGAATGAAATTTGTCAAAATAAAGTCGCAATTTAATATTTCATATAACATTTATTAATTCAATGGAAATATCAAAATCAATATAATTCTTTAAATATCAGCGCTCACAGGCATGCTTGCATCCTTTGAGAGAGAGAGAGAGAGAGAGAGAGAGAAGAGATTTTAAACACGTATTTCAACTTCTAAAAATCTTATAGCCATGTACATGTATACGCGGTCATGATTCCTTAGAAGAAAATTATGTTGTCATTGCAAATGCCAGGTCACTAGGTCAATTACATATGTATAATGATAATTATTTTTTAAAACTGAAATAAACGTCCTGTACAATTATCAACTGATTCTGATACGTCTGACATTACATTTGACGAGTACTGATGCCTGCTTTTCTGTTATAATCCCCCGTCTTTCGAAGAAAGAGTGGGATATCAAATTGGGATTTCCGTTCATCCGTCTTTCCGAAATTCTTTTCTGCACTAATTCTCTGAAACTATAAAGCACTATTTCACGAAACTTGGTACAAAACATCAACGTTGATAGATACGCATACCGTTAACCGGAGTTGCTTTGCTCATTTTCCCGAGAGTCATTGCCCTTTGAAACAAGTGCAATTCACAAAAAGAACCTGCTGGCGGGGAATCCCAATTCTCTGAATGTACTTATCTTTCCTTTTTAAAAGGGTTACCTTGCCATGTTGCATTGAAAAAATAAAAACGTATTTGAAAAAATTCTTCATGGCATATATCTTGCTTTTCTAATTTATAATGGTAAGAAAATTTCAGGCGATTTTTTAAAATTCAAGTAACAATTTAAATTATAATTTGTGTGACTGTTTGAGTTATTAAGCAGCTATCTGTGTCATAAAACCATTGGCACTACATATGTTGGTGAGAAGAGAATATGAATAAGTGCCGTACCAAGTGTACTTTAAACTTGCTGGTTTAAGCAAATTAATTACGGAAGATTGAAACAGTTGGACGTGTATACCACCGAATGTACAACGTAGCAACTTCTAACGAAGTCAAACGCCCAATGAAATCCAGACTCTATTAAGTGTCGAAATTATATATATGTATATATATATATAATATATATAAATTACAACGCCTATTGAAGTCCGGACTTCATCAGGCGCTTACATTTTCGACGCCTAATGAAGTCACCAGAAGAGAAATCAAACACAGTCGTTCAATTTTGAGAATAATTTTATTTTATACAATTGTAATGCGAACAAGACTTCTCTTCTGGAGCTTCAATCTTTAGATTTCATTAGGCGTCAAAATTGTCAAAGTCTAATGAAGTCTGGACTTCATTACTCGTTGTAATTTCGACGCCTAATGAAATCTTAACTTCATTAGACGTTGGGGTTCATTATGAGTCGTTACAGTGCCAACTACAGCGTCGCAATGTTGTACTTAAACCGGGTAGACAAGACCAGAATATTTGAAGGCTGATGTTTGTAGAAAAAAAGTATCAAAAAATAATTTGGGGTACTGTAAACGTATTTAATTTCGCGTGTGTTTATTTTTGCGCTATCAAAAATTTAGACCTATCCGCGTATACACAATAGGCATAATATAATTTTCGCTTGGTATTAATTTTCGCGCAAAACAAACGACCTCGAAATAAGCGAAAATTAGTACACCGCGAAAATAAATACGTTTATAGGATATATTTTATGAATTTCTTGTTTTGAGGAATGAAAAGTGAATTTATTTGCTTTAGTTGCTATTATTTTTTACAACTTAATTAATATTGTGAAGTTGTTGGACTTTTAAGTGAAAGAATATGAGTATGGCATTATACATCAATCAAAAACAAACATACAAGTTCAACCAAATTTAAGGTAGTAACACTAGAAGGCTAGCACTAATAATATAGCGCATCAAGTTGACCTGGCTGTTTAACCTTTTAATTGGACTAATGGACTGCGTGATCTAGGTAAGACAGCATGTTCAATCACCATAAACACCCGGTACCCAATATCGCTATCATCTGTATCTTTATATATTAACTTTGTACAGCCCCTAAATTACACAATAGATACAACTGTATGTCTGTTTGAATATTCAAATTTAAGGTCAAACGACCAGGTCAAACTTGACGCACAATGATTGTTGAGTAGAGTGCAAACCACGTAGCAATCTATATATTATGCATCGTTCAAAATGATGTAAACATACTGAAATTAATCAAAGTTAACGCATAAATAACTAATTGAAAAACGGCAGGTGTGATAAAACTGCATTTTTTCAGCACTTCTTTTAAAATTTTGATACATATTCGTAAAACTGTCAAGATGTTTTGCATTTTAATCTATCATGTTTCCCCAGCAAGTAAAGATAAATGAACAGTTTTGCAATTTTGATTTACTAAAAAGTTCGTCAAAGTCTTAAGTTTTTGTGGTTTTTAATGGTTTTCATGCACTTTTTCTACACAAAAACCGTTTCTGTTTACATCCTGCATCAGACAGTCTTCAGTATACTTTTGGTGCATTGGTTTCATTGATTGACCTATAGCTCTTGGACTAGCCAGTTACTGATCCATTAAATCGCGGGGAATTCGTGTATTTTAGAATTCTTAGACATCTTTCGGACAAACATGTTCAAACGATAGTTACTTAGAGCATGGGTAACCACAGATGCCAATATCTTTTTATCAATTACAATGAAATTGACAATGTAATAATGACCTGCGTTTCCTTATATGAAACATAGAAAGAGCCAGCCGTGGTATACATCGCTGTTTTGTTTTAATGACGTACCCCCTTGCTTATATTATGACGTCATGCGATGTGTCGCGAACAATGGTTGTAACATAATTTTCATTCATAAAATCATTTATTTCAATGGAGGTAAATTCAACAGCCGCATTGTTTCAATGGATTTTTTTGCAAATAGATAGTAAAATGTACTTTTAAAGAGAGAGTTCACGCTGTTTATTTCAATCTTTTTTATCAAAGTCATGTTAGAATTGAAATGATCATTATTTACCCGTGGTATATCGTCGAATAATACACGGGCAGGAGTTCACATGCGGAAGAATATATCACGAGATGGCTTTGCCACCGAGTGATATATTCGCCGCATGTTAACGACGGCCCGTGTATTATTCGACGATATACCACGGGTAAATATTGATTATTTCTTAAGCATCCAACGTAAGGATAGTGACACTGGATCTTGTACCGGTAACAGTGTTAAACACACTGTGTAGAATCTTACGCCGGTACACTAAGACAGAAATTTCTCACACCTGTGACATGGAAATTTATCCCTTGTTATTACCCATGTGGGATTTCCTTTTCTTCCATATCTGCTCATGTAAGATAGGGATTTTCCCTATGTGAGATACGCGTATCTCACATGGCCACGTGACCTTTAGTGGTCACAATCAAAAGACAATTACATGACGTCATCATGTGGAGAACATGACGTCATCTTGCGGGAAAACGACATCAAATTCTTCAAAATTTAGAAACTTTGAGTGCGTTTCAAATGATAAATATTGAATTTTTTAATGAACCACTTTGTTTTGTAGTTTATACATTTTGTATAAACCAATATCCGGTACGATCTATCCAATGGTCATATTTATTTTAAAGAAGAATGTCAAATTACAAAGTTAGATTTTACAAACATGGCGTCGATGTCTATGTTTATCGTACTTGAAGCCAAATATTGGCACTAAAATGGAAGAAAAATAATCCATTATGAGTTTATCCATGTAGGATAGGGAAATCTCACCCTCGGGTTTAACATTTCTGGTCAGAGACTCGGCAAGCCTCGTCTCTGACTGAAATGTTCAACCCCTCGGGTGAGATTTCCCTATCCTACATGGATACTCATAATGGATTCTTATAGTCTCACCCTGGGGTTGAGAAAGGCTACACGCTGAATTTCCCGCGTAGTTATACCTGCTCTGGATTTATCGTTGAGGGGACTTAATAAGTTGTGAAAGTTCCGAAGTTAACCAACAATTTCTCAACGTCACAATCACTTACACACGCTTAATTGATGACGTCATAATCATTTTACGTGAGAACGTCAACAAAAATTGATTACGTCATTTTCAGTAGGCACGGATGGTGACATGAACACTGAACATTTGATGCAATTTTTGTTTACAAATCATGTTTTATGTTGCAAATGTGTGAGAAAAAGAATCCTACGCCAGTAACAGGGCAAGACAGAGATAACTCAAACTCGGATGAATATTTTCAATGTCCAGAACTCGCTGAACTCGTTCTGGACAGGAAAATATTCATCCTTGTTTGAGATATCTCTGTCTTACTCTGTTATCGGTGTAAGATTCTATTAATCTCCAACGACCTGTCCAGAACGAGCTATAGCGGGAAAGCCAGTAATCGTAATTGAAGAACATAGTTTCACCAAACATTTTCAAAAATAGGTGTTTAATACGATGGCAATTTAAATAATTGGCACAAAAGGACTAAGGGATTTTGAATTTTAAAAAAGTTGGTGGCGGAAATATTATATTGGTGCAAAAAGACGCTAAAATGGCGCAAACTGATTTTACTCATTAAAACTCGGGCACAAATAACGCAAATCAATAGGTAATGAATAAGCACGTATAAGTTCTGAGCTATCCTCTGAGAATTATATCAGTCCTCATAAAGTCTTTACGATGCATTTAAAAGTACACGTGTGTCGACAAAATAGTTCAGTAACTCATCTGATTCGACAGATTCATGCGTATTGACCTTTTTTGATAAACAATTTTAAACATGTCCGTCTGTTGACAGATTCTTGTGAAATTAAAACCGGAAATGTTTGTTTACATAAACTATTACTATATATCTATAGTAATAGATAGAGAATTGGTTTATAATACAAATAGGGGTATTCGATAACACTTATCATTGATCTCATGTCCACTAGTACTACTATAGGTTGGGTGTCTGGTAGGATAAATAGGTAACCATTTGTTGTGAAAATACACCCGGAATTTTAGAAGTACCTTAACCGAGAGGTGCATTTTTGGTCCCCATTGTATTGTAGCTTGCACTTCCGGAGCACCCGGTCTCACTTCCCTGGTAGATGTTCACGTGTTTCATTTAATTTCTAAGTTGCAAAGTTTTTATTTAAATTTCTAATTGTGATTTAAACATGGACCAGTATGTTTGTATTTCATTGCACTGTGTGCGTTTTGTAATTTTAAATTCTTATGACACACACACACACACACACACACACACCAAATAATAATAATAAAAATCTAAATTTACACACGAGTCGACAACAAGCCAAGAGAAAAGGGTAGGAGTTTAGAACTGAATTTATTTAATAGATTAACAATAAAGTGGACAAATAACTATCTAAGACTGTACATATATATTCAAAACTTTGAATTTTTGTTTTTGCCATTAGGATGGTCTTAAGCCATATTCCTGTATATTTCTTAACAATCTTGAAATTTTATATCTTAACGGAATACATTTTCTGTGGTTAAAGTATTGTGAAATATTATAGCCTCTCTTATCAATTTCGAGTAGCACTTAGTGGTAGATTTCATAAGGCAATAATAATATCTGATTTACGCTCCTTGTATTGGAAACTAGGATTGTTGTCCATAGTCCAATAGAAAACTTGGATTTGTGAATTCTAAAATCAACGAAATCGTTAAAAAGTCAATTATATCGTGATATGGCATCAGTCTAAAATACGTAGTAACTGCCTTGTGACACGCGCAGTCATGTGACACCCACCAACGGCCTACCTTTTAATATATAAGGGGATGTAATGCTATCATGTACATATTGATTTAAGACCGTTTTATCAAATCCTCGTATGAAGTTGGAACTTGAATGCCACAAGGTCCAAACTGGTGGAAAAGACAATAAGAAAAGTTTCAAACGAATTTATTAAAAAGACAGAAATAATCATGGAAATATGTAAAAGTTGCAGGATTATAGTCACTTTAAGTTTTGCATTAGTTTTAATTACAAGTTCCCAGGCTTGTTTTATACGGAATTGTCCGCCAGGTGGAAAACGGAGTATGGACCTTTTACCACGTGCTTCAAGACAGGTAAGAGATTCAGATATGTTACGATATTTTCGTTGTCTAATTTTTCTTGCGATTAAGAATATACTAATATAACGAATGTTAAGTTTAAATGATTTTTATTCACAAAATACAATGATACAATAACATACATACATGAAACATAGTGAAAAGGATTCGAGAACAAGAACAAGGTCTTGTGTAAACTCGTCTCCACGAATGTTTGATATCATAAACCATTTTTAAAAAAAAATTATCATTAGATGCATCGAAAATAATGACAGTGTCATGTTTAAATGCATTTAATAATAAAATTAAAAAATATATCTGGACATGGCAGTAGTAATATGGTTTATCACTTCAGTTACCCCTATCAAAACAAGCAACGCGATAAACAGATTTTGTTCATTTTCACTGCAAATTTATTATAATTGTATCATTGAAATTCAGACTGACCAATCTGAGGGATTTGTTCGTTTTTGACAGATTTGTACCATAAAAACGGATAAACGGACGGATAAAATTAAATGGTCAAATTAGACAGATTTTCCTATTTTGACAGTTTTTTTTAAAATTATAAGTACCAATTTTTTATTTTTTGATTGGAATGTACCAAAATCAAACACTTAGCGATAAAAAATACCTATATGGTAACTTTGCGCACTAAAAATGTACCGATCTGGACAAATAAATAAAATTGATTGGTCAGTCTGGAAATTACTTTTCTTCACTGTTGATTTCATATTTAAAGAAGACTTCTTTTTCATTTGTGAAAATTGTATGTGCTTTTAATATAAAACGGGTTTGTTATACACTAATTTAATTATAATCAGGTAATGCGCAGGTTTTCACATGCTTAAACTGGGTGGTCGCTGATGTTTTAAATTTATTTTCACATAATAGAATTAAATTTATTTAAACAACTGACATTAAATTTAATTAGCCACAAAGACATTGAAAATTAAAGTAGATTTTCTTGTCAATACTTGACATGGTGTGTTGAGTACAATAGCTTTAGGACTTTGTCACTTTAACAGTTTTGTCACAGCAGCGGGCGATTAATGTAGAGTTTAAAACGCTTTGAATGCTTTTAAGTGTCTGGAAAAATTTGAAAAAAGTTTGTTAAGTGATCTTAACATTCTAGGAAAATTTGATACTGAATTGAGATGTATGTGAGCGTCTAATAGTTGCAGGTCTGCTGCTACTACAATACATGTAGGAGAAACAATTAGGGATTATTTTTGGATTTTACAAGGATTAACATAAAAATTGTGTTGCCTACTATTTCTATATGAAATGTTAAAACTATGGTATTTGAATAAATATAAAAGTAGCGATATTTTTATATTTTAAACTGATATAATTTTTATTGAAGTTTTCATTATCAAAAACATACCATCTCAAATGTATCAGTTTTACAGTACGTCACATACCATCTTACGTCATCGTGAATATATAACCTAAATAAAAAAAGGCACTGCGACCATTTTATTTCATATTTATAAATTAAAATCTGAGCACATAACAAAATTGTTGAAAAAAATCTTCAACATATTTTAATTCTTTTTTATTTATTTATGTTTTTGAATTTTATTAATTTGTTTTATGAAATTTTGCCGACTTTCTGTAATACTTTCTCTATAATTATTTATCTTTTGTTAGGTTTTGGCTTTTAGAATAGCGTTAACATCAATATAAGAGTCAACTTTCTCTCCCACATATATAATATATATATATATATATATATATATATATATATATATATATATATATATATATTGGCTCAATTTTGTTTCTTAAAGTTCTAATTTCATTTTCCGAGCGTTATGCTTAGCTCTCTCTCTGTAATACCAAACAGGAAACTGGAGTGCCCGGAGAAAACAATCGGCCTCTCATCTGTCCTGAGTGGGAATCGAACCCAGGTGGTGAGAGACATTGTAATCCCTAGGCGCTCACTTTTGGTCACTACTCCCCTGAACTCCATATAAATAGTCTGAACAAATGTAATAGTTTACGTTGTTAAAACAGAGTTTTCTAACATATATCGATTTATCTGTTTTGTAATAGTACAGGTGTGAAATCAAGATGAAATAGATTAAAATGTTACAGGTATGGAATTAAAATACGAGAGAATCAAAGTTTAAGTTTTATTGATAAGAGAAAGACGTTGTTATCTTAAGTTTCAATGATTGTTTACTAACTTAAGGTAAATTATCATTTATCTCACAGTAAGCTTTCTAGCTGTTCTACCAGGATAAACTTGACATGAAATGCCATAGGGAGTGATTTTGCGTGAATGCATGTACAGAGCAGACCCCGGTTTCACAATCATTCCTTAGCTAAGAGTTTCCTTAACTTAAATTTAGCCAATTTTGGTAATCACTTTTTGGAAATGCTGATGAATATTTTTGTAAAAACTAAATACAAATGTTTTAATCTTAAAAATGACACCTTAATTTCCTGAATATCTTGAAAATTAACAAAATTATGAAGATTTGAAATTTAGCAAAATTTAAGTTAAGGAAAATCTTAGCTAAGAAATGATTGTGAAACTGGGGCCAGGACTGTCGAAAGTTGAACACTAAGCTAACGAATGAGTGCCTAAAGAAAGTTAATCTCGGCCTATATCTCACCAACTGCTGTCTTTTTCTTGGCAGCTTTTTGGACATTAGCTATCCATATCTCTGCCACTCAGCAGCCGTGCTCTTTTCCGACATTTAGCCAAGTGTTAAACTTTCTAAAGTTACTGTATGTCAATCTTTTTAACGCGTTTTGGATATGGGTTAATGAAATTATCTCCAGTTGTACAATTTTGTCTTTTTAAAATGAGTGCTTACTTAAATTTAAAAATCTTAAAAATCATTGTAAATGCTTAATATTTTGAGTGAAAAAGGCTAGCAATATTATGTCCTTTGAACAATCAAATTCAAATTAATAAAGCTATTGTTGTCAAAGTGACACCTTACTTATAAGGACATCACCAATGCAAAGTCTGCTGCATGTAGCTTTGATGTTTAGAGGAACATTCGGATATATTGAAAATAGTCCCGGATTTTGGGTTAAGAAGAGCATGCAGATATATTTAGATATATTGAAAATTGTCCTAATGTACAGATTACCGATATGACCATATGTTTTTTCATCACAGACTAATAATAACTCCCAAATGTCTTTTGTTTTGTGATCCTAATTTGTAGGATGATAGATCAATAGAATGGCCCCGTCATGTTATGTTTAAGTACATACTGGTAAACTGTCCTTTGAACAATTAGATTAGAAATAAAGTACACGTATAATACCACTTAACGTACACATACAAACAATGGCAGTTCTTATACATTCGGTTCAATGTCCGCTGGTTTGTGAGATAAGTTATTTTACATAACAGATAAACAGTAAAACCATTAAGGTAATGGTAAATGATATATTGTAGGAATTATATCTAAAGTGCTAGTTGACGCTAAAATAGTCAACTCAACATTTAATACGCTATATGCATTTTGTAAATCAAAATAATTATACCACTGCGGTAGCTCAGTTGTTAGAGTGTCCTTAAGTCGGAGGCCGTGGGTTCGAACTCCGACCGCGTATTAATTAAGACTTCAAAGTCAGTAGCTACTGTTCTTTCGCATTCGGCATTACGAAATAAAAATCACCATTCTTTCGGATGGGAACTTAAAATAAACAAGGTAACATTTCACTTACAGTAGACGTTGCACAATGTAGAACACTGCTGAATAATGCCATCAGCGCAACGCACAAAACAAAATGTCTGCACCCTCGCCTATAGCTGGCGACGTCTCGATATAAGTGATATATTCTTGACTTGGACGTTAAACTCCACTCAAAATAATTATAGGATGCACAAAGTACTGTACTAGTCATTTAAAAATAAGAATAGTACTTCGTTCAAAATTTTGAATTGTTACCAATGTTGAACTATGTGTAACGGCATATTCTGCCCATCAATATGGATACCGAGTGTTATAACATGATAGGTCTGTCATGTGCTACTTTTGAATTTTTATGAAATTATACATTCAAAAGTAGCACATGACAGGTTATACACTTGAAGATAAAATATTATGCGTGGTAGAGGTAAACTAGGGTCGAAAAACACTCGTACCTTTATAAAAAATATGTTGATGGTCAGATACATTCAATCATTGGAATAATGACCACGCACGTACATTAATGATGTCACAACTTGTCAGTAAGTCAGTAAAGTAACTGTCTCTTCTTGCTTACTTACTTTTCTCAGTCTGTTTCAATCGCTTTTTAGTTGTAACCATCCTCTGTAGCGGCCACAGGGAACTGTTCTTTTTCGTGTCTTTAGCGTGCACTGAGACATGGAACCACAGGCGCTTGTTTCGATATTTAAAAAAAAAAATAAAATCCCTTGACCCTAATATAAGACAAGGTGTTCAACTTTCGCTATCCTAATTTTTGACCTACCTCACTTCGGTCGTTTTTTTCTATTTATTGGTGGACAATCAGAATAATAAACGAATATCCCTCAAACCTTCGTGCATTTCTCTACAAAATGGTGCATATCGGAACTGCTGTCGCTGTCTCTAAAATATATAACACCAGTTAAACGGAGACAGTCCCTTGTATCAAACGCCATTTCAAGCTTAGAATGGCAATCGTCATCCCGCACTGAATCACGATGATTTAAAAAAAACTCTTTAAAATTCTTTTTGTTCTTCCAATGGTTTTTAGATAATTTATCTATGGAAATAAAATTAATATAATTAAAAATTTTTGTATGGTTTTAAATAACGAAGTTTGAAGAATTCTATAAATAGAACAAACAAAGTTATTTATAGAACGAAAGAAGTACATGCATTCGGAACCTCTTTGGACTTATCTTTAGAAAGTCCTATTCCGTTCGTACATTCTTCGTGGCATCACAGGACAATTAAGTTTTAAAAATAAAGTTTTTGGAACAGGGATTTTTTTTAGTAGCTTACAATCTCCTTCATCAATTGAATGAAATGTCCAAGTTTCTCCATCCAAATCAATTAATCGATAAGCATTATAAACATCTTTATCAAAATTCTGTGAAAACAGACGCAATGGTTCATCCCCAGGAGGAAGGGGTCTCTGTAAGCGTGTTAATAAGTGTAATGTGTCAACTGGCAGATCGCCTTTGGACACATCATTTACTGCCTTGACAAGGTCAGTTTCATCCTGTCTTTTGACATTGTTAAAAATCATCTTATGCTTAAAAAAACTCTGGAATATATTAGATTTAAAACAGAAGTCACCCTGATCATTTTTCAGTAGATCAGGAACGGGTGGAAGCTGAAAAAAATCGCCAACTGCAATTACCTGAATCCCACCAAAAAATAAGTCTTTATTTTTTATTTTCCTACAAATAAACTCAATCTGATCAAATAGTTTTGCTGACAGCATAGATATTTCATCTATGATCAGCACATCAGTGCCTTCTATATTACTTTTATATTTATGGAAATGTTCGTCCGATTTAAACTTATTTAGCAAATCGTTATCAGAAAAACGGCCGTCCATTATCCTGACCATGAATGAACTGTAACACCGTTTACATTTAATGATGCCACGCCAGTTGTTCCTGTCACACATACCTTTTTCCCCGTATTTATGAGTTTTTTACGCAGTTCTCCAACAGTCACACTTTTACCTGTTCCACTCTGACCAACAATTAACAAATTATGACCTTTCAACGCTTCTTTTATCGCTTTTTCTTGATAAAAATCCATGTCTCAAAAGTGAAAGTAAAGTTTCCCGGGTCTTTTTTAGGTCAAACAGATTGACCAATCAAAACGATCATCGTGATTCAGTGCGGGATGACGATTGCCATTCTAAGCTTGAAATGGCGTTTGATACAAGGGACTATCTCCGTTTAACTGGTGTTATATATTTTAGAGACAGCGACAGCAGTTCCGATATGCACCATTTTGTAGAGAAATGCACGAAGGTTTGAGGGATATTCGTTTATTATTCTGATTGTCCACCAATAAATAGAAAAAAACGACCGAAGTGAGGTAGGTCAAAAATTAGGATAGCGAAAGTTGAACACCTTGTCTTATATTAGGGTCAAGGGATTTTTTTTTTTTTTTTAAATATCGAAACAAGCGCCTGTGCATGGAACCTAGGTTTTGAGTCTCGTCCGAAAGACTTACTAGTATTTTAGCTTTTTTACAGCCCTAGTTTTGGCAGGAGATGGAAATCCTCTCTGAAAATTTCAAATTCCCGAGTGAGGTTCCAACGCACAACCCTTGACTTCGAAAGCCAGTGACAGTACCACTCGACCATGCCCGCTCATGTCTCATGGTAGAATAACTTCGACAAGGAGTTTATGATACGGATGAATAATCAGGAATACATTCTAATTAAAAGAACCAAAAGAAAAAAAGGAAATGTATCCCAACTCTAGCGACGTCTAGATCTTATCTGTAAAATGCAGTAAAGTGTATTGACAGATTAGATGAACATTTTCAATTAAATCGAAGATCATGAGCTTTTGGTTAATTAGTTAGTTTTAGTTCTAGTCAATAAAACTTTATCAGAACCTTTTATTTAATGTTTCTATTTTAACACTTACGGAAGAAATAATTTTAGAAATAAATGTTTGGTCGACATTAGTTAATATGATAAACTGGTTGTTAAAAAGTGGGACAATATTCAAGGTTCCTCGTCTTTACTGAGTTTAAGGCCTAGGTGGCAGAGGCAGCTTATAAGGAAACAACACATGACATGCATGGTGTCGGCGGTTGATAAATATAATTTGAGTAAATATGTCGTTCATTATATAAGTCTAAATGTGTTATTAAAATTATAACAAGATATTTAACTGCAGGTTTATCTCAAAATAAATTGGATTGTGTGTTTTATTTTTAATTTTTTTAAAGTTTTTTTTTTTACTTCCGTGTGTAGTTTGGCTATGAGTTAACTGTTTCGGTATCTGAGCATGGTTTTGTTAAGATTTGCCGTATATCTTAACCAGTTATAATACAATAATGATGTTTTGTAATGTAAAACTCTGTTCGAAACCAATTGTAATTATATGACTATGCTTACATTTGCTAAGATGACGTTACTTCTCTCTTGCGCGTGACGTCATAGAATGGCTGTTCTAACGATTGGAAATGCATGTCGTACACGATAGCGTTTTAAATTTATTTCAGGATAAAAGTATCAAAATCAGAATTTCCGAAAATGAGAGATGTAAATATGACCATTGCATTGTCTAGAAAATGGCGTTTATAGTGCTAGAACTTTAATTGCCTTGCTAAGCAAACTGATTAACGCGCGCTAGCCGACTCGTCATATTAGGTGTCATATGGGGTCAGCGACGGTAACTGTAACATATTCTAATTATATTTTTCATCATCTCGAATATCATATGCTGTAATAAACCATGTAAAATGGAATGAAGTTAATTTTGGTTTCAAACAATGCACTTAGCTAGCCACTGCAATCAAGAACAAAAACCATTAAATAAATCAATAAACACGACAAGATGAATATACAAACAGACCGGTGATTTTAAAACTACCGACTGTGCGCGAGCACAGGATATACTGAAATAAATTGTATTCAAATCAAAAACAAACATACTTATCCATTTCCGAATCACAATCCAGAAGCAAAGTAAAAACTTTGGAACTGACAAGTTAGGTTAGACACGTGAACTTCCACCAGGGAAGTGAGGCCGGGTGCTCCGGAAGGGTAAGCACCTCCTGTTTAGCTAGCTACACCCGCCACGTGTGTAATCAAAATTGTGTGAAAGGAACATGGAACTATGAGACGTCAAATATATCCAAGGCAATCCTGGACACAGAGACATCAAACTTATCAACAATACTGTGATGACGGCCATAAAACTTTTTGAGGGCCTTGATAAGCCTAGGCTTGCAATATCCCTGAGTCAACAATTTATTTGCAAGCAGCCTACTTCGTTGTACAAAGTCCCCGTAGTGGGAACAAGCTCTACCATAGCGTATTAATTGGGAAACAAATACACCATAAGCAGGAGAAGCAGGTATATTGCTGCATAAAAAAGGAAAGTTGACAATAGAAAAATTGAAGTCATCACGTTTGTCATAAAGTTTCAAATGTATAATATAGCCCCCCCCCCCTCCGATAAAAAGGAAGCAGAGGGTCGGAAAATTTGAACCCTACCATTTTCTTATTATTTGGCCTAAACTTAGTTCAACTAAACAAAAAAAAAAGAATAAATTTAAGCAAAAAAATCGTACGGAATTACACGTCATACCGCACTATTTGTAGAAGACAAATATCGTAATACCGAATATTATAAAACTGCTGATTGTGGACCAGTACAGGAAATAATGAAATAAATAATGTATAACAACCCTATCGTAGAAGACAATGTGTTAAAGACGGCAGCAAGTATAGAGTAATATGTATTGCAAATCATATGCAGAAAATGTAAACTTAGTTGAAGAAGAACTACAGGTATAATCTAAGACCATAAAAGTAGCAGACAGATTTTGTCTCCTTATTCTGGTATCTGGTATCTTGTATATAAGGTCAGTTTGTAGCCTTTACTAGTATCCATTACTGACTTTAACTATTTATGTCGTTTCCGCTTCCGGTTTTGTAACCGACTGGCTTAAATTTACAGTAAATATCCTTCCAGTGGCTATTTAGTCTATTTTTAAACTCATTTAAGGATGTGCTTTTCACAATATCAGTTGGCAGACTGTTCCAAGAATTAATCACTTGTTGGCTAAAACATTTGTTTGTTTTTTTACATTAGTTCTACAGTGAACTTTATTTATCTTTTGGCTATTCATTCGAGTAATTACGAAACTAGCTTGTGGAAATAATGATTTTGAGTCGATATTGTATTATGTTGTGGTTGACGTCATTTTCGGGTCTTGATTTTCCGTACTAATTTTGCTAAGTCTGTTTCAATCGCTGTTTAGTTGTAAGCGTCCTCTGTAGAGGTCACCTGTATTTAGCCTTTTACAGCTCTAGTATGGGCAGGAGATGAAAATAAATAAAGAAAAGAGAACTTCCAAGTACGGAGTGAGGTTCGAACCAACAACCCTTGACTTCGACAGCCGGTGACAATACCACTCGTCCATGTTCGCCCATTCAACTGATATTCAACAAGTTGTCCCTAACAGTGCAGAGATTAACACATTCCGCTTTGAGTCTTACTAAAGCTAAAAATAGCGAGAGCGCACAAAAATGATAAACATTTATGAATAAGCAGCAACGAGTATAATAATGTCGATTTCAATCAAACCATTGCAGTTTATTTTATCTCAATCGGTTATGGACTATTTAATGTAATTTTTATAATGTTAATATCATCAGATACAGCGACTTCATTTCAATATCAAACACAATGTGTTTTCTATCTTGTACAACATCGCCATATAAATGTATTGACTTAATGTATGTTGGTATTTACCGATTAATTTGATGTTTGGTGACAGATTATATCGCTTGTAAAGTAGAATTAATTGACATGGCGAGTTATTGTATTGACAAATAGCAATGCTAAATCGGCACGTATTTATTAAAGCCGAGTGTTTTTATGTGTCGTGAGTTTAGTTTAGTTTCGTCTGTTTCAACAACAAACAGCCAGTCTATTTTTTCAAAACACAATCCCAAAAGCCAAGTAAAATTAAGTAAAACACGTGAACTTTCACCACGGAAGTGAGATCGGGTGTTATGGAAGGGTTGACACCTTCTGTCAAGCTAGCTTCACCCTTCACATGTAATATCAAAATAATGGCGGTCTTGGGACTTTTTAGGGCCTTGATAATCTAATGTGTAGTATGTAAAGTATTTTCCACTTTTGGCAACCGAGATAGTTAAATTCGTATGCCTGAGAGATATGTAATGTTTCCATATGATAACAACAATTATGGTAGTTAGAGACTCTTTATTGAAGTGACTAAGTAACTATAACATATGCTTGGAAACTCAGGGATATTGCAAACCTAGGCTTATCAAGGTCCTCAAAAAGTTTTATGGCCGTCATCACAGTATTGTTGATAAGTTTGATGTCTCTGTGTCCAGGATTGCCCTTGATATAGTTCCATGTTCCTTTCACACAATTTTGATTACACACGTGGCGGGTGTAGCTAGCTAAACAGGAGGTGCTTACCTTTCCGGAGCACCCGGCCTCAATTCCCTGGTGGAAGTTCACGTGTCTAGCCTAACTTGTCAGTTCCAAAGTTTTTACTTTGCTTCTGGATTGTGATTCGGACATGGATTAGTATATTTGATTTTGATTGTAACTCCTGTAGGTTATTATCAGCATGCATTACAACAGGCAGTCAAGTTTATGTATTTACAAAAAGGTGTATATTCCTTATATATACATTAGACTGTGGAACGTTTGGGAGTTTTGACTTATTTTGTCTGTATTAGTGAATTTGTGATATCCAATTTGAATTCTATTGTCAACTTTCCTTTTTAATTCAGCAATATACCTGCTTCTAGTGCTTGTGGTGTAATTGTTTCACAATTAATACACCGTCATCACAATATTGTTGATAAGTATGATGTCTCTGTATCTAAAACTACTCTGGATATATTTGACGCCCTATAGTTTCATGTTCATTACATTCCCAATTTTGAGTACACACGTGGTTGATGTAGCTAGCTAAACAGGAGGTGCCTACACTTTCGAAGAACCCGGCCTCACTTCCCTGGTGGAAAGTTATGTGTCCAATCGAATTTGACAGCTTTAAAGTTGTAAAGTTTTTACTTTGTTTTGGATTGAGGTTTGAGTATGGATTGGTGTGTTTGTTTTTGATAAAACATAACTATAACTAACTGGTGTTGTTTTTTATAAATATTTTACTTTTCGATGCACATATTTAAATATAAGAAACAAAATACGCAAAACCTCCATTCGCTGCTACCATATGTTTGGTCAGATTTTTGCGTTTTAATTAAGAGAGCTATAGCGATCAATTGAGAAAGACTTATAAAGGATAAACAAACGTGAAAGTGGATTTTGGTACATCAAAATAGGTGGAGTTATGCAGGTTCAGTATAACGTGGTTTTACTGTATGCTTCGGTATAGATATACATTTACTACGCTTCACGAAGCTATTAACACATTTATAATATGGTTTCTACACAAATCAAAATGAATACATCAACATCAATATCTAAAATGTCAACTGCATTTGTTTCTGTTGTCATTAACAGTAAGCGTTTTGGCACAATCTTATTAATTTTTACATTACTCTCCTCTCGTCAGTTAGGGAAGTCTGCATTTATAAAATATCATTATAGGGACGGAATTAATAAAATAAAATATCAAAATATCCTTATTGATAAAAACATTTTATCTTTGAAAGATCAAGATATTCTTAATAACGTCTATACTTGTGTGATGCATTACTTTTGTATTTTAATGTAATCACCCAACAATATCACATGACAATGTTACAGTTTTACACCAGTATATGAATATAAAAAAGTACATGGATACAGGGTAGACATGTCGCAAGTATAGCCGCGATCTAATTAATAAGTGCCGATTTGGAAGGTCACCTGGACTATCGTTAGCTGTATACCACAGCAGCTTTTCGGTAGATGCTATTTATCTCTCTGCTGTCTATCTGTCGGCAGCTTTTGTGTCACCTCAGCCACCAGGCAGACACGTTTCCGCTCTTTTTTTGTACGCCCATTGATAAATTTTTGTCAGGTCTGTACTGTACTTTAACATTTCTCGTTATAATTTACAGTAAATGACATTTCCTTTATTCATACAACAAATGGGATTTTTTTAGCTGGTTGCATTTAACAAATGCTACAATGCCATCCAAGTTCAGTGATAAAAGCAATTGGCTGCCTAATTATAACTCCGTGAGTTCTATAACTACTGGTACCCGTGTATATTTTTTCTTGCCTGTTTATTTAGTAACACTTTTGTTTTGTGTCTTTAGCTGTATTGCTGTAAATTGATAATCGCAATTATTCACTAACCACTGCAATAGTTCAGTTGATAGAATGCTCGCTCCGTAAGTGAGAGATCGTAGGTTCAAACCTGATCTGGGTCTGACCCAAGACTTGAAAGTGGGTAATGATTGTTCTTTCGCCAAGCACTCGGGATAACGAAATTAAAGTCACGATATATTCTTGCAGATAGGCAAACGTACGCGTGGCCCGTGTCACGGAAGGCGTGGCCCGATCGATAAAGAACCCTGCTGTATAATGTTATCAGCGCAACGTACAGGCAAACTGTCTGTACTGGCGACGTCTCGATTACTCAACTTATCTCAATCACTGACATTTATCTTCTTTTTCTTTTCGTTTTATGTTCTTCATTTTTTGTCTTTTATTTTCTCCTACACTCGACATCGATAGCGAAAGTGTTGATGATCGTAATCGACACTTTGTTACTTAAAACGTTCGGATAGTGTTCAATTTCTGTGGGAAAGATAGAGGAACATGACTTTAAAGTTCTATAAAAACCAACATAATATCTCTTTTTATTGAAATCAAGAGATTCGTTAAAAAGAAACAATATTGGGCGTGGAAATCATTCTATCAGAGATCAGATGTAACACTTCTTTTATTTTTAACTCTGATAACAAGTTTTAACTCCGTGGGGTCTCATTTTTGTGCAATGGATGAAATGGCGCATGTGATGTATTTGTGTATCTCAAGTATTATCAATGACGTTGGAGTTTAAATTGTTTTTGGTCTTTAGAACAAAATTAATGATTTTCTGACAATTGATATATAGCGAGTCTTTAAATATTTGAACTTTTTCTCTGCTTTATCTTAGTTCCACTGTATTTTTACCAAAATTTGGATTATAATTTCATTGTATTGTCCTGTTTTTAGAATTAGAAATCTTAGATTGCAGGTTCAACTTACATACAACATTAACGTTTTTGTTAAATTCCTCTGCGTATTTAAATCAAGATGCATATTTTTAGTGAAATAGAATATGCGAAATTTCTCTCGATGAGTAGGTGTTTTGTACTTAAGCAAATTTTAAGCACTTACTTAAATGTCATTCAATACTGTATATGTGAATGTTTAGATACAGTATAACGTTTTTATAATACTAGAAACAATAACCGGTGCAGAAAGAAATGAACACAAATAAGATTCGGTGATATAAAGCCCACGGCTTTGCACCATCACTTGACGTAATATCTAGTGATGTCGATATAGAACTTGCGATGGATCCACAACCGCTCTTCTTACCTGTAATATACAATTAGAGGTTAATGAGTTAAAATCATTGAGCGTGTTGGAACACCACCTAGTTGACGGATTGCCGGCGACGCCCACAATGTTCCGACAAAGGCCGCCATCACGGTACCAAAGCAGCGTCACGCTAACTAATGACGCACTAGTGTCAGTGACGTCATTAAACGGTGCAATTGAGGCCGAGTTTTCATTCTTTTTGCTGGTAATTGAAGCATGCCAGGCCTTTGTGGGGAACACTGTGGGCGTGGTCAGCGATACGTCAATTGAGTTTATAAGTGTATATTTAGTGCTTCAGACCCTTTTAGAACGCATCATTTATAACCTTTTTTGTTATAAAGAATTCTTCTGATTAATAGCGAGCGACTTTTTGGTAAAATAACGATTGTTTTAAACTGAATTATGACAGTCTAAAAACCGCAGAAGAAACCCTAAATTGATCCTTCGTTTTAACAACACACCAAATACTGCTCACCTACTGTACAGTTCGTGTAATTCGTGCCATTTTATATATAAAATCACAGTAGGGTTTCATCATCAGAACCATTATTTCACCATTAGACAATAATTCTGATGTTTAATCATTATCCTCTGGTTTCATCGATCTTGTAACACACAGACATTGCAATTAAAAGACAAAGAGCCACACACCTTCTCTATAAGGTCCTCTTATTGATAACCCTGATCTGTATTTAACTTGTTCTCTCTACCAGAAAGGCTGTACTTATTTGTTAAACTCTGCCTCTTAATTCACCAAATGTTTCCACTCATCTGTTCATTGAAACAAAAAAATATGTTATACAACTGAACTGAATATTGTGTTAGGTCGAAAACCAGTTATAAGGGCAGTGTTATGGTGTCACAATGGTTATATTGATTTCAGTAGAATTAGGATTTTTTCAGCCGTTCGTGAAAGTTAATCTTAACCCTTATTTACATGGCATGAAAGGCTAATGTATTTTTTCTGAGTACCTGTACGACTGCACATGTGTGACGTTTTAGGGTCCTAGTTCGCTTAACAGGAAGGACACGGACAAACTTGGCACGCTTCATTTTACAGCTACCGAGAAATTGGGGTAGAACAGAGTCAAACCCACATCAATGTTTCAAGGCAAATTAAATGTAATTTATACAGTAGATCCACTTTGCATATCTGAAGTACGTTACTTATTAAACATTGTAGCATTCTACATTGAATAAGTAAACAGTTACTTATTCAACATTCGCAAATATTTTCGTTTCATTTATAAAACATCCAATAAAACAAATTTTATCACATTTCACGATTAAATGTCACTACCAAGTATGGTTACTCCCAGTGCCTCGGAACACATTGGCTTAAAGCTTCAATGTTAGCCCATACCATTATACTGCGTATTTCATATAGATGGAAAGTAAAGTGCCTGAGCAAAGTGAAGCTTTCACTGTGCTGGGAATTTCGAAATATCATTTTATACTACTTTTACCCTTCAGGAGCATCTTGTTTCTCTTCGCTGATTGAAGTTCTTTGGTTTACTTAATGTTCCAAATTTCACACGTTCCTGCTTTGATTTTGGTTTTCTAATTTAGACATTGACCGGTATGTTTGTGGCCGATTTGTTCGTTTTATAAAAATAAAATAAATATAATGTCATTTAACATTTACAAGTGTATTGCATATATCAAACATTGACGCAATTGGTTAACACATGTAAGCAGTAATATGACCAACTGAGGGCACGCAAAACACCACAGACGTAACAAGAGCAGCACAGACCCAATGAACATATAAAAATAACTATTTTTTAAAATTTGAAAGTCAATCAGAATAATGACGAAATGGTAACCAATGGTGTCGATATTTTGTCGAAATTAAAAAAAATAATTAAAAAACTCATTTTTGTCCAAATCACAATCCAGAAGCAAAGTAAAAACTTTGTTTCTGACAAATTAGGTTAAACACGTGAACTTCCACCAGGGAAGTGAGGCCGGGTGCTCCGGAAAGATAAGCACCTGTTAAGCTAGCTACATGCCACGTGTGTTATCAAAATTGTGTGAAATGAACATGGAACTATTGGTTGTCAAATACTGGACACAGAGATATCAAACTGATAAACAATACTGTGATGATGACTTTAAAACGTTTTGAGGACCCTGATAAGCCTAGGCTTGTATTATAACATAGCACCATATGTATAATAAAATACTGCACATCCCTATTGATCTTTTAGTTAGCATATAGTTCCAACAAGATCTTGTATCGGTGATAATACAATTACCGTCTTAAGTAATATATTCACTGAACTACATTTAGTATCAATTTAAAGTTGAAAACTTTTATTGTAAATAGAAATGATAGGTTTTTATCATTTAAAAAATAAAAGTTGTATTAGAATTCTAAAGAATATATCATGTGTCCAGCGCAGCTAATTTGCGTTTATGTGTAGTTGCTGATTAAGATGTGCATGTGTAGTGCAGTTTAACGAGAAAAGGTCTACTTTGAAAACGTCTTTAAAATAGTCTTTTGGCTGCTAAATTTAAGGTTGCACGTTTTATATAAACTATTAATTAAAGTAATTTTTAAAACCATAAACATAAAAAGAAATTCTGTTAGCAAGACGTGTATTTACTTTCCATCCCTAGAGATTGCAATGACACATACAATGTATATACACACGATTAGATTTGATGATAATATGCAAGTTTCAAAAGAACCGAAATTTTTCTAAAATTGAAAGCAATCCTCAGAAAATCTGCTTCTAAAGAATTGAAAAATCCTGTATACAGTATGTCTAATCGAGATATGACAAAATGGCTCAATTGCAATCGTCTTACTCTCAATTTTTTTCATTTTAGAATAATCAATTTATCCTAAAAAATTACAAATCAAGTCAAGTAGTTTATTCATCAACAGAAAGAAATACTATATTCACAAATAAATGTGTAATTTAAACCACTAAGCCGTTTTTGTAGGTTTCCCCGGGGATATTACCAACTAAGTAAGCAATAATTGTGTATTATTGTCAGATATATACTCTTGCTAGATAAAATCTTAAATCCCTCAAAAACTAAGGTATCTCATGTTACATGTAATTATTTTCTTGGCTAAATTTGGTAAAATATATTTTGGTCCTTTGGGTATCTTTTCTACATCTTGAAAAAATGGTTTCACAATTTTGGTCCAAGCACTACTGATGAGGAATTGTATTCCAACTATTGCAATAGAAGTATTAATAATAAAAAAGGATACCAACACCCATAAGGTATAATTTGTGGTAATGTTCAGTCTAGTGGATACCTATGCGGTATATAACAGAGTTCCATAGTAGTAATAAATTAATAAAAGAAATGGTTCTCACCACTAGCTATGCTGCTGAAACATGTAGACTAATAAAAGTCTTACCACTACTGTTCATCTAGTGTTGATAACCATTTCTTTTATTAATTTATTGCAATAGAAAAGATGCGTCTCTACAAACAGAAATTGTATTCCGAAGCGGTCGTCTAGTGTTGTAAAATTAAAATTGGTATACTATGTAATATCATGTTAATTGTCATTTTATTACCTAAAAATCCAACCAAGTCAAGGTGAGGGAAGAATAAAAAGAGAAAAAGAACTTCTATATCGTTCGGTGTTGTTGTATTTTTAATATTTTAGGTAATTTCAAAACACTGGATTTGTTGTTGTCTTGCAGATATTATTGAACCGTGAACTATCTAGCGTTATGATTAGTTTGTTTGGCACGGCAATGGAAGTGGCTTTAACTGGTTCACCCGGTGTCAGTATAACATGACTGGGAGAGTGGTACGCTTTTTCTGCGGCATACTGGCTCGGTGAGCTAGCCACTTCAAGTCGCCCTGAGTGTGCGCTAGTACAGGGCAGACCATAAAACACACTCTTACTTTTCATGCATACACGAACTTGTTTCTTTCAACAACAACAACAACGGCAATGGAAGTTATAGCACTACAAACGCAATTACTGGATAGTTCAATGGTTATGTTTACGGTTCGCATTTAAAAAGAATCGGATTTTAGATCCAAATTTCAATCACTGTTGTGTACAATCGGTGAACAGCCATTCTATGACGTCACGCGTAAAGGCACAAGGAAAAAAGAAGTGACGTCATTTTAGGAAATGCAATTACAGTCCTATAATTACATTTTGGTCTCAAACAGAGTTTCATATTATAAAACATCACAAACTGATGTAAATATAACTATATATATATATATATATATTGCCACTTTCGTTCAATATCAGTGCTTTTGTAAGAATTGTATTTTTTGAAAGTATCGTTCGATTTCTATACAGACTTGTTAGGAATGTTCCACATTTTTCATTCTCAAACTGAATATTTGGTAATGGTTATAAGTAAAGATAGGTTAGCGTCCATAATTTTGGATTATGTATTTTTTTTATGCCATTGGATTTTCAATATTACTGTATTACCAACCACTACAAAGTTACCTGAGCTTGCATAGTTGAGGGATTGGGTTCGCAAGTGCACCACGTGATACCCCACGACACGTGATACGTGCGGAACAATCGTTTCCATTGGAGATGGAATCGCTACAGTTTACGTTTTCCCGTAAAAATTACGTTGTTCCGGGAAATTTTGCCAAAACGTTCCGCACAAACGTTAAAGAGTATTGATCATGTGGTACGCTGGCGGATTTAAGTGTAGTACATGTACATGTAGCTTGTAATGATTTTTATTATATATGCTTTGAAGATATTTCATAGCGATTACCAAGTTAATCTTCAATGAACCTGAATATGATGTCATTAATTAGTAAATCTCCAACACATTCGGTTGAGGAATATATGATACCATTATAAATTAAATAAATGTATATCTTTGTAAAAAATCATTGTTCAAAATCAATTCATTTTAGTATTAAAACCACAAACAATTAACTGTGTTGGTTCAACTGCAGGTGAATCGAGAACATAAACGTGTGCGCATTGAATGATTGAAGTTTTCGCTTAACAAGTGTAGATTTAAGCCCGCTCCTCTGTTTAATTTATTTCATTCACATGTTTTTTTTAATATTGCCGTGTTATATTATGCATTTTTATTATTCTCTTTTCATCCTTCCTTTTAAAGTAAAAGATTCAACGGCGTTAAAATTGATGTTCAAAAACATTTGTGTTAAAGATTCAATTAAATTAAATATTTAGTTACAAAAAGTATAAATGAAATTAAAGCGATTTTACATCCTCTACAGTATCACTTTTATTTCATTTTTCTCATTCATTTTCTCTTTTTTCAATTGGAAATAGAAATTACATATTATATCAGTAATAATTTTACAGCACTAGACGGTAGTTTTGGAATACCATTCTTCATCAGTAGTGCTTGGACCAAAATTTTGAAACCAAAATGTTTTTTTTAAGATGTTGAAAAAACACCCAAAGACCCAAATATAAAATTAAAAATAAGCATTATTTACAAAAATAAAAAACAAACAAACAAAAACAAAAAACAAAAAACCATAATTCATTAACCTATCAAGAAATTAATTAACAAATGCCGTGGAGGTCGTGAGTTCGAACCCCGGCCGGGTCTGACCCAAGACTTGAAAGTGGGTAGTGACTGTTCTTTCGCCAAGCACTCGGCATTACGAAATGAAAGTCACGGTTCTTTCGGATGGGAACTTAAAATAAACGAGGTCCCGTGTCTTGGAAGGCTTGGCACGATAAAGAACCCTGCTGTATAATGCCATCAGCGCAACGCACAGGCAAAATTTCTGCACCTTCGCCTTTAGCTGGCGACGTCTCGATATAAGTGAAATATTCTTGACTGGGACGTAAAACACAATTACTCAACTCAACTCCGTGGAACTCATGGTGTTTTTAAACCATAGCATATGTGAGTCACATCGCTGAGATATTACTATATACCAAATATATCAAATAGTTATATCGCCATTTTTTAAAGAAAACAAAATCTTGAATCTAGAAAAGTAACGTTACCCTTGGTGTTAAAAAATGATAATAAAGAATGTATATTTTCCCGATCATCTATTGTAATCAACAATTCTGTGATATTATACGAAATTATAGTAAAAGAAATATTTTTTTACTATAATTTCGAATGATATCGCATACGTTTTATACTATTATCAAAAAAAAAATGAAATTATGAAATAATTTTGAAAAGGACAAAAAATATTTCTTTTACTACAGTGATTACGGCAGTAGCGGATCATTAGTGCAATATTCACTGCTCCCCGAAAAAATCATCGCAGATGATTGTAATTTTTTGGTACTAGCAATTGACATTTCCCCACTGTTTCAAATTATCATTAAATGATAAAAATCGTCCGACTATAAGTATGGGCAATCCACCCGTTTTGTATCCCATGTATTTACGTCAGTAACGAATCAATTTGTGAGTAGCGGATCACGCCACCTAGTGTCAAGAAAACGATAGGGAATCAACTCAAAACATGATTAGTTTGAGTTTTCATCATTCAATTGCAAAAAATACAAATTATGAAACAATATAAAAAAAATTTAACCGTAATATATCAACAAATAACATGATTTAAATAAAAAAACCAAATCATCAACAGGTTTCTGATATAAATGTAATAATAAAATTAAGTTAATTAACATTGTCTTGAATACTGAAATATAAAAGCAAAGAATGGTGAAGAAAATAAAATAATATTGTGCCTTATGTTTTATGACATACCATGAAGATTTTATTTTAACAAGAACAGTGTATACAAACAACGATACATATTGGAAGTGTACAATGTGCATCATATGTCCAAAATTGTTACCAGACAAAAATATAGAATGGAATAAAACTTTCATGGTCTTAATCATAAAAGTATAAAGAATATATAGGGTTGGATATTAATTAATGTATTAATTCACTATATTCGAATCTTATATTGATTATCCTTCAAGCATGATAATTATGGTTTCTTTAAAACGCCCATTGATCTGGTATTATCATGATAAATAAGATAGCGGCATAGCATGACAATGGACCCATCTTTCTCATGGGGTCAAGGAGGGAAGCTAGGCACTGGTTCTCCAATAGTCTCTGCATTGTTTATTTACAATTTACTACAACATATACATCAGGCGCAAAATTTATCTTTTCTTAAGAAATATTACAAATCCCCATTTTCATTAGCCTTTTGAGAGACCCCCTGTTTACAGTGCTCAGCTGATCCGTTATTGCCGTACTTGCACCCTTCGGAAAACGGGTTTATTTTTTATTGTGAAGAACTGTAAAGCTCAATAAAAGTTTATGTCTTGAAAGAAGATATATTAACGGTTGTAAATAGCTATTGCAATCATTTCAAATTACCTTTGAAAGTATTGAACACGTCGTCCGAATCGAAAGTAAGTGTTTGGAAAACACATCCGTGTCGTTGAGACGCTTATGACATTCGCATGAAAAAGCCAAGAATTAAAATAATAGGACGTTTATTAACATAAATGATATGTAGAATGAAGTAAATTTATCAGTATTACAGAAATATATCCGAATTTTATTGGTTTCTCGTAATGATAGGGAAAAAATCAACTTTATTTTAAAAAATGATCCGCTACTGACTGAGATCCGCTACTGCCGTAAGCACTGTATAATTTCGAATAATATCACAATTCGTTATGATAACTGTGAGTTAATACTTTGTTCATTAAGCTACTGACTGACAGTACCAAGGAAGTTTGTCGAACCCCTTATACATGCATGTAGTAACTACACAATATGTAGCAACACCGCTTATGTAGATAGATTGTAGTAAGGACGCGTTACATGTAGTAAAAGTTTTTGTAGCTATATGTAGTTACTTACTGATTAACCCTTAAATGTACATAATGTTAATGGATTCGCCACGACCAGAAAATTAAAAAAATAAAAAGTGGTTGGTTGAATGGATAAACCGGCTAACAAACGGTAGTTGGACACTCAGGTCTAACAATACTACATATGGCGGAGATGTTTACTACATATAGCAGTGTTACTAAATATAGGGGTTAGACAAAGCTTTTCTTCATTAGTGGATTAGAACTTGTTTATAAGCACCATTCTGTATTGTCCAATTCAAATACCCACAAAGGGACAATAACATCACAGACATACAATATCCAAACGTAATTATTCATTGGTTGAATAATATCAAAATAATTATACAAATCATGGAGATGGCAGCAAATAAAAACATTTGATGTTAGTAATAAAAAGACACATTCATTCACGCCCATCCACTACAAAGTAAACGAATTTGAATTTAAAAAATAATTAAAATTAAGTGCAGCCTTATGTGATTGCTCATGCGATTTTTGGACATAATTTATTCGTTTTTGAAATGCAGACAAATGCACATGAACGATATGTTGTTTAATTGCGGGCACTATAAACAGTTTCAAAAGCAAATCGAACAATTTCTGGAGGAATCATCAACTAATGTTTGATCCTATGTGTTACTAAACGTGCGCAACCGGACCGCAAATTTACAAGACAACGGAAGATAAATATGCAGCTCCACAAGTCCTTACAGACTTATAATGGTGTCTAGTATGGTAAGAAAAGTGGTAAGAAAAATGACCAAAACTATGGATTAAATATTTTATACTAGGGCTATTGAGTGAAACAATGTAAAGCACAAGCACAAGTGGAGACTAATCTGCTTTAACTAATGGGTTTTGACCGTACATTATGCGGCCCCACTCTGGAATTCATTATCAAATTCAGATCTCGAAAATGTTCCAAACTCATCTCGTAAATAAGGGTACCCATTTATGTGTGATAGGACTTTGTTCGTTATGCATCGATATAAGGATATCACAAACTCAGTAGGCAATAATTGTGTATTATTGCCAGATATATTGCAAGCCTAGGCTTATCAAGGCACTCAAAAAGTTTTATGGTTTTCATCACAGTACTGTTGATAAGTTTGATGTCTTTTTGTCCAGGATTGCCCTGGATATATTTGACGTCTCATAGTTCAATGTTCCTTTAACACAATTTTGATTACACACGTGGCGTGTAGCTAGCTAAACAGGAGGTGCTTACCCTTCCGGAGCACCCGGCCTCACTTCCCTGGTGGAAGTTCACGTTTCTAACCTAACTTGTCAGTTTCAAAGTTTTTACTTTGCTTCTGGATTGTGATTCGGACATGGATTAGTATGTTTGTATTTGATATATACCATTGTCTAGATTTGCTGCTAGTTTAAATCTGAAATTTCCCAAAACTAAGGTATACTCCCTCATGCAAAGTATTATCTTAGCTAAATTTGATAAAATATATTTTGGTTCTTGAGGTATTTTTTCAATATCTTAAAAAAAATTGGTTTCGCAATTTTGGTCAAAGCACTACTGATGAGGAACTGTATTCCAAAACGACCGTCTAGTGCCGTAAAATTAAAACTGGTATAATATGTAATTGTATGTATTGTGTATTTACTGTTGTTTTATGCTGTTTTTATATCCCCTAGGACTTTGAAAGTTCGATCATATTACCAATATGGAAGCATGCATTTTCGTTACTGAGACATGTGCATTTCCCAAACTCTCAAAAACACAATCATTCACCTAATTAAAGAAGAAAAAAACCATAATCTACACTAATCTACACATGAGGTCAATTATTAGAATTTGCTACTGAAACACATGTATTTGGAATAACCAACGCAATCAATAACGTTAATGATAAAACAGTGACACGAGAATCTAGGAAGGCTTTGGAGCAAATAATAAAGAGATCTTAACATTCCTCTGGTTATAATCAGGTCATGGATCATATGCCCAAAGCCTCTTATGTCGGTGGAAAAACCAAATGTGAGATAATCTGCAAGCTTTAGACTGTTCCTGGACTGACAACCTCTATATAAGTGACACACTCTTAACCGAAATGCTCCACTATAGCTTATTAGTACAGTATTCAGTCATTTTCTTTTACAAAAACTGTTTATATTCAAAATTAAATATACTAATCCATGTCCGAATTACAATCCAGAAGCAAAGTAAAAACTTTGGAACTCACAAGTTAGGTTAGACACGTGAACTAGGGAAGTGAGACCGGGTGCTCTGGAAGGGTAAGCACCTCCTGTTTAGCCAGCTTCACCCACCACGTGTGTAATCAAAATTGTATGAAAGGAACATGAACTATTTTAGAGATAACGTGTTTTATCACATACCCATTGAATCTTACTATAGCGATACATTACATTTTCTTGCCATGTGATACAAAGGTCCGTATCGCACATGTGCAATACAATATTCAGTATCACCATAGTAGCCGGAACTACTTTTAGGGGAATTCCCTTTTCCGACAACAATAATATAACGTCATTCATTGGTTATAATGTGACGTCATGTTAAGTTGGGAGAATTTTTGGAGTTGGGAGAATCGCTGACGATGTTAACTAATTTTCTAAAATCAATTTTTTCCCCAGTGTTTTTAGGATTGTATTAGTAAAATGTTAACCAATGATGTTTAAACGAAGAGTTATCTGTTGTTTTTAATTACTTCTTTAGCATTTTTTCCAGTCGGGTATCAGATTTTTCGAATCAGATAAAAAATCAATATAAAATAGTTGATTGTGAATTCATTGACATATTAAGCCAAAGAAAGCTTTTCATTTAGTTCGGTAGGGTATGTAATAGAGCGCACGAGTGTAATGTATGAGTCCGCACAATAAACGAGTGCGATCAGCTACGTCAGAAAACCACATACACGTATGTGTGGTTTTGCGTATATATGCTTGCTGTTGTGTTTTATACTTCCTTTTATATATTGCTAATTTTTACACGACAAATGTATTAGTTAACTAAGTGTGTAATGGTTTTTCGTTTTGTTGTTGAAAAGTCTTTGAACTCAAACATTTTTACCTATTATTCTTTGTATCACTTCAGACTTACGTTGGACTTTTAATTTTAATCAGAGTGTATATTAGAATGTACTATTATTTCTGACAACCTCCGTATTTTATGTGCACATACCAATAAACATAATGATGGAAATAGGATAATTCATGAATGACATACCGTATATAAAGCTGTGTGTGAATACAGGATTTAAACTACTTAATGACCTCGTGTTTCAATTATACCAACCTGATAATGATGAATTGTAAGATTACCTTCTTTATGCATATTATATTTGTTGATTACTGATATAGGGTGAATACATTGTTGTTATAATATCTTTTTGGCACATCATTATATTAATATTGATTGATGGTGTAAAACATTCTATGTTCATGTACAGTACAGACCTGTCGAAAGGTTAACGCCAAGCTAACGAATAAGTGCCGGATCGAAAAATCATCACTTCCCCTAGTAAGCAATTTCTCGACAGCTGCTGCCATCTTTTTTCGACAGCTTTTCGACCACAAGTTATCCATATCTCGACAACTAAGCGGGAGAGTTTCGACTCCTTTTCGTTAGCCCATTGTTAAACTTTCGATCGGTCTGTATTGTATTCCAAATCCTTTCAGTAGATTTAATTTTCTGAGAAATGCATCATCACATATTTACATGATTCTGAACAGATTAAGACCAGGACCAATAAGTATCATGTTTAAATCAGAGCAAGAGGTTTGTTTTATCTGTCTGAGTCTTTATTAAATACATGCATGTTTGCGTAAAATGGAGCAATATGTTTAACATGTAAGGAACGTCTTAATGTGTATATAACAATTTTCTTCTCATATATATTCCGAGGTTTTTTAAGATTTCAATTACAACACCTACATATGAAAACAGTTTTTAGAGAATATTGAGGATGGGACATATTTACATTTTACCTTACAGACATTATTTTCACTGAAACCAGTTTTAGTTTAAATTTAAGGTTTCTAACAAGTTTCAAAACTGGTTTTGTTTAGATAAATGAATAGTTTCTTTGTAAAAACAAAATGGCTCATAAGAAATAAGTCCTTAAAACAATAATTTTAATGGAAATGATGGAAAATGACCACAAGGATAAGACAGGTGTTTTTGTACTTTGCTAGCAACAACGGACAAGCAACTTTTTTGCCTGATTGTGCGTTAAAGAGAAGAGACACACTATTTTCGTGTTATGAACTATCTCTATCAATACTGTTTATAACTATAATGATGAGGAATTTCGGAGAAGATTCAGAATGGTCCCTCAAACATTTGAGATGTTGTTGAACTTATTTTCTATATTTCAATGCAAATAAAGAATTGCTGGAATTGAAAAGCAATTGCTTATTTTAATTAAGTATGTAAGCTCTCAAATGACTTTTCAGGCCTTGTCAGACACATTTTGTGTAGCTGAAAGGAAAATACTGTCTTTCGACATAGCCATCTTGAACAGCTGTTGATGCCAAATCTACTGACTGATTTAACCATCTCCCGAGGCGGGTTTGTTTGGTTTGTAAAAAAATTAAGTTTGGTTTAAGTTAACTTAAAACTCAAAACTGGTTTGAAAATAAATATGTGAAAAAAGGAAAGTTTTATAATTGAGTATAAAACTGAAACTGGTTTTAGTGAAAAACAAGGCGCCCTTACTAAAGAGCCAGTGTGTTTGTGACGGTGAAGTATGCTTAATTGCAATAGAAAATCCAATAAAATTGAACAATGCTTGATATTTTTCACGCACTTCAACTTAGTCGTAACCAAAACTGCGCATCTGATATTGTCATAAAGTATTTTTGTAGAAAGGAAAATGTTGACGCTCTGGATATTTTACATGGCGAAAATAGATGTTTACACAGGAAGGGATTTCTTTGTTGACGTTTTACGTCATATACGCAACTAGTTCCGCCATTTGGCTGGGTTTTCAATATGTTAAATTCACATAGGGTCAATGTTTTACTGTGTGCAGAAATATTCTACGCTAAACGCGGATGCGCATAAAGATTTCTGTTACGACTAGGTACAAGTGAAAATATCAATCTTTATCACAAGTTAATTTCATTTTCTATGGAAATAAAGCGTAGTTCACTATTACAAACACAGCGACTGCGATAGTAGTCTTCCCGAAGTAAACCGTCTACCATACGAACGTACATATTCGCTCGCATTCGGGTTTTCATGACATTAGACGACGAGAGACTTTATGGTCCATAACCTGTGACTTTGGACCTCTCGGTCACTGAGGCATAACCGAGGCATACTTTATGGTCCATAACTTTTTTACTTTGGACCACCATACGGCCAACATCAGGCACATGTAAAGACAATGATAACAAAACTGTAGATAATGCTAGTCTTATTAAGTTTGTTCGTCGAACAGTTTTACAATCTTTTTATTTTAATGAATGCAAATTGATTCAAAAGAAAATATTAATTTTTATAATCAGGTTAAACAGATATAATAAGATATGTTCATTCGTATTTTGTGTAAATCTAATTGCCTTTTGATTCTTCATCACAAAATGATTTCTTTTAATCAGTTACGGAAGGTTGTAGTCAGTGGCTTATTTACAGTATGTGATCATCGACTTTCAGTTGTTTATTATACTTTAGTGATGGTTAATACAAAAACACAGAAAAACAATTTTGATTTGTTCCAAGGTGTTTGAAATATGTAGAAAATTAAATTGTTTCGTGTCACTATGATTTCCGTGAAACCTTTTCCCACGCTTCAGCAATCCATTGATCATTGGAATTGAAAATTTGCAAAATGCGTCTGAAATTATTTCATGCTGTTAACATCGAATAAATGAATAAAGCTCTAGCATGCTACCTTGGTTTTCTTGTTAAGTAATAATTTTGTGGAACGGTTTTTGTCGTGTTTACATGTGAAATTTTTCATGTTACTGAGATTACAATTTAAATAACTGGTTATATCTTTTGAGAAGTTACAATTCCAATCATCACCTCATAATTAATTATATTTCATGCTTATAATACTTGGTAACTTGTAAGAAAGGTGAACGACAATTGACGTATCGCCGGCTAAGCCCACAATGTTCTTTTTGCGTGTACAGTCTAACCTGCCTTAAAGGCCACCTCTATATAAGGGCCAACTGCTTATAAAGGCCAGTAGAATTGTATCTCAATTGTTCTTTATTCATATTATTTGAACCTGTATATAAAGGCCATCTGCTCATAAAGGCCACTTTTACTGGTTCCCTTGGGTGGCCTTTATAGACAGGTTTGACTGTAATTCAAGCATGCCAGGTCTTTGTCGGAACATTGTGGGCGTGGTCAGCGATACGTCAATTCGCTACCTATAGGATGAACTTGGGGTGTATTTGAAACCCTCGACTATACTGTATGTTAAAAAACACCTGGCTATTTCAACATTTACAAGTAAAAACGAAGATGATACGCCACTATTTTCTTTACTATTATATTTTAGATATGATTCTGTTCAATCGCAGAACCTATCACCAATCAAACGCAGAAAGCCTATCCATGTACGAAAAGAAAAGAACCCTTAACCCTCTTGCTGCCAAAAGGACATATGTGTACTCTACCGACAGCCTGCCATACGGACACATATGTCCTTTCAATGAAAATTGACAACTTTTGGTGAAAAGACTAAGTAAACAAAATTGCAAAAAATGACTATTGAGATTATAATCTACAAATAACTAATGATGTAATATGACTACACAAGCGCGTCTGACGTCATATCATTTCTCATTGTGAGCTTAAATTTGCGGCACTGTCAACATTGCATTGGGTTAGAGGGTTAACACTTGAATTTAGTACGTAAACTATATCAGGAAGGGAATTTCTGGAATGGTAAGAAACTCCTGTCTAGCTTACTGCACTCACCGCGTGGGAAATAAAATTGAAATGAAATGCTCATAAAAATATGAGACGAAAAATGTATTTAGTATAATTTTGGATACAGAGACAAGATACTTATCGGCCATTATCAAATATTTTGAGTAATTATGAATATACTTGTTTATGCTAATTCAAATTTTACTATTCGGGAGCGCTTTTAGGACACAAAAAAAAAATGAAATAATTATTCTACTCGGGCCCTAAAAGCACTCCCGTACAATTGACTTAAGAAAGATTACATTGGTTTTCCATCGCTGTCCAAACAAATAATCGTTCTATGATATGACGTTATTTTTAACCTAAGGGTATATTGTAGCATTAATGAGATTATGTTAGAAACCGAAAGTAATGCCTCGAAAACTGTCAAACAAATTAAGTTTTTAGGTTTTTTTTAACTACATAAGTATTTGACAACTTGTGTTACATTCAATACTTTAGAAATTCAAGAATTCAATTTGTGAGATGATGCGATTAAATATTCACAATAAATATCACACTTGATCATAAAACTTATAATCAAAACAAACATACTAATCTATATCTGAATCACAATCCAAAAGCAAAGTAAAAACTTTGAAACTGACAAGTTAGGTTAAACACATGAACTTCCACCAGGAGAGTGAAGCGGAGTGCTCCTGAAGGGTAAGCACCTCCTGTATAGCTAGCTACACCCGCAACGCATGTAATCTTAATAAAACGTTTGATGATGACATCGCAAGATCAGCATATTTACCTTCGAAAAGATAAGTATTTACTTTTCTACATATCTTTTTATGCTCTATGCTTCACTCTATAAAATGGAGAGGACAGAGTGTGTGTTGTTTAAGTACCTATTGATAGCCATAACAATACAATCCTTCCATTTGAGCCAGCATCATCCTGCAAAAATAATTATAATACAGTCACACCTGCCTTAAAAGCCATCTCTATATAAAGGTAACCTGCTTTTAAAGGTCAGTAACATTGTATCCAAATCTGTATATAAGGCTCACCTGTCCATAAAAGCCACTTTTACTGGTTCCATAGCATGGTCTTTATAGACGGGCTTGACTGTATTGATAATAAAAAAGATAGAAAGAAAAAAGAATGAGTGATGCACCACGTAACACCGCTTGTCCATCATAAATTTAGCTTTAATTTTTCTATCCTAATATAGCATTTATTTGTCAAACGACCTATATATGTAAAAATAGTTAATATGTATGTCAAAAACAGTGTAGATGTCTGTCACTGAACACGGTATAAAAACCTAACTAATCTTCCCTGTACAAAATAAATTGAACACACAGATTAGATACATTTCACAAGTTTTAACGAAGTAGAAATCTGTATTTGACAGCATGGATTTTTTATATCTGAAGACACCAATCATACAAGTGTAATTTGGGTGTGTTTAGCCCAAAGTCAAAGAAAAATATAATTCAAATTAATAAAGTGTTTAAGCAGTGTAGTCGAGAATTTTGTGATTCATTGTTATTTATCTTAAAACATTTGAGATATTTCCATAATTTTCATCAGAGTTTTACAAAGTCAGTATAGGCAATAATTGTGTATTGTCAGAAATATACCATTGTCGAAATTTAGTTAGTTAAAATCTCTCAAAAACTCAGGTATACTCCCTCATGCAAAGTATTTCCTTAGCTAAATTTGGTAAATATATTCTTGTCCTTTTGGTTATCTGTTCAAAATCTTGAAAAAAATTGGTGACACAATGTTGGTGCAAGCAATGCTGATGAGGAATTACATTCCGAAACGGCCGTCTAGTACTGTAAAATTACCATTGGTATAATATGTAATTATTCCACAATTAACAAACAACGATAATCATAATGTTTAATAAGGTATATGTTTTTTCTTGTCAAAAAGAAAACACTACTGCAGTGTGTCTTTATGTTCTTTGGCATTGGCAATTTTCCGACGATGAGTAGCGACAAGAATATAAATTTATAGAAAAAAAACATGTGGAAAAAATTGCACTTTTTGAATGTCTGCATTGTGAATTGTCATTGCACAAGATGATTTAATCTGCTCTGCTGTACAAGTGTAAACATTTGTCAGTCCATATGTTGTATAAATAAATTTCCCGATCTTTTAAATTCAACTGCTCTCATTTTTTTATTGTGGCCTTCCACTTCGTTTATAATGACACGTTCAACGCATAAAGATAGTGCTGCTTATATGCGGAGCAAGGGTGCCTTTTTCCGCATAAAGGCGTCCTCTTTATGCGTTAAAATTTCCCGAATAGATGTGTTGAAACACGGTTATGCGGCAACACGTCTTTAAGGCGATACATAGCGCAAGGAACAGAAAGACAATTTTATATATTTTAGTCCAAGGCATGTGGTCCACGATTACAAGGACGATACATTGGTATAAGCATTTGTAATATTTATCTTATTTAAGTGTATGGTGAAAGGACAATGTACAATAAATATAAATATATATTTAGTATATGGCGGTGGATGCGAATTAGAACGGAAAACATTGGTCAAAGCATTTAGGAGTACAATGTATTGGTTTAAACAATTGTGTTTATCCTTGTATAATTCAGTGCATGGCATGTGGGTCAGGATTAGATGGATATTGTATTGGTCCTAGAATTTGTTTATACTAAGATATTGGTTCAAATATTGCGGTGGATGCGAATTAGAAGGAGAAATACATGCATTGGTCAACACATGTATCAGTATAATGTCCTATTGCTATGTTTGTCCTTACGAAATTCAGTGTATGACGTGTGGACCAGATCCAGGATTGGAAGGACATTGTATTGACCCAAATATTTGTTTGTATTGGCCCAGGTAATTACTACGTTTATCTTTATATTTCAGTGTATGGCGTGTGGACCAGGATTAGAAGGACAATGTATTGGTCCTAGCATATGTTGTGGACCATTTGGTTGTTTATTTGGAACTCAAGAAGCTTTTATATGTGAAAAAGAAAATGATAGTTCATCACCATGTGAAGTAAGAGGCGAAGCATGTGGCGCTAGAGGTCAAGGCAATTGTGTAGCTAGCGGAATTTGTTGTGATGCTGGTAGGTGGCTATAGTAAATATTTGGTTGATTGAGCGATTGTTTGCGTATATATAAACGGAACCGGTGACCAAGTGGTCTAGGTTCCTAGATTTGAATCGTTATTTTTATCTGTAATGTTAGTCGCAACAGACATGATCTGGATTACGGAATTTAAATGTGCTTGCACTTTAAAAACCTGGGACCAGCGGCTATTGTAAAAGCAGATCAGATAAAATTAACGAAGGTCAAGATGCTTTGTATTTATGTTAATTCTTTTTTTTGCATTAAGAATTGTCTTCACCTCAGAACAGACTGTTTTGTTATCATTAAAGGTATCTTGACTTATCGTAATACCTCTTTGTTCTGATCTACTTCACGTTTTGATTTCATTTGATTTTAGTTATTTCACAGAACCCCCAATAATTTGTTTAAATTACTTACTGCATGTAACAACTGCGGTAGCTTAGTTGGTAGATGGTACGATCCGTTAGTTGGAGGTCTTGGGTTAGAGCCCCGACCAGGTCTGACCCAAGACTTGCAAGTGGGTAGAAACTGTTCTTTCGGCAAGCATCAGGATTTCAAAATGGAAGTCACGGATCTTTCGGATAAGAACTTAAAATAAACGAGCCCCCGTGTCACGGTAGGCGTGACATGATTAAGAACCATGCTGTATAATGTCATTAGCTCAATGCATGGACATTATTTCTACACGTTCCTATAGCTGTCGATGTCTCGAAATAAGTGAAATATTCTTGACTGGAACGCTAAAACCCATTCCTCAGCTCTACTCACCTCAATTTATTCGACCTAAGTGCTAACGAAATTACAGAATAACAAAAAAAAAAAAAAAAAAAAAAAAAAAAAAAAAAAACATTTTTTGGACAATAAAGTTATAGCATTTTGCGTTTTGACGTAATAAGTTTTGTATTATAATAAAAACAATTTGTGTTGCTGCCGAAACAGAAATTTATTCCCGAGATTTAAACCGTAAGAAAGAAAAATTAAAAGTTATTCATTGTATAAGGATGATAAAGTTCAGTATATGACCAAAAGGTTGAGCAATATCCACCCACAAATGATTAAGAGTGTCTACTTTTATTTTAAAAACGTCACACTAAAATTTCGAAACACTCTCGAAAAAAAGATCGCCACCATTTTATGATCTAACTTATAATACAAAAGGAGGCAAAGAGCTTTGAATGGACCATAAATTGGTAATTATATTCATCAAATATTGTATAATCTACTAACAAGCCCATTTAATGTTTGATTAAGAGCTATAGAATCCTATCAAATACTACTTAAATAGTTGTTCAACTAAATCTATGGATTTTATTAATCTTCAGTGAACATGATATAAAGTACCGTCTTGTTTTAAAAGAGGGATTGTTGAAAATCTGAATAAAGCCATGCTAATGACACTCTGTTGATTTACATGAAGTATTTTAAGCAGCAGCATAACTTGTGACTTTATGACATTTTGTTTTCTTGTATTTATATGTAAATTTACTGTTATGATTGCCAATTTATTATTTTACAACAATTGTATGAATTTTAATTAATAACTTTACGACCAATAATGCATTATATACATGTTTGTTACGATGCCATTTTTTATTTTTAACTCCAATATATATTTTTTATATTTTATTCATGCAATTATTATTACTTTCCCATTTTCGCAATTGACTTTACATTAGTGGAAACAATTCTTTTATGATCAATTATACATAATGTTCGTGTTTGTAACGCTGTTTTTTTTAATAAATAATATTTTAGAATTTATTCATACAAGAATTATTGCTTTCCTATTTTAGCAATTGACCAATAATGCATTTTATACATGTTTGTTATCTAATATCTTTTTTATCTAATTTTTCAAAATTAATTTTAACTCCTATATTTTTTTATTACTTTTTATTCATGCAATAATTATTTGCTTTCCCCTTTTTCGAACTTTACTTTGCAATATTTAATTTTAAAAAAGGAAAAAAAATCTATATGAAATTGTAATAAATACAACATTGTCATGTAACATCAATGATAATTGTATTTATAAATGGTCATATAATTTTTATGAATAATCTGAATTGCTCAAAAAAGTTCTAAAAATAATATAAAGCTTCCCATGTTAAAACTTTTGAAACGTGCTAATGACGGTTCAAGCATGCACGCTACAGAAACATTCGCCCAATTGCAATGACACTAAAACGCAAAGAATCTATTGGTATTATCTGGAAAAAACTTTCAATTAAATACTGGTGATTACATGAATAAGTGTACATGTAAAAATACAGTGTGTTAGCTTAAATAAACGTATGGGGCTTTTTCATCGGCTGGGTGCTTCGGAAGGGTAAGCCCCTCCTGTCTAGTTAGCTACAGACGCCACGTGCGTGATCAAAATTGAGATTAAAAGGTACATGGACCTATACTTATAAAAGAAAATACGGTAAAACTGACACACAATACATTGTTATTACGAATATATTGTTTAAATATATTGTTGCACTATTCCTCAATAAAACTAATACTCTTTATGGCATGCTTTCCCTTCCTTGGCACCTGGCTTCACGGCTCTAGTGTACATTCACGTGTTTAACTTAATTTTTTTTACTTTGCCTTTTGTGACTTTGATTTGACCATTGACCGATATGTTTGTATATGATGTTCTTTACACAATATGACAGTAATATATCAAGATTCTGTTTGTCATACTATGTTAAAAAGGTGACTTAAAAATTGTTCTATGTTACAGGTGCATGTTCATTTAACTCAAAGTGTAAAGCAAACAGTACGAAAGGAAACCAACAATTACTGACCCTCTTAAACCAACTGCTACAGAACGGGGATTACAGTGACTGAGGAATTCTGGGTAATGTCACGTGATAATTTAATGGATACAGTCTTTAGGATAATTGATTGTACAGAATCACAGAAGCATCTGGGACAAAAGCATTTGTGAAAAATAAACATTGCCTTATTGACTCATATTTTCCTTACACTCCAGAGTTCGGGCGAAGGATTAAAGCTTGTTCAATAACCTTGTTTACATATTGGTTATTGATATAGTGTAGTAACAATTTTAAGTTTGTTATCCCTGGCTTTATATAAATATTGATGAAGCTTTGATTAGAGGCCAGACAAACAAACATCAAACCTTTGTTTATCTTCTTCAATGTATATTGCAATTTATGTTATCTCTTCAAAATATGAATTAGGATTTTATAAGGTTCTTTGTAAATCATAAACTCGTCTGGATGTAATGTAAATTTCATAAATACAATTAAACTGTTGTTAAACAAAATCACAGTTTACTTGACTTGACGCACATGTACAACTACGGGTTTGAAAAGCAATGATCTACTTCCTTGTTTTTCTCATTACGTGGGTGAAGTAAATGCATTTTGATATTGTGTGCGAGAAGCCCATGGAATTTCAAATTAATTCAGAACCATATGTCCAGTTAGTTTGCCTTTAGTGAATTTGTATTTAAGTCAAACAACCTTTTTTGGTTCTCAAATAATTAGGAAAAGTGGCGTGCAAAACAAATCAAAACACTGTATGGAATGGTTTCTATAGAGACAGAAAATAAAATGATGAACAAATAAATTTCATATTTTGCTCTGTTGCATAAATTGTTTAAAAAAGATGATTATTGCTTCTTTTAAATTCTAGAGCTGAAATATTAATAAAAAATATTACAAAGCATTTAATCAATTTTTCATATGTTCATATCAATTACAAAACGCAGGCAATGAACTAAAATAAATTTAAAAATAATTTTTACAAAGCATTTAGTCACTTTTTAATATGTTCATATCAACTACAAAACGCGGGCAATGAACTAAAATACAATTGAAAATAATTTTACCAAAGCATTTAAATTTTTTCATATGTTGTTTATATTAATTGCAGAAACGTTGGCAATGAAATACAAGATGTTTTCCGGATTTATTATGTGGTACTTCGTGTATATCATATGAAAAAAACCTCAGCAAATGTCATCTGACAAAACAAAAAGTAATTATATTTCTAGATTACATATCATATTATCAATAAAATATAATTACAATCGTTTTTTGTTTTACTTTCATGATACGAATTAGCTTTACTCACTTCACTCACTAACGCCGTAAATAGCTGGAACGATGCTAATTAACGGACCGCTGGCCACGCCCACAATGTTCCGACAAAGACCTAGCATGCTTGATTGACACGCAAAAAGAATCTCGACCTGAATTGTACCTTTTAATGACGTCACTGACACTAGTACGTCATAAGTTGCCGTGACGCTGCTTTGGTACCGTAATGGCGTCCTTTGTTGGAACATTGTGGGCTTGGCCGGCGATACGTCAATTGGGTTTAAAACGATAATTTACTCTCATGCTTCATACCTATATATTAAAAAATCTATATATTAAAAATAGGAAATCATGTCACCGTTTATTAATATTATTATTTTATTATTAAATAATTCAATTCCCCTTTATTTCAAGCATTTTGAATGATCATATCTTCTCTGTTACGTTTGCGTGAATGGGTAGGCTCTAAGTGACGTCATCTTATTATGGCCGACGCACAGAGACATTTAAATCCCTACGTCATAGCGATGCAATAATTTACTTGCTGCGGCTATATTCGTGTTTAAATTATTGTTTAGTTGTTGTCAAAAAATTTTATAAATTGAATTATAAAAAATGAAATAAGTTTTCTTTCTGTTATGGAAGTATGAAATAATTGGATAATGTACATGAAACATAATTCGCAACAAGAATTATTCAATGCAAAATGTTCCATTCCATACATTTTGTACTTCCGTAACAAAAAGAAAAATTAATTTCGTTTCTATTATGTCATTTATGAACTACGCTCGTATATTGAGAAATCGATAAATCAAGGTTAAAAATATAATTGATTTTCATTGAAATGATTTTATAATTTTTCAAACGTTTGGACTAGTTAGTATTATAAACTTATTGTTCATTAATGCTGACACGTGAATACCGACCAACTTATACTTTTTTGGTCGGATAGTTGGTTGGTTTAAAAAATACGTCAGTCAAAACTATTTTTGGTGTACACAGGAGGTCAGTTAAGTAATCGTATATAAAATGCGAGAAAACAACTTGGTACCTTTGGCAATAAATTAACAAGCGTCCTCGCTTAATTATTGAATTCTAGATTGGAGTTGAACAAAGGCGGCGAAAAAATTGATTGTTTGACTTTTGTTCATAATTTGCAATTTAAAAAAAATTATATAACAAAGTTCAAATGCATTTTAACTTTTCAGTATTCCTACACTTAATGATTGAGGTGCTTATTTTAAAGGTTGACTAAAGTACATTGCGTTGTGTGTATCAGACATTTAATAACAAAACCACCTACAATTTTTCAGACGTTTATGACTTAAGGATATTGAATTAAACTTTGCATTTGTATTCTGAAAATTTGGAAAATGGTAACATTATCAGTTTTTGTTACTCTCGCAATTTTACACAAAAAGAAAATGAACGCGACATTTCTCAGATTAATTCTGTACCCCTTTTCTGGTGCAAAGTACATGTTACTCCACGCGTAAGGACAAATCATCTACTGATGTAGTTATGTTTCTCAGATTCTAACTTCACGATCATGCATATATATATATTTATAATCCTTAATCCAAATATAGCTAAGAAATAAAGAAATAAAGAAATAAAGGTTGAATATTTGGGTAAGTGTAAAAAGAAACACCGATTCTATAGTCGTATATACACACATAATCTTGTTACAGATTACTGCATAATACAATCACTAAAACATGCGTAAAGCCGTAATTCTCATAAGTCTCTACTAAAATTATCCTCTATGTATCGATTATAAAGAAACTTTACCGTATGGTTAATGCTTCAAGATGATTCTTTTAACAACTTATGGTGTCTTTAAGTACAAAAATACCCACGGTAATCAGATTATTATAACATCATATTCTTCATTGATGATATAATCCTAACTAACCTTCGTCCTCTCGTCTGCCGGAAAATATCATATGAATTAACATGAACGTTTGATGCAAATGAAATTTGTAAGTTCCGTTCCTTACATCTCTGTCTATTAATGCACATTGAAGCTCGATAGACACGCAAAAATTACGATGCTTTGTTGTCATCTTAAAAGTAAAATCAGCATAAAGACATGTTTTTATTGTTTTTTCTTTATATTCTTAGTTTTCAAAAGCTCCTCTTCATTCCGCAAGAAACGCTAAGAAGACTGAAATACTTCTTTCTTTATCGTATCAATGCCAGTTAAAGTAACGCACTGAGAGGTTGATAATAAATGCATAACTGTATACTAATAGCAACCCCAAACAGACATCAGTGTCACACAAGAGCGGTGATTTTAGCGGTCATGAAAGTGGCGATACAATATCACCACCGAAGAAGTCGGAATGTTATAAGAAAGAGCCAAATATCAGCGTGGCACGTCTTGGAAGATCGATGTTCTTTTCATATACTGTTTACAGAAAGACAACGGTTGTCATTATTTATCGATTACTGATGACTTTTAATAATCAAAACGTAATTGTATTTATAACTCTTTGATCTTTTTGGTTGTAAAACGATTGGTCTGAAAAAAGGCGACTTTCTGAAAAAGAAAAATGTAGATTGTAACCTTAGAGTGAAGAAATGCCACTTTATGCCCCGGTTAATATTCTCTTACTTATCTAGGAGGTCAATTCTAATACCCAATACGCAGAGGAAACCATCTTCATCCGACAAGCAAATTGACAACTATATTGCACTAGGATCTGCCCGACAAGGGTTCGAACCTAAGCGACGAGAAGAGCTTTGATGTGTAAGCTGGCGTTTAAGACGAATTAGATCAACAGAGGATCTTTACTCTTGCACATACCAGTTGTAGATGTAGCGATTTAATATTAGTAACACAAAGTAGTCGCCCATTAACAATATAAAACTCGCAGGTAATAATAGTCTTATTTGACTTGTTCAAATAAAAAAACAAACATACTTATCCATAACCGAATCACAATCCAGAAGCAAGGTAAAAACTTTGGAACTGACAATAAGACATGAACTTTATCCAGGGAGGTGAGGCCGGGTGCTCTGAAAGGATAAGCACCCCCTGTTTACCTAGTTACAACTACCACGTGTGTTATCAAAATTGTAAGAAAGAAAAATCGAACTATGGGCAATCCTGGCAGTCAAAATTAAATTTACAACTACATGTACACAGACCACCAAATATTTCACTACCACCTTATTTCTAGAAATTAAATTGTGTAAAAAACTTTAATACCTTTGACATTCGTCTTCCAAAATAAAGGATCCTTATTGTTAAACTCAATTGTTTCTAGAAACACAATTATGTATATACTTACAATACAGTACGTTAACAAATTTATTATATATCTAAATTGTATATTAAATCCATGGGTTTGAACCACGACCGGGTCTAAACAAAGACTTGACAGTGAGTAGTGAAATGAAAGTCACGAGTCATTCGTATGGGAACTGTAGGCGTGTGGCACGATAAAGAACGCTGTTGTATAATGCCATCAGCGCAATGCACTGGGAAACTTTCTGCACCCTCGCCTATTGTTTGAAAAATTATATATTATTGGTTGTTTGATTGTTCATTTGGTTAAATAGGTTTCTGGATGATTTTTGTCGCAATGTTAACAGCGATTTTCAGCTATTTGAGGCAAATAGCTGCATTATTGAAGTCTAAAAAATTTGAATAACATATTATACCAGTGTTAACTTTGCAGCACTAGAATCCATTATGCATCGGAAGTTTCGAACTTAGCATTTGTTATATATTATACCAGTTTTAATTTACAATACTAGGCGACCGTTTCGGAATACAATTCCTCACCAGTAGTGCTTTGACCAAACTTGTGGAACCAAAATTGTTTTCAAAATGTCTTAAATATACCCAAAAGGTCAAAATATATTTACCAAATTTAGCCTAATGTACTTTCCTCAACTTGTTCTGCAGAAGAATGAAAACATTTAGACTAAAATTATTACTTTTGGCGGAGGGTGGGTTTTGCTGTCACTGATATCGTTATTGCAATTTACAGTGAAAGATAGTTGTGGTAGAATAATCCGATGTAGGCGGACACATGTCAAAAACGTTTATTTCTTTTTTAATTTACATCATGACCAAAACACCGAAAGAAAAGCGTTTGACTGAAAATCATAATAAAATAAAATAAAAATCATAACAAACTTAGTGGGAAGGAATACAAAAGTTAGAAATTCGATTTTGTAAACTGTATTTTTCCATTCCAAAATAAACCTGCTTCTCTTGCTTATGGTGTATTTGTTTCAAAATTAATACGTCATGGTAGAGCTTGTTCCAAGTATTGGAACTTTAAACAACGAAATAAGCTGCTTACAAATAAATTGTTAAACCTGAGAAATTGCTAGCCTAGGCTTTTGAAGGCTCTCAACAATTTTATTTTCGTCATCACAATATTGTTAAGTATGATATCCATGTGTCCAGGATTACACTGGATATATTTGACGTCCATCTTCCTTTTATTTGAAATTTTGATAAAGCATGATGTGCTTATCCTACCGATGCATCCGATCTCACTTACCTAGTAGAGGTTCACGTGACTACATTTGACAGTTTTAAAGTTTTTACTTTGCTCTGGATTTATCTTTGGACATGGATTAGTATGTTTGTTTTTGATTAGTATGTTTTTGTTTTTGATTAGTATGTTTGTTTTTGATTAGTATGTTTTTGTTTTTGATTAGTATGTTTTTGTTTTTGATTAGTATGTTTTTGTTTTTGATTAGTATGTTTGTTTTTGATTAGTATGTTTGTCTTTGATAAATTAACAAATAATACGATGCAAGTAAGGCATTGTGATAAGGTAAGTGGGAGAGTGATAAGAAAAAAAGGTTCAGACAAATAACATCATTCGTAAAATCAAAGACGTAAACTTCAACAAAAAAGGTTATGGTAAGAGTAAGGATTTCGTGTTTAGCTATCTACAACCGCGACGTAGAGAATGAAAATTAGAATGAAAGGAAAATGGAACAATGAGACATCAAACATATCAACGATTATTTTGGACACATCATACTTACAAACAATATTGCGATGACTGTGTGTAGTAGCCACAAGATCAAATGGCTTTGTTCTCGAGAAATAAGCACCCCTAAAAAAGAAAAATAATACGAAAAGACTAGAAACAAATTCTGAAAATGTTACTTTAAGCGGCATTTTTAATAAAAGTTGGTAATATGCTTTTTTAACATTATTAGAGGGTGCTGAATTAAACAAGAGGCCCATGGGCCTTATACGCTCACCTGATAACTAATGGCTAGCTGATAGATTTAAAGTAAACGTAAATACTAAACCCCAATGAATTTTTTCTTTACATCAAAATGATCATTGTATCAATACCTACAACATTCTAATATACATGCCTATACAAAAAGTTTATAGTTTTCAAGATAATTAACCATTTCAGTATTGTTTTACATCTGTGACCTTGACCTTTAAACCCATGACCTTTTTCTATACATCAAAATGATCGTTGTATCGATACCTACAACATTCTAATATACATCCTTATACAAAAAGTTTATAGTTTTCGAGATAATTAACTATTTCGGTATTGTTTTTGCATCTGTGACCTTGACCTTTGAACCTTTTTCTATACATCAAAATGATCGTTGTATCAATACCTACAACATTCTAATATACATGCCTATACAAAAAGTTTATAGTTTTCGAGATAATTAACCATTTCAGTATTGATTCGCATCTGTGACCTTGACCTTTAAACCCATGACCTTTTTCTATACATCAAAATGATCATTGTATCGATACCTACAACATTCTAATATACATCCTTATACAAAAAGTTAATAGTTTTCGAGATAATTAACCATTTCAGTATTGATTTGCATCTGTGACCTTGACCTTTGAACCCATGACCATTTACTATACATCAAAATGATCGTTGTATCAATATCTACAACATTCTAATATAAATGCCCATACAAAAAGTTTATAGTTTTCGAGATAATTAACCATTTCAGTATTGATTCGCATCTGTGACCTTGACCTTTGAACCCATGACCTTTTCCTATACATCAAAATGATCGTCGTATCAATACCTACAACATTCTAATATACATGCCTATACAAAAAGTTTATAGTTTTCGAGATAATTAACCATTTCAGTATTGATTCGCATCTGTGACCTTGACCTTTGAACCCATGATCTTTTTCTATACATCAAAATGATGGTCTTATCAATACCTACAACATTCTTATATACATGCCTATACAAAAAGTTTATAGTTTTCGAGATAATTAACCATTTCTGTATTGTTTCGCATCTGTGACCTTGACCTTTGAACCCATGACCTTTTTCTATACATCAAAATGATGGTTTTATCAATACCTACAACATTCTAATATACATGACTATACAAAAAGTTTATAGTTTTCGAGATAATAATTATAATCAGAGGTAAAAAAATTAGGTCACGACCTTCACAATTGACCTTGACCTCATTTTGAAGATACTAACAAGAAGATGTCAAAACTGAAAACCCCATGTCATTATCTGGTCAAGTAGTCAAGTTATAACAATTTGAAGCTATTTTACGATTTTTTCAAAATTAAACGCAAAAACGCGTAACCCATTTTTCAACCGAATTTCACGAAATGAACAAACTACAGGCTTAAGACCCTAGAGAAGCCAAATATCACATCAGATTTTTTCTCCCATCATCGGTTTCAGAGAAGAAGATTTTTCAAGATTTTTGCACCCCTAGGTCACTGTGACCTAGTTTTGGTAGCCATGGCAACGCCATGAACAAATCTAAATTGCACCGACCCAGACATGCTTCTGACCAAGTCTCGTTGAAATCTGCCAAGTACTTTCAGAGGAGAAGTCGAAAATGTGTGTTAACGACGCACGCACACACGCACACACGCACGCACGCACGCACGCACGCACGCACATACACACGCCGCACCATACCATAAGCTCACATGACCTTTGGTCAGGTGAGCTAAAAATGGTGGATACCAAGCTGAATTTTGAGATTTTTAACCCATAATTTCAAAACAAAATAGCGGCTTCATTTTTTTTGGTAAAAAGTTGATAAAATGCTTTATTTAATATTATTCGAGGATGCCGTCTTAACAAATGGCGGATATCTAGATAAATTTGGAGTTTTCGAACCCATAATTTCAAAAAACAAAATGGCGACTAAAATGAATGGTATACCAACGCAAAAAATGTTACTTAGGCTGGCAAATTTTAGTAAAAGTTAATAAAATGCCTAATTTATTATAATTCGAGTGTGCTGAATTAAAAAATGCGGATACCATGTAACATTTTAGTTTTATAACCCATAATTCCAAAAACAAAATGGCTACTAAAATTAATGGTGTACAAACTCAAAAATGTTTATTGGGTTGGCAAATTTTGGTAAATGTTGGTAGCATGCTTTACTCAACATAATTCGAGTGTGCTGAATTAAAACAATGGTAGATAACGAGCTAAGTGTTTGAGCCCATAACTTTAAAAACAAAATGGCGACTTAAATTAATAGTGTTCCAATGCAAAAAGTTTACTTTTAGGGTGGCAAATGTTAGTAAAAGTCTTTATCATGCTTTTTAAATATAATTTGAGGGTGCTTAATTCAAAACTTGCAGACGTCATTCAGAAGGTTATGTTTTACCAATAATTCCAAAAATGGCGACTGTTCCAATTTATTACCATATAATGTCTCAGTGTTATTGAAGTTGCATGGTTAAGCAAAAGATGGTACTGTGTTCTTTTTAACATTTCAGCATAACTTGAGGTTGCTAAATTAAAGTGGAAGAGGCTAAACTAAAGTTAAAATGTTTAAACCCAATTTAAATCAATTTCTAAAAAGTAAAGTGGTGGCTATACTTAGGTGTTTATTCATTATTTGTGCCTATTGCATAGTACTGATAAAATCAACATTATAAAATTGAGTGCATAACCAAAACCATACTGAATTACTGACCCTAGAAATCATAACAATATAGACCAACATAATAATATTGACTTTGCACATTTTTTATTATATTACGTTTTTATTGTCATCCTTACTAAATGTAATGTAAGTGATATTAATTTTTGTTTGTTTTGTGTAGGCAATGAGAAGTGTTATGGCAGTGACCAAAATTGCATATCAATTCAAATGGTATCTTGATGATTCTATACAAAATACATGTTGGGTTTGGGAGATATGACTGATTTGTTTGAACGAATAGATCAAAGCAAAAACTTTTTTCAATCGCAAAGCATATGTCATGTCTTCATACAAATCATTGATGTCCGTAATTACGTGATGAAGTCTATTTTCCTGTTTTCGTTCATGAATCGAAAGCTTTCATTGTGTTTCTTCCAATTCAAATTTGGAATATTAGGTGCGAAGTTAAGAAATCATTAAGATTGAATGTAAATGAGAATAAACATGTAAAAGGTATAATCAAATCCCTAGATTCTGTACAGCATGCTACTGAATGAATACCAACATGCATAACTTATTTTATTTTTTGATGTTTCAAATCAAAATGTTCAACACACACACACACACACACACACACACACACACACACTTTCTCTCGCTGTGTATGTAATTTTATTCTAATAAATTGTACATGCTGCTCTCTTACTGTGTGGGTGTGGCAATTTATTTAATTTTTTTGAACAACACTTTGAAAGTGTCATTAAACATAATGGGTCGCTGTGACCGAGTAAGCTCGCAAACGCTAACATCTTAAGATTTGAAATCAGTGTACTAATATCTCAAGTTATAATGGTCATTATATATATACAAATGATCTTAACGCTTAAAAATACCAACCAACACTATAAGAGAAGTAATCCTTTGGAAACCTTTTTAGTAATCAATGTTTTACGGTGATGGAAAAAATCATTGGATGGTGTGCTTCAAGTTCATATACCTTACTTAAAATGTATTCGTTGATTTTTTTAGCTAATTTTTTTTAACATTCTTATATTTTGACATATGTCTCTTAACCAAGTTCCAAGTAAAAACAAACGTAATTCTCTTCTTCATGACCATATCTCACACAACAGTAAAGATCTACGTCTATCTAAACAAAATTCCACCGTTTCTAAATATATTCTTATCTGAACATATATTAGACAAAATTTACATGTTTCGTTTACAAATCAAAGGAAACCGATAAAATAAGTAGAACATTATCTTCTTTCACAAAATTTTGTCACAATGTCAAAACAAGTCTTATATGACGTTTATTACTGAGTTCTTTTTCAAAGCTGTCAATCGTTAATCGGTATTACATAAGTTCTTATCTAAGCATATTTCAATTCTAAAATGTTTATATTTGTACCAAATCACGTAAAACCATTGTTTTCATATTTAATTGGTTTTTCTAAAATGTTATCTGCACCGCTTTATCACGTTATCGATAATAAAAGTAACGCTTGAGTATATTTTTCCCATTCAGCATCAAACAGACTGTCTAGCAAGCCAAACCTTAGAAATGATTGAATATATTATAATCTGGTGATAACATATACATCTGTCAAATTCACATGGGAATTAATTATAACAATTGATTATTTTATTTCTAGAAATAGCTTTATAACTATTGGTAATTGATCACATTCAAAAGAAAGGTATCGATAAGTTCTTATTGATGACAAATTAGTACAGTATAAATTACATTTTGTACCTGTTGTAATTTTACAGCACTAGACGGCCGTTCCGGAATACAATTCCTCATCAGTAGTGCTTGGAGTAAAATGATAAAATTAGGAAACCAAAACTGTTTTCAGTATGTTTAAAATATACCCAAAGGTCCAAAATATATTTTATCAAATTTAGGTAAGGAAATACTTTGCATGAAGGAGTATACCTTAGTTTTGAGAAATAATATGTTTGCAATAGTACACTTTTTCCTTGGAATCAAATCGTAACAGTCTCAGTTATAGTGCTTGTCTAGAATTTTCGGGATCCCAATTGTCTGATAATCGTATCAATATAAAAGTCTATGTATTTGAATTTGGGGGGCGAAATTTCAAATACCACTTGTCTAGCTACTGTTATTTCTATACATTTACTATGTGATTTAGTATTTTAACAGGGGTTCACTTAAATTGTTGCTTAAATTAACAACACTATTTGACAATAAAGGTTAAAGGGTGCATCTGAAATACCGCCAGAAACACACTACAACATAAATAAAACAATCAACAAGACTCAAAATATACCAATAAAACATTGATAGTACAAATCTATTCTTAAGAAAAATTTCCAAAATATCTGCAAATAGTTTTTACTGATTCAGTGGGTAAGGCGTGTATCAACCTCAAATATTTAACTTACGTTATAACACTTTTCTTATAAGTAATTAAGAAAGCTTTCCGCTTGTGTATGTGTTAGTGCATTCGTCCGTCCGAACGGTCAAATCACTGAGTTATACGCAATTTCAATATACCCATCCGTGACAAGCATGACGTCTCTGTAACCAAAAGTATCATGAATATATGTGACGTTCCATAGTTCCGTGTTATTTCCCTAATCAATTAAGATTCAACACGTGGCGAATGTAGCAAACCAAAAAGAGCTGCATACACTTACGAAACACACAGTCTCGCTTACATAATAAAACGTCATTTTAACTTAATTTGCCACTTTTCAAAGATTTTACTTTGCTTTTGGGTTTGTGATCTGAACATGACCTTTATGTTTCGGTTTGGTCGTTCTATTTTAGACAAGATAAGTATTTATGATACCTTTTGTACGTATGTTTGAAATACCAGCATTGTGAAACCTTGTTGCACTTACATATTACATCAGTTTTAATTTTTACAGCACTAGACGGCCGTTTCAGAATACAGTTTCTCATCAGTTGTGGTTGAACCAATATTGTAAAAACAATATTTTTTCAAGATGTTGAAAAATATCCAAAGAACAAAAATATATTTAACCAAATTAAGCTCATGAAATACTTTGCATTAGTGAATATATCGCAGGTTTTTTTTTTTTAGATTTTTCAGATTTTACCCAGCATTGAATTTAGAAAATAACATGTTGTGGTAGAACGGATTTTTTTGACATGTTATAATAACATTTAAAGGCAAAAAGAAAATAGCAGTTACACTACAATAATACGTACTTTTTAACAGCTTGAGCATATAACATGAAATAATGAAAATGCTCTTTTGTTACTCGGCAAGTGAAACCAGTGGCTTGCACCCTGACAACTGACCATCCCTAGTCAGTCTCTGGGACAAGGTAACAATTAATCTGTCTGCTATGGCCGTCATCACAGTATTGTTGATAAGTTTGATGTCTCTGTGTCCAGGATTGCCCTGGATATGTTTGGCGTCTCATAGTTCCATGTTCCTTTCACACAATTTTGATTACACACGTGGCGGGTATAGGTAGCTAAACAGGAGGTGCTTACCCTTCCGGAGCACCCGGCCTCACTTCCCTGGTGGAAGTTCACGTGTCTGGCCTAACTTTTTACTTTGCTTCTGGATTGTGATTCGGACATGGATTAGTATGTTTGCTCTTGATCATAAAATAAAAAAACTAAATGAAAGAATGTAATACTATTATCGATTTTAATCATCAATCATGATTCACACAATTTTGATTACACACGTGACAGGTGTAGCTAGCTAAACAGGAGGCTCTTACTCTTCCGGAGCACCTGATCTCACTTCCCTGATGGAAGTTCAGGTGTCTAACATAACTTTTCAAGTTTTATACTTAAATTCTGGAATATGCTTCGGACACTGATTAGTATGTTTGTTTTTATTGTTATTTTTAACGAGCAAATTCAGTAAATTACGAAACCCCGCTAGCAAGTTGTTTTCGTGATTTGCAGTTATTTTCAATAGCAATAACTCCGAGGAAAATAAGCAAACCAACTCGGGTTAACGATATGTATTTCCTATATATGTTGATACTTTGCACAAAATTTGTTGAAATATTGCTTCATACTTTTGGAGCATTAGCACAAACAAGAATTTCGGACGGACAGAAGGACAGAAACTTGAATTAAATACCCACCCTTTCTTCGAAAGGCTGGGGATCAAACCTAAAGATAATTATATTTCACATATTGATTCATGGCTTTATTTTTTACTGTCATTAATAAGACTTTAGTAATAATACTGTCTAGTCGACCTACATTCGTTAAAAAACAAACCATCTCGTATTAAATTGTTACGTCATTCAGTTATATTAAAAATCAGAACACTTATTCGTGAAAGGACCTGTGCACACAATTTTAGGTAAAAAAACGAAACATGTGTGAGTTAAATGATGCATTTTTACATCTTCAGGATCATACATATTTTAATATCGTCATGGTATAAGAAAGAATGTCCAGTTTAAAATTCATTTTTAAATGCCGTACTCTGCAACACAGGGAACGATAAATCTGCAGATTTTTTTTTAATTAAAAAAAAAACTATTATGATAAAGATAAATAAAAACCCACAACCCGTTCTTCCTAAATGGTTTAATTAATTAGACAACATGAGTATTACCACTTCCGGAGAACCCGGTCTCACTTTCCTGGAAGAGGTTCACTTGTGTAAGTTAATTTGCTAGTTTTATAGTGATTAATTTGCTTTAAGGAAAATTGTGATTTGAATATTGAATATTGGTCATTATGTTTGTGGAGGGTTTTTAGTGTAACATCTTGATCATTAATATTTTATATGCGATCTTTATATCCATGTCAGATGTATCTCAAGGAAGATAAAATTAAAATTAAAAACTATTTTTAAATAACAGTTTGTTATGTTAAATTAATTTTATCTAATAAAAAACTCTTAAAACTAAGCTATATTCCCCTTCCCCTACTGCTAAGGTATTTCCTTCGCAAAATTTCGTAAAATATATTCTGGTCCATTGAATCTATTTTTCAACATCTTTAAAATAAAGGTTTTAACAATTGTATTCCAAGCATTACTGATGAGGAATTGTATTCTGAAACGGTCGTCTAGTGCTGTATAGGTGTGTTCAAAAAGTAACATCACTCCAAATTTCCAAAAAAGAAACGTCACCCCTTGTGTAGAATCTAAAATGATTTGTTTCATTATTTAATATAGTGTTACAAATTAAAATAAACTTTCAATGAGACATTACATTACGTATACACAACGTTTTATCCACTTGTTGACAAAAATATCATGATGTCAAGTGATTTTTTAAATTCGAACTGTTTAAATGTCAATTAAAATCCATAAAATTAAAATCTTTTCTTAAATCGGAAAACGCTTATAATCAAATATATTTTGCAATTCAAAGAAAAATATATTAGAAATAGCTGATCTATGATGCTAATTTTATAAAAATAAATTTTGGTTAAAATTTTAATTATCTAATTATACTGGCAGCTGCAAAAACTAGTCCTAGGCAGAAATATGACAAGAATTTGAAAATTGTATTGTAAAATTGAAATAAGGTCGGAGTGATTATAATTTTTTTTTCATTTTATAAACTTGATTTAATGTATTTGCTGCTTTTGTATTTTCTATCGTGTATTTTTTTTATACTTTTTGTTGCACGTTTATAATTATATTCGTCAAAGTTGATACCATTTTATACAAACTCAAAATATATTTGTTCCAGAATCGACTGGTAATTCTTAGGACTTGAATCACATAGAACATATGTGATTTAAGGACGGAAGCAGCTAAGGATAATCCTATATCAAATTCTGCTCTTTGGAAGTTAATACAAAGTCACTGGTGTTTGATAACAAATGCAAAGTGCAAAGAACTGTTTAAGAGTGTACGAAGACAAAGAATGACCGTCGTCAAAGAGGAGCATCAACTAGATAATAACTCTTCGTTATGTATTTTTGAATGTATAAAACCTATTTTTTCATAAAATAAGTCATCCTAACTCTTATACACAGAAACAAAGGGGTGACGTTTCTTTTTAGAAATTTAAAGGTGGCTTTTTTAAAATTTAGGAGTGACGGTTTTTTTTTTTTTTTTTTTGGAAATTTGGGGGTGACGTTACTTTTTGAACGGACATGTATAATTTAACTGGTATAATATGCAATTTATCACTACGTCCATATTTTTTTTAGAAAAATATGTTTTTAACCTAAAACAATTTATATTAAAGGAAATAAATGTTTTTCTTAACTATAAATTGCAATTAACCATATAAAAACCAATAAAGATTTTAAACAGCCGTGCACAATCTGGCAATAAAATGAAAATGACAATTTGGGGGTGACGTAACTTTTGGAAGGGACATGTATAATTTAACTGTTATAATATGCAATTGATCACAACGTCCATATAATTTAAAAAAAATGCTTTAACCTATAAAAAATTATATTAAAGAAGCTTAATGCTTTTCTGAAATATAAATGGTAATTTTCCATCTAAAAAACCAATAAAGAATTTAAACAGCCTTGCAAATTCTGGCAATAAAATGAAAACGACAATGCTACACATGTTGCTTGTATCCATCCCAGAAATACAGTGATACAAAAATATACTGTATGAGAAGCCTGAACTATTTCTCTTATCTTAAAAGATTTATGTATGCTTTAATGTTGAAACTGCCTCTTCGGTTTCCTAAGGAAAAATAGTAAACCTAAGTCTAAAATACAGCTTGATTTTGAAAAATAGAATTAGCATTTGAAAATATAAGATACTTGAAAAAAAAAAAAATTATTACCAAAATAAAGTTATTTTCTTAATATACATTTAGTAAATTTAAGTGATGAGATGATCAAGCACAAACATACCAACCCATATAGTCCAAGAGATCATGGCCAAAATCCGGGTGAACGAGGCTAAAAGGTTTGAAGGTTGATTCTTGTAGGAAAATGTCCCTAGTTACTGAAAACCCATTTCTTACGCGTCAAATCGTTTCCGATTTTTTAATCAGAATCAGTTTTTGAAGAAAAGCCTCTGCAAATGTTAAATTTTGGTAAAAAATAAAAATTCCAGATTTTGAAGCATTTTGTGGCAAAAACAACACAAAAATGTTCATTCTATCTTTCATTGTGGACACATGATAGATTAAAATGCAAAACATCCTGACAGTTTTCCGATTTTGTGTCAAAATTTCAAAATAAGCGATAAAATCGATGCTGTAAACTGCGTTTTTATCATATCTACCGCCTTTCGATTCTTGTAAATCTGTTGTTTATGCATTAAATATGACCAACTATATATTTTTATAAAGCCTTGGTAGTGCTGTAGATAAAATTGTTACACAACTTCGGAAATATGGAACCTTAATACCGTAGTAAATTATTATGTTTCCCCTACCCCTAAAATACGAAAATGTCAAAAATTCATTATTTTGGCCCATGCTTGCCGATAAGTGTTTAAAACAAATCATTATTGTTTGTTACATCTCCCGTCTGTTCACGACATATTTATAAAACAATTATATTTAGAGTGCTTGGTGATTTTATATACAAATTTGCACTTTTCATGTAAAAATAGTTTGGAAAATGAGTTTTCATTAAATCATTTGTACTCTACTTCTTGTAATTTTGTTATACAGGCATTGAATCTCGAGATTTATATATTTCTGTATTGCCGTGGTACATTTGAGTCTGACAACATAAAAAACTATCGGGAATACCGAAGTTTATAGACGAAACGGATAAATTTATTTCCCCTACCCCAAAATTGAAAAACATGTGAAAATCCATTTTTATGCAATATATGCCGATTTGTGTTTCTAATGAAGATTTCGAGCAAAAGTACCGGCAACAATGATAAAACAAGCTTCGAGGATTTTAAATATTTGTGAAATGCTTTAGCTTAAGGACAGATTGGACTAATCAAAAACAAACATACTTATCCATTTCCGAATCACAATCCAGAAGCAAAGTAAAAACTTTGGAACTGACAAGTTAGGTTAGACACGTGAACTTCCACCAGGGAAGTGAGGCCGGGTGCTCCGGAAGGGTAAGCACCTCCCTCCTGTTTAGCTAGCTACACCCGTCACGTGTGTAGCCAAAATTGTGTGAAAGGAACATGGAACTATGAGACGTCAAATATATCCAAGACAATCCTGGACACAGAGACATCAAACTTATCAACAATACTGTGATGACGGCCATAAAACTTTTTGAGGGCCTTGATAAGCCTAGGCTTGCAATATCCCTGAGTCAACAATTTATTTGCAAGCAGCCTACTTCGTTGTACAAAGTCTCCGTAGTGGGAACAAGCTCTACCATAGCGTATTAATTGGGAAACAAATACACCATAAGCAGGAGAAGCAGGTATATTGCTGCATAAAAAAGGAAAGTTGACAATAGAAAAATTGAAGTCATCACGTTTGTCATAAAGTTTCAAATGTAGCCTTTCTTGTGCGTCATAATTCAGGTATAAGTCTAAATATGAAGCAGAACTTGAGGAATCAGTCGTGTCTTTTATTTCAAGCTCACTAGGATAGATGACATTTACATAGTCTCCAAATAACTAATATAATAAAATTGCTTATTTTATTCATTTATATGTAAAATGCTATAAGAAAAAGGGAGCTTTTCCTCTTCTATTTTTGTTATTTAGGCATTGAATCTCGACTGTGATCTATTGACGTATTTCCTTGACATATAAGAGTCTTATAACACCAAAATCTGTCTCAAATAGCAAAGCTTGTAAATAAGGCGAATAAATTTATTTCCCCTACCCCAAAATTGTGAAAAAAAACTTTTTAGCCATGTATGCTTTTGTTGAAGGTTTTAAGCAAGTGTCCATGCAATAATTATGTTTTTATGATTCAAAGTCATGGAAAAATGATTTTTTTAATCAAGGAAAGAAATTATGAAATATTCATATTAAACTTGAAAATCAAAAACAAACATGTCTATCCTTGTCAAGATCACAATCCCCACAAAAGTAAAATCTTCCAAAATAACAAATTTGGCGGGGTGCTCCTTAAGCACCTCCTGTTTAGCAATTACACCCTCCACGTGTGAAAAATTAAGAATACACATATCTTTTCGAACAACCTAATACTATAAAATAATAATTGCAAATAATATCATCTCTAGTGAAACATAATATTAAAATATGGTAAAACTTAGTGTAAGGCATTTCTGGTTATGGTTTTATATAAAGCTTTGGGGTTTTATAAGACATATCTCCATTCGATAAAGTTCAATCTTTCTAAACCATATTCATTATTACCAAAACCCGTCTATCAAAGATTGCAGCCACATTTTACAAAACTTTGCAATTTATTCTTGTGGAATCATTTAATTTTGAAGTGACCTAATTTACATTGTCGGTCTCCATTAAATCTTATTTTAAAAAGTCTGCACACTCCGTAAAATTTTCAATTTTACTTCAAACTGACAAAATTTCTATGTCCAATAACTCCATCTTTTTATCTTTTAAAGGAATTATTAATAGCTATCACATCACAAATTGCCTGGCAATATTATAATGATAAAACAAAGTGGTATTGGACACCTTTCAACCTTAAGCCTGTTACCAGGTGCCCAGTGCCACGTTCTTTTAAGAATACAAGTTTTTGAGCAGAGCCTGAAATTGTACATTAGGTAAATTCTTAATAAAATGATGGCACCAGAAAAACGTTGCAAAGTTATGTAAAATGTGGCTGCAATCTTTGATAAACGGGGTTTTAGTAATAACAAATATGGTTTAGTAAACTTCTTTTGCCATATAATCACGAATAATAGGTAAACACTACTGCATAATATAGCCGAGGTCATAGAAAACCAGAAAAAAGGAGAATCACGAATATAAGAAATGCTTTCGGATTGAGAATATAAACCCCGTAGATACTTATGTTTAAGCTAAAATATGTAGATATGGACAGCTAAGGACGGATTGAAAAAGTGAATTGCTAACATTACCGGAGTTGCAAAGATCGATGGAACAATGGGTATAATGATATGAGTAAAGTGTTCAACTGACAATTAGAAAGATATCATATCTAGTATGTTTCTTAACTTAAATGCGGCATTCATACTGTAACTTTTCAAGTATAGTAATTTACCGAATTAGTGTTCTTCTTGTCATTCTTTGAATACAGAGTAGAATTTAAACGCATGCATATGGTTCATGACATTGCTTTTTTTACCAATCTGAAAACATATTTGTTCACTTACATTTGTACTATTATTTGCATACATGCCTCAATTACTAGTATACCCTTTTGTGAATTCAGATGACAATTTTTTTTATATTTCTTCTTTTAATGCAAAAAGGTAAGCTATGACTTCTTAGCCTGGAGAGGGTTTCTATGTTTTCATATTTTGGAGACGGGAAAATCAAATAATTCATGACAGCTACCAAAATTGACATTTCCGAAATATTTTCATGTTTTTAATGATTTTAGTGTAAGCGCATTGAATCAATATCTGATATTTGAAAGTCAATGCCTATATAACAAACATACAAACAGCGAAGATTCTTTCTTTGCCATAGCACATTGAATTGAAATGAAAGAAGTAGGCATCTTTCTATGAATAATTAGACCATTGAAATAAATGATGCATTTTGTAAATTATTTTGTATCCTTCAAGCTTCTTTTTCCATTCTTACATGCACATTTGCTTGAAACTTTCATTAGAACTACTAATTGTTACATATTGGTTAAAACAGGGTTTTCACATTTTTTTTGCAATTTTGGGGTAGGGGAAATAAATTTATTCGCCTCATCTACAAGCTTTGCTATTTCCGACAGATTTTGGTGTTATAAGACTCTTATATGTCAAGGAAATACGTCAATAGATAACAGTCGAGATTCAATGCCTAAATAACAAAAATAGAAGAGGCAAAGCTCCTTTTTTCTTATAGCATTTACATATAAATGAATAAAATAAGCAATTTTATTATATTAGTTAGTCCTATCTGTCCTTAAGCTAAAGCCTTTCACAAATATTTGAAATCCTCGAAGCTTGTTTTATCATTGTTGTCGGTACTTTTGCTCGAAATCTTCATTAAAAACACAAATCGGCATATATTGCATAAAAATGGATTTTCACATGTTTTTTAATTTTGGGGTAGGGGAAATAAATTCATCCGTTTCGTCTATAAACTTCGGTATTTCCGATAGTTTTTTATGTTGTCAGACTCAAATGTACCACGGCAATACAGAAATATATAAATCTCGAGATTCAATGCCTGTATAACAAAATTACAAGAAGTAGAGTACAAATGATTTAATGAAAACTCATATTCCAAATTAGTTTTACACGAAAAGTGCAAATTTGTATATAAAATCACCAAGCACTCTAAATATAATTGTTTTATAAATATGTCGGGAACAGACGGGAGATGTAACAAACAATAATGATTTGTTTTAAACACTTATCGGCAAGCATGGGCCAAAATAATGAATTTTTGACATTTTCGTATTTTAGGGGTAGGGGAAACATAATAATTTACTACGATATTAAGGTTCCATATTTCCGAAGTTGTGTAACATTTTTATCTACAGCACTACCAAGGCTTTATAAAAATATATAGTTGGTCATATTTAATGCATAAACAACAGATTTACAAGAATCGAAAGGCGGTAGATATGATAAAAACGCAGTTTACAGCATCGATTTTATCGCTTATTTTGAAATTTTGACACAAAATCGGAAAACTGTCAGGATGTTTTGCATTTTAATCTATCATGTGTCCACAATGAAAGATAGAATGAACATTTTTGTGTTGTTTTTGCCACAAAATGCTTCAAAATCTGGAATTTTTATTTTTTACCAAAATTTAACATTTGCAGAGGCTTTTCTTCAAAAACTGCTTCTGATTAAAAAATCGGAAACGATTTAACGCGTAAGAAATGGGTTTTCAGTAACTAGGGACATTTTCCTACAAGAATCAACCTTCAAACCTTTTGGCCTCGTTCACCCGGATTTTAGCCATGATCTCTTGGACTAATATTCAAATCACAATCCTAAAGCAAAGCACAAACTTTAAAAAATGGCAAATTAAAATACGTGGATTTCACCTAAGAAGTGAGGTTGGGTAAGCACCATTTCTCTAGCTACAACTGCTACGTGTAAAATAAAAATTTAGAATGACAGGAGATGAAACACTACACGCCAAAAATTTACAGGGCAGGCATCACTTATCAATAATGACCTAAGGCTTATCAATGGCCTGCAATTTTGAGTCAACGACCATGGGTGGGATAACGTAATCAGTAACTCTAAATCCATATACTAAGTATTTACCAATGTGATGAAGAAGTGAGAACAATTGCAGTTTAAAGAAACGATCACATAAGAAAACAAGACAATCGTATACATGTACTTGGAACCAAAATGTTACAAACTCTAAGTGACGCTGCGCTTCGTCGTACAAAAATTTTTGATGGTTCCGTCATTTATGAAGCTCGTATAGTAAACATCAAAATTACTTAAATTTCGAATATTTATGTGAAAAATGTCAAAAAGGTACATTGTCTATTGTTTTTTTTAATTTTATGTAAAGGCCTAAGAAATCTTATTTTTTTTAATCAATTTAACTAATCTTATCTGCAACACTCATTACACTTGTCATAATATCGATAAAAGAAACAATTGGAGTTATTTTCCAGGTCAGTATCAAACCTGTTGTCTAGCTAGCCAAACCTTAGTCGTGATTGAATGTATTTTAATCTTGCGATAACTCGTGCATCTGCCAATTAAACATGTTTTAACAATACAAATTGACAAATAAATCCGTTTTGTTTATTTCAAGAACATTTTAATCACGGCAATTGATCAATATCGAAAAAAGTATAAACAAAGTCTTATTAATATAAATTTGATAAATACGGATAACCTAACAAACACACAAGCTGTCTGTGAAAGTACATGTAATTCAACATATTCTTGGAATAATTGTAGCCTCAGTAACTCAATTGAAAGATTACTTGTCTCTAGTAGGAAAACACTGGATTCGAAATCGAACACACTTTGTTGACCACCCTATTACAGTTTTTGACAAGTTGTATGGGAAAGTTAGGTATTAGATTATAAGACGCGGAAAAACGGGAATGGAGATATATAAAAGGCACAATTAGTGAATATCTTGTTTAGAAGTAAGGACATCCCATAGAATCAAATTTCGGTTTAACCTTGTATATTTTTCCATCTAATTAAATAAGGTTTAGCATGTAAGCTGTATTAGAACTTTAATACTAACCTTTTAAACAATAACACCATTGCAAAACATATTGTAATCAAAACACACATACTAAACATGTCCGAATCACAATCCAGAAGCAAAGTAAAAACTTTGGAACTGACAAGTTAAGTTAGACACGTGAACTTCCACCAGGGAACTGAGCCCGGGTGCTCCGGAAGGGTAAGCACCTCCTGTTTAGCTAGCTACACCCGCCACGTGTGTAATCAAAATTGTGTAAAAGGAACATGGAACTATGAGACGTCAAATATATCCAGGGCAATCCTGGACACAGAGACATCAAACTTATCAACAATACTGTGATGACGGCCATAAAACTTTTTGAGGGCCTTGATAAGCCTAAGTTTGCAATATCCCTGAGTCAATAATTTACTTGCAAGCATCCTACTTCGTTGTACAAAGTCTCCGTAGTGGGAACAATCATTACCATAGCGTATTAATTAGGAAACAAATACACCATAAGCAGGAGAAGCAGGTATATTGCTGCATAAAAAAAGAATAATAGAAAAATTGATGCCATCACGTTCGTCATAAAGTTTCAAATGTAGCCTTTCGTGTGCGTCATAATTCTGGTATGAGTGACAATAAATATTGCAAAATGATTGCCAGTGTTCCTGATACAGTAGAACTTCGATAACTCGAACTTCGATATCTCGAATACCACGGATAACTCGAAGTCATTATTTTGTCCCGACCGGTTTTCTATATAAACTATATAAATGCAACTTCGATAACTCAAACTCTTATAATTCGAATACCCCCGATAACTCGAAGTAATGTTAAGGTGACAAATTGAAAATTGTATAACAAACACCCTCTAAAACTCGAAATATTTAAGAATGATTGATCAATAAAACGACCAGTGAAATCACAGAAATTAATCGGTTATGGGCTATAGGCTTCCGTATAATCCGATTAATGAGAGGAGAAGTGGTACAGATCAAAGGTTCTGCTACTGTATTAATTAGTATCAATTAAAAGATTAGTACTCTGTGACGTAAGGGGGATGACGTGTAACCGTGTACCCCCTTAGTTGAAGCCAAGTTTTTTTGCCGCTGGCGATAACAGCGACATTGCATGTGATTTATCCAAGCTTGATTTTAATAACCGAGACGTGGTACGCACACTACGGTAATGTTACAATTTCTATTAAATGTGTCTCTTGTCTTGCATATGTATTATAATCATAATAATTATGATTATTACATACAATGTACATGGATGTTTGTATCTGATTCAGTTCTTTGAATGCAATATGATCATGTTTTGGTAGTACACATTTTGTGTCGCCAGGAGTCCTTATAAAACATCATTTTTAAATTCATAATATTTCGTTTATTTTTACATGTATTTATGTAATACATATGACACTAGTGTATCAGTAAACAGTTTAATACGATACATTTCTCGCATGAAAATGAAAGTCTACATTGAGACATTGTTTGTATTGTTCTTATCAATCGACGCACGCAATTCACCATATTAAATGTAAACTTAACTACACAAGTGTGAAAACATAACACTAACTATGCGTGACCTTTGAATTTTTTATTTATTTATTTATTTATTTATTTTCTTTTTCTTTTGTTTTGAAAATACATTGGCCAATGGAGTTGAATAATGTTGTTTTATGCTTAAGTTAAAAGTACTTCATAGATATCAAGGATTTTATTTTTTAGATAATTGTAGAAAGCATAATATTTGGAGAAAACCACCGAGCTTAGAAAAGTAAACTAACAAAAGATCTCACGTTAAGATCTGCAGTTGGATTAAACTCAAAGCGGTAAGATTTTGTGTAATCCGTAAGACAGAGTTTATAAGGAAGAACACAGCCCGTCACGTGATGCACTTGATTTGGTTCGTGTACATTCGAAATGGTATGGAGGTAGGAAGTGGAGTTAGTAGTTTAATAATTTATTTATATCCAGGCGACCAAATCATGAATGTTGGGGAAGACTGTTTGTCCAAAGAAATAACTGATTGCTGGAATGCTCTTGTAGACGTGTCATAGTTGCGTTTGAAGAATAGAGAAAGGTACCGTGATCCGTAAGACAACGTTTTAGAACAGGTTACAAGAATAATTAACTAGGAAATAAAGATTTTGATGATAAAATAATGTATACAGTCATTTAAATTACTATAGAAAAAATCTATATTGTATGTGAGATTGGCATTTCTGTCGATTTAATGACATTGGGCACATTATTTCTCATACAATGTATTTCCCATTATACTTATTTTCGACAAAGCATGTCAAATGTAATATTAATATTGCGCAATGCATTACCATGTCTAATGAAATGCATCTATTGACACAATTTTTTCCTCAAGTGTTTTTATATAATTAATAATTGTATTTGTTCAATTTCTAATAAAGATTCTTCGTTTTAAAAAGACATCGTTGAATACAAGTAAATTGGTCAAACTTAGTAGTATTGCAATTAAAATATTTATTTAAAAGAACTTGTAGTTTGCAACATGTGTTGAATGATGCGAATGTGTTTAATTAAAATATTCAATCGTTGATCCACGGCAGATCACGTGTGTAGTGTGTAAAAGACTAGGTATATAAGTTGCTCACTAAACGTCACTTATCATAGAGGTGTAAGTGTGACAGCAAGGAGTTTAACAATGCAGCTGAACATGGGATTACTGCATTTGTTCATAGCATTGCTGATTTGTTATGTTGACCGTAAGTGTTACTTTTTAAACAAATGGTTTTACATCCCAGTCAAGAATATTTCACTTATATCGAGACGTTGCTAGCTATAGGCGAAGGAATTTTCCCTGTGTGATGTGCTGATGGCTTTATGCAGCAGGGTTTTCTTGCAACGCCTACCGTGACACGGAACCTCGTTTATTTTAAGTTTCCATCCGAAAGAATTGTGTCTTATACATTGCTTGTCGAAAGAACACTCACTACCCACTTTCAAGTCTTTGGTCAGACCCGGTCGGGATCGAACCCACGAATCCCAATTACGGAGCGAGCACTCTACCAACTGAGCTTCCGCATTAGTATTTAAACAGAAGGAAGTGCATCAATAACATCGTGTCATTTATACTGTCCTATTTATTGTAAATTTTGTTCTTGATCATATTATATGAAAACTCCTCGTATTACTTTTTTAGATGTATGTAAAACAAAAATCAATCTAGACTTGTATTCGGCGTTTCTGTTTTATTTAAAAACCTTAAAAACTACACCATTAATGTATAGAGATAATTCATTTAGGGTTTTTAATTGTTATATTGTAATATACTTTTCATTATAAAATAATGTATTTGTTCTGAAAATATCACATGTAGAACGTATTGTAGCAGAACATTTTCTTGTTCTATATTCCATTATTAAACTCTATATTGTATTTGGCAAAATGTAACTTTCTCCCTTAAAATATCCCGAAACTTCTTACATACGTGCTTTTTCAATATAGTAATAAAAATTTTGCTTCCGGCGATCATGTTCTGTTCAAAAAATCGATAAAGTTTATCCTTTGTGTGAGGTAAATGTATGTTTTAAAAAACTTAAAAATAAGTTAAAATATTTTCTAAAACATAAGTGAATTTATTATTTGTAAAACATGTTTAACCGTTGTGTACAGTTCTTCTTGTTTCATATAAATGGACTTATGCATTAGAAAAGAGATGTGACTGTTGTTTCTCTATCGAAGGGCATTCAATAGGAACGGCAAAGCTTCTGACGTATGGATTCATTGAAATTTGTGACCTTGCAAAATGGGATAAAATTAGCCAAATTTGCAAAACGACGGAAGGATAAAAATTGTAAAACCGAAACACAATTCTCGGAAAAAGCCGGGTTGACGTTATGACAATGCTGTTGTCTATGAACTTACTGCCATATGTTAGAAATGACTATACGATACGCGTGTGAAATTTATCAAGCTCCTCAAAGATAAAAATTGCTAGTTCTGGAAGCGAAAAATACCAGATGAGATACTCAACTAGACTAACGTGAAACATTTTTGATGTTTTTTTAAAGTAAATTTTTTTAAAAAGTTTTATTCGAAACCATACATTGAAGCACAATACATTTTGTGCATGTAAATATATGGGGCTACCGGTACAGATTGACCACCGGTACAGTTTTTATTTTAGAGGTGACATGGAAAAGTCAAGTTTTCCGAAAAATGAGTAAATCTGTTAAAAATCATTAACCCTGACATTTTCCCGTTTGTTTTGTAAATATAAAATCGACAACATACAGGTAAAAATAGAACTAAACCAGGAGGCTAGTTAAAATCTGAAATCGATCCGCCGTCATTCTACAACACCGGTAGTGTTCAAAACACTTGTTTTCAAACTAACCGTGATATTTAGTTGGTATCAATTGCAGATGACATCTACAACATCTTATAAATTTTAACAAATGAAATATAATAGACGATTAGTCAAAAGAAACAGGTATAACCACTGAATTACAATGGCCCACCTTGACTGTTTGTTTTTCCTTTTGTTTTGACAAACAGGAGCTAACATTTACTGTAAACTTCCGTTCAGACACCGTAATGACGTCATTTAACGAAATTTCAAATTATGACGTTTGTTCTTGTATCATCTTGAAATAGCAAAATCGCACTGGTCATATGTAAGGATTGGTTGATTGAATGGGGTTTTACGTCCCAGTAAAGAACATATCATTTATATCGATACGTCACCAGCTAAAGGTGAAGTGGTAGAAATTTTTACAGTGCGCCTATGGCAAAATGCATGGATGATTCTTTAACGCGCCACCCACGCCTGCCGAGTATTTGGCGAACGAACAGTCATCACCTTATTTCAAGTCTTGGTCAGACCCGGCCGGGGATCCCATCTTCTACGGACGAAGCGAGTACTCTACTACTGAGCTACCATAATGGTAACACATGCAGGGATTTTGTTCCTATGTATAATGTAATTATTATTTTTCTTCAGAAACTGGAGCACGACCGCGTGTGTCTGACGAACAACTAAATGAAGTTCAAACGGATAGTGTCCAACAACAATTTATGGTATATACCGACGGAGGTAAGGCCATTAGGACTTATACAGTCACTCAAGCATTGGATGACAGTACTTCTCAGGAAGTGACAGACTAATTATTTTGTAAATTACAAATTTCCGAATTACACATGCTAGCTAAACAGAAGGTGCTAACTCTTCCGGAGCACCCGGACTATCTTTGCTGGTGTAAGTTCGCGTGTCTTACCTAACTTGTCAGTTCCAAAGTTTTTACTTTGCTTCTGGATTGTAATTCGGACATGGATTAGTATGTTTGTTTTTTATAATGTTATTTTACATAGTTAAATTTTTCATTTTAATCCTCTTTACCATCCTGTTTTGCAATACGTTGAACGATTTAAATATTTTTGATACATGAAAACGAATTATATAGCGATATGACACTGACAATTGGCAATAGTGTATCTTTAGAAGTAATATATAATTTATTTCTAGAGTTTGTAAATGAAGACAATTTTATATTCAATTATTGTACAAGTAATTTCATGCATTATAATTCAATGCACAGTGACCATAGAATGCCACTAAATCAACACAAAAGCACACGCATATAAATTACTTTTTATTTGTTTATTGGCCCGGATATATTTGACTTTCCATAGTCCCATGTTCCTTATACTCAATTTTGATTACACACTTGGTGGGTGTAACTAGCTAAACGGGGGAAGAATTACGGTTCCTGAGCATCCGGTCTCACTTCCCTGGTGGAAGTTCACGTGTTAAACAATTTTTGTCAATTTCAATTTTTTACTTTGCTTCTGGATTATGATTCGGACATGGTTTAGTATGTCTGGTTTTTTTTGTTTGTTTTGGAAGTGCCCGACTGGATGAAAATAAACAAAGATAAAAAATATCTTTAAGCTTTGTGGTATCAAAGGTTATTCGTGGTCGTGACTTATTATGCCGATAGTTGATGTACCCGTAGTTGTACCAGAAATGTAATGATGCTAGGAACCCATTAATAAACAATTTATTAGCATTAAACATAATATTTTATTATATTGTTCTCAGAGACCAGTATGCATATGCCTGCCCATCAGCCTCTCACTGACGTTGTTCAACAACATCATTTAACATCATCGGACGGAGAAGAATTTACTGACGGTTTGACTAATGGTTTTGTAGATGGTTCTGTTACTCGGGAAACAACAAAGAGATTCTTTAGACAAGAAGATATCGGGGATTATTAAAAAGAAGATTATTTAGAGAAGAAGATATAAGAAACATTAACAACAAGAGTACATGTCGAAAATTTCAGTAAACTGATTTAATAAAAAAATAATAGTTTTTGTTAAAGTTCGATTTTATTACTCTTATTCATCCTGTTTAGCAATAAATTTAAAGATTTAAGAATTCCTTCTATAATAAATCAATGCAAGCTGTATAATTGTTTGAAACTGACAATAGTGTATCTTTGGAAGTAATAAATAATTTATTTAAAGAGTTTGTGAATGAACAAGGTTTCGTATACAAGTTTTTTTAAAGAATCTAAATGCATTATTTAATATAGGTACATATATTACAATCTTGACTGCCAGTTAGTCAATGCAAAACGCATTAAAATTTATTTATTTCAATTTTTTTAAAGGACCTGTTACATAAGGTCCACGCCACGTACATTTTCATGAAACAATTCTTGCAAGTGACCATCTAGATAGAAGTTTTAAAAGCACAAAAGTCGTTTTGGTATCAAACTTACGTGGCTGTGATCTATCAATCAATATTCAGAATCTCTGTTTTAATTACGGTTAGTTCTCCTCTCTTTTATGTCATGTTTACCTGGTAAAAGTGAACCTCCAATGTGATTATTCTACTGTCTTCTGAATAATTCTCTTTAGTTCACAATTTGTGTGATACATCAGGCTTTGCATTTAACCTAAACAGCAGCCGTTCATTGATGCATTCTAATTGTGCCTGTAGTTGCCTATAAGGGGCATATAAATAATTTTTTAGTCTTTAGAATACTGCTAGACTTGCAAGGGCAGGGTATATATGCTAGAAACAAAATGTATTACTGTATTAAAGAATTTTTAGAGTGACATACAAGGTGACGTTTTGAAATCAGACCTGATGTCTATGTGACATTCGTGCTTCTATCCTAGTTCACTTACATTTAGAGGACAAACATTTTCAACGACGAACGCAACCAAAAACCCAAAACCATAAAATAAGCGGATGATAAAAGATAAAGAAAATAAAATGAAATAGAAAAACAAATGAAATAAAAGTGACTCTTTAAATCCTGAGTGTAGAACAAAATTACTTAACTATTTATTAAATTCAACACGAGACAACACTTGAACTGTCATTGAATTATTAGAATCGGTAAAATTTTAAAACTTAACAAGCTAACTGTTAAGAAAATTGATGTTGTCTTTATATAAATATAAGATATCCTGTTTAACAATAATTGTAAGTTTTGTTTTAAAGCCAAAGGTTTTTAGTACATGTTATGAAAACAATATTGGCATTGTATTTAACAAACAGTCGATTCTTTGAATTTTCTATGTATACAAAATAGTCAATTTGACTTAAAGACAAGTGATATAAAAATTAATCACAATCAAAAACAAACATACTTATCCATGTCCGAATCACAATCCAGAACAAAGTAAAAACTTTGGAACTGACAAGTTAGGTTAAAACGTGAACTTCCACCAGGGAAGTTAGGCCGGGTGCTCCGGAAGGGTAAGCACCTCCTGTTTAGCTAGTTACACCCGCCATGTGTGTAATCAAAATTGTGTGAAAGGAACATGGAATTATGAGACGTCAAATATATCCAGGGCAATCCTGGACACAGAGACATCAAACTTATCAACAATACTGTGATAACGGCCATAAAACTTTTAGAGGGCCTTGATAAGCCTAGGGTTGCAATATCCCTGAGTCAACAATTTATTTAGAAATAGTTCTTATGAAGCAAAATGTATGCAGAACCTTGTTAAATCTGGAAAAAACTGTCGCCAAATCATTGATATATAAATGACGTTCTGTCTCTTAACAATCCTTAATTTGAAGACTATGTGAATGTTATCTATCCTAGTGAGCTTGAAATAAAAGACACAACTGATTTCTCAAGTTCTGCTTAATATTTAGACTTATACCTGAATTATGATGCTAATTTGAAACTTTATAACAACGTGATGACTTCAATTTTTGTATTGTCAACTTTCCTTTTCTATGCAGCAATATACCAGCTTCTCCTGTTTATGGTGTATTTGTTTCCCAATTAATACGCAATGGTATAGCGTGTTCCCACTACAGGGACTTTGTATGTAGTACAACGAAGCAGGCTGCTAGCAAATAAATTGATAACTCGGGAATATTGTAAGCATAGGCTTATCAAGGCCCTCAAAATGTTTTATTGCCGTTATCACAGTAATGTTGATAAGTTGATGTCTCTGTGTCCAGGATTGCCCCGGATATATATTACGTCCCATAGTTCCATGTTCCTTTCACACAATTTTGATTACACACGTTAATGGTGTAGCTAGCTAAACAGGAGGTGCTTACCCTTCCGGAGCACCCGGCCTCACTTCCCTGGTGGAAGTTCGCGTGTCTTACCTAATATTTCAGTTCCAAAGTTTTAACTTTGCTTCTGGATTGTGATTCAGACATGGATTCATATTTTTTTATTATGTTATTTTACAGAGTAAGATTTTTAATTTTAATCCTCCTTGCTATCCTGTTTTGCAATGCATTCTACTTTGCTTCTGGATTGTGATTTGGACATAGATTAGCATGTTTGTTTTTGATTGAAATCACTACTATACTAAATGTCATTAAAATGAAAAACAAACATACCAATCACCTTCCAAATTACAATCCCAAAGCAAACCTAAAACTTTGCAAATTAACTTAAACACGTAAACCATACCTAAAAGAAGGGAGATATGGTGCTCCGGAAGGGTAAAACCCTCCTTTTAGCTAGCTACAGTTGACACGTATGTAATCAAACACAGATACAGTTTTTGTTTTAATTTAGAGTATCAGACCCCTTGATGTATGCCCTTTTTATCTAGGAATTCATCCTTTTGATATTTCAGTCTCGTTAAAATAAATTCCTAAATAAGTAACAATGGTGGATACTGTTATTCGAATTGCAAAGTCAAGATAGCCCCCTTTTTGTGTAAAATGAGACCTACAATAAACAGGTTTTGCATATTGCAAGTTGCAAAAAAGATCTGTCCGATACTTTTTTTGATAGGAATTTTCAGCACAATTTTGAAAACAAAATATAAAAGGGTAGAGATTCATTTTTCTGTGTCCTCCAGTATTTTGCAAAAAAATTCTTCATCATCAATTTGACCAAGAAACCGACACGGGAAACGGAATGTTCCTTTCTAAAAAAAATGAGCAAAATGAGATATACAAACGGTACGTCATTCTACGCAGTTTAAGATTATGCAGCTGCAGAATGTATTTGTACCCTACCAGACAACAAATTTACACAGGCCACATGACAGAACTTACATGCCCTATAGCTAAACAGATTAGTTCTTATTACATAATTTCTGCAAAGATGAGCACTAATGTTGTCTGCATAGCAACTAATTCAAAGAAAAATTTAAAAAAAATAACAAATTTATAATAATATAATAATAATAATAATAATAATAATAATAATACTATTTATGATAATAGTAAAACAACAAACAATAAGCGAAGTTCACTAAATTTGCTGTTTGATTGACATTGTCTTCTCGGCAATGGATAATTCCATTATCAAAAACAAACATACTATTCTATGTCCGAATCATAATCCAGAAACAAAGTAAAAACTTTAATGCTGACACTGAGGACGCGACGCCGCATGCACCGGAAGGATATCCACCTCCTGTTTAACTAGCTACAATTTAGTGAAATGAATATGGAACTATGGGACGTCAAATATATTTAAGGCAATCCTTGACACAGAGACATCATAATTATCAACAATACTAATATACCTACTAGTTCTGAAATAAGTAGAATGGTTAAGGGCGTACTAGTTCTAAAATAGGTTGAATTGATAAGGACCTACTAGCTCTAAAATAAGTAGTATGGTTAAGGACCTACTAGTTCTAAAATAAGTAGTATGGTGAAGAGCCTCCTAGGTCTAAAATAAGTAGGATGGTTAAGGACCTACTAGCTCTAAAAAAGTAGTATGGTTAAGGGCCTACTAGCTCTAAAATAAGTAGGATGATTAAGGGCCTACTAGTTATAAAATAAGTAGAATGGGTAAAGACCTACTACTTCTAAAATAAGTAGTATGGTTAAGGACCTACTAGCTGTAAAATAAGTAGTATGGTTAAGGACCTACTAGCTGTAAAATAAGTAGTATGGTTAAGGACCTACTAGCTGTAAAATAAGTAGTATGGTTAAGGACCTACTAGCTGTAAAATAAGTAGTATGGTTAAGGGCCTACTAGTTGTAAAATAAGTAGTATGGTTAAGGACCTACTAGCTGTAAAATAAGTAGGATGGTTAAAGGCCTACTAGTTGTAAAATAAGTAGTATGGTTAAGGACCTACTAGCTGTAAAATAAGTAGTATGGTTAAGGACCTACTAGCTGTAAAATAAGTAGTATGGTTAAGGACCTACTAGCTGTAAAATAAGTAGTATGGTTAAGGACCTACTAGCTGTAAAATAAGTAGGGTGGTTAAGGACCTACTAGTTGTAAAATAAGTAGTATGGTTAAGGACCTACTAGTTGTAAAATAAGTAGGATGGTTAAAGGCCTACTAGTTGTAAAATAAGTAGGATGGTTAAAGGCCTACTAGTTCTAAAAATGTATAATGGTTAATAACCTACTAGTTCTAAAATAAATAGGGTGGTTTATAGCCTACTAGTTCGAATATAAGTGGAATGGTTAAGGACCTACTAGTTCTAAAATAAATAGGATGGTTAAAGGCCTACTAGTTCTAAAAAATGTAGAATGGTTAATGACCTAGTAGTTTGAATATAAGTCAAACGGTTATGTGACCTACTAGTTCCAAAATAAGTAGAATGGTTAATGACCTTCTAGTTCTAAAATGTAGAATGGTTAATGACCTTCTAGTTCTAAAATGTAGAATGGTTAATGAACTACTAGTTCTAGAAAAGTAGAATGGTTTAGGGCTTACTAGTTCTAAAATAAGTAGGATAGTTAAGGTAGTTTCATACCATGCTGACGTCGTCGTTTTGTGCGTATGGTCGAAATGTCTGATTTGACGTCTTTTTATCTATGACGTCACAAATGTGTAGTCTTCGGCGCCTACAGAATTATGACGGGAACGCTGTTATGCTACCATTCAGTAGAATAATTTTCTGCATTCATAAAAGATTAGAATTCACAATATCAATTCTGTGCACTTTTCTTAAGAAGAAAATGTATATGTATATAACGGAAATTAGGTAGATCTACACTGTTGGGAGTGCTATTCTAAATAATTGAAAGATTTGAGTACATTGCTTAAATTTTGAAGACGGGACTTTAAATGCCGCTTTATGTTTGGTTTTTTTTCGGTGATGTTAAATACAAATAGTAGGACACAAACTGACTATTCTTCAATAAACATACTGTATGATAATTTTTCTTGGTGTCAAATTTTAGCAGTTCGACTATGCTCTTCTTTTTGCGTTTCATTCAGCGGCCTAGAATCAAGAACGCTGCATCAATGTATACGACTCCCCTTTCCACTTTTACTGATATGTGTTGGGTAACGGTTGCTATGGGTAACAGACCAATATGATATTTAAATTGGTTTTGTTTTGCACAACCAAATAGCTCACAATGAGCGTTTTTGTTTATATCTTTGTTAATACCAAACGAAAAACATTGAGTTCATAATAGTATCCTAGGATATTATTGATATCTTCTTACGTAAGGTATGAGGCTTTTTCTTGTTTCAGGATTTTGATGCAATTTTATGAAAAAAGTAGCTTGAGCTTGTTTCCGAAAATCAAACTTATATGTTCATGTGCAATATATATGAAAATCAGGGGCAGTATTCGACTTAGTTTTTTAAAAATCTACAAATTAACGAAAGGGTGTTACTTTCAGTTTTCCGGAAATGAAATGTTCTCTTTTGATAGGTGGCGCTGTAGAAAATACCACGTGACCGGAAGTAAAATTCCATCGGTCTAAATAATCTTCATGACATAATGGTTTATTTAAATGCAAGTGACTTTTGGTTTCTAAGCATGACAACAAATTATTAAAGCTTATTTGTTGATAACAGTAGTTATACTTTGATCATTTATGTCGTGAAAATGGCCACTAGGTGGCGCTTCAGAACTTCTTAAGCAAGTCGAATACCCGCCCTTAAATTTTGGCATGTTGAATGGTTTATGCCCATCTACAACATATCAAAATTATTTCAATATGTGTTTTCAGGCGATTTGTAAAGTTTGGAACTACCTTTAGGGCCTCCTAGTTCTGAAAAAGTAGCAGGGTTAAGGGCCTACTATTTCTAAAATAAGTGGAATGGTAAATGACCTCCTAGTTTTAAAATAAGTAGGACGGTTAATGACCTACTAGTTTTACAAAAAGTAGAATGGTTAAGGGCCTACTAGTTCTAAAATAAGTAGGACGGTTAATGACGTACTGGTTTTTAAATACGTATGATGATTAAGAGCCTACTAGTTCTTAAATAAGTAGGGCGATAAATGACCTACTAGTTTTAAAAAAAGTAAAATGGTTAAGGGCCCACTAGTTCTAAAATAAGTAGGATGGTTAAGAGCCTACTAGATCTAAAATTAGTAGGACGGTTAATGGCCTACTAGTTCTAAAATAAGTGGGATGGTTAACTGCCTACTAGTTCTAAAATTAGTAGGACGGTTAATGACTTACTAGTTTTTAAATAAGTAGGATGGTTAAGGACCCAATAGTTCTAAAATAAAAAGGATGGTTAAGGATGGACTAGTTTTAAAATAAGTAGGATGGTTAAGGGCCTACTAGTTCTAAAATAAGTGGAATGGTAAATGACCTACTAGTTCTAAAAATTAGAATCGTTAAGGTCCTACTAGTTTTAGAATAACAAGGATAGTTAATGACCTCCTAGTTCTAAAATAAGTAGGACGGTTAATGACCTACTAGTTTTTAAAAAAGTGGAATGGTTAAGGGTCTACTAGTTCTAAAATAAGTAGGACGGTTTAATGACGTACTGGTTTTTAAATACGTAGGATGGTTAAGAGCCTACTAGTTCTTAAATAAGTAGGGCGATTAATGACCTACTAGTTTTAAAAAATTAAATGGTTAAGGGCCCACTAGTTCTAAAATAAGTAGGATGGTTAAGAGCCTACTAGATCTAAAATTATAAGAACGGTTAATGACCTACTAGTTCTAAAAAAAGTGGGATGGTTAACTGCCTACTAGTTCTAAAAAAAGTAGGACGGTTAATGACTTACTAGTTTTTAAATAAGTAGGATGGTTAAGGACCCAATAGTTCTAAAATGAAAAGGATGATTGGGACGGACTAGTTTTAAAATAAGTAGGATGGTTAAGGGTCTACTAGTTCTAAAAAAGTAGAATGACTAAGGGCCTACTAGTTCTAAAATAAGGAGAATAATTAAAGTCCTAGTAGTTTTAAAAGAAGTAGAATGGTTAAAGGCCTACTAGTTTTAAAATTAGTAGGATGGTTGCGGGCCCTCTTGATCTAAAATAAATTTACACAAAAAACGATAAGTCTGCAGATTTTTTTTTCATATTCGAAAAAAACTATTATTAGAAAGATAAATCAAAACCCACAACCATTTCCTCTCAAATGGACGTGACTGGTTTAGTTAATCAAACAACAGAAGTATTAGCCCTTCCGAAGAACCCGGTCTCACTTTCCTGGAAAACGTTCACATGTGTAAAGTAATTTACAAGATTTAACAGTATTTAATTTGCTTTAAGGAGGATTGTGATTTGAATATTGGTCGTTAAGTTTGTGGATGAGTTTTAAATTTAACATTTAGATTAGTAATATTTTATATGTGATCTTTATAACCATGTCAGATGTATCTCAAGGAAGATAAAAACTAAAGGTTATTTTTTCATAACAGTATGTCATGTTTCATTAAGGTATACTCCCCCATGCAAAGTATTTCCTTCGTCGCAAAATTTAGTAAAATATTTTCTGGTCCTTTAAATATATTTTTCAACATCTTGAAATAAAAATGGTTGTAGCAAATTTGCTCTAAGCATTACCAATGAGGAATTGTATTCCGAAACTTCCGTCTTGTGCTGTACAGGTCATCCAAAAGGTAATGACACCTCAAAATTTCCAAAGAAGAAACGTCATCCCCTTGTGTAGAATCTAAAATTGTTTCATTATTTTATCCAGTAAGTGTTACAAATTAATATAACCCTTTTAATAAGACTCTAAATTATGTATATACAACGTTTTATCCACTTGTTGACAAAAAAAATCAAGATTTTTTTTAATCCGAACTGTTTAAATGATAATTAAAATCCATAAAATTAAAATATTTTCTTCAACTTGTAAAACACTTAAAATATATTTGTCAATTCAAAGAAAAATATATTAGAAATAGTTCATCTTTGATAAAATAAAAAAAATGGTTGAAATTTAATTTTCTTAAAATACTGGCGACTGCAAAAGCTCGTAAATATAACAAGAATTTAACGATTATATGGTAAAATTGAAATAAAGTCAGAGTGGTTATAATTTTTTTCACTTTATAAACATGATTGATGAATTTCTACGTGTGCATTTTCTATCGTGTAGTTTTTGTTTATTTTTCTTTTCTAATTTTGATTGCACGTTTATGATTATATTCGTCAAAGTTGATACCATTATATACAAACTCAAAATATACCCGTTCCAGAATCGCCTGGTAATTTTTCGGACATGAAACACATAAAACATATGTGGATTAATTTAAGAAATGAAGCAGCTATGGATAATCCTATATCAAATTCTGCTCTTTGGAAGTTAATGCAAAGTCACTGGTGTTTGATAACAAACGCAAAGTGCAAAGAACTGATTAAGAGTGTACGAAGACGAATAATGGCCGTCGTCAAAGAGGAGCATCAACTAGATAATAACTCTCCGTTATGTATTTTTGGATGTATAAAACCTATTTTTTCATAAAATAAGTCATCTTAACTCTTATATACAGAAACAAGGGGAATACGTTTCTTGTTAGAAATTTAAAGCTGGTGGGTTTTTTTTAAATTTAGGAGTGACGTTTTTGTTTTGGAAATTTGGGGGTGACGTTACTTTTTAAACAGACATGTATAATTTAACTGGTATAATATGCAATTTATCACTACGTCCATATATTTTTTGAAAAATATATTTTTAACCTTTAACAATTGATATTAAAGAAAATAAATGTTTTTCTGATCTATAAATGGTAATTAACCATGTAAAAACAATAAAGATTTTAAACAGCCTTGCACAATCTTGTAATAAAATAAAAATGACAATTCGACACATGTTACTTGTATCCCTCCCAGAAATACAGTGATACAAAAAATATACTGTAAGACAAGCATGACCTATTTCTCTTACTTTAAATGATTTATCTATGTTATTATGTTGAAACGGCCTCTCCGGTTTGATAAGGAATAATAGTAAACCTAAGTCTAACATACAGTTTGACTTTGAAAAATAAAAGATATTAAAACTTTAAAAAATATTACCAAAATGAATTTGTTATCTAAATATACATTTAGTAAATTTTAGTGATGAGATAATCAAGCACAAGCATACCAATCCATGTTTAAAACACAATCTTTAAAGCAAAGCACAAAATTGTATAAAATGCAAATTAACTAAAATACGTGGATTTTACCTAAGAAGTGAGGTTGGGTAAGCACCATTTCTCAAGCTACAACTGCCACGTGTGAAATAAAAATTTAGAATGACAGGAGATGGAACACTACACGCCATTAATTAACAGGATAATTTTAGATACACAGACGTCATAACTATCAACAATAAATTTTGGCTTATCAATGGCCTCCATATTGTGACAACGACCATGGGTGGAATAACGTAATGAGTAACTGTAAATTCATGTATTTAGTATTTACCGATGCAATGATGAAGTAGGGGTAATTTCAGTTTAAATGTTTCAGAAACGGTAACAGACGAAAACGAGACACCATGTACATGTATTTAGAACCAAGATGCTACACCCTTTACTTAGATAACGTTTCAGATGAACAATTTTGTGGTTATTAGAAAATCAAGAATTCTTCACAAAAGAGCTTGCAATCGTAATCAAAAACAAACATACTAATCCATTTCCGAATCACAATCCAGAAGCAAAGTAAAAACTTTGGAACTAACAAGTTAGGTTAGACACGTGAACTTCCATCAGGGAAGTGAGGCCGGGTGCTCCGGAAGGGTAAGCATCTCCTGTTTAGCTAGCTACACCCGCCATGTGTGTAATCAAAATTGTGTGAAAGGAACATGGAACTATGAGACGCCAATTATATCCAAGGCAATCCTAGACACAGAGACATCAAACTTATCAACAATACTGTGATGACGGCCATAAAACTTTTTGAGGGCCTTGATAAGCTTGGCTTGCAATATCCCTGAGTCAACAATTCATTTGCAAGCAGCCTACTTCGTTGTACAAACTATTTTTGTTTTCAATCTTTATGTATTTGTATCAAGATATTCATCGTTTGAAATAGAAGGAAGTGCCGTCTAAAAGATTATTTATATCAAAAGACAAGCATGCATTGAGTACACTTTAAACAGGGATTGGGAAAATGCCTATTGTCAAGATTAAACGACTATTCCAAGGCCAAGGACCGTCTTAATGATTTTACATTCATGGGTCCTTATATAGGCACATACGAAAAATACCACTGCTGTGCTCCTAAGCAGCGTAGTTGCAAATATGTTTTAGGCTAAAGATACCACCGTGAGTCCCTCTAATAACGCAGATTGTTACGTATTACGCAATATCGAGGATAAGAAATACATATTGACTGCTGGAACAAAATTGTCAGAATTTACATGACTTGTAGTATTTGACCGCACTGAACATTAATTAGGTATAAGTTTTAACATTGATCTACAGTACAGACTTGTCAAAATTTTGACAACAAGTTACCGGCAATAAGTGTAGCCGGTGTCTTAAAAGCTGCCGAGATATAGCTAAACTTTTGACTGGTCTGATCTGTTTATGGCATTGAATGTACTACTTTTATTCATGATTTCTGTATTTTAATAAATCCGTTACATGATTTTTAATAATCCACACCTGACAATAAATCAGATATATTCCATATACGTTCTTTTTATGGCGCATTATTTACGATGCGCACCAAACTCTATTGTATTATTTAATGACTACTTATTTCATGTTGAGGTTGACTACCCAAACTCGTTACAGCAATGTATGATCAGCGCTTCGCCGTACAAACAGTTTAGATGGTTCCGTCATTTATGAAGTTCGTTTATTAAACATCAAATTTGCTTTAAATATTATGTGAAAATGTCAAACAATGTACCTTTTTCTTATTTTATGAAAAGGATAAGACATCTGGTAATTTCATTATTTTCAATGGGCATTTGAGAAATCTAATTTACAACACTTATTTCACTTGTCATAATATCAATTAAAGAAACAAATGGTGTTTTTCCAGTTCAGCATCAAACATGCCGCCAAACCTTAGTCGTGATTGAATGTATTTTAATCTTGCGATAACTCGTGCATCTGCCAATTAAACATGTTTCAACTGTACAAATTGGCAAATAAATCCAATTTGTTTATTTCTAGAAATATTTAATCACGGCAATTGATCACTATCGAAAAAAATTATAAACAAAGTATTATTAATATTAATTTGATAAATAAGTATAACATAACAAACAATCTGTGTGAAAAAGTACATATAATTTAACATATTCTTGGAATAATTGTAGCCTCAATAAATTTATTAAAAGATTACTTGTCTCGAGTGGGGAGGCACTGGAATTAAAATCGAACACACTTTGATGCCTATCCTTCTACAGTTTTCGACAAGTTGTATGGGAAAGTTAGGTGTTAGATTTTAAGACGCGAAAAAACGGGAAAAGAGAGATAAAATCACATATTATACCAGTCTTAATTTTACAGCACTAGACGGACATTTCGGAATACATTGTTAAATATCCTGTTTAGCAGTTTAGATATTTAAGATATTCAAGTTTCGCTTTAAGCTTGTATATTGTTCCATCTAACTAAATAAGGTTTAGTATTAAAGCAGTATTAGAACTATAATACTTACTTTAAAAACAATAACGACATTGCAAAACATATGGTAATTGACTAAAATATTGCTAAATTGTTGACAGTGACCCTGGTATGTTCGCTATTCATCACATTCAAAGTAGGCTTGATTATACTAGTTAACAAATATTTCAGAGGGCTAGGGGCCATATGGCAGTTAATTGATCCGGCAGTCCGTTTTATTACGGCCGGAAAATGTGTTTGTGATTACGTTGCGCACAAGTTGTTTTCCGACTGGAAAACAGAATCGTCATGTATGGGTGCCGCCATTACACAATGTAACTGAGGCTTCCGTGGGCACACTCATCAAGGGAGATAATTTATATGACGGCCGGCCCGGAGCTCCGAAACTGCTAAACCATCTCACATTAAGATCTGCAGTGGGATTCAACTTATAGCGGTGAGATGTAATGTGATCAATCTAATAAGTTTGTCACCCGTTAGACAAAGTGTATAAGGAAAAACAAAACCCGCCACGTGATTCACTTGATTTTAGATCATGTGCATTATACATGATACGGAGGTAGAAAATAGAGTTAGCAGTGACATTGCCGCTATGTATTCTCAAGTTTTCTTACGTAATGAATACATTAAGTTTAATTTATGTGTTCAATTTGATACTAATATTCTTAGTCGTAAAAAGTCATTGCTGAAAACAATTAAAGTGGTCAAACATAGTACTTTCTGTTTACTCTGCTGCAGGAAAAGGAATAACGTAAATATTAAAAAGATTTGAATGCCAAGGTTAAAAATCAATTAATCAATTAAACAGGAGGTGCTTACCTTCCCGGAGCACCCCCTCACTTCCCTGGTGGAATTTCACGTGTCTAACCTAACTTGTCAGTTCCAAAGTTTTTACTTTGCTTCTAGGTTGTGATTCGGACATGGATTAGTATGTTTTTGATTAATCATTCACTTACATGAGCCGAGTCGTTGTTAATATTCCTAATTAAAATCTAATAGATGCATTTTAACTCCTTTAATACACCAAAACGTATTTTGGATGGGTGTTAACAATGGTAAAAATGGTAAAAATTTTGACAAAATGGCGGTGTCTTTCATGTGACGTCATGATGACGGAATAATTTATTATTTATGTAGGTTCGCAAGGGATACAATGAAGGGTAGCTCAAAGGTCGAGTTGAGTTAAAACGTTTAAATTTACGTTAATTTGTTCAAAGTTTGAAAACGCAGTTTTAGTTTAGTTCACTTTATGAAATCAATTTTGGTCATCCCAGTTCCGCCAAAATCAATCCGTTCTTGAGCTGCACTACCTTACGTAAATAGAAAACTCTTTCGTCATGACTACGGGACATAAAGAACTCCGCCATTTCGTCTTTTTTATCATTGTAAACACCCATCCAGGTTATATTTTCTCGCTTAAATTTATATATGAAGCAAGGATGGGGCTGAAAAAGAAATTTTTAGTAACGACTCGGCTCATGTAAGTAAAAAAATCATTGATTTGTACCCGTCATATTAAAATTTATAAAATATTTTGCGATCTTGCTTTCTCCAAAACAGGCTAAATAAAGTAGTAATATAATTAAAACATTTTCTAAAAAGAACTTGTAGTTTGCAACAATCATGCAATCAATACACAAGACAAATTAATGGAGAAACGGTCAAACAAGACAAAACCGTGTTGAAATTGGATTTCTGAGAGAATCATTGTCAAAACATCTAATAAGACAGGGAAAACTTCGATTTTAATTCTATTGTTCTACAACAACTTACAGAAATGACTTGGCATTGTTCTACTGACAAAGATGAAAAGTAGAATATTCCTTATGGAATTTAAGACTATTATCATTCTTTCCTAATGACATTTGACAAATGATATGATTACAAGTTTGTACAACTGTTTTACACATATTTACGCTACACATTGCACCAGATTATGGTATATAACATGATATTACCTATTTTTGAGTTGTAAAATTGCAAAACAATAGAGAATTAGACATTCAAAATTAGGTACTGTTGTAACAAACATCTTAAACATGTTATATAAGAATAATTTCAAATCTGCATTAAGTGATTATGTAAATATATTAAGTACAAAAATAATATAAAAAATGATAAAATTAAAGAAATAAAGTATTACAATAACTAAAATAATCAACCATCCATACAAGTTTTGTTGTTTAAAATACTTTTTTTGCATAAGGGAACTAGACACTGCTTCGCCATTTAGATGCAATGACAAAATTGTAAGCGTAGGAAATACAGTTTTTTAAATAAAGAATTACGTTAATAGTAATTGAGATAAACAATAAAACTGTCCAACATGCATCTATTAAAACACAAAACTTATACCACTTATATATCCAATGTGATGCAAATGAGTTAAATTGAAATATCCATTTGTTGATCTACAGCAGATCACGTGTGTAATGTGTAAAAGGCTAGGTATATATATTGTACACTTATCTTATCGTAACTAATCATATAGGTGTAGGAGTTTAACTTTATACAATGAAACTGAACATAGGATTACGACATTTGTTCATGGCATTGCTGATTTTCTATGTTCACCGTAAGTGTTACTTTTTTAAACAGTATTGTTTACGTCCCGTAAAGAATATTTCACTTATATAAAAACGTTGCTAGCTATAGGCGAAGGTGCAGGAATTTTCCCTGTGTGTTGTGCTGATGGTCCATAAGTCTTCTTGAGCATGTGCTGTTATTTAAACAGATCTAACAATAATCACAGCGATATGAAGTCAATATAATCAACGTTATTGTAGGTTACTTCAAAGGATAAGTTGTAACATGACGTCATTTTACGAAATTTCGAATCATGACGTTTGCTCTTGTATTTGGAAAAAGGAAATTATACTGGTCATATGAAGGAATTGGTTGAATGATTGAATGGGGTTTAACATACCAGTGAAGAATATATCATTTATATCGAAACATCACCAGCTTGAGGTGAAGTTGTAAAAACTGACGCTTGCAGAGCATTTAGAGCAATATCCAGGGAGGATTCTTTAACGTGTCACTCCTGCCGAGTATTTGGCAGCAAGCACTCTATTACTGAGTTTATTTATAATGTAATTATTATTTTTCTTCAGAAACCGGAGCACGTCAACGTGTTCCTGTCGAACAGCTAAATGAAGTTCAAACGAATAGTGCCCAACAAAAAAATTTAGGTTTTACCAACGGAAGTGAGTACATAACGGGTTTGACTCACACAGTCGCTCCAGCCATGGATGACAGTATTACTCAGGAAGTGACAGGCTAATTATTTTGTTACTTATATCAAGCATCATACGGATTCCAAACAAAAATATACTGAAGATACCATCAACAAAATGTTGGAGTTTTTGATAGATAACATATTTGTTGTGTTTGGTAATATAGTATTTCAGCAAACAATCGGTATACCAATGGGTACAAACTGTGCACCTTTGCTTGCTGATTTGTTTCTTTATTCTTACGAAGCAGAATTTATGCAGAACCTTGTTAAATCTGGAGAGAAAACTGTCGCCAAATCATTCAACTCAACATACAGATACATAGATGACGTTCTGTCTCTTAACAATCCTAAATTTGGAGACTATGTAAATGTCATCTATCCTAGTGAGCTTGAAATAAAAGACACGACTGATTCCTCAAGTTCTGCTTTATATTTAGACTTATACCTGAATTATGACGCACAAGAAAGGCTACATTTGAAACTTTATGACAAACGTGATGACTTCAATTTTTCTATTGTCAACTTTCCTTTTTTATGCAGCAATATACCTGCTTCTCCTGCTTATGGTGTATTTGTTTCCCAATTAATACGCTATGGTAGAGCTTGTTCCCACTACGGGGACTTTGTACAACGAAGTAGGCTGCTTGCAAATAAATTGTTGACTCAGGGATATTGCAAGCCTAGGCTTATCAAGGCCCTCAAAAAGTTTTATGGCCGTCATCACAGTATTGTTGATAAGTTTGATGTCTCTGTGTCCAGGATTGCCTTGGATATATTTGACGTCTCATAGTTCCATGTTCCTTTCACACAATTTTGATTACACACGTGACGGGTGTAGCTAGCTAAACAGGAGGTGCTTACCCTTCCGGAGCACCCGGCCTCACTTCCCTGGTGGAAGTTCACGTGTCTAACCTAACTTGTCAGTTCCAAAGTTTTTACTTTGCTTCTGGATTGTGATTCGGAAATGGATAAGTATGTTTGTTTTTGATTATATAATATTGTATTTTATAAATGAAATTATAACCACATTGTAATAACAGTGTAAACCTATTTTTGTACTCTTTATTATTCTGCCAGCGCCTATTGATGAGTTGAAAGTGTTTGCAAAGTTTTGTTTAAAAATCAATTTGAACCACGATATAAAACAGACATTGATAATAGCATATTTTTGGACATAATAGACGAGTTTGTACATGGACAAGATTTTGTATATAATTTGTTGTCAAAGAATCTACATCCATTATTAAAATTTAGATTCATTTGTTACCGTTTATTAGTGTTATTCAAAATGGATCGATAAGATTCAAATAAAGAAAACGACGGAGAGGGGTATAACACGTTTTTTGAAATGGTTGTGTTTTGAAATAAAAAACAATCATAGTAAATCATGTCCAAATCACTTCGATCAGGTAATTGCGGCCTGGTTCCCTTGAAGGGTAAGTGCTGCCTGTTTAAAATATTGGGTAATTTTATATTTCACATTTAAAAATACATTAAAGCAATTTTTATTTGAGGACTTGATTGGAAAAACCAATTTGGTAATTTATTTTTATTCTTTGCATACAAAAGTATTTTCAATGTTAGAACAGGTGGAGTTATGCCGTTGGAGTTACATAGGTGAAGTGAATGTGTGTCACTTCATTTTAATTTATGTAGTCTTCTGTTGCCATTTTGTACCTGTATCAAAAATATTTAAATGGTTCAATGTATTGCGAAACAGGATGATAAAGAATTTTAAATTGAAAAATCTTGCTGTGTAAAATAACTTAATTAAAAACAAACATACTAATACATGTCCGAATCACAAACCCAGAAACAAAGTGAAAGCTTTGATACTGACAAATAATGAAACCTAGAAGAAATTATACGGTGTGCTCCGGAAGGATATCCACCTCCTATTTAGCTAGCTACACCCGTCATGTGGGTAATAAAAATTGAGTAAAATGAATATGGAACTATGGGACGTCAAATATATTGATGGCAATGTTGGACACAGGGACATCATAGTTATCAATATTACTGTAAAAAAGAAACAAACGAATTATTATATCAAAGAGATATCAGAACATGTCGAACATATTTAGTTCATTTTTTTTTTGTTAATTAATGCAAAATATATTGTATCTTTATTAAGTGTTGAGTTACAAACACATTTTAGTTATGGTGTTAAAATTGTATTTTGTTTTTCATGTCATGCTGTCAAATGATATCGATGGATAGGTAGATTTTAAGATTTATGTCCTCACACTATTGTGGACAAGTGTAATATCTCTGTATCACAAATTAACTTAAATATACTTACCGTATTGTAGTTCCTTGCATTTCACATTTTGATTACATACGTCATAAATGTACCTAGCTTAACAGTTGGTGCTTTGATGCACGTGTTAATTTGTGTTTAACTTTATTTGTCAGTATTAACGTTTTTACTTTACTTTCGAGTTGTGATGGATTTGGTGTGTTTGTGTCTTTTAAAGACCATAGAAACTTTAAAAGAGAAATAAATGCTTGATGAGGAAAATGTGATACAAGTACGTGTAGTTCTTTTGAATATTAGGAATAATTTATAAGCAGTGTAAAGGACCTTTCTTACAATAAAAGTTTTTGAAATAAAATTTTTAATCTAGTGTTGTTGAATGTTGCTTTAGAGTTTTTTCAGCTTTTTCGCGACGAGAACCCCTTTATTTATTTCTATGGCTTAATCTATGAACAAGTTAGTGATTGCATTAAAGTGCAAGTGTGTTTTATGGTCCGTCTTGTAACAACGCGCATTCAGTGCGACTTTAAGGTCCTAGCTCACCGAGTCAGCTCTCCGCAGACAAGCGTACCACTCCCCAGTCACATTATAATGGCACTTGGTGAACCAGTAAATGCCAACGGCAAAAAAAATTCACTTTCCTAAATGTGGTCTGAGCAGGAATCGAACTCACAATTATAAATCTGGTTAGTTTTGTTATTTTACAAAATCATCAAAGCGGAACAATCCCTACGAATATTAGTACTAATGCCATAGCCATTAATTGTTTTGTAAAAGTAGATGCTGTTTACAGTTACCGTATATCTATAAGGGGATCTCACTTCCTAAATCGCATAGTTATGTTGTTTCTAAACTAAGCAGACCTCATATAGCAAATTTCTCAAACCACTTAAAAATAGGAAATTTATTTTTCATTGTGTGCCTCGGTCAAATTTATCCACAAAATGTACCTTTACTTGCTTTCTTGAAATATAATAATTATCTATCCATTTCTATATTATCAATCGTATTTCTTTCAATAAAATAAAAACATTACATGAAATCTATAATGTTCCTTGGTTTATGGATGTATTTAGGGGTTTTTGGTTAATAGTTTGGTAAAAAACATAGTTTTATTTTTCAAATATGCGGACTGGTTGTAAAATAAGTAGGATGGTTAACGGCCTACTAGTTATAAATTAAGTAAGATGGTTAATGACAATGTATACTATTGAATTTTACTCCATTGCGCTACATATTCGGGATGGTTATAATCTGGGAACATACATGTATTATTTTATTGTATTTTATTGTTTTTTTATCATTAACGTATATAGTTTTCTGTTCATAGTTACGTTAATTGTTGCTATGCTGCTAATTCTCATTATATATTATGTTTGGTTATTCTCTTCTAATACTCTATTAAAAACAAACACACTAATCCATGTCCGAATCACAATCCAGAAGGAAAGTAAAAACTTTTGAACTGAAAAGTTAGGTTTGTCCCCTAAACTACCCACAGGGAAGTGAGGCCGGGTGCTCCAGAAGGGTAAGTATCTCATGTTTAGCTACATCCGCCACGTATGTAATTAAAATTGTATAAAAGAAACATAAAACTGTGGGACGTCAAATATATCCAGGGCAATCGTTAACACATAGATATCAAACTTGAAAACGATACTGTAATGACGGCCATACATTAGTCAATTTTCCTTTAGGAAGCAGTATCGACACAGACATCCGTTAAACAACTAAATGAAACTGAAAGCCTAGATGTTTATTGTAAGATTTAGTTTCTAATAAACATTGAATTGAACAAACTACAGCGGACTAGCGTTACAAAAAGATGGATAATGTCCCTACTGTTAACCATAGCATGACATGAAACTAATAGATATTCTCTGATGTGACGCTAACTATAAAACCTGCCCGGTAACTACCACTCAGTAAATTACGCCACAGCACCATTGCATTGTCTATAGTACTATTGTAGCGGAGTGTATCACATCATTAAGCAATTGCAAGGACAGCATTGTTTACATAACTACAGCTACACTGAACCCCCAAGGGTGCCACCGTAGCGGAGTGTCTCATCAGTACAATGTAAATATAGGCAAGCATAGCTTACACCTTGTAAACTCCCAGGGCACCACCATGGTTAACACAACTACAGCAAATCTGCACTCCCAAGGGTACCATCATAGCCGAGTGTCTCTTCAGTACACATTTAATGTAAGAAAGCACAACATAGCTTACACCTTATAAACTCCAAAAATACCACCACAGCGAGCTTCTCTGTCCCCTAGGGTCCATAAATATGCAGTCGCTGGATTCGTTTATAAAAATGAAGGGCGTCTTAACTTTTCAAAGTATTGCCTGAGGAAGTTCTGTTAAGTAATCTATTGGTCCTTCTACTAGCATTTCAACATCTTACAAATATTTTGAATTCTACAATTTAAGACCAAGCACTACTGATAGAGAACTGTATTCCGAAACGGAAGTTTAGTACCACAAAATTAATGAAAGTTTAGTAATATTTCATTACTGCTATTATAAGAGAATCATTACTTTTATTATTTTTAATCAACTTGTCTGTTGAATCTATAAAAACTTTACTTTGTTTATTGAAAAATATCATGTACTATTAACAGTGTAGACGTCAACGTACTTACTGGCCTGACTTACTTATTAACAAAGTGAACAAATTTATGATTTATTTGAGAATCACATTTATACAATCAAAACTAAACATGCCAATCCATGTCATATCACAATAAAAAAATAAAAGCAAAGACTTCGAAAAATGTCAATTAAGTTAAACTTAAGCACTCCCACCAGGGAAGTTAGGCCGGCTACTCCGGAAGGATCAGCAGATTAATTAGTTTTATAACGTTCCTGTACATGTTACCATTCTAACATTCACTGCATTCACAGTAAAACAAATACACCATCAGTAGAAGTTAGCATTTTCCGTCAAATTAAAATGTTAGACGGTCGTTTCGGAATAAAATTCCTCATCCTTGGACCAAGATTGTGGTAATCCAAATATGTAGAAATAAGAAAATGCTAGTTATAATTCCTTACAAAGCAATGATATATGAAAAGAAACCTTAAGTTTTATAATATAATCTTTTGGTTATTTTTATACAAATAGTTATTTGTCTATTACTCATGATTTATGATTTAAAGTTTAAGTATTCAGACATCATTTTGCTTTAGATATTATGCAATGTTCACCTGGCGGAAGAATGTATAAGCAATTCTGCAATAACTTTTAATTGTTAATAAGTGGTAGTCATTATACGTGCATTTCAGTCTAATCAAGCAAAATGATGGGAATAAGAAGTTCATTACGTATGACAGCGAATCTGTTGATTAAGCGGAGACTGATACATTTAAGTTTTTTTTTATTTTTTTTAAACGGCATAGTATTGTTTTTATCAAATTTAACATTTCGACTGAATTTAGAAAAGACTACTTATGGTTTTATAACTGATACCCAATCTTTAAAGTCTTATCCACTGGGACCACAGCGGCCTCTCATAGGTTTTGAGTACTTTAGATATAAAATTAAGAAATTTTTGACAATATTTGTATTTTTGGGTTTTTTGTTTTTGTTTTGTTTTTATTTGACATAACTAAATGCATATGTGTATATATATTATAAGCTTTAAGTTATCTTCAAAATGGCAATCTTTATAATTTTAATTTAGATTTCATTTTCTTAGAAAATTTACTTTAATTGGAATTTCTTCTACATGCTAAAACTTTATGATTTAATTCACATTAGCAATAGAAACTTATTAATAGGTAAACAATTTCGTAATTATATATTGATTTTAAATGTTTATAGAATGTTAGTGGTTTATCATTTCGTGAAGTCACAGAAAAAGATTTTAAGGCCGTTATGTCTATAAGAAAGACAGAGGATATATACAGCGGCAGAGATTACTTACCAGACTATTATATGATGCTCTTAAAATCGCCGGGATATAAAGGATACGCCGGAATAATTGATGGCAAAATGGTACGTAGTTATTTTCAAATATAATTAAATATTATACCAGTTTTAATTTTACAGCACTAGACGTCCGTTTCGGAATACAATTCCTCATCAGTAGTGTTTGGACCAAAATTATGAAACCAAAACTATTTTGAAGATGTTGAAAAGCTACCCAAAGGACCAAAATATATTTTACCAATATAAGTTATCTATAATAAGGTAATTTAATTAAAGCCAATTTTGCCTATATCAATTCAATATTGTTTTTACTTCAAAGTGATCGGTTTATTAACAAATCTGACAGGTATCACATTCAAAATAAATGCGTTATAAGACTATTTTAGATTACAATGTATAATTACTTGAATCTTTAATCAATTAACGATTGTGAAATTCTCTATTATGTTACTTGTACCCTTTTCAAAAATATACTCGATTTTCTCGACTAAGGCTTATTGGCTGATTAACAAGTTATTGGTATATTTCTATTCTCGTATGCAAAAAGATACAATACGGAATTATGCTTTTTTAATTGTTTCAAAACTTTGTTACCGTGTTGACTGTTAAAACAATTGTAAAAAATCAATTTTTAGTGGGCAAAGAACGTGGTCCAATAAGGAGAAAAATTCGAAAATCCAATTTAATCTGAACATTGAATTATATACTAGGCAGCTTATTGTTTTTACACTTAATACGCTATGGTAATCTCAGTACGTAGCGTGTTAGCTCAAGTCCTAATTAACATTCAAATAAACAGCCAAAATAAAGTTGACCAATTTTAATTATTATGTTGTAGGTGAATTTTACATTCGTAGTCGTATTAGATGCAAGAAAGACAATGGTTGTACTTGCTTCCCGAACATGTGAAGAATATTGTGGAAGTGGTATCTTAAAGCGAGTGGTTTGCCATGCGATGGAAGAAAATTACAAAATAAACCCAAATCTTCTGTATTATGCTGCAGTGTCGGATAAAGATATGTATTATAATTTGGTATACCCTAACGTAAAAAGAGGATTACTGGAATTGGTGCAGAAAAAGGTATGAAAATATAATTATGCATGACCAACCTTTAATTGCAAAGCAAAGTAAAAACTTTAAAATTAAGTTTAACACGTGAACTACCGAAAGGGTAAGTACCTCCTGTTTGGCTAGCTTCACTCGTCACGTATATGAACTATTTAATACAAACCTTTGACCATAACATTTTAAAGCCTTCCACTGAATATTTGACTGAGAAAATAATATATATTGTTCATGCATACAATATAATGTTGAAAAATTGATTCAAAATTAATTTTAGTTATTTGTTCACTGCATATTATATCTAGAGACATTGTTTTGAAATATATACGTTTTGTAGGACACTCACTAAAATAATATATACCTTGAATTGTACAAATGTTTATTGTTATTCATTATATTCATGCGGATTCTAAACCAAAATATACTGAAGATATCATCAACCAAATGTTGGAGTTTTTGATAGATAACATATTTGTTGGGTTTGGTTATATAGTTTTTCAGCAAACAATCGATATACCAATGGGTACAAACTGTGCACCATTGCTTGCTGATTTGTTTCTTTATTCTTGTGGAGCAAAATTTATGCAGAACCTTGTTAAATCTGGAGAGAAGACTGTCGTCAAATCATTCAACTCAACATACAGATATATAGATGACGTTCTATCCCTTAACAATCCTAAATTTGGAGACTATGTTAATATCATCTATCCTAGTGAGATTGAAATAAAAGACACGACTGATTCCTCAAATTCTGCTTCATATTTAGACTTATACCTGAATTATGACGCCCACGAAAGGCTATTGTCAACTTTCCTTTTTTTATGCAGCAATATAACTGCTTCTCCTGCTTATGGTGTATTTGTTTCCCAATTAATACGCTATGGTAGAGCTTGTTCCCACTACGGGGACTTTGTACAACGAAGTAGGCTGCTTGCAAATAAATTGTTGACTGGGGGATATTGCAAGCCTAGGCTTATGAAGGCCCTCAAAAAGTTTTATGGCCGTCATCACTGTATTGTTGATAAGTGTTTGATGTCTCTGTGTCCAGGATTGCCCTGGATATATTTGACGTCTCAAAGTTCCATGTTCCTTTCACACAATTTTGATTACACACGTGGCGGGTGTAGCTACCTAAACAGGAGGTGCTTACCCTTTCGGAGCACCCGGCCTCACTTCCCTGGTGGGATGTTCACGTGTCTAACCTAACTTGTTAGTTCCAAAGTTTTTACTTTGCTTCTGGATTGTGATTCGGACATGGATTAGTATGTTTGTTTTTTATTCCTTTGTTGTTCTCAAAATATTTTATACACGGAGTTATTACAGATAGATGTATAGGTACAATGAACTTTCTGTGTGTTCTTTTTACTTTTGCTATTGGTATACTTGTCATAGACTATATTTTTCTACATCTTGTCTCAACAAGTGCGGATTTTAAACAATCTAAAGAATTACTTGAATATACTCGAAGACCAAACCTGTTTTATTTATTGTAGAGTATTAGCGGATATACATTAGCAACAAAGCAAATGCAAGAAAACTTAAGAAATTTAGAAATTACTTCAAGTATCGAAGAAATATCACAGCAAGCTTTCGAAAATATATTTCAAAATGCATTGCTTCCAGAAATATTTCCAGAAAACCGGATTATAACGAATTGGATTCCATATGAATGCTCCACATCAAATATACCTTATATTTGCAATGTGCGTTGTACTATCTTTGGAACAAATGTGAAACGAATCGTAGGCGCAGATGAAAGTTTGTTGACCTTTGGTCATTATTCCAGATTACCTTCTACCTTTTATTATGGTATTGATGTTTATGGTCAGAATACAGATGCTCTTCCTGACCATATTATTGCACATTTAAAGACTTTACAACAATTTCCCCAAAATGAATTGACACTAGCTCTATCGTACCGCGACAACGTACTTGAGCAATCTCTCTGTGACAAAATTACAAAGAAATTAGGATTTAAATCAAGTTATGAAGAACAACAATATTGCACTGTTGGATTTGTAAGAGATGAGTGCCCAAATATATAGCTAAAGTAATTCTGATTTTTATATGCAAAGGCAACACATTTTTTAATGTCTAAGCGCGGGAACATTGTCAATTTTTTATATTTTTCGGTTTGTCGTAACTCTAAAACTAGGTATATATTAATATTTGCTTTTTTGCTTTTAGAATAGTTGCACCTTGGATTCTAAAATAGCTTAAACGTTCAGTAGCCTACAATCTACCTGAACTGTGGCAGCAGAACATTATTTTGTCCAATGTCCGCCAAATATTATTGTATAACCAGTAATAGTATACATAGTTGTTTTTAATAACTAAATATTGTATATTCAGTATTTAGTGTCCAGTCCACATTATATTTATTACCATAAAGCCATTTTTAAATGTCCTGTTCATGTTTTATATCTTGTCCTTAACACAAGTGTGATAAATAATTCCATTTTTTTGCTGATGTGGTGTCAATTAACTGGGGTGAGTGTATTAGTTTTCATGCAGTGTATGATAGGTGTGCTAACTATTTATGAGTTTGGGTTTTTAAAATATATATAAGGGGTGTGAATATGAGATTTTCAGTTGGGTATTTGTCATGGTTGGAAGATATGTGATTTTTGTAAAGATGAGTATACAATTGTGACTACAGGTTTTGTTTAATTCCAAGATTAAATTTTTGTAGTGTTTAACTTTATTTTGGTATTAACTTTGATTTAGTTTTGTTTTTTTAAATTGCAAGAATATTTTGTTTTTCAAAATTTCAAAAAAGTTCAATTTAAACGTTGTAACTAGTGACTAAATTTAGTGACTTGTGTCTAAGGGGCAAATGGTATTCTGTATGTCTGGAATTTTTGTGGTTACAAGTGGACTAAATAAAAAATATGTCAATTGAATGTTTTTATTGAATACCAAAGAGCAAAAATGGTAACCTATGTAAGCAACCAATTGTGATTCCGATTTGGTTATATATGTAATTCTACTAGGCGCATATCAAATGCAAAATATAGAGGGGCCCCTTTTTGTACTTTTAGTTATAAGCTGCAAAAAACTCCAACATAAGCCTAATATAATAAAAAGAAGAAAATGGAAGCTTTTAAGCTCTTGAAAATTTGGAAAAGTAAGGTAAAACAGAATATTTGTTTTGAAATTTGAAAAGCTAATAAAACGTTAATGGAAATTAATTTGTGTTTTTGTTCCGTTGCCAAGTCAATTTTCATTGCATTAATAGCATATTCGAAATTTTGACACTTAGTTTTAAGTAAAAATTATACAGTGAAAATTTTATAACCCAATAAGACGAAAGAGAGTTAAATTTCAAATATTAACATTTTGCCAAGTCTTCAAAATTGTGACGACACGTTAAAAGTGTACATGGAAATATAATAGTGTAATATTAATGTATCACTACTGTAGATCAGGAGGTCGTAGGTTCGAACCCCGACCAGGTCTGACTAAAACTTGAAAAAGGAAGTGACTGTTCTTTCCCCAAGCACTTCACATTTAGAGTCACGAGGTGCTTTGAAAGAGACCTTAAATACTCAGCAGGTGTGGCACGTTAATACCCTACCTGCACATTACCCTGAGCACACTGCAAAGGCCAAAAAATCTGCCACTTCACGTATAGCTAGTGACGTAAACTCCCAATCAATCAATCAATAATTATAACTAAAACGGAAGAATATCTAGATTAATATTATGATATAATCTCTTACCGTTATAGGGTGTTAACAACTTCTTTATGCTCGACTAAAATGTACGTTTATAAAATATTTCATGTTATTTAAATAATTAAAACTTATTTCATTAAAGGACTTATACGGCTTAAAATGTTTTAATTATGGCTCATCTTCCTCAATATGCATTGCTAGTTATATATTACTGTAGCAAAACAGATATATATGTTAACTAACGCCCTTGCTTACAGTGTAGTCTATGTGTATTGTAAATTGCCTTTTGTTCTGTTAAAGAATTTCTTTACATATTTACTGTGGTTTTAGTCCAAAGCAACAATGTGGAAATAATAACTAAACTCGTTTTGATTTTGCTGAAGACACAATTATCTCGCTTTGTACAATTCAGACGAAATATTAATAGTTATGTAAAATTCAATTGATTTTCAATAAATATATTTCCTATGTAAATAACACGTTCCTTGTAAAACTTCTAGAGTAAGATGTAGGCTTTACAACCGGATATAAACATCTAAATATGGTTATTTTATATAATTTATTTGTAGCATTTACTGATTGCTTAGGTAAATTCATCAACAAATGCAGTTTACCTGATTGATTCAATGGTATATTATTCTCCTAATTGTGTACCAATAATATATCATTTTATAAACTAAACTAAATAATTAAATGAGATAACTAGAATAATAAACAATGTCAGAAAAAACGATATTTAAAAACCTTATCTGAAGAAAATCGTTTTTCCTGCAATGTCAAAATGCACAAATGTTTTATTATAACAGCAGTTTGTACTAATGTCTATTTCCAAACATTTAATAACTTAAATAACTTAAAATTTGAAAAATGGTAGCTATGGTAGAGCTTGTTCCCACTACGGGGACTTTGTACAACGAAGTAGGCTGCTTGCAAATAAATGGTTGACTCAGGGATATTGCAAGCCTAGGTTATCACGGCCCTTAAAAAGTTTCATGGCCGTCATCGCAGTATTGTTGATAAGTTTGATGCCTCTGTATCCAGGATTGCCCTGGGTATATTTGACGCCTCATAATTCTATGTTCCTTTCACACAATTTTGATTAAACACATGGCGGGTGTAGCTAGCTAAACAGGAGGTGTTTACCCTTCCAGAGCACCCGGCCTCATTTCCCTAGTGGAAGTTCACGTGTCTAACCTAACTTGTCAGTTCCAAATTTTTTACTTTGACTCTGGATTGTGATTCGGGCATGGATTAGTGAGTTTGTTTTTGATTAATTAAGTGAACCTAACCTGGAAAGTCGGACAAGTTGCTCTGTATGACTAGGAAGATCATTTTTAGACAGCTACACCCCGTGATGTGTGAAATTTAAATTGTGAATAAAAGCCTCATAGAACACCATTACGTTACATTTATCCAGGATGTCATTATCGTTTTTATACACAGACATTTAACGTATCGACACTATTCTGATGTCTGTCACGGTCATAAAACCTTTGGAGGGCCTTGATTGGCTCAGGTATGCATTATCCCTCAGTCCACAGTCAACAAGAGCACGTTAAATATTAGCCTGTCGTTACCGTGTTGAAATGTTGCTATATCAATACATCTTCCACGCCTCTAGGACACCTATCTATACACTAAAATAAAGAATACAAATCCCCGACCGCAACTCTTCAAGTTCCTTTTTTACTTACTGAAGCCTCCTGTTATCAACCATTAACCACAAACTTGCAACATGAACTTCAGCAACAGAATGTAGATGATGACAATTATTCACATTCGTTATTGTCGTCATTTGTATGTCATATTAGGTTTGTACGCCGTCTGCTTTCACATCCAATGGGACCTCCATTTGTTGTAGGGAAACGACAGCAATAGGTTCCCAATTATAAAGAATCGAATCGAGTTTTCCGGATCACTGGCACTGTCGGCGGTTGTTCCCTTCATATTGTGGAACTGTTACTAATACTTGGTTGTGCGTGCCAAATACCGAATGCCACGATCAGAATATTACAACATTGCAGTTGCTTCTTCATGTTTCGTCGAATAGTAAATATATATATTGTAAAAATATAACCATGAAACGTTTAGATACAAATATTATTAGTGAAATGTTTTCACTCGCATGTTTTATAACTTATAATTTTGTAACAAAAGTTGCTTCCCTTTAAACATAATTTACAAAACTGATTTTGCTACATTTTTCGGTTGATTTTCTTCTTCATGTGGCTTACATTTGTAGGAAATTTTTTATTTCTTTTTTTTCGTCGGTTTTTACTATATTAAAGTTATTAAATTTTTGAAGAACAACACATGGTCCATGATACGACGGTTGTATTTGTGGTCTTTCCCCTATTATCCGTGCGGTTTGAACACTAAAGTAAATCTCTCGGATCATATTTATTGTGAGGAAACTTAATTTCCTAATATGCTTTTCTAAGCAGCTAATAATAAAGTATATCTAGTGCGAACGCCGTGTTTCTCATAGCTAGATATCTCTGAAACTATTTTTGTCTTTACTCATATTACTTCTATAAAATTTTTCAATAGGCAATCTTATCTTTCTTCCTAGCATTGGTTATTCTTGTATTGCGCCCCTGAATTCTGTTGGCGTTGCTCGATATTATGTCAACAGATACTCTCAAATTTCTCCCTGGCATTGGGTATTTTGGAATAACGCTCCTAATACCCATGGGCGTTGCTCTAGTCACTCTCAACTTTCTCCCTGGTATTGGCTATTCTGGAATAACGCCCCTGAATTCCGTGGGCGCTGCTTGATATTCAGATTTATGGCATCCTAAGTAAATCTCTGGCAATTACAATTTAATTTCTTGTTCTTGTCCCAGTCATCTTAATTTCTCACCATTACCAAAATGTTTTAAAAGGACTACTTTCATTGTTTTGACCCTGGTACATATAAAGATTTAAGGGACATCCAAATTGACTATTAATAACTTAATCAACTAACGACCTAATTTTACTTTGCGTTTGGTTTTTAAATAAATTGGTATGTTTGCTTTTGAGTAGGCATTGTTCTTATTGTTGTATTACTCAACGTACCTCCATCCATTTAGTGATATAGCCAGTGACAATTTAAATATACATATACCTTTTTACCCATTTCGTTAAAGAATGCTGTCCTAATATATATATTGCCAAGCTGTATTAGTTCGCTCCTACCAGCATAATACCCCAAGGCGTTTAATGTGTTTCTTTCTAAAAAATACTGTAAATGTATTTATTTTCGCGGTATTAGTTATTTAGACATATCCGCGTAGTTAAATTTAGCGTTTTTGAAATATGCTCTATAACACAATAAGTATTATATAATTTCCGCTTGTGTTAATTTTTACGAAAACAAACGACTGCCAAATAAGCGAAAATTTATACACCGCGAAAATAAATACGATTTTATCGTAAAATTTTAGAACACAAATGTTAACATTTTGCTGCAATTCAATCAAATAAAAGTATGTTTTCTAGCTCGTTGTCTTGATCAGAAAGCAATGTATTAGACATCTGCTACAATACTTTTTCTCCTATCTTTCATGGCCGCAATCACAAGTTTCATTTTCTTTGACCAGGATTGCTCTGGATATATTTGACGTTCAACAGGTCTATGTTCCCTTCATTCAATTTTGATTACACACTTGGCGGGTGTAGCTAGCAAATGAGGAGGTTCTTACCCTTCGGAGCACCCGGCCTCACTTCCCTGGTGAAATTTACGCTTAACCTTACTTATCAGTTTCAATGATTTTAATATGGTTCTGGGTTGGTCACGTGATAAGAGGGGCGCCAAAAGTTAGTTTAAAAAGCGGGAATATCTGTGCTGAGCGGAAGTGTCGTGCACGATTAAACAAAGAAGTAGTGAATGGTCAACTGATCATTTAAATAGTGTTGATAGGTCTTTATAAATGGTTAATTCACATAGTGATAATGTGTTATTCGTGGTTTACAAAAGAAAATTAACAGTATACATTCAAAGAAAAGTGACTTAATGGTGACAATATTTTAAAGTGATAGAATAGAAGAGAAGATTAAGAGTTGTTGAGTGACAGTGTAGATAAGTGTTTTTACTTTATTATTGTGGTGCATGTGTGGGTGCGAGTGTAGTGGAGATTTGTAAGCGGTGTGAAGTTGAATGTAACTGTTTTAATTTGGACCTTCCTTTTCAAGACAGTCTTACTAGCAAATTACTTCTGACACACTGTTATTGTTTGTTTAATTCTCAATTCAACATTCCATGACAAAAATGCAATAAATAAGTAAAAAAGTATCATTGCTGGACCCAATTCAATTGTGTCATCAGTGGTGCCTTGCCTTTGCTTGATTTGCAATTTGTCTCATGAATTCACCATTGATTCCTTTTACTACTGGCTAGTAAATGTTTTACCTATTTCAGTTATCAATTTTATTAAATTATTATTGGCAGGCCTATCTTTGTCATTATCATCAAGATCCAGTTCATAGTTAACCATCTTATTTGCACACTGGCATTGCATTCTTCAAAATATTTATCCTGATCCCCGGCTATACATTGTCTGAGGGAATAAAATGTCTTTGCTTTCAAAAGGATGCGCATGTGATGAATTTCAAACAAAACACCCCGCACTGAGGTTTGGCATCCGAGAATACCATGGTGCGTGTCATATTGCTTATACTTAGTAGTCCATAGACACGTAAAATGCTCGGTGACGATAAAATGTCGATTTTGAAAAACATAAATTTTTATAAATGTACAATCTTAAATGTAAATTATTAAAAATATCGGTGAAAATTAATCAGAACATGTTTGAATTAATTTTTTAAATTTGAATTTATAAAAAGATCAAAGTATTTTAATGTTTCTATGTGAAATCGTTCCCGACCTCCCCGTTTGTTTACAATCTTAAAATGGCTGTTCAGAGATGGGTAATCCCCGAAACAGGCCAAAAGTAGTTCCGGTAGAAAACGTTGTTATTGGAAAATAACACCGTGTTTTTGCAAGACGACAACCAATGAAAATGCTCTAAATTGTGTAACAACGTGAAGTTTGTAATTATTATAATATAATTATTGAACCTGATAGTTCTTTGAACCTATTCTTTATTCTCGGCTAAAATATACGTTTACCATATATTTTATTCAATTGAAATTAACAACTCTTATTCAGTGTAAAGAATTGCTACTTTTTACAATGTTTTTTAATTAATTTTTGTCTTCCTTAATCCGTAGCGTCAGTCATATATCAATATACAAATTTACGTGACTTTTTTCATCAGAATTTAACTGATGTTTCAAATCTTTGTAAGTAAAATACTAAATTAAAACTAACGACTTCCGACTGTCCTTGGAATTATAAACAAAACAATGACTAACTTAATGAACAGTTTATATATGCTATCAATTGTCTCAATATTATTATAATTAAAATGGTTTATTATACTATTGTCTAAATTTGCTGCTGGTAAAAATTTGAATTTCCTAAAAAACTAAGGTACTCTCCCTCCTGGAAAGCATTTCCTCAGCTAAATCTTGTAAAATATATTTTGGCCCTTTGGATATCTCTTCAACTTCTTGAAAAACAAGAGGCCCATGGGCCATAACGCTTACCTAAGGCTGAGTACATATTTCATGCAGAGGTTCAATGGTCAATGACATTAATTAAAGAGAAGTCCAAATTTTCAGCAGCATTTTTGCAAATTTATTATAGCTTGTTCGAAGATTGATACATATAACAATCTAAAGTCTAGCTACAATATATCATTTTTAAACAGCTAAAGAATCTATATATCAAATTTAACATTAGGCCAATGCCTACAATATTCTAATATAAATGCATATACAAAAAGTTTATAGTTTTGGAGATAATCAACCATTTCAGTATTCGTTTACATTTTTGACCTTGACCTTTGAACCCATGGCTTTCTTTCAAATATTAAATGATTGTTAGGCCAATACCTTCATTATTCTAATATATGCCTATACAAAAAGTAAATAGTTTTTTAATAAATAACCATTTCAGTACTCGTTCCTATCTATGACCTTGACCTTTGAACCCATGACCTTTATTCATATATCAAAAAGACCATTGTGCTATTACATGCAATATTCTAATATAAATGCCTATACAAAAAGTTAATAGTTTTGCAGATTATTTACTATTTCGGTATATTTGTGTATCGGTGACCTTGACCTTTGAACCCATGACCTTGATCTATGTATCAAAAAGATTGTAATGTCAATACCTACAATTAACTGAAACTCCCATGTCATTATCGACTCAAATGTTTAAAAATAGCATTTTTTATCAAAGGTCAAAAACTGGGACATGACCTTGACCTTTTCTCTTGACACCTATTGGAAGAAAATAGCAAGACAAGATCAACAGTGAAAACTCCATACAATTATCTTCATTTGTTATTGAGTTATAACAATAAATGTCTCATTTTAAAAATAACAAGTTTCATCAAATTTGGCAATTTCGGAGGAGAAGATATTTGAAAAATTGTTAACAGACGACGACGGACGCCAAGTAATGGCAATAGCTCACATAGACCTGTGGTCCAGGTGAGCTAAAATTGATTTTGGTCAAAGTACTACTGATGAGGTATTGTTTTCCGACACGACCGTCTAATGCTGTAAAATGAAAACTGAAAAATGAAATAAGTATCTGAAAACCTGTATTTGCAGCCGCATATTTATGTGGAAAAGAAATTGTTGCGCTATGGAGATTTTACATGATACGGCGAAAATAGAGAGGTCTGCACCGAACTAAAGCGATGTCCATGGTGACGTTTTACGTCATATGCGTACAAACATCTGCCATTTTCCTCGTTTCACAACATGTTAAATCCCAAAAGTAAGAACATTTTACGCTGTGCAGAAATGTCATAAGCTAATCGCAGATGCGCATACAAATTTACTATTACGGCTAGTTACAAGTAAGTGACCATCAAAAACAAACATACTTATCCATGTCCGAATCACACTCCAGAAGCAAAGTAAAAACTTTGGAACTGACAAGTCAGGTTAGACACGTAAACTTCCAACAGGGAAGTGAGTGAGGCCGGGTGCTCCGGAAGGGTAAGCACCTGCTGTTTAGCTAGCTACACCAGCCACGTTTATAATCAAAATTGTGGTAAAGGAACATAGAAGTATGGGACGTCAAATATACCTAGGGCTATCCTTGACACAGAGGACATCGATCTTTGATTATTTTATTTTCTATGGAACTTAAGCGTAATTTACTTTCATAAACAGTTATTCGGACAGTACGTCATTGGAAATCACTTTCCTGCTATAACAAGTGTCATGCGTATTATTATCACTGGTCCCAATTAGAGTTTTGGGGTTATTCGTATTCTTTTTTTTTTACATCACTTCATGTACTTTGTTTGAAACAAAATTTATATAGAACCTTGTTAAATCTACAGAGAATACTGGCTAAATAATTCAACTCCATTTACAGATATATAGATAACGTCTGTTAATCACTTGAAATTAGGATAATATGTGATTGCAACCTAGGCTAGTGTGCTTAAAAATAAATGATACAACTGGATTTGCACCTCCAAAATATTTGACGTGCCATAATTCCATGTCCCCTTCATACTCAATTTTGATTTCACACATGGCGAATGTAGCTTGGACAGCATCAGGTGTTTAGGCTGATGATGGTTGTAGTTTAACATGTTTAACTTAATTTGTCCATTTTAGGGCTCTTACGTTGGTCCTAAAGATGTTAGAGTTTTTAGACCGGTATTTTTTATCCCATTTATTTGAGTAAATAGCATCAAGATGCCAACATTGCCTTCAATCCTAAAGTTTCTACAGATGCAAACGTTTACGCTGCTGGTCGTCCGACATTTTATTTTTGTGCATTGCAAAATCGTGACAATGACGTCAGCACGTGCTATTTTTTTTTTGACGTCTTTCAATTATGTCGTCAAAACTTCCGGAAGGCCCTTTTTCTAATTTTGATCGAAAAGTGGTCTGCCAACGTTTTGTTACTATTTATAGCGTTAAAGTGGTCTGCCAACTATTTATTGACCGTTTGAGGCATTTTTTATTGAATATCGCTATATGTACCACTGAAATTGACCAATCAGAGAAAAGGAAACACTAAGGTATATAATAATAATGCATTTTTGTTTAATATATGCTTTAATGTTTAATATTCAGGCATCTACCTGAATATCATGTTTATAACAGTCTAATAACAACATGATATTAAACAGTGAAGCGTGAATATGAATATTTTATATTTTGTCGAGTGAAGTGTAAAAATATTGATTTTTCTCACTATACGAGACACAATAAATGTTTTACAAAAGTCAATATTGACAGGTACATTGGCTGGCAGTTGTGAAAATAATAATTAAACAAGCTTGGGACACCAGTCCCGAAAGGGGCAACTCTAATCAATGACACGTTAAGGAATTCGGAGTGAAATACATATATTATCACTGCTGTGGAAATGTATGTGCTATATCAGTTAAATATTTTCTATCATTTAATTATTAATATAAAATATACGTGATTACCAAGGAAATCGTAAATGATTAAGAGTTTATGTTAATTGATTTCATGTCATTAGGCCACCTGGATGGTGGGTTTATATACTTAATAATGTGATTAAGTTTGATTTATAAAAACAAGACGATATACGTTACATTCAGTCCAACAGAGAACTAAAATAATGAGAACAATAAGTTTACTGCGTTTTACAGCGAATCTGTTAATTCCTAGGAGATTAATAAATGTAAGTTTTTTCTCACACGTCATCTGTAGATTTTTTATCAATATTCGATGATCAATGATTTTATTACTAATATTTAAATCTTTTAAATTTAATTTTCATTTTTTTATTTTTGAACTATAGTTGAAAATGAAACAACCTTACCTGTCCAAACTTGTTATAGTAAATGCACATAAACAATTTAAAATAAAAAAGTGGAAAAAACAAACATAATTGTTATAATTGTATAATATATAAATAAATAAATGATTTAGTAAATCTATATCAACATAAATAAGAAATATGCAAGAATTTGAATTTTACAGAACATTACTGGCTTATCATTTCGTGAAGTCACAGAAAAGGATTATGGTACGGTGATGTCTATAAGAAATGAAAAAGATTTCTATAATGGTAGAGACTATTTACCAGATTACTATGCAATGCTTCTTAGAAGGCCAGAATATAAAGGATACGCTGGGATAATTGATGGGAAAATGGTACGTAGCAGTACTCAAATATGCTTTATTCACTATTGGCAAGCTCGTTTTAGCCACAAATTTTGGAATTGCATGCTACTGCTTCCTTGTTGATTTTTAAGTTTGGAAGTGATTGAAATTTGATGGGTTCAGTAAAGAATGAGAAACCTACATTTACAAGTTCAATCGTTAATCTACATAGATCAAGTTTGATTTTAACTACAGAGTAGAAAGTTATGTAAACCAAAACTCATTATAAAACTTGTGAAAAAAATGCATTCTGGAAGAGTAAATCTTTTTTACGTTCTGTCTCTTAACAATCTTAGGCTATGTGAATGTCATGTATCATAGTGAGCATGAAATAAAAGACACGACTGATTCCTCAAGTTCTGCTTCATATCTAGACATATACCTGAATTATGACGCCACAGAAAGGCTAAATTTGAAACTTTATGAAAAACCTGATGATGACTACAATTTTCCATTGTCATCTTTCCTTTTCTATGCAGCAATTTACCTGCTTCTCCTGCCTTAAGTGTACTTCTTCCCAATTAATACGCTATGGTAGAGCTTATTCCCGCGACGGGGACTTTGTACAACGAAGCAGGCTGCTTGCAAATAAATTGTTGACTTAAAGATATTGCAAACCAAAGTTTATCAAGACACCCCAAAAGTTTAATGGCCGTCGTCACAATATTGTTGATAAGTTTGTGTCCAGCATTGTCCTAGATATATTTGAGGTCTCATAGTTCCATGTTCTTTTCACACAATTTTGATTACACACGTGGCGGCTGTAGCTATCTTAATAGGAGGTGCTTACCCTTCCGGAGCACCCGGCCTCACTTCCCTGGTAAAGTTCACGTGTCTTACCTTACTTGTTAGTTCCAAAGTTTTTACTGGATTGTGAATCGGACATGGATAAGTATGTTTGTTTTTTATTTCAAATATCAAAAATATAAAACTCTTGTGTTGAAGTGGTCATATCCTAACTGATCCGATTTTATAAGAGGTTTTTTTATAACACACGTTTGAAAAAAACATAAAATTATTATTATTATTATTATTATTATTATTATTATTATTATCATTATTATTATTATTATTGGTTCAAAACAAATCTTATTTTATGGAGTATTTCTCTGCTCTACTTTGTCAAAATATGTAAGATTACGAGGTTGATATTTTGATAATTAATTTTAATTGTTTAAATCTTCTATTTTCTGAAAATTATTACTAATTAAAATCTTTCATAAGTAATTCGAACAAAAAATAACTCTGATAACTGGACATAATAATCACATTATTCTTTAACAAGATGGTTTGAAATTTTAGCTCAACTTGTAACGAGGTCAATTTTTTTTATTTACCATGTACCAGTACGTTTGTGTTTTTTTTAATTCAATCCAAATGACTCTTTTATCTTCTTTGTATGTAATATTTATTTTTTTTAACTATAAAGGTGTTGGGAATACTGTTTTTTTTCTTTTTCAAAATTTATAATTTTAAAATTATTTTGCATTTACATTTCCCTTATAATTTATGCCATTAATTTATAGGTGAATTTTATATGTGTAGTCGTGTTAGACGAAGGGAAAACTATGGTTGTACTTGCAACCAGAACAAAAAAAAAAGAATTATGTGGACAAGGTATCATGAAGCGTGTGTGTGGTTACGCGATGGACGAAAATTACAAAGTAAACCCAAATCTTGTGTATTATGCTGGAGTTGCTGATAAAACAGTGTATTATGATTTAGTACATCCTAGCGTAAAAAGGGGTTTGCAGAAATTAGTGCAGAAGAAGGTATAAAAATATAATATGTAGGATTAAGTCAATCAGGATATTTATGGGTGGTACTGTCTGGTTGTTGTTTGCATGTCATGTCCATACAAAACACACACTACTCCTTTGGGCAAATACAACGTTTTCATGACATGTTAATCTATGTAAAGTAATGCGATTGTAATGCAGATTTGCTTTTGCTCGTGATGTCTTTGTATCAGGGAATTGTTTCTTATTTTTCTTATTTCCCATATTTCATTCGATTAATTCATAGAAAGTTTTCATAATATTTCCATGATTGTCGTCCGAGCACTATTGTGGAAGAATTCTATTGTGAAACGGCTGTCAAGAGTTTGTACTGTTTTTGAAAAAAATATAACGTAAACACACTGTTTAATACACCTGTTTGAAAAGTTGAGTTTTCTATTGCATCTTCTTCTGGTGTATTCGTTTCACAATTAATACGCTATGGTCGAGGTTTCCGCTACGGGAACATTATACAACGAAGCAAACTGCTTACAAATTATTTGTTGACCAAGGGATGTTGCAAGCCTAAGCTTATTAAGGCACTTGAAAAGTTTTATGACCGTCATCACAGTATTGTTAATAAGTATGCGTTCTCTGTGTTCAGGATTGCCCTGGTTATATTTGATATCACATACTTCCATGTTATTTTCACTGAATTTTAATTACATACGTGACGGGTGTAGCTAGCTAAACAAGGGTGCTTACCAATCGGAAGCATTCGGCCTTACTTCACTGGTTCCTGATTAACCTTATTTGTCAATTTCAAAGTTTATCTTGTTTTTGCTTCTGGATTTTTTATTTAGAAATATAATGATATATTGAGTCTATATGTAAACATGGTTAACATGGTTAAGGTTTGTTCTTTTCAAGTTTGCTTTTACTATACTTCTGCCATTGATTATATTATTCTATGTCTGATCAAAACCAAATGTGGGTTGTAGAAAATTCTAAAAAATGATTGAACACTCAAAAATCTATTTTGTAGGATATAAGAGGGTATAGAATAGCAACAAAGAGAATGTACAACGTCTTACAAAATCGTGAAACTACATCAAATGTCCAAGAAGTATTTCAGCAAGATTTGGAAAACATATTTTATAATCCAATGGTTTTAGACTTGTTTCCCGGAAAACGGATTTTATCGAATTGGATTCCATACGAATGTTTAACATCAAATATACCTTATATTTATAATGAACGTTGTACTGTCTTAGGAACGAATGTGAAAAGAAACGGAAACTTGAAAAAAGTTTGTTGACCTTTGGTCATTTTCCAGATTACCTTCTACCTTTTATTATGGTATTGATGTTTATGGTCAGAATACAGATGCTCTCCTGATCATATAATGGCACACTTGAAGACTTTAAAACAGATTCCACATAATGCAACTGAAGTGACATTAGCTATACTATACCACGATAACGTTTCAACAAATCTCTCTGTGACAAAATAACAGAGAACTTAGGGTTTGAATTAAGCTACGAAGAACAACAATACTATACTATTGGATATGTATGGAATATGTCTCAAAATATAGGCAAAATAGTTCAAGGTTCTAAGGGATCGGTATAACTATTTTTAAATGTAGAAAAAAAACATCCATAATGAATTTGGTTTCTATGATTTTCGTTTTCTCCATTTTGTACTAATGTTGTGGTTTGAATATCATTGTACGACTTCATAGATTCAGATGTCATAATTTTATCTACTTGGTACTTTTTCGGGACCCTATAATAAGGTTTTTTTTTAACTATATTGTATGTCTGGTTGTAAAAATGTAATAACTACAGTGTATAGTATTTTGGAACCTAGTCATCAATTTGAACTCGAACTCGCGCTCGTTATTTGAAAGCAAAACCGGAGTTTCGTGAACCTTGAACTATTGAAGTGTCAATGTAAGATGTAAAAAGGATATTTTTTCATATTTTGTATATCAAGGTTTGGTGTATGGTATGTATTTAAAATGTAAAAAGGAACTTTTAATTTTAGAGATTGATAATTAAAACTTCTAGTGCAAACAGAAACACATATTTTGTTTGGTTGTTTGTAAATATAATAGTGTTGGGATTGGTAACTAAATGACCAACACAGTCATGATGTACTAGTAAAATCTGTAATTTAAAAATTGAATGCGCATCCGCGTATTTATGTAGAATGGAAAATGTTAGCGTAATGGGGTTTTTACATGATATGGCGAAAATAGCGACGTTCACACCGAAATGATGTCCATGGTGACGTTTTACGTCATATACGTAACAACATCTGCCATTTGTCTCGTTTTACAACATGTTAAATTCAAATAAGACCAACATTTTACGCTGTGCAGAAATATCATAAGCTAATCGCGGATGCGCATACAGAGTTCCTATTACGGCTAGTTACAAGTAAGTGAAAGACATCAATATTTGTTAATCTTATCTTTTATAGAAAAGGGCGTAATTTACCGTCAAATACACAGTTATTCGGACAGTACGTCATTGGTAATCACTTTTCTGCTATAACAAATGTCATGCATTTTATTATCCCTGGTCTCAATTAGAGTGTTTGTATTCTGTATCCATTTTTGTTTATCACTTCGTGTACTTTGTATGAAGCATAATTTACTTAGACGTATTTATATTCGCGGTGTACTAATTTTCGCTTATTCCGCTATTAAAAAAGTGTCATGCATGTTATTATCTCTGGTCTTAATTAGAGTTTAGTATTCTGTTTTCTTCTTTGTACATCACAACGTATACTTTGTATAAAGCAGAAATTATGCAGAGCCTTGTTAAATCTACAGAGAATACTGGCCAAATAATTCAACTCCGCTTATAGATAAACAGATAACGTCTGTTAATTACTTGGGATTAGGATATTATGTGAATGCAATCTAAGCTAGTGTGCTTAAAACTAAATGATACAACTGGATTTGCACCTCCAAAATATTTGACTTGCCATAATTCCATGTCCTCTTCATACTCAATTTTGATTTCACGCATGGCGGATGTAGCTTGACATCATGAGGGGCTTAGGCTAATGGTGATTGTCGTTAAACGTGTTTAACTTAATTTGTTTATTTTCAGAACTCTTACGTTGCTCCTAAAATGGTTAGAGTTGTTCGACCGGTATTTTATTGTTATTTCATTGCAATATCCATAAAGAACCTCACAATGATTTAGCTACAAGTCTTTTAAACTAATTGTTATTAAACCATAAAATGCAGCAGTTTAAAGTTTATAGTTTATAGTTTTCTTGTATATTAGGTCATGTCCGTATAATCCCATATCCGCCGATATTTAAAGACAGTAATTGTTTTATTATATGTGACACTTAAAATGGCATTTAACAATTAAGACTTTAGTGTTATGAGTAAAATGATCATAACTTCGGTGTTACTGGAGACGTTCATCGAGACGTAAATGCGGTTTTAAATTTTTTTTTAAAATACTTTTTTGTTAGCTTGTGAATTTGATTGAGTGAATGACATCAAGATGGCAAAATCGCCTTCTACAGATGCGAACATTAACGCTGCTCGTCGTCCGACATTTTATTTTTGTGCATTGCCAAATCGTGTCAATGGCGTCAGGACGGGCTATCTTTTGATGTCTTTTAATTATGTCATAATTTCCGGAAAGCCCCTTTACTATTTTTGATCGAAAAGTGCTCCGCCAACTTTTTGTTATTATTTATAGCGTTAAAGTGGTCTGCCAACTATTAATTGACTTTTTAAGGCATTTGTTAATGAATATCGCTATATGTACCAATGAAATTGACCAATCAGAGAAAAGGAAAGCACTCAGGCATAACAAATAATGCATTTTTTGTTTAATCTATGCTTTAAAGTGCAATATTCAGGTATCTACCTGAATATCATGTTTATAACATTTAAATAAAAAGATGATATTTAACAGTGATGTGTGAATATGAATATTTTGTCGAGTGAAGTGTAAAACTATTGATTTTTCTCACTACACGAAACACAATGAATGTTCTTACAAAAGTCACTATTGACAGGTACACTGGCTGGCAGTTGTTGCCGTGAAAATAATGATAAACAAGCATAGGACAGCAGTACTGAAAAGGAGCAACTCTTATCAATGGAACGTTAAGGAATTCGGAGTGATATATATATTATATATTATCACTGATGTGGAAATATGCGTTATATCATTTAAATATTTTTATCATTTCATTTTTTATATAAAATAAAGTGATTACAAAGAAATCGTTAAGGAATATGAGTTTATGTTAATTGATTTCACGTCATGAGCAAGGCCGTCTGAAGGGTGTATTGTAATTAATTTTGATTTATAAAAGGCAATATTAGACAATATACGGTACATTCAGTCCAAAAGAGACCTAAAATGATGAGAACAATAAGTTTACTGCGTTTGACAGCGAATCAGTTAATTTTAAGGAGATTAATAAATGTAAGTTTTTTCTCACACGTCATCTGCAGATTTTTTATCAAATTTCGATGATCAATTATTTTATTACTAATACTTAAATCTTTTGAATTTAATTTGCATTTTTTATATTTTTATTTAACTATAGTTGAAAATGCAACAACGTTACCTATTCAAACTTGTTATAGTAAATGCACATAAACAATTTAAAATAAAAATGAAAAAAAAACAAACATAATTGTTATAATTGTATAATCTATAAATAATCACAAAAACAATTTAAAATATAAAAAGTAAAAAAATACAAACATAAATATTATAATTGTATCATCTATAAATAAATGAATGATGTAGTAAAACTAAATCAACATAAAAATATGCAACAATTTGAATTTGTTACAGAAAATTACTGGTTTATCATTTCGTGAAGTCACAGAAAAGATTATGGTACGGTGATGTCTATAAGAAAGGAAACAGATCTCTATAATGGTAGAGACTATTTACCAGATTACTATGCAATGCTTCTTAGAAGACCAGAATATAAAGGATACGCTGGGATAATTGATGGGAAAATGGTATGTAGCAGTACTCAAATATGCTTTATTCACTATTGACAAGTTCGTTTTAGTCACAAATTTTGGAATTGCATGCGACCGCTGCCTCGTTGATTTTTAAGTTTGAAAGTGAATTTGGTAGGTTTAATGAAGAATCAGAAACCTATATTTCCAATTGTTAATCTACATAGATCAAGTTTGATGACTAATTACAGAGCAGGAAATTATGTTAATCAAAACTCGTCATAAAAATTGTGAAAAATGCAGTGATCTAGAAGAGTAAATCCTTTATTTTCTTCAAATAAAAATATATAAAACTTTTGTGTTGAAATGGACATAGCCGAAATGAATCGATTTTATCATAAAAGGTTTTTCTTATAACACACGTTTAAAAAAACCATAAAATTATTGTTATTATATTTGGCTCAAACTAAATCTTATTTTAATGGAGTATTTCTTTGCTCTCCTTTGTCAAAATATGTAAGATTGGGAGATTGATTCTTTGATAATTATTTTCAATTGTTTTAATCTTCTATTTTCTGAAAATAATTACGAATTAAATTCTTCCATAAGTAATTCGAACAAAAAATAACTCTGATAACTGGACATAATAATCACGTTATCGTTTTACAAGATGGTTTGAAATTTTAGCTCAACACGTAACGAGGTCAATTTTTTTATTTACCATGTACCAGTACGTTTGTGTTTTTTTTTCAATTCAATCCAAATGACTCTCTTTTCTTGTTTGTATGTTATATTTACTACTGTGGCGACACTTTTAGGGGTTTCGCGGGAAAGAATGGAACAATCTAGAGGATTTCTATTAGTAAAGCTCATCCACAGAACTTGCCACTCAAAAGTTTACCACAGACCTAACGGATAAGTGCCAAATCTACCAATAATTTGGTAAAGAATTGGTACTTTATTATGGGTACGAATTCAAAACGGTACGTTAAATTTATTTTGGATGATAGGGTCGACTTTAAACAGTTATTGTGGATTTTATGTGCAAGATAGAAAAAATATAAAAACACCGTCTTTTCCATCAAATCTTAAACTTTTTTCGGTCAATGGACGACTTTTTCGTACAATGAACGGTTATTGAATTGGAGTGCGTTAAACGTAATTATTTTCTGAAAAGTCCATTTTTTGCATGTTTGATCCAAAAATTAAGTATGAATCGAAGTTTTCCCAAAAATCTAACCAAGTTAGATAGCTAAATCGCATTAGACTCCATAAACTCAGAAAGTTTAAGCAAAATCCTTAATTTTTTTCTCAACTTTCTAAAAAGTGCTGATATATGCGGCAAAAAAGGACAAAGTTGTCGTCTTTATCATTTCACATCCAGAGGATGTTCCGAATGAATTCGTCACTATCCTCTAGATTGTTCCATTCTTTATTTTTTATCCATAAAAGTGTTGGGAATACTGTTTTTTTTCTTTTTTAAAATAAATTTATAATTTTGAAATTATTTTGCATTTACATTTCTCTTATAATTTATGCAGTTAATTATTATTATAGGTGAATTTTATATGTGTAGTCGTGTTAGACGAAGGGAAAACAATGGTTGTACTTGCAACCAGAACAAAAAAAGAATTATGTGGACAAGGTATCTTGAAGCGTGTGTGTGGTTACGCGATGGACGAAAATTACAAAGTAAACCCAAATCTTGTGTATTATGCTGGAGTTGCTGATAAAACAGTGTATTATGATTTAGTACACCCCACTGTGAAAAGAGGTTTGCAGAAATTAGTGCAGAAGAAGGTATAAAAATATAATATGTAGGATTAAGTCAATCAGGATATTTATGGGTGGCACTGTCTGGTTGTTGTTTCCATGTCATGTCCATACAAAACACACACTACTCCTTTGGGCAAATACAATGTTTTCATGACATGTTAATCTATGTAAAGTAATGCGATAGTTATGCAGATTTGCTTTTGCTCGTGATGTCTTTGTATCAGGGAATTGTTTCTTATTTTTCTTATTTCCCAAATTTCATTCGATTAATTCATAGAAAGTTTTCATGATTGTCGTCCGAGCACTACTGGGGAAGAATTGTATTGCAAAACGGCTGTCAAGAGTTTTGTACTGTTTTTGAAAAAAATATAAAATATATGTTGATCACGTAAACACACTGTTTAATACACCTGTTTGAAAAGTTGAGTTTTCTATTGCATCTTCTTCTTCTGGTGTATTCGTTTCACAATTAATACGCTATGGTCGAGGTTTAACCTACGGGAACATTATACAACGAAGAAAACTGCTTACAAATTATTTGTTGACCAAGGGATGTTGCAAGCCTAAGCTTATTAAGGCACTTGAAAAGTTTTATGACCGTCATCACAGTTTTGTTAATAAGTATGCGTTCTCTGTGTTCAGGATTGCCCTGGTTATATTTGATATCACATACTTCCATGTTATTTTCACTGAATTTTAATTACATACGTGACGGATGTAGCTAGCTAAACAAGGGTGCTTACCAATCGGAAGCACTCGGCCTTACTTCACTGGTGCGTGATTAACCTAATTTGTCAATTTCAAAGTTTATCTTGTTTTTGCTTCTGGATTTTTTATTTGGACATAGACTAGTATGTTTGTTTCTGAATCTTTATTTTTGCAAATATAATTATATATTGAGTCTATATATAAACATGGTTAACATGGTTAAGGTTTGTTCTTTTCAAGTTTGCTTTTACTATACTTCTGCCATTGATTATATTATTCTATGTCTGATCAAAACCAAATGTGGGTTGTAGAAAATTCTAAAAAATGATTGAACACTCAAAAATCTATTTTGTAGGATATAAGAGGGTATAGAATAGCAACAAAGAGAATGTACGACGTCTTAGAAAATCGTGAAACTACATCAAATATCGAAGAAGTATTTCAGCAAGATTTGGAAAACATATTTTATAATCCAATGGTTTTAGACTTGTTTCCCGGAAAACGGATTTTATCGAATTGGATTCCATACGAATGTTTAACATCAAATATACCTTATATTTATAATGAACGTTGTATTGTCTTAGGAACGAATGTGAAAAGAAACGGAAACTTGGAAAAAAGTTTGTTGACCTTTGGTCATTATTCCAGATTACCTTCTACCTTTTATTATGGTATTGATGTTTATGGTCAGAATACAGATGCTCTTCCTGATCATATAATGGCACACTTGAAGACTTTAAAACAGATTCCACATAATGCAACTGAAGTGACATTAGCTATACTATACCACGATAACGTTTTCAACAAATCTCTCTGTGACAAAATAACAGAGAACTTAGGGTTTGAATTAAGCTACGAAGAACAACAATACTATACTATTGGATATGTATGGAATATGTCTCAAAATATAGGCAAAATAGTTCAAGGTTCTAAGGGATCGGTATAACCTATTTTTAAATGTAGAAAAAAACATCCATAATGAATTTGGTTTCTATGATTTTCGTTTGTCTCCATTTTGTACTAATGTTGTGGTTTGAATATCATTGTACGACTTCATAGATACAGATGTCATAATTTTATGTACTTGGTACTTTTTCGTGACCCTATAATAAGGTTTTTTTAACTATATTGTATGTCTGGTTGTAAAAATGTAAAAACTACAGTGTATAGTATTTTGGAACCTAGTCATCAATTTGAACTCGAACTCGCGCTCCTTATTTGAAAGCAAAACCGGAGTTTCGTGAACCTTGAACTATTGAAGTGTCAATGTAAGATGTAAAAAGGATATTTTTTCATGTTTTATGTATATCAAGGTTTGGTGTATGGTATGTATTTAAAATGTAAAAAGGAACTTTTAATTCTAGAGATTGATAATTAAAACTTCTAGTGCAAATAGAAACACATATTTTGTTTGGTTGTTTGTAAATATAATAGTGTTGGGATTGGTAACTAAATGACCAACACATGATGTACTAGGAAAATCTGTAATTTAAAAATTGAATGCGCATCCGCGTATTTATGTAGAATGGAAAATGTTAGCGTAATGGGGGTTTTACATGATATGGCGAAAAAAGCGACGTTCACACCGAAAATGATGTTCATGGTGACGTTTTACGTCATATACGTAACAACATCTGCCATTTGTCTCGTTTTACAACATGTTAAATCCAAATAAGACCAACATTTTACGCTGTGCAGAAATATCATAAGCTAATCGCGGATGCGCATACAGAGTTCCTATTACGGCTAGTTACAAGTAAGTGAAAGACATCAATATTTGTTAATCTTATCTTTTATAGAAAAAGGCGTAATTTTCCGTCAAATACACAGTTATTCGGACAGTACGTCATTGGTAATCACTTTTCTGCTATAACAAATGTCATGCATTTTATTATCCCTGGTCTCAATTAGAGTGTTTGTATTCTGTTTCCTTCTTTGTTTATCACTTCGTGTACTTTGTATGAAGCATAATTTACTTAGACGTATTTATATTCGCGGTGTACTAATTTTCGCTTATTCCGCTATTAAAAAAGTGTCATGCATGTTATTATCTCTGGTCTTAATTAGAGTTTAGTATTCTGTTTTCTTCTTTGTACATCACAACGTGAACTTTGTATAAAGCAGAAATTATGCAGAGCCTTGTTAAATCTACAGAGAATACTGGCCAAATAATTCAACTCCGCTTATAGATAAACAGATAACGTCTGTTAATCACTTGGGATTAGGATATTATGTGAATGCAATCTAAGCTAGTGTGCTTAAAACTAAACGATACAACTGTATTTGCACCTCCAAAATATTTGACGTGCCATAATTCCATGTCCTCTTCATACTCAATTTTGATTTCACGCATGGCGGATGTAGCTTGGACATCATGAGGTGCTTAGGCTAAAGGCTTCTACCTTTTACTATGGTATTGATGTTTATGGTCAGAATACAGATGCTCTTCCTGATCATATAATGGCACACTTGAAGACTTTAAAACAGATTCCACATAATGCAACTGAAGTGACACTGGCTCTATTATACCACGATAACGTTCTCAACAAATCTCTCTGTGACAAAATAACAGAGAACATCGGGTTTGAATTTAGCTACGAAGAACAACAATATTGTACTGTTGGATATGTACGGGATATTGCTCAAAATATCGGTAAATAGTTCAAATATTTAAAGGATCGCTTTAATCTATTTTTTTAGTTCCGAATGTAGAAAAAATCATCCATAATGAATTTGGTTTCGATGATTTTCGTTTGTTTCCATTTTGTACTAATGTTGTGGTTTTAATATCATTGTACGACTTTATAGATTCTGATGTCATAATTTTATGTACTTGGTACTTTTTGGGACACCTATAATTAGGTTTGTTTTAATATTTCTGTATGCATATTCTCTAATGCCCGATTGTAAAAATGTACAAAAACTACAGTGTATAGTATTTTGGAACCTACAAAATGTCTTTATTGTGGCACCAAATCATCGATTTGAACTCCAACTCGCGCTCCTAAGACAGCAAAACCGGAGTTTCGTAAACCTTGAAACTATTGAAATTGTCGAGTAGAAGTAAAAATTTAAAAAAAGATATTTTCCATGTTTTGTGTATATCCATGTTTGTTGTATGGCGTGTATTTAAATGTTAAAAGGAATTTTCAATTTAAGAAATAAATAATTTAACCTTTTAGTGCAAATAGAAATGCATATTTTGTTTGGTTGTACGTAAATATAATAGTGTTGGGATTAGTAAGTAAAGCATGTCAGCTGGTATTGAATATGGCAAGAAAATACAGGTACAACACTAATAACCTTTCTTGCTCACCTCTCCTTCTCGAAATGTAGATTATGATTCTGCAAACTATCATAATATGTACCATCTGAATACACAATACTGTAAGATTATCATTAAAAGTTGTCAAAATGAGTCTCATCTTTTCCCAACAATATGGGTTTTGTCGATTTTTTTTTCAATTTGAACCCAAGACCCTTTTCAAAAGTGACATGAAAAAACCCTTTAACGTATATATGGAATTTTTTGTCGATATATTTTTTTTCAATTTGAACCCAATATCCTTTTCAAAAGTGACATGAAAATCCCTTTAACGTATATATGAAATTTACAACACATATTTTATTATGTCCTTAATCAATCAGATTTCATCAAATATGATGAGTATTTTATATTCATATGGAAAGATTAGCTTATTTTTTTTCATCATTTCCATCCATGTTGTAATAATATTGAAGGCTTGGTTCAAACTAATATCTATATTTTATACTGGATACATACATGTGTACAACTATACAGTATCATGGCCGCACTCCAACTGTGCTAACCACATGGTTGTGACATCTAAGTGACGTCAGACTCAAGGGAGGTAATTTACATTAAACTTGTGCCAATCATACAATCATAACATAATCAATTAATTAACACATGTTTTTAGACTTTTTTGAAAGCAATAGTACTATAATCAACTGTAATCCATCTGGCATGCTCCAAACCTCTGACAAATAGGATTTAATTTGACCACGGGTTTTACCTCTACATGATAATAAAATCAGCATGTTTTTCATAAACATAATATAAATTAGGATTTATATACTACACCTATGGTTGCAGACTTGTTTATCTTTTCTGACAAATACAGCTTTACTTAGTCATGTATAGAATATCGTTATAAAAATTATAGAAATAAATTAAATTAAAAAGCACTTTAGTAATATTCTGGTATTTGTGTTTCTAAAGAAAACTAATCCCAGTAAAATATACACTTTGACTAGTTCTAACCATTAGAATAAAAAACATAAAAATGTCCGAATCACAATCCAGAAGCAAAGTAAAACTTTGGAACTGACAAGTCATGTTAGACACGTGAACTTCAACCGGGAAGTGAGGCCGGGTGCTCCGGAAGGGTAAGCACCTTTTGTTAGCTAGCTACAACCGCCATATGTGAAAGGAACATAGAACTAAGGGATGTCAAATGTCTTCATGGCAATCCTGGACACAGACATCAAACTTATCAATATACTGTCATGACGCCCATAAAACTTTTTGAGGGCTTTGATACGTCTAGGCTTGCAGTATCCGTGTGTCAACCATTTTTTTGCAAGCAGCTTACTTCGTTGTACAAATATCCCATAGTAGGAACAAGCTCTACCATAGCGTATTATTTGGGAAACAAATACACCATAAGCAGAAGAAGCGGGTATATTGCTGCATAGACAAAGAATGTTGACAATAGCAAAATTGAAGTCATCACGTTTGTCATGAAGTTTTGAATGTAGCTACATTCCTTTGGTTATAAAATAAAAAAATAAACATACCAATTCATGTTCAAATCACAATCCCAAAGCAAATAAAATTTTGAAACTGGCAAAATAAATAACATGCGTGAACTTCCACCAGAAAAGTGAAGTCGGGTGTTCCGGAAAGGTAAGCTCCTCCTGTTTAGCTAGCTGAGCACACTACGTTAATAAATATTGTGATGCTCTTGATGAGTCTAGGCTTGCAATATCCATATGTCAACTTGCTTCGTTGTATAAAGTAGGAAGAAGCTATATTATAGCGTATTTATTGTGAAACAAATACACGGTAAACAGGAGAAGCAGGTATATTGCTGCTTAGAAAAGTAAAGTTGACAATAGAAAAATTGAATCATGATCTTTGTCATACAGCCAAATAGTTTTTACTATATATATATACTGGTTTATCTTGTTTGTCATTCCATTCTCATGTATCGGCTTCAACTGTTTCAATTAACGGATCGCCGGTCACGCCCACAATGTTCCGACAAAGGCCCAGCGTGCTTGAATTACCACAAAAAGAACGAAAACTCGGCCTGAATTGTGCCATTTAATGACGTCACTGATACTAGTACGTCATTAGTTGCCGGACGCTGCTTTGGCACCGTGATGGCGGCCTTTGTCGGAACGTTGTGGGCGTGGCCGACGATACGTCAATTAGTAAGACAAACAAAAGCATTGTTGAGAAACATGACAAAAAGGTAATATAACATCATTTCCTATTCATACAGGAACTGTAAAGGTAAAACTAAATACCGGTCCGGAGTACCGAAACTTAACGAATCGAAGTTCCGTATTTCAATGTACGTTAAACAGCGTCAATTGCTTTAATATAAGTATCGACATTACAGATTAATAAATGAATTATAATAATGATAATAAAAAAAATAATAATAATGGTTAAGTCTCGATCGAATAAAACAAAAATTGATCAAATGTTTGACAATGGCATGTGTCGGTGATCATAAGAAAAGTAGAACATTGATCAACACTGACGACAGAAGCTTGTGAAATTGTTAATTTTTAAATTAAATCTAAATTGTCAGAAGCCTGCTTTATAACAGTTATATTAACATGGAAATTTCAAAAGATGTTTTAAAAAAACCTTGCTTGATACAAACGGCATAAAGAGTCATGTAGAAATTAATTTAATCGTCTTCTCGTCTTAAAAAAGAATATTGAGCGTACCAGACAGACACAAACAGACAACATTAACTGATTGAACTGAAATATCAAGCATAATCTACCCAAATATAACTGTTATCACTGACTTGATTATTATATGCTGTCGGTATCACCCTACTTTACAAGATAAAGAGGGTCAAATAATAGAGCCGGGGGGGGGGGGGAATAAAGTTAAAAAGAAATACAAATATCTCTATAGTTGTCTTAACAAAATTAAATAAATTTTTACATTTTAGTCCACAAAAAAGGTTTTGGTAGCCAAGTGGTCTTAAGCGTGCGGATCGCAATGCCTCTCGTCGCCAAGATTTGATTTCTATTTGATCGGCATGGATCCTACCTATTATGAGAAAGTTTGTCAGTATACATGTAGAAGGTTGGTGGTTTACTCCGGGTACTCAGTTTTTTCTACACCATACCAGAACTAAACGCCTCGATTTGAGTGAAAAAAACTTGACTGGTGCATTAAACTTCAATAATCCATTCTTTTACTCAAAACAATATTAATTTTACTTGCATCGCGTTGTTACCGTCATAAAGTGAAAAAAAACAAAATCAAATATGAAAGTCAAGAATTTTTGCCTACAGATACGGGCATTGAATAATGTCTAAACACTTTCATTTATAGGAACTAACGTTACTTATAATAATAAAATCAGTGGCTCTACCACACGAACATTTAACAAAGACGGTAAAATTAAGCCAATAGAATTTATTTCTAAACAGATCGTATGAATCAAAAATATACTAATCCATGTCCGAATCACAATCCAGAAGCAAAGTAGAAAGTGACAAGATGCTCCGGAATGGTAAGCACCTACTGTTTAGCTAGAAACTATATAGGTCAAATGAACGACATATTAATATGACCAACTTAAGTAATATTTTTTCCCCTGAAAATCGTTAATTCGCGCTGTTAAAGCCACTATGTATTTGCATACATTTTGAGCTATGTTAATTGCTAACTATGTATACGCATTAGCAGCAGCTTTACGTGCGTTAAGACACTTATTTACCCTGTTGTTTTAGTTTGTAATTAGTAGTCTGTTCAATTTTGTTTTGTTTGCTTAGATCCCGATGTCCTTTTGTTGCAGGGCGTCGGATAACGGGCAACCTTTTAACAACTAAGCTCAACCAATCCTATTGCACATAAGCCGGTACATAAAGATACTAGTAATCTTCTCTGGATACTCCTCTAGTTTATTCTAGAGAATAATGAAGCGCGCGAAACACAACCGCCCATTATATGGCTTTGTTGTGACATTCCATTTGCTGATCTGTCTTACAGGAAAGTCACTTACAAGATATATTATTAAACATTACATCTTTACAGGTTTTGACAATTTTTTGTATCAATTTTACATGTATATAAAGCGGGATATTTTATTTAAATGCGATATATCAATCAGACACTAGATAATTATCAACGAGTTGGTAGAGATAAAAGTTTGTGTAATTAAACAAACACGGGATCAGAGTCTAATCAGAACCTGGGACTATTTAGGATTACATATATATATGGGGGAGGATTTTAAATCAAAATGAAATATTTAGCCCTTATTTTCTCCCTTCTTTTAACATCAGGTAAGTGTTTGAGTTATAAAAAAAATATTGAGTTATTGTTTTAAGCTTTTTGTGTTTTAGGTATTTTTTGTCACTGAATAAGAGAAATTTGTTTAAACTGTTTTAATTTTGCAGATCTAGATAGTCGTATAATGAAACAACACAAAGTTCCATTATATAAATATGATCTTTTATGTGCAATATGTTCTGTTCCACTAGACAATACATTTTCTTTTTTACCTTTAACAGTATGGAAATTTTGTTATTTTTGAATTGATTTTTAAAATCTGTATCCTGTAAACGTATTCATTTTCGCGGTGTACTATTTTTCGCTTATTCGGCTGCCGTTTGTTTAGCGCCAAGATTATTCCAGAGCGAAAACTAAATTACCCCTATTGTGTTATAATGAATTTTTAAAAAAGCGAAAATTTAACTACGCGGAAATGTCTAAATTTTACATACCTCTGAAATAAATACAAGCGAAATGAAATACGTTTACAGTAAACAGAAAAACCAATATTACTTTCTGCATGATACATACACCGCTGTCGGATATGGAAAAGTATTTTTTTATCATTATTATTCCCTAATGAAGCTTTAAAACGATTTATTCTAATAACCATTTTATGCAAATCGTGATAGAATTGTTTCTAAGCTATTGACATTGACGCTGGCACGATATGTAGGTTTTCGAAACCGACCGAGTATGAGTAAGGATGGAATATTTCAACGAATGAGAAAAATTGATATGTGAAGGTTTGACTATTACAGAATTAAAGTATATACTAAACCACCATGTACATGCACTGGTATGTTTCTGTCATAACTGACTAAATTGAATCTGAAATTTTTCACTAATTGTAAAAATGTTTCGATTCATACTCAATTATTCCCCGCCGCAACCATTCGACATCCCGTTGTCATTATGCCATTATACATGGGGTACTTGACCGTCAAAAACATTTAATAAAAACCCAGACGAAACAAACGTTACAATTTATTATTTTGTTCAATAGATATGATTAATTTATCTGTTAAATTCCATAACCAAGTGGTACATCAGGTCAAAATATATACCATAGGACAAGATACTCATAGATATGATACACGTGTCTGTTTAGGTGTATAAATCACCAATGCCGCAATTATATGCCATTCATGCGATTTTTTCATGGCACGGAGTAGAAGAATTGGACTTTATGTCCCAGTCAAGTATCTTTCACTTATATCGAGACAGTCAGCTTGGGAATAGTAGAGGAAATGCCAATTGACAAACTTCCCCACATTGGATTACCCTGGGTATATTTGACGTCCCATGGATTACCCTGGGTATATTTGACGTCCCATGGATTACCCTGGGTATATTTGACGTCCCATGGATTACCCTGGGTATATTTGACGTCCCATGGATTACCCTGGGAATATTTGACGTCCCATGGATTACCCTGGGTATATTTGACGTCCCATGGATTACCCTGGGAATATTTGACGTCCCATGGATTACCCTGGGTATATTTGACGTCCCATGGATTACCCTGGGTATATTTGACGTCCCATGGATTACCCTGGGTATATTTGACGTCCCATGGATTACCCTGGGAATATTTGACGCCCCATAGTTCCATGTTCCTTTCACTCTTAATTTTGATTATACACCTGGCGGATGTAGCTAGCTAAGCAGGATGTGCATACCCTTCCGGAGCACCCGGCCTTATCTCCCTGGTGGAAAAGTCACGTGTTTAATTATTTGACACTTTGCTTTGAGATTGTGATTTGGACACGGATTAGTTTGTATGTTTTTGATAGTAATCTGACCAGGGTTGGATTTGTACCTAGGCTGCCAGAGCATTAGGCCACTCTGACATCGAGACTTCCTTTCGTGTTTATTGAAGAAAATATTGACAAAACAATAACATGTGAAGCTGAAGTATATGTACAGAGAATAGGGCATTGCAAAAAGAACCCATCACAACAAAGCGAGTAAAAAATAATCAAGATAATCAAGTAAAACAATCCCGCATTTTGACCACTGATTATCGAACTCTTACACGCTTTGATCAGTGACCTAACAAAAATAAAAAGAGATCCAGTGGTGAGGTTAAGCACTTTATAGGGCCTTAAATAATTCCTCGCTTGTATAAGCTTTCGTTCCAAATAAGTAAAATATTTCAATTTACATAAAATTGTTTGAACGTCCTTTTCAAGTTTGTGTTTGTCTTCCATAAATCATTGTAGAGAAGGACACTGTGACGTATTGAAGAATTCATCATTACCAATTAGATGAACATTTCCAATCAAATTGATAATATAAAGTGTTTAAATACGTTGTTGTGAATCCCTGTTGAGTTCACCTAATTTTTTGGAACAATTTTCTTGTTTGTAGGGTTCCATAGAACACTATTATTTTTATTACTGTATAAGAAGAGATTTTAGCAGTAGGAAACTTTCGCGGTTTTAATCTTCTAAACTATTACACGCCAAGATATTTTCAGGGTTTCAATTGTAGATAAAGTGAACCAAACGAAAAAATATTTTTTCCTGAAAAGAAATACTCGCGGTACAAGTGTCGCTGTGAAAATGGCGACTGTTTCTAATACAGTAAAAGTCAATATTGTGTAATTTTATGTTGTTTTTTCACAGATCTGATCGTAGCAGATATACAGAATGTCGGTTGTGATCCCGGATGGTACGATAATAGTGGATACTGTTACTTATTCAACAACAAAAAACTGATCACCAGAAAACAAGCAAATACTGAATGTAGCAATCAGGATGCCTTCCTTTTACGAGTCGAATCTTCTGATGAATTGGTACGTAAATCATCTATAATAAACTTCATTAGTTTAAACAATTCTTTGGTCAAAAGTTGTTTCTGGTATGCATTGAATCTGAATTTCAAATGACATGAATGGTCATTGTGGACACTGTGAAGAAATAGGCAAATGTGTACACTGCAATCATTCGGTTTTTTTTCGATGGCTTATAATTAGATTTTGATAACCATCGTTTTTCAAACACAAAAAATAAACAAATCGAAAATAAATGCGCAATTTTACACCACCCACCATAACAAACATTAGCACGACTGCACATAGTCGATGGCGTTATTTACGAGTAGCTCAGCCCCACTACACATTTTAACATTACATGAATAACGATAATGCAATCTTAATAGTTAACGTTATTATGTCCAAGTATTTTTATCACAAGTATGTGTTCAATGGTACTAAGTTCAATTAAATAGCCCGAAGTACTTTAAATACAACAACTTAATTGTAGTTATATGCACATAACTAAAGCAAGAACTTTATCACAAGTATATGTTTAATGGTGCTAAGTTCAATAGCCCGAAGTATTAGAAATGAAAAAAATTTAACTAAAGTTAAACCACATAACTAAAGTAGAATGCAGTGGCGGATCTAGGGGGGGGGAGGGGGGCACTGACAAATTTTTAATTTGCGTTTAGGGACAAAAGCTATATAGAGCAGTCCTTAACCCATGTTTTAGTGTGGTGAAAAGGCTGCGACATCATTCAGTGGGGACTTCACATTTTAATTGTCAGTTCGTTCGAGATGTATTATAAATAAGTTGTGACGCAGATACATTCTTATAATCGGTGCTGGTTTTTTTTATATTTTAGAAATAAAAATGCATTTAAGGACTGGTAAAATATTTCTTATTATGAATACCCAAAGAAATTTTTAGTGGGAGGCACAGACGGCCGGGTGTGCCCCCGTCTGGATCCGCGCCTGGAATGGATAACGAAAAAAAGACCTTGCGAATATGTTTAATAAAACTGGATTAGAATCATATAATTTATTGCATTGTTACTTAAATAATAATTAATAACAAGTAATCAATGTGTCATATCAAGATATCCCGTTAAAAAACTTAAAAGTATAAATGTAGCTTCATTTCATATTTAGCATCTACAAGCCCAACACCATAGCAGGCTATCAGGGCAAGTTATAATTAAGAACATTTAATATAAACATAAATCTCTTCTTGTTCTTCTACAATTCTTGGTTCGAATTCTACTCGCAGTGGATTATAAGGTGAGAACGTTTGTCACTTCGCTTGCCGTAAATCGGTGGTTGTCTCCAGGTACTACGTTTTCCTCAACCATCGCTGGAATAAACACCTTAATATAAGTAAAATGACATTGCCTGAAGCGTAAAATAACGTGACTTTTCTGTATATGTCTAGTTGCTTACTATGGACTGCGCCCGTGTACTTTGAAGGTCTTGTGGTGACCGACTAGATATACAGCTTTTACCAATCAGAGAGGCAAATGTTTTTGGTATTTTTAATACAGCCACATCAGTCTATAAAGGCCAACCAGTAAATTATGGCCTTTATGAGAAGATGTTACTTATTTAGGGGTTATAATTACTTTTAATTATACTTTTAATAAAGAGCAATTTGAAAAACATTACTGGTCTTTAAATGCATGTGGTCCTAATATAGAAGTGGGCTTTAAGGAAGGTTCGACTGTTAAATGTATGGTTCTGGTCTATTAATGTGTTTGAGGACATTTACGGTTCAATGCATTCATAAATTTCTGCCAAGCTTTTATGAAATATATTTAAATCAGGTGCATTGATTAATGTTTCTTTTACAGACATTTGTTACGCAGACGTTAGCCAATATGCCTTCTGATGGATTCTGGACGGATATGTCTGATCTAAGGTTTGATGGGACGGGTACCGGAACCGGAAATTGGATGTGGGGACAATATGAACCAATAGACAATACAACAATGTAATGTATATGTTATTACATGTGTACGCTATTTGGTATTATTTGAATATGTGTTTTTCTATAGGAAATATTACCAAAATAAACTAGAACTTCTCCTGAGAGCCAAATACTACCCCCATCGTCCCATATACAAGAGTTAAAGGTTTTTCTGCGACCTTGACCTTTCCAATATGACCTTAGTTTAATGTCTTGACGCACTTTTGGACCATGAAAGTTTTATGACAGTCGTCCAAAGCAATTATGAAATATGGTCCGGACACGACTTTCCTCGGATAGACAGACATGGTGATTCCTATATACCCCTTTAAACTAGTTTGAGGAGAAAGGTATAATTACATGACACATTTTAACTTGCCCATTTTAAAAATCACGCTTTTATTTTATTTTTTTTTATTATTATTTGAATTAAATATAGAAGTCCTACAGCACTTCGTTTTAAACTCTTGACATTGCATTGAGTTATATAAACGTTTAAATATAGTTTGCTTGATAAATAAAATATGCTCGAACCAGCTAGTGAATACTATAAGTTATACAGGGCTTTGGCAGGTTACACGGCCCCATGTACCCCGTCAAAGATTTATGTACCTTGAGCCGCAGGCGAAGGGTACATTCATCTTTGACGGGGTACATGGGGTCGTGTAACCTGCCAAAGCCCTGTATAACGTTTTTGTCACCCTTCAAAGCGTAACCAGTTGGATCTTTTTAACTTCCATTTCGTATTATGTGTGACTTGCGTACGTTGTCGCCATCTTTGTTTACCGTAACTAGACGTCAGAGATGTACGAGTTACTTCCCTTTTACCGCTAAACGTCGCGTGCGTTCATGTACCCCGGCAGATTTCCGAACATAGTTCCATGTACCCCGGCAAGTTAACCAATCGCTATGCGAGAAATTTCTTTGAAGGGTGACAAAGATGTTTATCAACTGAGATAAACTGTTGCTATCTTTATTACATACTAAAAACAAACACAGCTATACTGCTATAGTCAAACAACATTGACCTGTCCGCTTGACCTTTAATCTAAATACTTATAAATGACCAGAACATTCATATACAGGGAACATATGTGTTTATTGTGTCTACATCATGAAAAACATGTACTGCAAATCCTTACACTACCCATGTACTGAGTGGACATCACATAAGACTTTTCCCAATAAAAGGTCAAACGGACAGGTTAATATTGTTTGACTATCCAACACTATTACGAAGTCTTGCTGGTTTGACACACATTGATTTTGACTGACCCTGTATTTCTGGTGTCATCGTGTAAACCCTTGCTGTCAAAGTCATGTACTTTTAATCACTGCAGCTTTTCTTATTATTTTTTGAAAACACTCTAAACTTAACTGTTTATGAATTAAGGGTCACAAAATGCCGCAAACTGGCATCGCAAGAGTTATACGTTGCTGACATTTTATCTTTACTTCAAATCACCTTCTTCGCGAGCACTTTATTTTCGCGATATTTGCAATGTGTTCAAGAATCACAGAAATAAAGTGCGCGAAAATAGAAATTCATAAATTGGGTAAAGGACAAGTAGCTACATAACCATCATGTCCTTTTAAAGGACATTTGTTTCGATTACCGTAATCAAGCAACTACATGACCATCATATCTAATTCCGATTACCGTAATCCTTCTGTTTTGGGCGTATTTTAATAATTAAGGTATCTGGAGACTTAGAAAGTTATTCATTTGGAAAATGAATACTAATTACGGTATATCACGCGATTAGTCATCAACATTTATTGACACGTTTTAAATCAATTGCTAATAAAATATATTTTTTGTTCTTTGGGTATCTTTTCAACATCTTTAGAAAATGGCTTCACAATTTTGATCGAATTACTGCTGATGAGGAATTGTATTCCGAAACGGCCGTCTAGTGCTGTAAAATTAAAACTGGTATCATATGTAATTTAACTAAAACATTTGTAAGACAACTGTACTTCAATTTTGGGGTTCCACATGGGGTGTTTTCATGTCGGTAGTGAAATTAGTTAACCGCGGGATCGCCAAAAAGGTGCCACAACATTAAAGTGATTTACAATATACTAGTATAGGTGGTATTGATGAATCCAAAATTATTGAAATGCGGTTTGCTTAGAAACAAATTAATCTTGATTTGAAATCAAGAGATATGGTGTGGTGGCCACTCCTTCACTTTAATCCAGAGTCAAATATCATGCCACTCCACTAGACTAATTTCTTTCACTATTCGACTTAGGTTACTTTAAGTTTTATGACATATCACTAGGTTACTTTCAATGTTTGACATATCACTAAGTTACTTTCAATGTTTGATATATCACTAGGTCACTTTCAATGTTTGACATATCACTAGGCTACTTTCAATGTTTGATATATCACTAGGTCACTTTCAATTTTGTGACATATCACTAAGTTACCTACAATGTTTGACATATCACTAGGTTACTTTCAATGTTTGACATATCACTAAGTTACTTTCAATGTTTGATATATCACTAGGTCACTTTCAATTTTGTGACATATCACTAAGTTACCTTCAATGTTTGACATATCACTAAGTTACTTTCAATGTTTGACATATCACTAGGTTACTTTCAATGTTTGACATATCACTAAGTTACTTTCAATGTTTGATATATCACTAGGTCACTTTCAATTTTGTGACATATCACTAGGTTACTTTCAATGTTTGACATATCACTAGGCTACTTTCAATGTTTGATATATCACTAGGTCACTTTCAATTTTGTGACATATCACTAAGTTACCTTCAATGTTTGACATATCACTAAGCTACTTTCAATGTTTGATATATCACTAGGTCACTTTCAATTTTGTGACATATCACTAAGTTACCTTCAATGTTTGACATATCACTAAGTTACTTTCAATGTTTGATATATCACTAGGTCACTTTCAATTTTGGGACATGTCACTAAGTTACCTTCAATGTTTGACATATCACTAAGTTACTTTCAATGTTTGACATATCACTAGGTCACTTTCAATGTTTGACATATCACTAGGCTACTTTCAATGTTTGACATATCACTAGGTTACTTTCAATGTTTGATATATCACTAGGTTACTTTCAATTTTGTGACATATCACTAGGTTACTTTCAATGTTTGACATATCACTAGGCTACTTTCAATGTTTGATATATCACTAGGTCACTTTCAATTTTGTGACATATCACTAAGTTACCTACAATGTTTGACATAGCACTAAGTTACTTTCAATGTTTGATATATCACTAGGTCACTTTCAATTTTGGGACATGTCACTAAGTTACCTTCAATGTTTGACATATCACTAAGTTACTTTCAATGTTTGACATATCACTAGGTTACTTTCAATGTTTGACATATCACTAAGTTACTTTGAATGTTTGATATATCACTAGGTCACTTTCAATTTTGTGACATATCACTAGGTTATTTTCAATGTTTGACATATCACCAGGCTACTTTCAATGTTTGATATATCACTAGGTCACTTTCAATTTTGTGACATATCACTAAGTTACCTTCAATGTTTGACATATCACTAAGTTACTTTCAATGTTTGACATATCACTAGGTTACTTTCAATGTTTGACATATCACTAAGTTACTTTCAATGTTTGACATATCACTAAGTTACTTTCAATTTTGTGACATATCACTAGGTTACTTTCAATGTTTGACATATCACTAGGCTACTTTCAATGTTTGATATATCACTAGGTCACTTTCAATTTTGTGACATATCACTAAGTTACCTTCAATGTTTGACATATCACTAAGTTACTTTCAATGTTTGATATATCACTAGGTCACTTTCAATTTTGTGACATATCACTAAGTTACCTTCAATGTTTGACATATCACTAAGTTACTTTCAATGTTTGATATATCACTAGGTCACTTTCAATTTTGGGACATGTCACTAAGTTACCTTCAATGTTTGACATATCACTAAGTTACTTTCAATGTTTGATATATCACTAGGTCACTTTCAATTTTGTGACATGTCACTAGGTTACTTTCAATTTTGTGACATATCACTAAGTTACCTTCAATGTTTGACATATCACTAAGTTACTTTCAATGTTTGATATATCACTAGGTCACTTTCAATTTTGTGACATGTCACTAAGTTACCTTCAATGTTTGACATATCACTAAGTTACTTTCAATGTTTGATAAATCACTAGGTCACTTTCAATTTTGTGACATGTCACTAAGTTACTTTCAATTTTGTGACATATCACTAGGTCACTTTCAATTTTGATTTGGTTGTTATATTTTAGAAAATGGAATAAATTTCCAACTTCAAATAAACTGGAATCATGTGCTGCGATCGACATACAAGGGAAGTTTGTGAACGATAAATGCAGCAGAAAAATGGGTTACATGTGTGAAGTCCCCCAAACTCAAGGTAGGCTGTAAGTCTTATTAGGGATGGGCCCTGAAAAAGCTTTAAAATAGAATATATGGTAACTTAAAAAACTTATACTAAGTTGGTACAACAATGAACACGAATTAGAAACAATACAAGTCCTTAACAAAACGGCTAAACAAAATAAACAAAAGAACAACAAACACACATGGGGACCACTGATTATAATATTCCCGACTTTGGACAGGCACTATAGTAAATGTCAATGCGTGGTATTTGAACAGTCGCAATCACCTTACTCATTCAATAACTAGTGGACCATATAAACACATTCCAAGATTTATATATACTCATTAAAGGCTTCTGTGGTACAAAGATTTAATGCATCCCTAAAATACAGATACGCCAAACTACGCAATTCCGAATGTCGGTCTGTCAGATGTATACATCAAACAATGCCAGTTTGAATGCCGACCTGTCAGATGTACCGTTTTCAATCCTAATTTAGCAAACATTTAAGCAAAAACAACTTTTTCATGTTTATTCAATCCAAAAAATTTAAACTGAACAATTTCACATAGTATTTTATTATTTCTATTTCATTTTCATGATAATTTTAAAATAAAAATGAATTGGACAATATACAACAGAGAAGTACTTTGTTTCATGGAAGCTAGATAAGGAAGTATGTTTAAATTTGCATAAGTTGGACCAAAACACAGAGGGGATAGATAGCAAATAGTATCAGAAGCTTGTCCTCAAATTTATTTATTTATTTATTTCAGATACTGGCTGTCCATTTGGATGGTTGATATCAAGCAGTGCCTGCTTCTTTTTTAGTGACACTTCAGATCCAACACAACTTTTAACCTGGAGTCAAGCAAAGGACGCATGCGCAAGTAAGCCGCTTCCAGCTGGTATGACAGTTGCAGCAAAACTTCTGACAGTAGATGACCCCAGTGATTCAGTGAGATTTTTATTATCTTTTTAACCAGACACGTGTATGGGTGATAACCCTTCTGAAGGGTGACAACTCTGGATGTCCACATACCTAGAGAGCAATTATTATTTTATTATACCGAAACAACGCTTACCATGTAAAATGACACAAACAATATATAAATTTTAAATTAAATCAAATGCTGCTAGTTTACACTTTCAACCATTCTTTACTGGCACTCGTCTGCATACTTTAGATTCCGCAGAATCTAGGTTTACCTCTCTTTCCGTCTATCAAATACATTTTTAGTATTTTCTCTGAAGCTTGGGTGACCCTTTTTGTATATTTTCTGCATCTTTGTCATGCTTAATAAACTCGAAGTCCGCTTCCAACGAACTACAAAAACGACTGGCCGCCATTTTTATTGTTTCCAAAAATAACAACACGGTCCTGTTGTACGAGTCATTACCCTTGTACCGGGTTATCTGTCAGAGGTTGTCACACGCTGACGTGATTCTGTGGGAAATATCTCATTTATTACATGTCATGTGATAGGAAAACATCCAATGAAAAGTGTTTTAATATATATGTGAGGTATAATAATCTATTAAAAAGAACGCGTGATTAGGTGTGATAATAAACAGGATATAATTAGGTAACTCTCGTTTCAAACGTGGTTAGAATTTTGTAATTCACGCCTAATCACGCTTTATTGATTATACAGTGTATTGGCTTGCCATTTCCCCTCCACATTTTATAGAAACAAAACTCGCTGTAGGCCAACAGAATTTGAACAACCAATAACCATTGTCAAGCATTTTCATAACGCATTCATTAAATGAAAGAATAAGGAGTACAGTGGAGTAATGAAGTTTTACGTCCCAGTCAAGATTCTCTCGCTTTTATCGAGCCAACCCATTCATAGATAGTAGAGAAAAGCAGAATGTCCGAAAAAAAACCATCGACCTTCGGCAAGCAGACTGGTGAATTTTTCAGACTAGTATCCGTCTTGAGTGGGGTAAGGGATTCGGACCTAGGTGTCGAAATGCGCTATAAGAGCGCGCTTTAGACAACGCGGCCAACGAAGCTCCTGAAAGACTGAGGACATTTTCCAAAAGAAACATTTCATGAATTTTTTATGTTTCAGTACTTTATAACAAATAATTTACCAGAAGCAGCCAAAACCACAGCTACGTTTTGGACCGGATTAACAAGACAAGGAAATAGCTGGGATTGGTTTAATGGAGATCAGTATGATCCTACATTTTTGTAAGTTTAAAAATAGTTTTTTTGGTTCAATGGGGATTATCAGTGTAGTTGATTCACAACGTGCACATTTACTTTGCAAACCATAAACACAGCCCCCGTACGCGTGCACATTTACTTTGCAAACCATAAACACAGCCCCGTGTATATTTACTTTGCAAACCATAAACACAGCCCCCGTGCACATTTACTTTGCAAACCATAAACATAGCCCCGTGTATATTTACTTTGCAAACCATAAAAATAGCCACCGTGCACATTTTATTTGCAAACCATAAACACAGCCCCCGTGCACATTTACATTGCAAACCATAAAAACAGCCCGTGCACATTTACTTTGCAAACCATAAACGCAGCCCCCGTGCACGTTTACTTTGCAAACCATAAACACAGCCTCCATGCACATTTACTTTGCAAACCATAAATACAGCCCCCGTGCACATTTTCTTTGCAAACCATAAACGCAGCCCTCGTGCACGTTTACTTTGCAAACTATAAATACAGCCCCCGTGCACATTTACTTTGCAAACCATAAACACAGCCCCGTGCACATTTACTTTGCAAAACTTAAACACAGCCCCCGTGCATATTTACATTTCAAACCATAAACACAGCCCCCGTGCACATTTACTTTGCAAAACTTAAACACAGCCCCCGTGCACATTTACATTTCAAACCATTAACACAGCCCCCGTGTACATTTACTTTGCAAACCATAAACGCAGCCCCCGTGCACGTTTACTTTGCAAACCATAAATACAGCCCCGTGCACATTTACTTTGCAAACCATAAACACAGCCCCCGTGCACATTTACTTTGCAAAACTTAAACACAGCCCCCGTGCAAATTTACTTTGCAAAACTTAAACACAGCCCCCGTGCACATTTACTTTGCAAAACTTAAACCCAGCCCCCGTGCACATTTACATTGCAAACCATAAACACAGCCCCCGTGCACATTTACTTTGCAAAACTTAAACACAGCCCCAGTGCACATTTACTTTGCAAACCATAAACACAGCCCCCGTGCACATTTACATTGCAAACCATAAACACAGCCCCCGTGCACATTTACTTTGCAAACCATAAACACAGCCCTCGTGCACATTTACTTCGCAAAACTTAAACACAGCCCCCGTGCACATATACATTGCAAACCATAAACACAGCCCCCGTGCACATTTACTTTGCAAACCATAAACACAGCCCCTGTGCACATTTACATTGCAAACCATAAACACAGCCCCCGTGCACATTTACTTTGCAAACCATAAACACAGCCCCCGTGCACATTTACTTTGCAAACCATAAACACAGCCCTCGTGCACATTTACTTCGCAAAACTTAAACACAGCCCCCGTGCACATATACATTGGAAACCATAAACACAGCCCCCGTGCACATTTACTTTGCAAACCATAAACACAGCCCCTGTGCACATTTACATTGCAAACCATAAACACAGCCCCCGTGCACATTTACTTTGCAAACCATAAACACAGCCCCCGTGCACATTTACTTTGCAAACCATAAACACAGCCCCCGTGCACATTTACTTTGCAAAACTTAAACACAGCCCCCATGCACATTTATATTGCAAACCATAAACACAGCCCCCGTGCACGTTTACTTTGCAAACCATAAACACAGCCCCCGTGCACAGTTACATTGCAAACCATAAACACAGCCCCCGTGCACATTTACTTTGCAAACCATAAACACAGCCCCCGTGCACATTTACTTTGCAAACCATAAACACAGCCCCCGTGCACATTTTCTTTGCAAACCATAAACAAAGTCCCATGAATACCGGTTAATGACAGAAGCAACCAAATGAGACACATTCCCGGCATTCCATAGGCACTGGCAATAATGCTAGGGTATGGTTAGAGTTCTAATGACGGGTTCGCAATTAATGATTTAGCATAAGATTTGCAATCATGTTCTTTAACGTAGGTGATGAATATATTGATGTATTTCAGTCAATGGGCAGTAGAACCAGATGCAATAAACAACAATGAACACTGTGCCACTATCCTACAGTCTGGATTATTTAGCGATCAAGATTGTGCTAAACAGTATAACTATATATGCAGAAAAGATGAAACTGTTCGTAAGTATTTCTTCACGTTCAAACATTTGTGTCAGCAATTGCAATTGACTATTGTCCGTTAATTCACAAATATACAATACAGAACTGTCGTAAGCTTAACACTGATCAAAACGACAAGGAGTCGAAGCTTGGCTGCCAAGCAGCAGAGATATAGTAAACTTCCAACTGACAATAGATATACCAGGTCCCAGTTTCACAACCATTCCTTAGCTAAGATTTTACTTAACTTAAATCTTGCAAAATTTAAAATCTTTATAATTTTGTTAATTTTAAAGATATTCAGGAACTTAAGGTGTCAATTTTAAGATATTTGCTAGAATTAAACATTTGCATTTAGTTTTGACAAAAATATTCATCAGCATTTCCAAAAAGAGATTACTAAAATTTGCTTAATTTAAGTTAGGGAAAATCTTAGCTAAGGAATGATTGTGAAACCTGGGCCAGATGCTGAGATATAACTAACGACGGCTCTATATGAACTGCCACTTCAGCATTAACTCGGTGGCTAACTGTCAAAAGGTCTGTACTGCAAGTGCCAATCAGGAACTCGAACCCAGGTCATATCTGAAAGGTCAGTGCTATGGGTGTATGTTTTAAAACCGCGTCTGGGGGCATAACGAATTGTCATTTTTGCAAAAGTCGAGTATAATAACATTATTTTTCTTGCTCAAATTGTCATTTTTGCAGAAGGCGAATATAATAACATAATTAGTTTTCTTACTCAAATTGTCATTTTTGCAGAAGGCGAGTATAATAACGAAATTAATTTTCTTACTCAAAAATTTGGGCTTGGCTTTGATCCAATGTCATATCTTAAAAAGTCAACGTCAAGAAAGACATGTTGGGTTTTATGAGGTCCGTCCTTACCATAATTCTCTTAGTGCCAAGAGGCACACAAGGCTTGGTCGGCATTCCTCCATGTCGGTCAGTCTAAGACTACACGACGTGCCGCATTCCAGGTGTTCCAGCCTGCACCGTTCCGTTCTGCTTCTACCATCCGCCGCCAAGTTGTTTTAGGACGGTCCCTTTTTCTTCTTCTCTCAGGAGTCCACCAAAGGGCAACGGCGCAGTCACCTGTCTGTCCCTTCATCGGTACATGGTCAATCCAGTTCCATCTCAGTCAAAACTTACAAAATACATAATTGAAATATTTATAGCAAGTGATTGATATGTCCTTTGGGCCGGGTGCTTTCAGATATGTTTTGTTTTAGTTTGTAATAATAATAATAATAATAATAATAATAATAATAAAAAGAAGAAGAAGAATGCATTTTGTAAATGTGCAACTGTCACTATATCAAAATAACTTACTTACTTACTTATAGAGAACACCGATTTTTTTCTCGGTTGTGACGGCTGGACTCGGGCTGGACATAAATGCTACATCTTTTACGATGCTCCAAAAACGACTTGGCAGGATGCCAACCAGAGATGCCAGACGATAGGCGGTTCTATGTTAAAGGTTGAAAATTTAGATGAAAAGGTAATTTAGTTGAACTTGTTTTCCGTATGTAGGAATTACATTACAAAAAGTGGATTGAGGTGGAATAATGGAAGTTGTCAAGCCAAGATTTGGTTTTGCATATACAGTCAAGCTTGCCTAAAAAGGCCACCCAAGGGGACCCGTAAAAGTGGACTTTATATAAAGGTTCTAATAATATAAGTAATATAAATAAAGAAAAATTGGGATACAACTCTACTATAAAAGTTTTAACCCCCCCCCCCCCCAGTCCAATTTAGATCAAAATCAAACATACCAATTCATGATTTAGTGAGGAAAATTAGTTTACTGTATAATGCTTATATTTTGCTGTTGTTTTATTTTCGCTATATTGGCGGTCCGGTGTATTATCCCGAAAATAAAAACCGCCGTAAAAATACAGTATTTTGAAGCATTCGGTAAACGTTTCAGGTTCTCTTCCATCTTCTTTTCTTTAATCAGATTAAACCACGAAAATGTAGCATCGCAAATACACTAAGCATCGTCAAATCGCGAAAATGTGAAATCGCGAATACATTGGGCATCGTCAACCGCAGAAATAAAGCGATATAAGTATATTCGTTGTTTTGGTGGATACCTTGGCCCACGAGTTTCCATGGCAACAGAATATAGTAAAGCCTATATTTCAAACTTACTTTGTAGTTCAAATCGAATAGAAACCAGAAACCGCGAACTTAAATCCGCACAAAATAATACTTCATTTAAGAGTAACGAAAATAAGTAATTAAATAAAATCTTTTATTCAGATTTCCTTCGATTTGAATTTCGTTTTCTCTGTTTTTCCTCTTTTTGTGGTTTGGTCTTTTTTTTATTTCAACCATGGCGGCTAAACAGTTTTTATTTTTAAATCCATTCAATGACAGAGTTGGTTGGAATGGCAGATGACGACAACAGACTACAGAGCTTACTGGACGGGTATGAATGATCAACAAACAGAAAAATTATTCCGTTGGGCTGATGGAACACCCGCCAACCAATCATTGATGTAGGTATAAGTATCATGTAGCTATAATGTCACATGATTTTATCAAATATAACTTTAAAATTTGACATCCCATACTTCGATGCTCCTTTCACTCTTAATTTTGATTACACACGTGGAGCACCCGGTCTCACTTCCTTGATGACGTGTTTTACCTAATTTGTCAGTTTATTTTTTTCATTTTTTTTTGTTTCCAAGCACTACTGATGAGTAATTGTTTTTCGGAACGGTCGTTTAGTACTGTAAAATTAAAACTAGTATAATATGTTATTTTAAAGTTTTTACTTTGCTTCTGGATGGTGATTCTATGTTTGTTTGTTTTTATTTTGTCGGAATCTCAAAATTTTGTCACAGGATCTTTTAATTGTTGGTCAAAAGGGTTTATAAATACATTTACTGTGAAATCCTGTTCGTGGGGTCCAATCAGTTTCGTTGTACTAATATAATACGAAAGGCTGTTTTGTTGGTGCAAGGATGTCCACAAAACAACGAGAATTGGGACACCGCGAAACTTTATGATTTCGATGAATACTACTAACACTATTAATTATTTTCTAATGCACAAGGTTGCCACCATTGCGGTGACTTACCCCGCAATTGAGCCAACGCGATGTCAAGTACCAAAATGTACCAGCCCCGGAATTACAAACAAAACTAAACTTTTTTATTTAATTTAGTTAAATCAGAACTTATATTTTGAAAATAAGATTGTTTTTTTTTTTTTTTTTGCGAAAGTTAAGTATTTTTCGTGATCCCTGGGCCTTATCATCAAAAACGCTAAAAGAAATTGGTCACTTAAATGCCTCGGTTTATATCACAGGGGCTAGTTTCATAATAAAATTTTGAAAATACCCCTAAGTATATACTCTTTTTTAATATACATGTACTTAATTTTATTATGAAACTGGCCCCTGTGGTTTATGATACAGTGCTTACGGCAGTAGCGGATCTCGGTCTGTAGCGGATCAATTTTTAAAATAAAGTTAATTTTTTCCATATCATTACGAGAGACCAATAAAATTCGGATATATTTCTGTAAAGCTGGTATTTGTACTTAATTCTACGTTTCATTTGTGTTGATAAATGTCCTATTTTTTAAATTCTCGGCTTTTTAATGCGAATGTCACAAGCGTCTCAGCGACATGGATGTGATTTCCAAAACCTAACTTTCGATTTGACCAACGTGTTCAATACTTTCAAAGGTAATTTGAAATGTTTACAATAGCTCTTTACACTCGTTAACGTGTCTTCCTTCACGGAATAAACCTTTATGTCCATGACAATAAAAAATAAACCAGTTTATGCAGGGTGCAATTACGGCAATAACGGATCAGCTGCTGTCTACAGGGGACATCTCGAAAGGCTAAAAAAATATGGCATGTACCCATGGGGCTGTCTGGTGCTTTCAGAAAAATAATAGATTTTGGTGGGTTCAGTTATATATATGCAGAGGCTATTGGAGAACCAGTGCCTAGCTTCCCTCCATGGCCAGTACCCCATGAGAAAGATGGGGACATTGTCATGCCATGCCACTATGATAAGACCAGATCAATGGGCATTTGAAAGAAGCCATAATTGTCATGCTTGAAGGATAATCTGTATGAGATTAAAATATATTGAATTAATACATTAATATCCAACCCTATATTTTGTGTTTAAGACAATTAAAGTTTTATTCCGTTCTATATTTTTGTCTGGTAACAATTTTGGACCTATGATGTACAGTGTACAATACCAATAAGTATCATTGTATGCATATACTGTTCTTGTCAAAATAAAATCTTCATGGACAAAAGTATGTCATAATATTTATAACTTATAAGGTACAATTATTTTATTTTATTTCCTTCGCCATTTACTGTTTATAATTCAGTATTCAAGACAAAATTGACTTAATTTATCAGGGACATTGCGATGATTTGTTTTTTGTTATTCATTTTAATCATGGCATTTGTTGATATTACGACTAAATTTTTTTAATATTGTTTCATGATTTGTATTTTTTGCAATTAAATGATGGAAACTCAAACTAATCATGTTTTGAGTTGATCCGCTATCGTTTTCTTGACACTAGGTGGCGTGATCCGCTACTCACAAATTGATTCGTTACTGACGTTAATACATGGGATACAAAACGCGTGGATTGCCCATACTTATAGTCGGACGATTTTTATCATCTAAAGATAAATTGAAAGAGTGGAGAAATGTCCATTGATAGTACCAAAAAGTTACAATTGGCAGTGATGTTTTTTCTCGGAGAGCAGTGAATATTGCACTAATGATCCGCTACTGCCGTAAGCACTGTATATAAATACGAGTATACAATTACTTATTCCGACTAATCAGCCAACTAAACCCCCATTTTAATTTTTGACTGGTCCGACAGCTTCCATTATTAAATTCTTGAAATTTCTGGTGAAAACGGCAGAAACGAAAACACGCATCGATAACTCCCAATATTTCCTTACCTCTCTCTTGCGTTTTTTCGTTTTTGCCGTTTTCATCAGAAATTTCAAGAATTAAATAATGGAAGCTGTCGGACCAGTCAAAAATCAAAATGGGGGTTTAGTGGGTTGATTAGTCAGACTAACAATTGCTTTATTGTATTTTACTTTTCAGAAACTGGAACCAGGAACCTAACTCCTGGAAGGGAAATGAAGATTGTTCAGTAATCTTTAATAGTGGCGTTTATAATGACAGGAATTGCAATGAACCGGCGGCATACATCTGTGAAGCAAATGGTCAAGGTGAAACATTTTTTAAAATTATATTTGTCCGGCTAGTTATTTGCATTTTAGACATACAGTTAAACCTGTCTATAAAAGCCACCCAAGGGAACCAGTAAAAGTGGCCTTTATGGACAGGTGGGCCTTTATATACAGGTTCAAGTAATATGAATAAAGAATAATTGGGATACAAGTTTACCGGTCTTTATAAGCAGGTGGCCCTTATATAGAGGTGGCCTTTAAGACAGACTGGGCTGTAATAATAACTGGCTAAAGAAAATACCTCTACACAAAAATTTTCGTTGTGTTGATTTGTCCCTGTATGCTTAGCTGTAATTTTCGAGTTTCTTTATGTGCCACGCATGCCGTAAGAACATGTACTATCTTTTTCAAATCTTGGTCATAACCAGCCGGGGTTCGAACCCACGAGTTCCCACAAAGGAAGCGAGCACTTTATCAACTGAGCTACATGTACAGCAACGTTATAAATGAAGTGTAATGTATAAATGAAATTATCGAATTATTCAAACTAGAATGGTTAAGACAACGATTTCTAAAGATTCGCGTGGTTTTTTCTCTCTAGGTATAACATGCCCAGCTGGATGGGTTATGAGAACCACCGGAGACTGTTACTATTTTTCACAACCTAATGACACCAACACCTGGTCAGAAGCAGTTGACCTCTGTCACAAGCAATACGCTATAAAAAGCGGCGTAACAACAACTTTATTAGCCGTAAATGATAAAGACGAAATGGTAGGTTTATTTACATTGGTTTTATAATTGCAAGTTAATGAAAATCTTGGTACAGGAATGATCATAAAACTATCACAAAACATGTTTGAGTTTTTTTCTTTTATTTATTTATTTATTTTGCATACTTAAATGAAGAATATAAGGTTGGATTTTTATAAGCACCATGTACTTTGCTGACAAATGCTAAATCTAATCCAAATGCATATGTACTCGTTGCCCTGGAATTTAGGTACTTTAATTTATTCATTTCATCTTAAAAAATTGGATTTCCGTAATTTTAAATTTGGTTCGGTTTTTTTCTGAAACGGCCGTCTAGTGATGCAAAATTGAAACTGGCTTAGTGATAATATAATCAATACATAATATCATTTAATTAATAATTAATTAATAAAATATTGATGAATTAATTTCATATTTCTTTTTTCTTACGAATTTTTCAGACTTGGATAAATAGCCAACTTGCACAAAAACCGTGGGTTTCCGTTGGATATTGGACATCACTGAATGATAGAAACAATGAAGGTGTCTGGATATTTAATGATGTTTTCAATAATCAGCATTATGATCCCTCAGTCATGTAAGTGAATTTTGATTTTTATTAATCGGAGTTAGTTTTGGTTTTCCCCACTTCAATCTTGTTCATAAGTCTGTCATTTTGGAAATTCTGCGTCAGATGATCGATCGAGCCGCGAAATTTCCATTCATTCACGATGTGTACATGTATTTTCTTTTTTTAGCTGTTTAGCAACAAGTAGCGTGATTCTACATGTGTACTTTTATTTTACTTACATTTTACTTCCAGCCACAGGTGCTCGTTATCATTAATTAGTATAGTGTAAATTGGGAAACTCGTGTATAAAAGAGGACAAGATCCTTCATTCTGGAGACGGATTGCACATAAAACTCACATGTATATAGAATTTTTTTCTGTTTTGATAAATAGCATACGAAACACGTTCGCGTACATATACTAGTATACAAAGTTACAATACAGACCTGTCGAAAGTTTAACACTAAGCTAATGATTGTCTTAGTTGAAGTGAAAACCCTGATACAGGCGAGTAAAATGATGTTTTAGCTACAACATCAAACATAAAGACTTCAATAGCCCTATGGAGACAGAAATAAGACAGAAATTAGCATTTGTTGACAAGAGATCAGGGCAACTGAATCTAATTTAGGGCAACCCTTGTGCCCAGTCTTAACCACGGTGTACATTTATTTTCAGTGTATGGGGTGGAGAACCTAGTGATACAACGGGCAATGAAGACTGTACTTATGTCAGCGATGAAGGTCGTTATTTTGATACCAAATGCAGTTATAAAAATGGATTTATTTGTGAAAAATATGCTCTAGGTCAAGGTAAATGACATTTTATGCCCAGTCATTCATTAAATTCAGTCACTCAGTTTAGGGCTGATGTAGGAAATTCCCGAGGGTCTGCCCGGAGAAAAGCACAGACCTTCCGCAGGCGAGCTGACAAGCTCTTACATCATGTCCTGCACCAAGCAGGATACAAGGTTTGGACCTAGCTAGGTGCTAGAGGGGCTGTGACCGGTTAGCAGTAATAGCATGTGTATAACAAGTAGTCTGGCTATCAAGTTTACATAAGATTTGGGCCGAGTGTGACTTAAAATGACTTTTAATTCATAATATGTTCTTTGTCAGCCTGTATAATGTTTAGGTACTATATTCTGCAGTCTCGAAACTTTTGTGACAGTGAGTGATCATACAAATAAAGTAGGCCATTACAATCCTTATCCTTGTTTCTTGACTTAGACAGGCAAAGGTACAATTGCAGTTCTTGGGCCAATATAAAAACGTCGGGAAATGGATCGCTTGACGATGCACAAATATTTATTTACTAGTATTTATTTATTTATTTATTTGATGTTTCAGGTGCCGGGAACAGTGTGAAAGCTGGACTTTTGCTTATAGTTACTGCATTCATTTACACAAAGATAATATTTTAAACAGAGTTTATCAAATAGACAGTTGTAATACATTTATTGTAATATTTGTTGGTCCAAACTTTGTATATGACATCATTATACCTCACGACAACATTGAAGTTGACAGAAGTAATGTGCTTTTAAAGCAATCTTTAGGGCTTTGTCCGCACAACCATATTATGCAAATTTTATCTGAGCAATGAAACATAATTTTATCATTAAATGAACAAAAACTAAACTGTTGTTGTTTCCAATTTTAAAATAGAAGGAAATTCAAACTAAAGCCCCCGGATGCAAGGAAGAACAGGAAACTATACATGTACAAGTTAATAACAACCTAACAAGATAAGAAAAGACGGCAACTGATTAAAAAATTCCTGAGTTAGAACGGTACCACTGCGGTAGCTCAGTTGGTAGTGTTCACTACGTCAATGGGAGGTCGTGGGTTCGAACTCCGACCGGGTCTGACCACAGACTGGAAAGCGGGTAGTAACTGTTCCTTTGACAAGCACTCGACATTACAAAATGAAAGTCACGGTTCTAAGAACTTCTTTCGGATGGGAACTTGAAATAAACGACGTCCCGTGTCACGGTATATACGTACCCTGCTGTATAATGCTATCAGCGCAACGCACATGCAAAATTTCTTCACCTTCGCCTATAGCTTGCAACGTCTCGATATAAGTGAATATTCTTGACTGGGACGTTAAACACCATCACTCAACTCCTTATTCATGTTTCATGGTCTGGTCCTCTCGGTAGAATTAAGCATTTAAGTGACTCATTGTGGGCGCACTAAAATAAAACTGCTCCGACTTAGAACGGGCACTGGAGTAAATAACCAGCGGCGTTCTTAATGTACTATTAAAGGGCTCGCTCATTTTCACTTGTAATGGGTATAGCTAGCTAAACAGGAGGTACTTGCATTTTATGGGGGTACTGGTCTCACTTCCCTGGTGAAAGTTTAATATTTCACTACATTTGACAGTTTTTACTTTGATTTTTGGATTGTGATTTGAACATTGACTAATATGTTGGTTTTTGATTTACAACCAGTCATCCAGAATTACGTTGATTTTAAAAATTAAATTGAGCCATGTTACCAAACAGAGAACCAAAAACCATTACATCTTTATTACACCAGAAACACGCCGGCCAAAACAGCTTAAACTCTAACTGCATAGTCGGCATTCCATATGAAGTTGCTTGACACCCCTAGCCTATACAAAGTTGAACGATGTAGTCAATTCAAAACAGGATTTTAACAACTAAATGCAATGGAATGTAGTAGCAGTGTGTAAACGCAAAGAACTTCCGGTGCACTCCAAATTTAGTTCCTTGTAAGTTCATGAAAAGACAAAGCACTACCACTAAAGGTCGACTCTTTCGTCATGACTACGTAACATAAAGAACCCCGCCATTTCGTAAAAAAGATTACCATTGTAAACACCCACCCAGGTTACATTTTGTCGCATAAAATGATATATTAAGCAAGGATGGAACCGAAACAGAAATTTTCAGTTACGACTCGGCTCGTGTAAGTAAAAGAATCATTGATTTGTACCCGTCGTATTGAAATTTATAGAGTATTAAAGTAGTAAGCAATTTGATTTTTGGTCTATTGAAAGAGAGACAACCCCTGTAGTATAAGTGGGCATACATGGGAAGATTGGATAGAAATTTTGTCCTCAAGTCTCAAGTCTTATCAATGTTTTAACTACGACCGCTTTAACTGATCACTATTTTTAACCATCATTACACATATGGTTTATGCTGCTAAGTCTGTTTCAATCGTCTCTAACTGTAAGCATCCTCTGTAGCTGCCACAGGTGGCCTACTAGGGTTGTCTTTAGCTTGCACCGAGACATTCCAAGTCGAGAGTGAGGTTCGAACCCAGAACCCTTGACTTCAAAAGCCAGTGACAGCAAGTACCACTCACCCATCTAATGGGGATGCTGTCCAAAAATTATTATACATGTTTAAAACTTGTCATATAATTACAGGCTGAAATTCTTCACTAAATTGAATTGTTAAAAACAGTCTCTTAAAGATTGGTAGTTTTTAACTAAAATAGTGTTTTTTATTATGAACATATATTCCCCACACATTTATACACATTTTCGCCAAAATTCAAGAAATATATTTTTCAATAAATTATAGCAGTTCTGTTGCATATACTAGATCATCAAGATATCAGTCACTTTCAAATACTTAATTATTTCTATTCTATGAATGAAAATTGAGTTTAGTTGAAGTAAGTCAAGAATATTTCACTTATATTGAGATGTTACCAACTTTAAGTGAAGGTGCAGAATTTTTTTCCTGTGCATTGCGCTGATGGCATTATACAGCAGAGTTCTTTATTGTGAATGAAATTTGACATGATGATTATTACATTATTTTCCTTAGCAACAGGCGCCTCCCCTTGAAAGCAATTTACTATTGTTTTTCCAGACAAGTACTATACTTCCTGAGGACCACTATGCCCTTGTGCATCCTAAGAAACGGGTAATGGAGTCATGTGGTGTACTAAATACTTTATTGTGTTTTTCTTCTGGATCTGAGCTTCTGTGGTGCCTTCCGCACAGACACTATAATTCCTAAGACAATACTATATTAGCACAGGTCCCTCAAGAAAAAACAATAATGTACAGTACAGGCCTGTCGAAAGTTTAACACTAGACTTTTGAATAACTTCTGATTCGGTAAAATCATTGTTAGCTTTATCTTGAAATTTGCTATCTATCCGTTGAAAACTTTCAGCCACTAGCTATCGAGTCATGTCTCGGTGCATTGGCAGAATAGCTTCGACTCCTTTTCGTTAGCTTAGTGTTAAACTTTCGACAAGTCTGTACTGTATAAGTGGTTACCTCCACTGGGACCCTATTACCCATATACAGTCCAACCTGCCTTAAAGGCCACCTCTATATAAGGGTCACCTGCCTATAAAGGCCAGTAGAATTGTATCGTAATTGTTCTTTATCCATATTATTTGAACCTGTATATAAGGGCCACCTGCTCGTAAAGGCCACTTTTACTGGTTCCCCTAGGTGGCTTTTTTAGACAGGTTTGACTGTACATGTAATGGTACAAACTTGACCAACCTTGAATGATTTAATAGTACAATAATGAAAAACATCAAACAACTAAGAACACAAAATATTGTGTATTTTAAATATTTTTATTTTTTAATGTCTAAAAAAACATTCTAAAATTTGATCTTTATAGAGAAGAAGAAAATTTGTAACTTAAAAACATTTACTTGGCAACAGCCAATGCACCAAAAAACACAAAACAATATAAGATAATGAAAAAACATCAAAAAAAGATAATACTAAGAAAAAACAAACACATAATGGGACCACTGATTGAAAAATTCCTGAATTTGGATGGGCACTGATGTAAATGTTCAGGGTTGGGTTGCACGAAGCTTAATTAAATATTACACCATAATTAGCTCAACGCTTAATGATTTGATAATCATGATTTATTTAAAGATTAACTTTAATTGGGCTTTGTGCAACCCTGCCCTGTATTGCGGTTAAATAACAATATTTTTTAAATATTGAAAATTAATATCTGTATGTTACTCAGATCTGGGACGAAAATATAGGTAAATGTACATTAAGAAAGGTTTCACCTTTTTGAGATTTTGATTTTTTAATTAAGGACTGATTAAAGAGGGCACTGGAGTAAATGTCCCATTAAAAAATTAATGTCTGTACATCACTCGGATCAGGGCCAAAAAATATAGGTACATTAAGAAAGGCTTTACCTTTTTGAATTTTTTTTTTATTAAGGAATAATTAAAGAGGGCACTGGAGTAAATGAAAATTAATGTCTGTACCTCACTCAGATCTGGGATAAAAATTTAGGTAAATAAATGTACATTAAGAAAGGTTTTACCTTTTTAAATTTTTTTTTTATTAAGGACTGATTAATGAGGGCACTGGAGTAAATGTCCCATAATTTGGTTAAATAACAATATTTTTTAAATATTTCAAATTAATATCTGTACGTCACTCAGATTTGGGACAAAAATATAGGTGAATGTACATTAAGAAAGGTTTTCCTTTTAAGATTTTGATTTTTTAATTAAGAAATAATTAAAGAGCGCTTCATGGTACATCTAAACATTTACAAACCTACTAAGTACAGCTTAAGTAAAAAGGCTTCAAGATACAATTAAAAATTTACAAACTTTAAAAGTATAAATTAAGTTAGAAAGATTCAAAATACACCTAGAATTTACAAACACCTTACAACTTTATTAGGATACAAGGATTATATTTACTAGTATTAAGAGAATATGATACCCTGCCCTGTAGTTTTTGGTGGAGATTACATTTATGACAAACAATATAACCGTATATATAGTACATGTATAAAATATCTTATGGATACATTGATTGGTATGTTTGATTTTGATTTCATATTGTATGAGCTAAAAAATGTTGTTATCAGCCAAATCTACAAAGCACTGGTCAACAACTGTTAACAATTTTCAACTGCTTTCTTTTTATACCCGTACTTCCAAAAGGTTGGTGTTAATTTGAAGAAACAATGGAGTCAATACACAGAGACTTGAAATTTACACAATACCGGTCAGTAAACAGTTTTAAATAGCTTTTAATCATACTTGTAATCAATTAAGGATCTTCCAAAAGGTTGATGTTAATTTGAAGAAACAATGAAGTCAATACACAGACACAACACCGGTCGGTAAACAATTTTAAATTGCTTGTTTTTTATATACATAAACAACAAAAGGATCTTCCAAAAGTTCATGTAAATTTTGCAGTTTGTTTTGAAGATAATGAAATCTAAATATCGAACCCTGTAAACACAATTTTCATGTATAGTCCGTCAGCGATATTGTGGCAGAGTGTATATAAACATGCACATGGGTATTAATACTGTGTTATCGTACGAGTATATCCGTGCCTTCATGTGTTCATTTCAAAACCACCTTTATATATGGTTCATATTTACATTTACATTATACAGACTCTTCCATGTTCATAAACACTCTGCCACAATATTGCTGACGGACTTTAATAACACTTTTTCTGCCCGGAGGGTAAACAATTTCTGACATTTTACAATGTACAACAGTTCACAATTTTTACAGTATCTGCACTGTTTATTGTAGTAAAACTTATCTCAGCAGTATTAAACATACATTAACCCCAACATTTCCTTTTTAGGCCATATAAAATTAATTCCTAGATTTTCATCAATTTTTTTTTCAAAATCGGGGTGGGGGGAACAAACTTTATTTCTTAATTTTATTTTCAGATTCCAAGGAAATAACAGTAATAACAGGGTTCGATTTTAGCGATATTTACCACTAGCAAAAATTAGCTTGTACAATTTTTTATTCACTAGCTAAAATGAAAATGACTAGCTAAAATTTATGAAACAGTTTTAATAGCTCATAATTAACATTCAATTTCTTGGGCCATGTGGGGCCGTGTTTGTCCTCTTCCTTCGCTGACCGTTGAGCCACCATCTCCTGACTGCTGGTCTAGGACTTTTGCGACATTTTTTTTTTAACTTTTTTATTCACGTGCTACAGTAAAGCATGACGGTACTGGCATTTCCACTGGTCTATTTTAAACAACGAATCAGAGACGAAGACTAAATTAAGCAGCCAATCGTAGCCACGTGTTCCGGGAAACCTAATATTATACATTGACATATATGCCCGAGTAATCCGAATTTGTTTACGATAGAGATGCCCAGACAATATTACTTATTTTGGCCGCTTTTCGTTTTTTTGTTCGTTTTAAGTTTCATTTGGAACATACAATGTGACAGTTAATTGAAAAGTAGATTGTAAATGATTTAGCTTCTTTTATTCACTCGCTCAACTATGCGAGTGGTTTTTATTTCCACTCGCTATTCGGCAGATCTACAAGCTATTAGCGAGTATGCGTGCCTAATTTCGAACCCTGAATAACACATATAACTGTCACTTAAAGTTAGATCTGGATGGCAAAAACACAAAAATAATAAAAAAAAAAATTCTGTGGTGGGCCGAAAAAAAGCGGACTGAAATATAAATATAGGAATTGATTTTATAAGGCCTTAGGAAGAGAGAATTAATTCTCTGTTCTGTCACTATTTAACTAACATCACAACCTGTAATAGGTTTTTGTCAGGTCACTTAAATACAATATCAAAAGTATATATAAAATATCATGTGTTCAATCTAGAAATGTCCTTGTGCCATTTGCCCCCCCCCCCCCCCCCCCCCCCCCCCCCCCCCCCCCCAAAATAAATTTTGTCCCATTGTCTGTGGGCCAACAACCCTAGTCCATCTGTTTAGTCCTAAGTTGAGTTTTGAATAAATTCAAAACTACCTCATGTACCTCTTTTTCATCTACAGTATGTTCTTTTCATTAACATAATACTGATATATTTAAAAAAAATGCATCAAATTTCTTTATTATGCTTATCTAATTCATTAAAATATGGCACCTGTTTTTTGGGGGCCCTTGGCAAGGATACCCCATCCACCACATTTCTGGGTTGAACACTGAATGTCAAGTTGTGAGCCAATAAAAGAAGACACTTATTTAAATCCCTGCCAGTCACTTAAGGCATCAGAATCTTCATCATACTCCACTCTTAACAGTTTGATACCATTCTTTAATGCTGGAGTACCTTTGAGTTTTCCTAAAAAATTAAAAAAAAATTAAAATTGTCTATTAGATTAATCAAAAAGAATGACAGTATCTTAAAATATACCAGGTTATATTAATGTTTTAATTTATATGATGATTTTAAATGGGGGCCTCTGCACTGCCCGGATGATCTAAGATGTGCACCTGTGTATCACAGCACCACTCACCACATAGATTGCTAACTTACTAAGGATAGAGAGTTAATATTTTAATGTACATGTATATGATAAATCAATATGGAAGCCTTAGTTGCCGAGTGGTCTCGACTGCCTAGGTTCTAATCCAACTTCTGACAGATCCTACTTTGATGTGTTTGAGAAAGTTTGTTAGTTTGCTTGCTGAAGATCTGCATATTGCTCCAGGTACTTCAATTTCCCAGGACTGTCTGACTAGATATAAGTTACAGTGTCTTGAATAGGGCATAAAACAATATTACAGTAAAACATGTTTATAACGAAGTTCTGGGGATTATATTATCAACTTCATTTTAGTGTTATAAATAGACTTATATAGAGGAGTCAACGGTTGGACCCAAATTTGACTTCTGTACCAATCAGTATTCGTTGTAAGCACATAGTTTATTTTATTGTTATAAATAGACTTATATAGAGGAGTGGTTGGACCCAATATTTGACTCTGTACCAATCATGTATTCGTTGTAAACATGTTTTATTATATTTATGTTTTACTGTTCTTCATTAAGAATATTGAAAATTTAAAATAGTCTGAACTAGAGCTGTTTTACAGGGATTTACACATCTAGCATTCAAACATTGGTAAAATCAACTGCACTACAACCATTGATGCTATAGAAGAAAGTACCAAGCTTCAAGGCCTCTCTTGGCCATTACAAATATATGTTTACATCTCTTGGCCATTACAAAACACACACACACAAAACATATATAATACTTACATGTATATATATATATATATATAATATTATATATATACTCTTATTCTCACACTAGTTTCTTCCAATTTTTTTGGACAATATTGGTAATGTGGTGACTTAATAAAGTCCATATCAGGTCAAGCCTATTGTTCCATATCTTATCAGTATGAGAGTTATTTCCCTTGATCAGTGTCAAAAGTGGTCTGCTTCAGTTCACCCTTGCTCAATATGAAATTTACTGTATTAGGTAAAATAAAACTGTACACGCCAAATTTTGTTCACAAATCACCATGAATCAAGCTAACATCACATAAAAATTTCATGTGAAATTAATGTGATTCAAGCTAACATCATATGAAATTCTTCATGTGAAATTGATGTGAATTGAGCTTATATTTGAAATTCATGTGAACAAAGTTTGGCTGTGTAAATATTAACATTGTCAACTATGAATTAAATACATTCATTTATCCTTAAACTGCTATACACACCTAAAACTCTGGCGAAATTCACGTGAACACAATTTGTCTATGTAAATAATAATATTGTCAACTATAAATTAAATAGATTCATCATTTATCCCATAACTGCTATACATACCTAAAACTCTGGCATGTATTACAAGATTGATCATTTTATCTTTATTCTCCACACTCCTAACTTCAAAGGCCTCTTGTATCAGTTTCTCCTTATGAGCATGATAATGTATCAAAAATTCATGACCTTCACCTGAAAAAAAAAAAAAAATGTTTTACTTTTGTTTTCATGTTTTTTATTTGTTTATTCTTTCAAAAGCAAAAGAATACACAAGAGGCCCCAAATTCAAGGGTCTATTATCTCAGAGTCTATATATTACTCAACTGTCACTTTGTTTTCTTTTAAAATTTGACACAATTGATATTTACAAATCAAACAGTAATTTCTACTCTTTTCTACTTTGCTCAGTCTGTTTCAATCACTTTTAGTTGTAAGCGTCTTCTGTAGCAGCCACAGGTGGCCTATTCTTTTTTAACTCTAAAGGGGTGTCTTTAGCGTGCACTGAGACATGAGACCTCGGTTTTAAGTCTCATCTGAAAGACTATTCTGGTATTGAGCTTTTTACGGCTCTAGAATAGGCAGGAGATGAAAATCATCTCAGAAAATTTCCAAGTCCTGAGTGAGGTTTGAACCCATGGCTGCAATGGCCTAATGGATAAGATGTCAGTCTTCATATCCAGGGTCTCTCACCACTGTAAGTTCAAGTCCTGCTGGGACCACATGTGGGAAAGTAAACTTCCCTTGCCATTGGTATTTACTGATTCACCTGGTATCAGTATAATGGACTGGGGGTTTTATGCTTGTCTGCAGCATACTGGCTTTGTGAGCTAGCACGTTAAAGTGGCCCCGAGTGTGCGCTAGTACAAGGCAGACCATACAACACACTTGCACTTCACATGCATACAAAAAATTGTTCATAGATTAAACCATAGAGTTTAATAAAATAGTTCTCGTCACAAATAGCTGTAAAATTGCTGATGCCACATTAAGCAACATTCAACCAACCATAATCTTGCCATATATCATTGACATCTTTGGCATCATACTATGGAAGTCACGGGCTTACAAGGGCTAGGATTGGCAGACACATTTGGCATAAAATGGTTGAGCTAAGAAAGGGAGACTATCCATTTTCACAATTTTTGGAGCTTTGGCTACTAATGATTTCAAATTTGTGGAAATACAGTAACAGACAGCAGGAACTTTGAATAAACACAACAGAATCAATCTTCATAACAAACTACTTCTTACCATCTTCTGTAGGTTTTACTTCTTTGATTTTAGCGTGATCACACTCAACATCTTCACCAAGCTGGTCTTTAATGCAAAATTTGACTTCATAATGGTGATTTATTTTTAAAAAACCTAAGTGAATGTCTACTCTATTCTCTGAATATTTGAACTGGATTTCTAAGTTGTGTGCCTCTACCTGCTCTGGATCAAAATGGACGTGGCTATGATCATGATGGCCATCTCCATCTGCTTGAAATAAAGGAAACAAGTTTTGAATTTAACAATAAGTGTATTTCTTACCAAACATGTTTCTCTGGGCACTCTTGTTTCCTCCACCATCCCAAAACTGAATTCAGTTGTCTGTATGTATCACAGCTTTAAATGAAAGCTGTCATCTCAATTCTTATCTGGAAGATTTTGTTACAGACATAGTATCTTGATGGTGTTAGCTTTTATATATTTCAGAGTCAAGATATATAAAATTTGTATATATTTAGTTATTTATAATACTGTCACCAAAGAATATTAATCAAACTTGATTTGACTACGGAATACAGGTATACGGTATAAGAAGAAATATTAGTGGTAGGAAACTTTTGCAGTTTTGACTTTCTAAACTATTTCAAGGTAAGAAATTTTCACGGTTCTGACTGTAAGATAAGTGAACCAAAGGAAATAAATAATTTTTGCTGAGAAGATTTGTTTGCAGTCAAGTATGTTTCTTCTTATACAATATTTACCTTCCAAAATAAATATTTAACTCCAATTTTGCTCTGGCACCAGCTCGATGTTCCCAATTTGGGAATCCTACAGTACAGAGAGTTCTGTATAGTTTTCTTCTGTATTTTTTCATTCACCAGATTTGTAGATCTCAACATTCTGATTCATTGATTCATTGAGTATTTTAGGGGCTATATACTGATATATAAAGATACACTGGGCACTAGGTGTTTATGGTAATTAAACATGCTGTCTTACCTAAATCACACAGTCTTTTTAGTATTAGTTCAATCTAATATTTAAACTAAAGGTCAAAAGGCCAGGTCAACTTGACACACTTTTTTTTACCTGATGCTAGGATAATGGACTGGTGGGGCTGCAACATTTGTGACTAAAATCTTGATGAACATTTGTGACTAAAATCTTGATGAGCTAACACTTAAAAGTTTTGTGTGCACTAGTATAAAGAAGATACATGCATAAAATCACTGCCAGTACTAGTCATGGCCACATCAGAGTAGCCTAGCGTGAGATGGCTGGCACGAGCACCAGTGTGAAATTAGATTTGCCAATACAAGCCATAGGCTTACTTAATAAGGTATCTAAATAGACTAGTGAATGATTAGTTTTTGTTTTGGTTTCAATTATTAGCTGTGTGTGTGTGTGTGTGTGTGTGTGTGTGTGCAATATATTCAGAATTTGTTGCACATCAAATTGCAGTTCTCATCAGCTTGGTTATCCTTCATACAGAAATATTATGTCATCTTTGACTACCTGAGCCACAACATATTGGTACATATCCTATATATGTAAACACAAAATATGAGAACTTAAACAACATTGAAGGCAGATATTTTTATGAAAATGTGGTACGCCACCTGGCCACAGACCTCTTAAAAACAAATTATTACTCAACGAGTAGTCCCGAGTAAAATTATGGGTATGACATGTGTAAAGGGGATACAAGCGAACATTAAACCACCTGTAGGGGTCTGGATTGTACAGTTAGCAACGTCATCGCATGTAGTGCGAGAAGTCCCGATAATTTTGCGTTTCCTGTTGCATATTTTTTGACCAGAAGAGTGCACTTCATCAATTTGACCTAGGGCTAGGCGTTACCTTGTTATCATTATGTGATGACATACATATTACATTTCGTTGTCTATAAGACACTTTTTCGACAGAGAAATCATTGGTTTTCCTGCTGGTCAAAACGCAATATTACCAAAATCTAATAAAAACCTGACTCAACTTACGTTTTTCTGCATGATGCCCCTCCATGCTGGTTGACATCAAGTTGTTGTTGTTTCGTAGTTTCATCTTTGATCGGCTCACCATTTTCAAGAGTCTAGAAGTTACGCTGCTTTCATGATCAGAATTTGATTTTTACGAAATTACATGAGCCAGAGACATTTAATTAATTCCTATGTGATATGAAAAGAGGCATTGTCTATCCTGGAAAATGTCCTTATTTATCTTGCATTTGTGACCGGCAGCGCAATCTCTCTGAAATTGTCCGCCCTTGATCAACTGTATATCCGACACCGACTCAACCCGTTAACCGGACAGTTAACTTCTCTTGGATTGTTTGTCAGTCAGGTTCAGGGATTGTGCCAAACATGACAATGAAGAATATAAGAACTAATAAATTTATAACAATAAATTTATTGTAAAAATAAGAAAATATTTAGGTTTAACAATATGTATAAATTAATATAATAAACAGTATTTGATTTAATGCCAAAATCCGGAGAAAGAAATGTGATGCGGTTCAACAGTAAACTAAAATAATCATTTCCCTATTTCTAAAGTAATAAAATAAGTAGAAAAAAATGAATTAAAATAAACCCTAACTAAATTACTCTAAGTGTAGCCCAACTACGAAATAATTTGGAATTTAGACGCTACATGCCGAAAAATAGCCAAAATCAAATATCCTCTAAATAAATAACATTACATCTCTAATTAAGCGCAAGAAGTAAAAGAAAACGGTCAGACCTTTAGGTCTTCCACCGCAGTGAATGAGGATGTATAAGAAACGCGAAGCCTTTATATAGCGTGAGTCTTTAGAAATAAAATAGCCAATGAAAACCAACGACAGTTTGCTACTGGAGCCAATCAAATCATAAATGACCAAATCGAGTACGACCACGGATGGCGGAAGTTAACCGAGAAAGCATGTTACAAAACTGTAGAATGAATTTGTGAAGAAATAGTGTTTGAAATATCAAATGAGAACTAATATTTATTACAAGATGAAGATATAAAACGTAAGTTAACAGAATTAATCCGGAAAATTGACTAGGAATGAAATTAAACTAAAATATATTGAAACTAAGATGCCGCGCCATCACAATCCTTCACCCTTAAAAAAAATCAATTAATATATATATGAATTGATTAACAAACAAATAATTTTCAGATTAACGGTTAACATAAATGATACAAAATAGAAATTAATAAATTATCAACATGAGTATATATATTTACAAAATAAATTTTAAATTCAAAAACACAAATTTACAGTCTCTGATATTGAAGTCTATATTTACAGTCTCTGTTTTTCATTTCAGGAATATCAACACGGAGAACAACAACACAAAATAAATAAATAAGTAAAGTCTCTTATGCGAAAGATGGTCGTCGATTCCAAAATCAACCAGCAAGTCAAAAAACTCGGGCACTCCAAAAGGGACAGCGGGTTCCTCATTCCTGAACCTTGCCTTTGATGGAGGCTGTGGCATCTTTTTCCCTTCTGGATTGCAGAATTTGAAGTTTTCTTTCTTCACCGTAGTTATGTGTTGTATTGTATCTCTAAGATGTGTCATTGACACTCTATGGGCTGTTTGAAGGTGCTTGACGATCTTGTAACGTTTCAAGTCATTCTTCCCACACAACTGGCACACATGCATGTGCACATGTGACACATGTATCTTTTTCCAGTGGGACCGTAAGCCACCATAGGAAGCATATATAGTCTGGCTTCCACAATTGGTGACAGACACTTCATTCCCCCGGACTGGGGAAATCTAGTGTCCAGAGACAATTGCAAATCGTTATCAAGGTCATCCTCAGCCGAAAGTCACATTAAAGTTGCCATTTTAACGCTGCAAATACATGAAAAATAAAACAGCATTAGTTACTTATTAGGTTAAAAAAAATGAAACTGGAAATCTGTGTGGCTGTAAGCTGAAACAGAAGTGGAAGAAGCTTAAAAAATGATGGGAATGAAAAGCCGAACATTATCTTAATTGAAGCCTTTACTACCAAAGAACAACAAAACATGTTGATACTTAAAAATGTTCAACTTAACATTAAAGATGCATTAAGTAAATGCAATATAAAGTTATTACCTTTAAGGTAAACATAAAAGTTGCATAAAATGCAAGCAATATATGCATTATATCTATAAATTGCTATTTACTTTAACAGACAAAGCTTGAACAATTTATGAATTTAGCATGTAACTTTTACTAGTTAAAGAATATGTAATAGCTATTCTAACCATGCCTCACTAATTTCAAGTTAGATCCAAAAACAAAACAAAAATAAAATGAATGAAAATTACTGATGTGAAAAAGTAGTATATGATGAGCATTAGCTGCCAGGAATGTTTCACTGAAATTGAATAAAACAATATTATAAAGAATATTTGTTTTCTTAGTTTATAATTAAAGAGACTGTAAGATAACTTGACATATGCTAAAGCATAAACATTAAATAAACATAAGTAGCTATTTATTTACAATATTTACAAACACGCGGTTTAGGCTACACTTAGGTAGATTAAGGTGAATATTTAACTGGTTTATTAATTTGACGCCCATACCTTGTTCTCTTAGGAGAACTATATGAGAATCTTCTGAAGATTCGGACTCTAAAATTTCTGTTGAATTGAAATTTTCCTGAGTCATCTCTAAATTCTCATCCTCCTCTGAAACATCCGGTAAATTAACACCTTCATAGGGTTTAAGATGATCCACATGAACTATAATGGGATTACTTGATTGATTTTTCTGAATTTTGTAAGTAACATCTGATAATTTTTCTAAAACTAAAAATGGACCTGTCCAGCCAAGACCTAATTTAATATTAGCAGTTGGAGGATACCATCTCCAAACTTGATCACCTGGAGAGAAATTTCTAGGTTTAAGACCTCTATCGTAATATTTTTTCTGACGACTAGCAGCTAAACTAAGATTACATTTTGCTAGATTAAATGATTCTGCCATACTTAACTTAAGCCATTCTACGTATTCTACCGAACAAAAGATTTCCTCAGCGTCAGGTGGCTCTCCGACCATTATGTCCAGAGGACATGATATCTCTCTTCCTAACATCAAAAGGTTTGGACTGCACTTGGTACTTTCCTGAATCGTAGACCTGTAAGCCATCAGCACATATGGTAGATGGTCATCCCAATTATCTCGTCGTTCATTCACCAACATTGCCAGCATACGCTGTAATGTCTGATTAAATCGTTCCACCAACCCATCGGATTGTGACGATATGGGGTAGTATGCGTTTTTTCTATACCTAACTTGTTACATACCTCTCGAAACAACTCCGATTCGAACTCCTTACCTTGATCAGAGTGTAATTGTTTAGGCATACCAAAACGTGAGAAAAATTCAGTTACAAGTTTATCTGCAACGGTAAGCGCTGTATGATCTGGTACAGCGTAAGCTTCAACCCACTTTGTGAAATAATCACATACAACAATTATGTATTCATTGCCAGATTCAGTTATGGGGCAACTACCTACTATGTCCACACCTACTCTATCTAAAGGCGTTCCGACATACGATTGTTGTAGAGGAGATTTGCCACACCTGGACCTGGTTTACCTCTGGCACAAATGTCGCACTGTTTGCACCAGCGCCTTATATCACTACTCATGCCAGGCCAATAAAATCTATTTTTGACAGAAAAAGTAGTCTTATCTCTACCTAAATGTCCCATTTTAGTATGCAACTCATCAAATATTTTACTTCGAATTTGCTTAGGAGCGACTAAATGAAGTTTACAGCTATCTTGATTAAATCTCTTATAGTAAAGTAAACCATTATGCATTTCTAACAACTCCCAAACAGACCACAATGCCCTAACTTCTGAAGAAGCATTTGCAATTCGACTTTTACTTGGTTTCGCATCTGATTCATTTTTAAACTCAACTATTTGAGAAATATCCCGATCCTCAACTTGCATTTGAACTAACTGATCATGAGACCAAACTTGCATCCAGTTTGAGACAATATCAGACAGACAACTGACTATCAGAAGAATCTGAAGGTTCTACTGTTGTTTTTGAGGCCGTGACAGGACTAACATTTAATGCAATAGGCATGGTGTTGTCAGTACATGACAAGGTATTGCCTTCAGTGCTTTTAAGTTTCCCATCACACTCAGGTACTTTGATAGAACCATCAGAAGCGCTTGACAAACAAGGACAATTGTTCACCTTACACCTCCGCTTCGGTCTCCGAGATAAAGCATCTGCATTAGAATGCAAACTTCCTTTCCTGTGTTTAATTTCAAAATCAAAAGTTTCTAACACTGTTAACCACCGGGCAACCATACCCTCAGGATTTTTAAATCGCCTAAGCCACACCAAGGAAGCATGATCAGTCCTTACAAGAAATTTTCGACCATATAAATAATGTTTGAAAAATTTGATGAATGTTACAACTGCCAATAACTCTTTATATGTTACACAATAACGTGACTGAACACCATTGAGTGTCCTACTGGCATAAGAAATAACTTTTTCTTCGCCATTTTGAATCTGAGACAAAACTGCACCAATACCAGTCGAACTTGCATCAGTATCTAAGATAAACTGTGCATCCTTATCTGGATAAGACAAAATGGGAGCAGAAATTAGTTTTTCTTTCAATGTTTCAAATGACTGTTGACAGTCCTTGCTCCAAACAAATTTCTTGCCCTTTCGAGTCAGATTAGTAAGTGGACTAGCCAGAGATGAAAAGTTTGGAATGAATCGTCTATAATAACCTGCTAGACCAAGAAACTTCTTATATCAGCTACACTCTTTGGAATAGGCCATTTTTAACACTTTCAGTTTTGCTAGGATCACAACGAATGCCATCCCCAGAAACAATATGTCCCAAAAATAAAACTTCTGTTTGAAAAAGGGTACATTTTGAAGGTTTTAACTTAAGATTTGCCTTCCTAAATCTATCAAAAATCATTTTAAGATTATTTAAAGCATCCTCAAAAGATTTTCCAATAACAATCACATCGTCAAGATAACAAAGACACCTTTCCCAATTTAAACCTCTTAGAACTAACTCCAAGTCTCTCAAAACATGCTGGAGCATTGGACAAACCAAACGGGAGGACTTTAAATTGAAACAACCCCAAATGAGTGCTAAAAGCAGTCTTCTCCTTATCACCTTCTGACATCTCACATTGCCAGTAACCTGAGACTAAATCGAGAGTTGAAAAGCAGGATGAACCTGCAAGAGCATCAAGTGAGTCATCTATCCGTGGCAGCGGATAAGCAGCATCTTTTCTTGTAACAGCATTAAGAGATCTATAATCTATGCAAAAACGTATTGTACCATCCTTTTTCTTAACCAATAACAATGGAGATGACCACGGACTTGAACTAGGTTCAATAACATCATCCCTTAACATACGTTGGACTTCCTTTTCAACAACTTCTTTTTGTGTGAAGGGAATCCTACGAGGGGGAACCTTAATAGGTTTAGCTGAACCAGTATCTATTGTATGTTTAACTAGATTGGTACGACCCAACTTTCCATCTGGACCATAAATACATCTTGATATTGAACTAACAATGACGAGACTTTGCCAATTTGTTCTGGTGTCAACTTATTTGAGACACCATCCAACAAAGGTTTTAAATGATCAGGAACTTTTTCGTTTAAGTAAATCTCTGAAGATTCACCGATCTCGTCAAAAAGTGTCAAATCTTCAACTGATTGTAAACTTGCAACAGCAATATCCCTATCAAGCTCAATCTTTGAATTGGTTATATTCATAACCGAGAGAGATACTTGCTTTGGATTAACAACTGACCTACACATTAACATACCCTTTTGTCCTAATGACTTGAATGGTTCAACTAAAATTTTGCTCTTATCTAAATTATCTCCATCCACATAAGCACTAATTAACATCTCAGACTTTGGAGGTATAACTATATCTTCGCTTAATCTTACTCTCGAACAACTATGAGATTTTTCCCTATCTAAATTAATAGTCTGATTTTTCATGACTAAAACACTTTCGAAATCTTGATTACAATATCGTATTGTTCCAGGAAATCAAACCCTAATATCCCATCAATATCACCTAATTTTGCAACTACCATTTCCTGATCAAACATACTTGTTCCTAATCTAAAAACAAAATCCGCCTTGCCCAAAATACCTAAATAATTTCCATCTGCAGTTGTAAGTACATTATCAACAGATTTCAAAGATGGTTTATCTTCCAAGATTTTATAAACATGATCAGAAATCAAACTAACAGATGAACCAGTATCAACGAGCATTTTGTAAGATGAATTTCCAATAAAAATTGTAGCATACAAGCAAGACTTTGATAACGTCCTAATTCGTATCTCAGGCCCATGTTTAAAGTCAATAGGATGGGCTGGGCTTTTGGCCTCAAACTCAGCCCCAACTAGTTTGACTGGATAGGAGAGTTACAACCCTTTTTCATCCTGACAGGTGAGCTAGAGGGACTCCTGGAGAAATCTCTAGACCTATGTCTAATTGAAGGAATACTAAATCTAGTTGATCGTTGTCGACTATTACCAAACGAACTACTACTCATAGATGACGAATTTGAGTTGTCTGTTCTAGAAATATTTCGACCTTGACCAACTTGACTATCATTACTACTATCTCTCGAACTCCTGAAGCTCCTGTCAACACTTCTACCTCTATCCTGTCTATGTGAAAACCTATCCCTACTACCGTTATGCTTAGTGTCCTTACTTTGACAAACCAAATTTTCCATTTTGTTTGTACAATTCTCTATTGCACGAGTTAAATGTTTAAGATCAACCGAAGACAACCTGCTAGGCGAAGAGGAACGATGTTCTACAAAACTATTCATTTTTCCTACACAATCAGATAATGCTTGAGTTAATCTAGAAATCTCACTGTTAGAATGACAACTTGAAGCAACATTTGACTCAAATGACCTTGAAGGAGATTCAGAAAATCTAACAGCTTTAATTTGAGAATTTTCATTCTCCAGTCCAACTCTTGGTTTCCTAACTAAATTCTGACTACTTTCAAACGCTTCAACCTCCAGAGCTAAAGACACGGCTGAATCAAGTGTCTTAGGATGACTGAATGCTACAAATTTCCTTATTTCATAATCTGAAATACCCACTATAAATTGGTCAATGATAATAGGTTCTCTCCAAACTGGAGGGATGTCAGGAAAAGCTAAACATGCTATTCGCTTCAAAGCGTAGCCAAAATCTGCTAACGACTCCCCTTTTTGTCGTTTACGAGAACGAAACTCACACCTGTGAGCTGCTTCACGCTCTTTAGGATTAAACCGTCTAGCCAATACTGATTTCAAAGTGTTATAACAACTTATTTGATCTATACTCAAGTCACCAAGCATTCTTTGTGCTGAACCCCTTAAACACATGACCAACTGTTGTGCCATTTCGCCATAAGTCCATTGATTCCATCTAGCCACTTGTTCAAATTGAACTATAAAATCTTTCCATTCGACACTTTTACCATCAAACTTGTCGGGTTCCTTCTCCCGTTTCTGAACAAAATCTCGTTTACCAGACCTATTAATACCAACTGAATCACGTCCAAATGACGTACCTACACCAGAATGTTGTCTATTAAAAACAGAATCTGGTACTAATGATTCAAAACTATTACTAATTCTAGACATATCGTTTAAACTAGCATTATTACACTCTCTACGAGAACTATTTACAGGATAACTATGACTAATCTCACTAGTAGGCGTTTCACGCACAAATGACATATTATGGTTCGAATTCCCTTGCTCAGTACCTTGACCTAAGTTTCTACCAGCTTGAAAAACTAAATCCTGAAAAACATCAGGAGATAAAAGCGAAGGAGAACCTTCTAAATCCCTACTAGATACAACTGGATCACTAAACGACACACGACCCTTAGCGTATGGGGTAGAAAAAGCGTTCCCTACACTACTATTATAGGCATCACAATTCTCTTCCGATAACTGTGTTAAATAATTTTGAAAATTAAATGCCATGTTTAAACACAAATCCCGGACGAGCCCCCAAAAATGTGACCGGCAGCGCAATCTCTCTGAAATTGTCCGCCCTTGATCAACTGTATATCCGACACTGACTCAACCCGTTAACCGGACAGTTAACTTCTCTTGGATTGTTTGTCAGTCAGGTTCAGGGATTGTGCCAAACATGACAATGAAGAATATAAGAACTAATAAATTTATAACAATAAATTTATTATAAAAATAAGAAAATATTAAGGTTTAACAATATGTATAAATTAATATAATAAACAGTATTTGATTTAATGCCAAAATCCGGAGAAAGAAATGTGATGCGGTTCAACAGTAAACTAAAATAATCATTTCCCTATTTCTAAAGTAATAAATAAGTAGAAAAAAAATGAATTAAAATAAACCCTAACTAAATTACTCTAAGTGTAGCCCAACTACGAAATAATTTGGAATTTAGACGCTACATGCCGAAAAATAGCCAAAATCAAATATCCTCTAAATTAACATTACATCTCTAATTAAGCACAAGAAGTAAAAGAAAACGGTCAGACCTTTAGGTCTTCCACCGCAGTGAATGAGGATGTATAAGAAACGCGAAGCCTTTATATAGCGTGAGTCTTTAGAAATAAAATAGCCAATGAAAACCAACGACAGTTTGCTACTGGAGCCAATCAAATCATAAATGACCAAATCGAGTACGACCACGGATGGCGGAAGTTAACCGAGAAAGCATGTTACAAAACTGTAGAATGAATTTGTGAAGAAATAGTGTTTGAAATATCAAATGAGAACTAATATTTATTACAAGATGAAGATATAAAACGTAAGTTAACAGAATTAATCCGGAAAATTGACTAGGAATGAAATTAAACTAAAATATATTGAAACTAAGATGCCGCGCCATCACACATTTACACCCCAGCTGCCTCTCCCAATCACCTGACTGATTACGGTTTCCATTTCAGCACACCATTTTATTTTTCTTCCGGTTCTGCACTTAATCAATCGTATTTCATTTTTGTAATTTGTCTATTGTTATTATTTTTAACAGTGTACAATTTTTAGCTCACCTGAGCCAAAGGCTCAGATGAGCTTTTGCAATCTATCACCGTCCGTCGTCCGTCGTGCGTCGTGCGTCGTCCGTCGTGCGTAAACTTTACATTTTAATCTTCTTCTCCAAAACTACTTGGCCAAATTTGATGTAACTTGGTGATTATCATGCCTGGGTAACGGCCTTTCAAAATTGTGTTCGGGGTTTGGCCACGCCCAACAAGATGGCCGCTGTTACTAAAAATAGCAAAAAGACAAAAAAAACTTCTTCTCTGAAACCAAAAGGTGCAGGCAAATTTTGATTGGATATTCAGATTCAGCATACCTGGGATCATTTAAAATTGTGTTTTTCATGAAAATTAGACGAAAAATAGGTTACGCGTTTTTGCAGAAAAATTACGTAATTTTTAAAATGAGACATTTATTGTTATAACTTCATAACGACTGAAGATAATTGTATGGAGTTTTCACTGTTGATCTTGTCTTGCAATTTTCTTCCAATTAATGTCAAGGTCATGTCCCAGTTTTTGACCTTTGATTAAAAATGCTATTTTTTTAACATTTCTTGTGATAATGGCGTAGGATTTTCATTTATTTGTAGGTATTGACATGACGATCATTTTGATACATAGATCAGGGTCATGGGTTCAAAAGTCAAGGTCACAGATGTCCAAGAATACCAAAATAGTTAATTATCTGCAAAACTATGAATTTTTTGTATAGGCATGTATATCAGAATATTGTAGGTAATGACACAATGGTCATTTTGATATATGAATAAAGTTTATGGGTTCAAAGGTCAAGGTCACAGATGTAAACAAGTACTGAAATGGTTAATTATCTCAAAAACTATAATTTTTTTGTATAGGAATGTATATTGGAATATTGTAGGTATTGGCCTAACGATCATTTTGATATGTGAATGAAGGTCATAGGTTTAAAGGTCAAGGTCATAGACACGAAAGAATACTTAAATGGTCAATTATCTCAAAAACTATAAACTTTTTGTATAGGCATGTATATTGGAATATTGTAGGTATTGGCCTAACGATCATTTTGATATATAATTGAAGGTCATAGGTTCAAAGGTCAAGGACATAGACGCGAACGAATACTTAAATGGTTAATTATCTCAAAAACTATAAACTTTTTGTATAGGCATGTATATTGGAATATTGTAGGTATTGGCCTAACGATCATTTTGCTATATGAATGAAGGTCATAGGTTCAAAGGTCAAGGTCATAGAATTGAACGAATACTTAAATGGCTAATTATCTCAAAAACAATAAACTTTTTGTATAGGCATGTATATTGGAATATTGTAGGTATTGGCCTAACGATCATTTTGATATATGAATAAAGTTCATGGGTTCAAAGGTCAAGGTCATAGCTGCAAATGAATATTTAAATGGTTAATTATCTCAAAAACTATAATTTTTTTGTATAGGAATGTATATTGGAATATTGTAGGTATTGGCCTAACGATCATTTTGATATATAAATGAAGGTCATAGGTTTAAAGGTCAAGGTCATAGACGCGAACGAATACTTAAATGGTCAATTATCTCAAAAACTATACACTTTTTGTATAGGCATGTATATTAGAATATTGTAGGCATTGGCACAACGATCATTTTGATATATGAATGAAGTTCATAGGTTCAAAGGTCAAGGTCATAGATGCAAACTAATACTAAAATGGTTAATTATCTCAAAAACTATAAACTTTTTGTATAGGCATGTATATTGGATTATTGTAGGTATTGGCCTAACGATCATTTTGATATATGAATGAAGGTCATAGGTTTAAAGGTCAAGGTCATATATACAAATGAATACTCAAATGGTTAATTATCTCAAAAACTATAAACTTTTTGTATAGGCATGTATATTGGAATATTGTAGGTATTGGCCTAACGCACATTTTAATATACAGATGTTTTAGCTGTTTATAAATAATATATTGTAGCTTTACTTTAGATATATTATATATAGCATACTTATATAATAATTATTATAATTAATTTGCAAAAATACTTGCATATTATTGGCCCTTACTGCTGAAAATTTTGATATTCTCTTTTATTAATGTCATTGACCATTGAACCTCTGCATAAGATATGTACTCTTCCTCAGGTGAGCGTTAAGGCCCATGGGCCTCTGTTATTAAATGCTAGAAAGAACTAGATTGAACAGTAATGTTTCTTCAAGCTTCAAATTTTGTTCAATCGAAATATTATACGAATTTTTTATCAACTTGTCGCTTTAAAAACAAGGTATCTGGTCAATATCAGTAACTGTACGCTTCATAATCTCTACTCTTGGCTTATTTTAAACAAAATGGAGTCCAATTTTGTTTAAAGGGGGGGGGGTATGGTCTCTCAAAAGTCGAGGTTAAAATCTTGGTAGTGATAGGCGATCTGATTGGTCTAGTCTACCAAAAATTTTATTAAGAATTACCAAGAATTGACCGATCAGATCGTCTATCGCTACCAAGATTTATGTTTTACACTGGACGTAATTTAGTTCAATGTTTTGTGTGTTTTAAAACGAATTCATTCAATTTTCTTTCATCTTCATGTAAGAAAACATATTGTATTAATTTAGATTGTTGGCTCTCGGATATGACTGGCTTTATGAAGGGTCAGGTATTTTTTAATTTATTATTTTATCGACCAAGCAATGATATATTTTGCTATTTTATCATATCTGACAACGTTCTGAACTAAATACACCAGAAATAAACTGCTTTTATTGCACTTTAAAATATCATCTTGATTTTCTCTATCTAAAAAAAAGAACTTGTGAAATCCAGGTCATCGTAACGCGACAGGATTATTACATACGCCATAAGAAGTCTTAAAACCATGATGAGTTTAGGAAGATGCATGGCTTGAAAAATAATTAAAATTTCAAAGAAAATAAAAGTATACAGAACAATGTGGTTTTTCACAATGTGTAGCTTTTTAACATTTTTTAGTCATGATTTAATTTTATTTCATAATATAAATCAATTAGATGATAGCTACTGCAGATTTGTATATAGTCAATACAGATTCGTCAAGTTCAACACTAAAGCTAATTTCGACCATATACTAAGAAATCTGAAAAAAGCCTTACCGCCCAGTATTCGATGGTGACTGCAGGGGTAAGAGCTCACAAAGAAGGGTAGCTCTATACAGGGTGTCCAATTTTAACGCTTTCATTGTCGAAACAAGAGGGTTACAGGCTTTGGCTAAGATGGTTCACCATCTGTCGCACGTTGTGTGACTTGCGTTACTTCTAACATTTTTTTCATCATCTCCTTTAAAGCTTAGAACTGGGCCAAATCTTGCCCCATTAGGTTTCTATATAGGGGTTATGAAAAAAAACCCTAATAGATGGATTTATGTAGAAATTAATGACATGGCGGTTTTCAGTTTTGATATTGCGTTTTAAACCATATTTAATGGTTATTATTACCATGGCCTTTTGTAAAATTTCGATAATAAGGTATACATGAGGAAAGTCATTTGCTTATGAACGAAATACTAACTCGTATTCACGAGATACTAAGGCATGGGACGAGATACTGAATTTTGAGAACAAGATATATTACAAAATTTATGTCCCTTTCATGCCTCTGTATTTTAGTCTTTTAGTTTGTTATTTTCTTGCCACCTATGGGTCAATTTGTAGCCGACTATGTATTGCAGACAGCAGTGGCATATAAGCCAATAATCCTGTGCTTGCACATAATTTTTGTTATAATAATGTTTCGATTTTTGCAGTAACAATATGTATGTATTTAAACAAATAGAGAAAGAGGGTTCTGAAAAATAGGCTCATCGGAACGTGACAAAAACTATATCGAAACCTTTTTAATCTGAAGATGTTAGTTCCATTGCACCTCTAGCACGTCGAGCATTTAGCGCAATATTTCAATAGATTTATACCTCAATTGTGACACCCTAGAAAGGCTACATTTGACACTGTTATCACAAACGTGATGACTTCAACTTTTCTTTTGAATTTCTATGTAGCGATACACATGCTCCTCTTGCTTATGGTGTATTTGTTTTACAATTAATACGCTATGGTACAGCTTGTTCCCACTTTATGCAAGAACGAAAAAAGCTTATTGCAGATAAATTGTTGACACAGGGCTATTGCAAGCATAGACTTATCAGGGTCCTCAAAAAGTTTTATGGCTATCATCACAGTATTGTTGATTAGTTTGATGGCTCTATACCCAGGATTACCATGCATGTATATACTTGACGTTCCATAGTTCTATGTTCCTTTAACTCTCCGAAATGTGATTATACATGTGGCGGGTGTGGCTACAGTACAGGCCTGTCGAAAGTTTAACACTTTAGTGCCGAATCGGCAACTCTTCTCGGCTGCTCGGCAGTTACGTCTCGGCTCCTCTTTGTCTATACTCGGCACCTTTTCGGCAGCTGTTGTTCACAGCTCAGCTCCTCGGTACTTTTTCGGCCACTCGACCTATACATATTTCGTATACATATATATATCAAATGTGTCATCGAAAAGGTGTTAAAATCGTGTATTGAAGCTAGGTATCTTATGATGACAGTGGATTAACAGATTAGGATTATGACACCCGGTTTTACCTGTTTACGGACATTTAAGGACTTAAACATTTTTTTTTATTATATTGTGATTTTTACTCTGATCTTCGTTTTGATTTATTTTATTTTGCTGAGAATATTTTTACAGGTTTTAATGTTTTATGTGAGACAGAAAAAATGAAATTTTTAATGCAAGAAACTGTTTTACAACCATTAGTGGTCAAGACAATTTGTAATATGTATAATAGAAGGAAATATTTTTTATCATTTAATTTTTTTGTCATTTTTAATTTCTAATTTATCACATTTATTTTTAACACACACACACACACACACACACACACACACACACACACACATTGCATACATTTTAATATAATATAATATAATATAATATAATATAATATAATATAATATAATATAATATATAATATATATATATTGCATACAATTTAACACACACTTTAACAAACATATCTATACAACTGCACCACACACACACTTTTACTGCTGTATATTGAATGTACATGTATATATTTTCGCTAATTTTTATAGATGACCGTGTCTCATAAGTCTTAGGCTGGATGTCATGATATTTTGTTTTGGTATTGTATATGTTATGTAAAGGATATAAGCCGAAAAACTGTCCAGTATGTAAAATATTGGACTTGTCGAGGCGCGAAGCGCCGAGGCCAGTCCAATATTTTACATACTGGGCAGTTTGAGGCTTATATCTTACTTAAAATATTGCAAAAACAAACATAAAAAGGAAAAAGAACAAATCAAGTAAATCAGGGAAAAATTTATAAATAAATCAATCAGTATCACAAATTAAGAAATAAGAAAATAAAAATATAAAACTTGTATTCCTGTATGTAACCCCTAAATTAATTCGTGAACAGAGTTGAGGATAGTAGGTCACCCGCCGTTTACGTGACTATTAACACGGTTTTTGTGAAATATAATCAGTCCCCGTTAGTGATATTGTCATCATGCAAATGCACGAAGCGCGCCAAAAATATTTACTGTCAATGTGTTTGGATTTAATCGTGAAATCATTCTTAGGATTTGGAAACTTAATTCGCTAAAACAGGTATGTTCAATACTACATTTTTATATAATATATGCAACGATTTTATTTGATCTGCATTCAATTTACCCATGATTTATCTTACAAAAATATGTTGGTATTATGCCCGAATTTAGTTATAATGTGTAAGACACGCAACTTTAACCCGATAAGTTTGTAGATGTGTGTAGATTGTCCGGTCTCTATAATTGTTTATCAATGAAAAAGTTGGTCAAACTGTGTAATCTGCGTATATAAGATTGAATGGTGTGTGTGTATGTGTGTGTGTGTGTGTGAGAGAGAGAGAGTGTGTGTGTGTGTTCCGTGTTGAAAAATATCTAATGTTTATATTTTGCAGGTCAAAGCAATTCAATAAAAGGACAATAAACGGATCCGTGTTGTTGTAACGAACCCTGCATCTTTTGAGATATTTGCTTTCGCGTATCGGATTTTATGATTTGTCTGATTTTGATCGTGTTAGTAAAATCAATATACTGATGTTTTGTTGGGTTTTTTTTCTTTCTTTCCGATTCCAGTGTACTTAAACTGGACTGGTGCCAACGATCCAATATATTGTGAAAACAGTCCAATAAGTTTGAAAATATTGGACTGTTGTCACAACATATTGGATTGTTGGCACCGGTCCAGTTCAAGTATGTTGGATATTAGACTCAAAAGAACAAAGGATGACGTCATAGCAATATTTTAATATGTTTTATGGCATGTGACACGTTAATAAAATAAATTATAATATATACTTAAACCATGCTACTCGTATAGCTATAGCGATGAAAGTAGACCATTTTTTAATGGAATATAAAAATATAGGAAATTCTGAAAATAACCAGGTACTTCATCATACAATTTATTTATTTATTTATGGAAATTCTAAAAATAATCAGCATTTGATTAATAAATTTTTATTCATTTATTTAATTATTTATTATTATTAATGGAATGTCAAAGATTTAGGAAATTCTGAAAATAATTAGGTACTCCATCGTCCATTTAATTACTTACTTCATTATTTAATTCATTCATTAATTTATTTATTTACTTTTAATTGATTAATTAAAAGTAAATAAATAAAGTAATGAATTTATTTATTTATTTATTAAATTTGCACTTAAAATCCTGTTTATTACCGAATAAGCTGCTGAGCTGTGGACAACTCAAAGTGCCGAGGGGCCGAATGAGTTGCCGAGCTGTGGACAGTTCTAGTTACCGAGGAGCCGAGAGTCGACAGCTTTTCGGCCACCAACTGTTTACAGCTCGGCCCCTCGGCAGCCGAGTCTCGGCTCCTTTTCGTCAGCTCGGTGTTAAACTTTCGACAGGCCTGCACTGTAGTTAAACAGGTGGTAAAGCACCCGGTCTCACTTCCATGGTGAAAGTTCACGTGTAAAACCTAATTTGTCAGTTTCAACGTTTTAAGGCTACTTTGCTTTGGAGTTATGCTTTGGACATGGTTTCGTATGTTTGTTTTTGATGATTATAATATCTTTTGTCTTCTAGTATCTTTTGGCATGTGCTATGAAATAAGAAAACTCAAAAATTGCAAATAACAATGTGCGATATCATTCTTGTATTTATGTGATGTTGGCTTCAGCGGTTCAAGTACATTTCCCCCGCTTTGTCCCACTGAAACAGGACAGAAAAATCCGAATTTTAATTCGATTTTCCTCATGTAATTATATAAATACTGTTTAGAATGCAGAAAAATGCACCAAAATCGTTCCATTTTTTCAAAATTTTCCGGGAAGCATGCACCGGACTGGACACATATGCCATGTGGTACTTTGGCGCACCGGGCTTGCACAATCGTTCATTTCTCGCTACGCCACTGGACAGTGTTGTTGCACATCAGATTGCGGCATGATAGGGGAGCTTTATATACAGCTCTTTCAAACTGATTAATGTCGTTTTTGGAAATAGTTGCAAGAAGTCTATCTTCGAATAGAGCTCTTGGAGAACTCTATCCGTAGAGGCCCAAGGAATAGTGTTCCACCGAGAGGGGCGGATCAAGGATTTTTTGAAAGGGGGGTTTGAGATATGGGTTGTTATATAAACATATGGGGGTCACATTAGTCAATATTATTCATGACAAATCTTTCGACAGTCGTTCAAAGCAGCTATGAGATATGGCCCGGACAATAATTTACACGGACGGACAGACGGTTACACACATAAACAGACCGACCGACAGACAGACAAACAGACAGATATAGTGATTCCTATATACCCCCATAACAAAATATAACGACAAAAAATGGACAGACATCATAACATTATACGGATAATTCCTATTTATAGTAACTGTGACCTTTACCTTTGGTCTTGTGGCCTGATTTGAAATCCAATGTCTTTTCTTATTACAAGGAATGTCTTGTCCAAGGAGACCACTGCGGTAGCTCAGTTGGTAGAATGCTCGCTCCGTAAGTTGGAGGTCGTGGGTTCGATCCCCGGCCGGGTCTGACCCAAGACTTGAAAGTGGGTAGTGACTGTTCTTTCGCCAAGCACTCAGCATCACGAAATGAAAGTCACGGTTCTTTCGGATGGGAACTAAAAAATAAACGAGGTCCCGTGTCACGGTGGGCTTGTCACGCTAAAGTACCCTGCTGTATAATGCCATCAGCGCAACGCATAGGCAAAATTTCCGCACCTTCGCCTATAGCTGGCGACGTCTCGATATAAGTGAAATACTATTGACTGGGACGTTAAACATAATTACTGAACTAAACTCAACTCTTGTCCCAGGAAATGGTTATCTAATTTTCAGATCAATCGGACAAGCAGGACGTCAGTTAATCCATGGGAACTGGATTTCTATTAATAGTAACTGTGACCTTGACATTTGACCTTGTTTGACCTGATTTGCAAGCGAATGCGTTATCATGGGATTAGGAATAAGTTGACTAAGTTTGAGATAATGGGAACAACATTGCGTTTATAAATGAACGGAAACTAAATTGTTAAAAGACAGTCGCTCAGACGGACAGACAGCGCCATAACGTAATACGTCCCGTCAATATTGACGGACAAATAAAACTGATAAACAAAAATAAATATAATCCATTAATTGTCATCAACACAACCTGATAATCAATTTTGTAGAATGGACGGATCTAAATGCGGGCAGGTAAGATCAAACTAATTTAAAATATAAAACACATATCAATAAATGAAACTCTTTCAAGTAAAAACTTTGAAAATAGGCGAAATAAATTACACTTATTTGTTTTGTCATGTATTTTAGATATTTTTGGAAAGTGAGCTAATATATCATAAACTTAAAAGTATATATATGCTTTCATGAATCTTCAGCAGCAAGCTAACATGGTCATAGCCTAGATTTCTAAGTATGAATACAATTAATTGTTCAAAAAATTAAAAAAATGAAATGAAAATTAGCATATTAGTGACCCAATCAGTAAAATTACAGGGATATCGGCAATACGACTACCAAGTAATGGGATTATTGCCGTTATTCTAAAGAATACAATGGTGACTCATGGATATTGCAAGCATATGTTTATCAACGCCTTCAAGAAGTTTTATGGCCGTCATCACAGTATCATAGATACATTTGATGTCTCTGTGTCAAGGATTGCGCTGGATATATTTGACGTCCAATAGTTCCATGTCACTTTCACATGTCTAACCTGACTTCTCAGTTCTAAAATTTTTCTTTGCTTCTTGATTGTGATTATGACATGGATAAGTATGTTTGTTTTTTATTAGTGTCATAAAGGCATATTTATACTTCACGATAAATTCCCTTATAATACAAAAAACTTTGGAATTTTAAAATATGACATCGTTATGTGGAAATACTAATTCGATATTTCGAAATCATTTTTTGTTATTTTGAACATTTAGGTTGTCTTGTAAGATTATTTCCGTCCTTCGAATTGGAGTTTCAAAATCCCAAAAATTATAATGTCATGTTTTAGAATGAATCAAAAATATTTACCATGATATCTAAAGGGATCATCAGAATATACAAAATATGGTAATAGTATATATGGTAATTAGTACTTAATCTGTTTTATTTTTGCAGCACTAGATGGTCTTTCGTTAGTAGAGTGCTCGCTCCGTAGATGGGAGGTCTTACCCAAGACTTAGTAGTGGTTGTTCTTTCGCCAAGCACTCAGCATTACGAAATGAAAGTCACGGTTATTTCGGATGGGAACTTAAAATAAACGAGGTCCCGTATCACGGTGGGCTTGGCATGATAAAGACACCTGCTGTATAATGCCATCAGTGCAACGCACAGGCAATATTTCTGCACCTTCGCCTATAGCTGGCGACGTCTTGGTATAAGCGAAGTATTCTTGATGGGACTTTAAACACCATTACTCAACTGAACTAGATGGTCGTTCCCAATCAGAAGTGATGTGACCAAAATAAAAATTCATATGAAATTGCATATTATGAAACACATTATTAGCAAATGACAGTTAAATATAATGTAAAATATAATCCATCATTATAAAAATGTTTTTGCTCGAACAATATTGATACTTGTATAGAAAAATACTTATAAAATATATATATTAAATAATGTTAATAATTTAAACAAAACACTAAATCAACAATTGCTTAACAAAACTTTGAAAAAATGTAAACATGTTGTCTATACATTAAGATAAAAATATGCTGATGACAAAATCATCATTGTCAATAATATATCACGGCTTCAAGTTACGTATAAAAACATGTGTGAATAAAATTAAAAAATATAATGTTATAAAAAGATAAAAAGATGCCGATGACAAAATAATTATTGTCAATAATATATCATAGCTTCAAGTTACGTATAAAAAACATGTGTGAATAAAATTAAAAAATATAATGTTATAAAAAGATAAAAAGATGCCGATGACAAAATAATTATTGTCAATAATATATCATAGCTTCAAGTTACGTATAAAAAACATGTGTGAATAAAATTAAAAAATATAATGTTATAAAAAGATAAAAAGATGCCGATGACAAAATCATTATTGTCAATAATATATCATAGCTTCAAGTTACGTATAAAAAACATGTGTGAATAAAATTAAAAATTATAATGTTATAAAAAGATAAAAAGATGCCGATGACAAAATCATTATTGTCAATAATATATCATAGCTTCAAGTTACGTATAAAAAACATGTTTGAATAAAATTAAAAATTATAATGTTATAAAAAGATAAAAAGATGCCGATGACAAAATCATCATTGTCAATAATATATCATAGCTTCAAGTTAAATATAAAAACAAGTGTAAACAAAATTAAAAAATATAATGTTATAAAAAGATAAAAAGATGCCGATCACAAAATCATTATTGTCAATAATATATCATAGCTTCAAGTTACGTATAAAAAACATGTGTGAATAAAACTTAAATTTATAATTTCATAGTATTGTAAACGTGTTTTTTGCGATTGTAAATTTTCGCGAAATCAAATTGTTGGTATTTCATTGTTGTCGCGAGGCGGTTATTAATGTGGTTTTATTCATTTTTGTGACAATAACAAGGTTGTATCTTCATTCTCGAGGAGAGGATTTTTTAAATTCGGAAAAATATCTAAAAGTTCCACTACACAAAAACAACTACGTTTACAGTATTAAATGAATGATGATATATATAATGCGTTCATTAAAAACATATGTACAATAACTATTTCATTTTTTGAAAAAATAATTTTAAAATTCAATAAGCAGTTAAGTTTGATGAACAATTTTTATCAGGAAATGCATCAAAACAAGTATACCATTGTTACAACGGGTTTGTTAACAAAAATTTAACTTCAACAAGTTATAGAATAAAAGATACTAAAATATCGGTTGGAGATGTTGCTATGTCATGTGGTTGATATCTGTTGAGATATCACTTTATTTTTTTTTATAATGTTTTTATTTTGTGACATAAATACATACATATACAATTGCAATCACCAAACTTTATCTATTAACTAATACATGTACTTTAATTACATAATTACAATTTCTTAAATACTACATGAAAAGTTGTGTATATACTAATTAAAACATTACTAAGTATAAGACAGGGAGTTAAAGATTATGAAGAAAATTTTTCTGTAAATTGCAGCCAGTATTTCCTAAAAAGTTCATGTTTTTGACTTTTTAACATTATGTCTTTTTCTAAAAGCAAATTGTATCTTATATAAGCTTTAAGACTACAAAAATTGAGTGTCTTGTTATTTAATTTTGCCTGATAAATGTAAAATCTAGTTATCACTTTATAATATGTTTTATTCCACTTTTTCAAAAAAAAAAAAAAACCGCATTTGGAGTGAGTGAGTGAGTGAATTATTGTTTTAAGCCATATCAAAATTATTGCAGCTTTCCGCGGCTGGAATAAGTAAAAGATACAATAGTATAAACAAAAGAAACTATTAAAATGTAAAACTAAAAAAACAATACAAAAGTTTTAATAAGTCTAACTGATAAAAACCAGTTATATCACAGACAATTTATAACTAAATAAATCACTGGGTCTATATGATTAAACAATTTAATTTTATTATACAAGTTAATTTCCCGAAGGAAGTTTAAAATTTGATGTCCACTGACATTTTTAAAAAGATCTTGCATTGATAATACTGAATAAAAGTATCCGTTGTAGGTGCAAAGTCAATGAAGCAAAATTTGTTGTGTAAATTAACTATGGCCGATCTACGCATTTGGTAACAAAATTATGTGAGACATAAATCGGAACACCTCCCACCGATTTTGCAGTACCGTTTATTTTTCCTTGTTGAAGTTTGAACAAGTTTATTTTTACAAGGAAATTTTATATCCATCGACTTCATTTATCAGGTCTTGCTGAGTAAATCGAAAGATTTATGTAGTTTACTTTAAACAGAATGGTTGCTTTCAATAAAGAAATTAAGTTTGCAACTGAAACATTTCCATTTGAAAATAACTCACGGAGCTGATAAAAAGAGACATTTAAAGGTTTAAATCACCAAACATGATGCGTTTATAAGTAATGACATTGTTGTGCATGCATCTAAAAATTATCACGTCATTGTAGACTTAAAATATATATTAAAAATTAAAATATTAAAAAAAACATTTCATTGAGCAATTCCTCGCAATGTATACAATAGGGGTGGGTATTGGGAAGAAATATATTGCAATATTTCAGAAAATATTTTACTTTTTGAATGGATCTGTAGTTTGTGTTATTTAAACCAACAGTTTGAAATCTTTCCTTGATTGAACATAGGATTTGCTGGAAGAGCAAAAGGTTGCTAAAGAGTTAAGAAACCATGGAGAAGAAGTTAAAAAAGCTATTATTTCTATATTGTGTGCCTATTTATTAACCATCAAAAATTTTTGGACCATCTTTATGCGTTACGCCCTGTGCTTATTACAGGTGCATGGCATAGTGATTGATTAAATAATTAGCATTTTTAAAACTATTTGCGGTCCATCGATTTCATTAAAACGTTTTCCAAAATAATACTGTGCAGAAAGTATCTCTTGTCGGTTCAACGGAATACAGCAAAATGAATAACTGGCATATTGTGGAGTGGTGTAAACAATACTATCACGCCTATGGTACTGAGGGAATGATAACATACTCAACATTTGATAAATAATCCAAGAAGTTGAAAATATAAAATTCAAACGTATGTTGTTCTCGTTCGCTTCTTAATTAAATGATGTTATAACGAAAATGTTGTTTGCATCAAATCAAAACTCATTTTAAAAAAATACGAGAAGTGGGAGGAGGACATAATACTATTAATGTTTTACAAAATTACATAATGTTTTTGATGTGGCCCTTAACCTTTTTTTATTAAGTACAGTATATAGTAATTATTTACCGGGCATAATACAGTGACATCCATTGGTACAAATATATAGAATAAGTAGCAGAGTTACGATTCATTCAAAATGAATACCACTCGATTTTCAGTTCGAAGAAAGTTTCGGAGCAACTTTTGTCTTTCTCTGAAAAAATAAGTAACCATTATATTATATTTTTAAAATACCATAAAATTATATAACAATACATAAAATACCATTTATCCTGAAAAAGAGATGAAACTATTTCTGTTTTACTGTATCAGGTTTTAGGATCATAAGAACAGGTAAAACTTTTTCCCAATGTAATCAATCAAAAACAAACATACTAATCCATGTCCGAATAACAATCCAGAAGCAAAGTAAAAACTCTGTAACTAACAAGTTAGGTTAGACAAGTGAATTTCTACCAGGGAAGTGAGGCCGGTGCTCCGAAAGGGTAAGCACCTCCTGTTTAGCTAGCTACACCCGCCACGCGTGTAATCAAAATTGTGTGATAGGAACATGGAACTATGAGACGTCAAATATATCCAGGGCAATCCTGGACACAGAGACATCAAACTTAACAATACTGTGATGACGGCCATAAAACTTTTTGAGGGCCTTGATAAGCCTAGGCAATATCCCTGAGTCAACAAATTATTTGCATGCGGCTGTCCGCTTGACCTTTAATTTGAGTATTTATAATGGTCCAGTGCATTTATATACAGGGAACACACCTATGTTTATTTCGTCTACATATTGCGAACACTAATCAAGTGACTTGTGGATACACTAGTTTTATAAATACCTATATATTGGATGGATCGTCTTATATGAATATTGCTAATGAAAGGTCAAACGGACAGGTCAATTGTTGTTTGTCTATACTTAAATTGCTCTACCATTGTGTGAAGTTTATTTGGCCTTGAACTATATATCCTTGGAAAATACTTTTGTTTCTATTCAAACCTTCATTGTGACTTCAATATTAACATAATTTAATCATGCATAGTCATCAACACAAACATACTAATCCATGTCCGAATCAAAATCCAGAAGCAAAGTAAAAACGATAAAACTGACAAGGCAGGTTAGACATGTGAATTACCACCAGGGAAGTGAGGCCGGATGCTCCGGACTCCGGAAGAGTAAGCACTTCCTGTTTAGCTAGCTACACCCGCCACTCGTAAACTATCTCAAACACACATAGGTTACAATATCTAACTGCATTTTGTTTTTCTTTACAACAAGGTACCAACGTAAAGGTACCTGCGATAATCACTTAAAATATTAGAATACTTGTCTTCCATAGACAATATAACGTGACAAGATATTTGCCTACCTTTTTACGATCTAGTAGACTTTGAACTGCACTCAAGACAAGTTTTGATTTATATATTTTGTAGAGGGAGCAACTCAAAAGGCTTGTGAGCAGATAACAAAAGGAAAATCACTCAGAGTAATTCTTTAGATTAATAGAAAAGTATAAAACAATAAGAAATTATGCCATTTTACACGAAAAGAATATAAAATAAACACACTAATCTATGTCCCAATAACTATTATTGTCATAAATATAGAAATGTCTAAATTCGCTGCTAGTTTAAATTTGAAATTCCTCAAAAACTAAGGTATACTCCATGATGCAAATTATTGCTTCAGCTGATTTTGGTAAATATATATTAATATATATTATTTGGGTGTCTTTTCAACATCTTGGAAACAAGTTCTGATTTCATAATTTTGTTTCAAGCACTACTGATGAGAAATTGTATTCCGAAACGACCATCTAGTGCTGTAAAATTAAAACTGGTATAATATGTAATTATAAACTATTCCTTACACGATTTTAATTGCACACGTGCCGGTTGTAGCTAGGTAAACAGGAAGTGGTTACCCTTCCGGAGCACCCGCTCACCTCCCTGGTGGAAGTTCGCGGCGTGTCTAACCTAACTTGTCAGTTCCAAAGTTTTTACTTTGCTTCTAGATTGTGATTCGGACATGAATTACTATGTTCGTTTTGATAAAACATGTATATAGAAATTACTACTATAATAAATATAATAATATATTCATTAACTTACCCAACAAAAATACACTATCGTTACGGTGATTCCAAGAGCGGTCAAAGGGACGAGTGTAGCCACAGGTACTACCCAATGGTTTTTACCTTGTTTAGCTGAAATTTAAAAAAATGAATTAAAAAGACAAAAAGCACATTATATAAAAATTCATATTAGATAATTTAAATGTTGTATTTTAGTTAAGCCATTTACATTGCCCAAAACACTGCTATGCGCCATAAAATATTTTTTTAAAACTTGACTCTAATTCATTAGGTTTTCATTTTGTAATAACAAATAATCATAACATTTTTAAAAAAAGTTCTATTTTTACAAAAGTATTTACATTGTGAAAAATTATAATCATATTTAATGTGGCAGGTCATGCCACGTTCATTTTAAGAACCCTTTTTCATTATAATTTGATGATATAAAATAGTAGACTTTAAAAAACGAAATTATGAGGAAAACTATAGAAGGAAACTTGTAACATATATAACACCAAACAAGAATATATCAGAAAACATACAAGCAATTGCATAAATAGGTACATTGATTTTAGTGGCATTGAAATTGATCTGTTATCGATAATCTCAAAATTAAGCAAACTCCTACCTTTTACGAATATACATCAGTGTAAAATATTTCAAGGAAACATCTAAACTATTTAAAGTAACAGTAACCTTTGGCTTTGACCTATTATTTCCATATACCGGATCATACATCAGACTTAACTTTGGGAAACTGCTTCGTCGCTTGGCACTCGGTATTAAGAGCATAGAGTATCGCATTCAGGATAATGTGGTTAGGAAGAGGTATGTATGACTGCAGCGTACTGACTAGCTAAAGTCGCCGTGAGTTCGCACAAGTACAAGACCATACACCATACTCGCACTTGGTCTCGTCGCGAATAGCTGATAAATTGCTGGTGCGGCGTTAAACAACATTACAACCAACCGAAAACCAAAAAGACTAAACAGGTTCTTTTTTAATAGCAGTCATGGGAACAAATGCTGACGTCATATTTAGACAGACAGCCATATGTCATGATGACGTATGGTCTGTGGCGTTCTCAGCTTGTTCAGGTTGTTGTATGTATAGGTGTGTATGCGAGATGTATAGGTGAGTGAACGAGTGTGTGAGAATATGGCACTTAGTTAATGTTTATTTTTATATATGTTAAATAAACATTGTACTTTGTACGTTAGTGTTTGTTTCCTATGACGTAAATTTACAAAAAGAGTATCTATTAGTGTATAAAGTTTGATGAGATTCAATCAGTGAGAGTAAATGTAAGTTTTTGTATGAAAACCAACTCGATTGTCTGGATATTTTGATATACCTCACCACAAGTGAAAGTAATTAAGAGAATACATATCGACGCTTTTGCTTTGCATTTGCATCTAACTCAAAATAAGTCATATCTGTCGATATAACAAAGAATCTTACCTGATGATGCAGCTGGCGATGAAATTGCTGAAAAAAGTTATATTTACTATTGAAATACAAATATACCGGTATAATACAAAGTATATGGATATACGAATACTTTTTGTTTACGTTTCCAAGTGCATCATTATTTTTTTTATTTCTTTTATTCACATCCAACATATATACACAACTTCTATAATATCCTGTTTAATATAAATTTGAATGGTTTTTTAAGAGAGAGAGAGAGAGAGAGAGAGAGAGAGAGAGATGTTACAATCTACAGCATGTGGTTGTTATTGTTAGAAATAATTAATTATATTTAGTAATATTTATAATAATTGTTTTCGCAATAATTAAAATGATACATGAATACAAACCCCTGATGTCTTCCTAGTTGTGAAAATATATAGTGAAACTGCTACCATTCTTTTCTGAATTGCTCTAGTTTGTTTCTATTACAAGCAATGTCTTTATCAATATTGTGTAATCAAACGAGTTGTATTTGAATTTTTGAGCGAAAGCTGTCTATCATGACATTTTTAAAATAAATATTGTGTTAAACTTGTAAAAGTGATTACTTACATTTGCAGAAGGTACATAACGGATTTGATATAATTATTAATTCCATGATCGTGGGGTTTTTGTAAAAACCGAATTTTGCAAGGATTTAATTTCAGTGACAATGCATGCAGCTAACAAATGAATGAACTTTCGAAATGGTAAATTTTCGGTTGATGCTTTATGTATCTCGAAGAACGCGCAAATGGATCAACAGAATGAAAAGCTCTATGAGACGGGTATAAGACATTCATATAGACACATAGTTAACATATGAATCAACAAAGAGATTAAAGTACTATTCTAACATGGCCTGTGTTTTCCTTCATATGAAACATAAAGAGAGCCAGCAGTGGTATAACAAGCCATATACGTATTGCCAGAAAGCAAAGAAACACTTAAATTTCGAGTGGCTTTTTCTACCTCATTGAATTTCGTACGGAAACGAAATGTAAATTGCTGCAAGGCCGATGGATATCAACAATATATTTTTAAAAATAAACTTCACTTTTTGAATCAACAAACAGAAAAAACCGCCTACCTGTACAATTGTAACCGTCACCGCTATAACCTGCTGCACATACACAACTATAATTTCCGGGTACATTTACACAGTGTATCAAGCCGGCACAGTCGTTGGTGGTTTCATTTGCACATTCATTGATATCTGTAAGTATTAACAAATATATCAATTATCAATATTTACAATCGCTGATTTCTTTCTTAAACAAACTGATTGACAAAAATAATGTACACATTACAGTAAACTAGCATACCCTGTCAACTTCTCGTCAAGTCAGAATTTGGTTGGGCCATGGATTGTTTACTGTGGCGTTAAAGAAGGTGGCACTTAATGCATTGAAAGGACGAAATGACGTAAAGAAAATTGCAGTTTTTATGCGAATGGCCATTTACAAAAAATCTTATACATCACAGACGACAATCAATTGACATTTATTTTCAAACGTCACCTGCTTCAATTTTCAGTAAATTATTTATGTTCACACTTTTATCAAAATATTGTCATCTGTGTGTTTAGTTACATTAAAAGTACTGAAGGGGTTATAGTCATGTATCTTTTAACAGCGTTATATATTGTATTTGATAGTTTTCTTAGTACCTATGCAAGTATATCCATCTCCTTCGAATCCTGTAGGACATGAACAGTTAAATCCACCTACGTAATTCGTACAATCTGCATACTGACTACAGGTATGTGTATTTGTAACACATTCGTCTATGTCTGAAAATAATTTCAAATAGTATTTTATACAAAAATCATAAAAATTTGAATTGAATAAATGATAAAGTTTAATAATTCAAATCACCTTAATTCATTTTGAATTTTGATTAATTTTGTGCCAGTGTAGCTGGCTAAACACAGTGCTTACCAACACGGAGTGCCGACCTTACTTTCCTGGTGGAATTTCACTCCTATATATGTTAATTTGAAAAGTTTTTACTTAGATTTTCCATGTGCACTGAATTTGTGGAAATAGAGTAGTATGGTATTTAACCAGGGGCCCGTACATAAAACGTTTAGTTCAACTCTAAAACAGAAATAATTTGCCTTTCTTAATAGTATTGGATTCCTTAACTTCACAAAAGAACCATATAAGTATTATTTATGTGAGGTTCTTTTAAATATGTGACTAAATAATTATCAGTCATTCTTATTTAAAATTCGTCAATCATCAGTAATGGTCTTTAGTCTTATTTGGATAAAGTCTTATGACCATCAATCGCCAACTAGATTCTAACTATTCACTTGCGAATTGAATTCTGAAAAGACCATCTAGTTCTTTATAATTAAGACTGGTTTAATATGTAATATCTATCTCATATCAGTAAGTTATGTCTTTTTAAGTTTTGTCATGTAAAAATTGTTCATTAAAATTATCTGCTTCTCAAATTTTAAAATTCCTATAAAAAACGAACTTCCTCGATCTAAATCTTGCCTAAGCCCTTTGCTGGATTTGGTAAATTATATTTTGATCATTTTCAACAGAAAATCAATTTGTGTCCAAACACTACTCTCCGAAACGGTTCAGTGTTGTAAAATTACAACAAGTTCATTCATGATTATAATATTAATACATTCATATATATATATATATATATATATATATATATATATATATATATATATATATATATATATATTGATAATTAGATATATTTATTATAGTATACCAGTTATTATACCAGTTTTTATTTTACAGCACTAGACGACCGTTTCGGAATACAATTTCTCATCAGTAGTGCTTGGGCCAAAATTATAAAACCAAAACTTTTTCCCAAGATGTTGAAAAGAATTCCAAAGAAACAAAATATATTTAACCAAAATCAGCTAAGGAAGTACTTTGGATGAGGGAGGCTAGTCAAAGCTGTTGCCACAATATTGCTGATAAGTGTGATATCTCTGTATATAATCAAAAACAAACATACTAATCCATTTCCGAATCACAATCCAGAAGCAAAGTAAAAACTCTGTAACTGACAAGTTAGGTTAGACACGTGAACTTCCACCAGGGAAGTGAGGCCGGGTGCTCCGGAAGGGTCAGCACCTCCTGTTTAGCTAGCTACACCCGCCACGTGTGTTATCAAAATTGTGTGAAAGGAACATGAAACTATGATACGTCAAATATATCCAAGGCAATCCTGGACACAGAGACATCAAACTTATCAACAATACTGTGATGATGGCCATAAAACTTTTTGAGGGCCTTGATAAGCCTAGGCTTGCAATATCCCTGAGTCAACACTTTATTTGCAAGCAGCCTACTTCGTTGTACAAAGTCCCCGTAGTGGGAACAAGCTCTACCATAGCGTATTAATTGCGAAACAAATACACCATAAGCAGGAGAAGCAGGTATATTGCTGCATAAAAAAGGAAAGTTGACAATAGAAAAATTGAAGACAACACGTTTGTCATAAAGTTTCAAATGTAGCCTTTCCTGTGCGTCATAATTCAGGTATAAGTCTAAATATGAAGCAGAACTTGAGGAATCAGTCGTGTCTTTTATTTCAAGCTCACTAGGATAGATGACATTTACATAGTCTCCGAATTTAGGATTGTTAAGAGACAGAACTTCATCTATATATCTGTATGTTGAATTGAATGATTTGGCGACAGTTTTCTCTCTAGATTTAACAAGGTTCTGCATAAATTCTGCTTCGTAAGAATAAAGAAACAAATCAGCAAGCAATGGTGCACAGTTTGTACCCATTGGTATACCGATTGTTTGCTAAAAAACTATATTACCAAACACAACAAATATGTTATCTATCAAAAACTCCAACATTTTGTTGATGGTATCTTCAGTATATTTTTGTTTGGAATCTGTATGGTGTTTGACAAAATAACCAGAATCTCTGTTCAGCACCAGATATTTGTATCTTGGCTTACCGTTTTTGTAGAAAAAAGACAAGTGAATAATTTCTTTAAGACGTTCTTTCAATTTAGAATGAGGGATTGTGGTGTATAGTGCAGAAAAATCAAATGTTTTTATACTTTTACATGAGATAAAGTATTAGAAGAATGATGTTTTAGAATTTTTGAGAATCCACATTTGGTTGATCCCAGATGTAGAATATTCTTTTTCTGAATAAGACTGAAGACCATCTTTGACGATTGTCAAAATGTGTGTTAGAGTTACCGATTATGATTTAGTAGTACACTTAGATGAGCCTGCTATATATCTTTCCTTGTATGGATTTTTATGGAGTTTAGGAATCCAATACAAGTAAGGAAGATCAAGATCTTCCTCTTTAAGATTGATACCGAAAGACTCGAGAACTCCCCTATGGTTGGAAAGAACTTTATCTTTGGTACAATTAGTTCTAGTATATGCAGGGTTATTTGATATACTATCTAAACCAAGCTCCTTAATAAGGCATTCAAGGTAGAATCTCTTACAAACGAGAATAATGTTGTTGGAAGCCTTATCAGCTGGGACAACAACATATTTGTTGTGTATGCCTGTTAGAATTGCCTTGATTTCTGGATCCTTGAGTACTGAAAACGGTTTAGTACTCATAGACACTTTAAGTTTGGCAATCCTAGTTTTCACGAACGATCTCACAACCTTTATCCAGTCGGATAAGGTATCAAGCTCAACATCTTCTAATTTATCCCAACGTCTGGCGTACTCTTCAACGGAATCCATGACAAGTCTGAAATTCTGTCCCCAAGTAAAAGGTTGAGCTGCTCTATATTTAGGACCTTTTGAAAGTAAAGATCTTAATTTGGTGTTCTCGATTATATTGAGATCACCAGTTATTACATGTCCAGCCGGTCCATAAATATAGGGAGAAGACGAGCAAGAGCAGGTAGGTGGAGTAAAATTATGAAAGTTTAAACACTGCAATGTTTGTTTATAATTAAATATTTTGGATGCAACAGGTTTATTGTAGGAGTAGAGGAAACTAGAGGTGGAGAATTAATTTTGAAATAAGCAGGAATTTTAGATTGGACTTGTTTATTTTGAAGAATATTGGAAATGTGTATAGCATCTATGCCTTTGTTAGCATAGTGTAACATAAGATATTGGCGTTGACCATCGTTATCAATATCGTTTTTCCGAGCAGGTTTAAATAATCTGTTAAAAGCAATATATATAAATTATTCTTGATATATTTGACATCCAATTGTTTCCTTTCTTCGGCAATTTGATTACACAATGGTGGGTGTAACAAGCTAATTAGGAGTAGGAGAAGGTCCCGTTAACTTCAATATATCCGGGTAATATTGTATATGAGATTTAAGAATAAAATGTCGTATGCTGATGAATCTGAGTAAAGAATTTGATAAACGATTTGATGAATCGTTAAGCCTTGTAAAACTGATGCGCCTCATGACAAAAATGCTTTATGGTGAAACTAACCAGTATAGAAATTGCAATCAGTGAAATTCGGTCATGATTTATCTCTCTTAATCAGTTTCATTTATTTTACTTTACTTTGGGATTGTGGTTTTACCAAGGATAAGTGCATTTTTATTTGAAAATAACCATGATAAAAGTTTGAATTAATAAACAGGAACACGTCCTACCTGTACAATTATAACCATCACCGCTATAACCTGCTGCACATACACAGCTATAATTTCCGGGTACATTTACACAGTGTATCAAGCCGCCACAGTCGTTGGTGGTTTCTTTTGCACATTCATTAATATCTAAAAAAAAATCAAATACGTAGCCACGCCGTATTAGTAGGGTATTTAACCAGAGTCCGGTTCATAAAACTTTTAGTTCAACTCTAAAACAGGAAGAATTTGCTTTTCTTAATGGTATTGGATTCCTAAACTTCACAAAATAACCATATACGTATTATATATACGAGTTTTCAGAAAAAAATGTCGTATGTTAAAGTAAAGAAATACTTAAATTTCGAGTGGCTTTTTCTATCTCATTTAATTTCGTACGGAAACGGAATGTAAATTTCTGCAAGGTCGACGGATCTCAACATTTTTTTAAAAATAAACTTCAGCTTTTGAATCAATAAACAGAAGAAACATCCTACCTGTACAATTGTAACCGTCACCGCTATAACCTGCTGCACATACACAACTATAATTTCCGGGTACATTTACACAGTGTATCAAGCCGGCACAGTCGTTGGTGGTTTCTTTTGCACATTCATTAATATCTGTAAATATTAAACAATTTATCAATTATTACTATTTACGATCGCTGATTAAACAAACTTATTGACAAAAATAATATACACATTTCAGTAAACTAGCATGCCCTGTCAACTTCTCGTCCAGACATATTTTGGTTTGGATTGTTTACTTTGACGGTAAAGAAGGGGTATTAATGCGTTGAAAGGACGAAATTGCCACTTACAAAAAGTCTTATACACCACAAACGACAACTAATTGACAGTTATTTCTAAACGTTACATCCTTCAATTTTCAGGAAATTATTTATGTTCATACTTTTATCAAAATATTCTTATCTTTGTGTTTATTCACATTAAAAGTACTGAAGGGGCTATAGTCATGTATCTTTACAGCGTTATATATTGTAATTGATAGCTTTCTTAGTACCTATGCAAGTATATCCATCTCCTTCGTATCCTGTAGTACACGAACAGCTAAATCCACCTATATAATTCGTACAATCTGCATACTGACTACAGTTATGTGTATATGTAGCACATTCGTCTATGTCTGAAAATAATATCAAATAGTATTTTATATCAAAATCATACAAATGTGAATTGAAAAAATGATAAAGTTAAATATTTCAAATCACCTTAATTCATTTTGAATTTTGATTAATTTCGTGCCGTTGTAGCTGACTAAACACACAGTGCTTACCAATACGGAGTGCCGACCTTACTTTTAGTTTTAACTTGAATTTAGACTGTAATTTAGACAAATAGATTGGTATTTTTTTAATTTTATGACGTGTAATTTTAAATACAATCAGCCAGCAAAGAAACAGTTTATAACAGTTTTGTATACATGATTATCAAATATGCCATTTGTGAACTAACATTTGACGTAAGTGTTGTAGATTTATTGTCCTTACTAATTAATCGAAAGCTAAACAGGATGAACTTAACCCTGAGCACCCAGTCTCACTTATCTTGTGAAAGTTCATGTTTTCACTTAATTTGCCACTTTTAATTTTATGATTCTGATTTGGATATAGATTTGTATGTTTGTTTTTGATTAAATCCACATATAATTTAATAAAACATTTTACTACAATATAGATTTTAAAGGTCTATGGTTTAAATTGAATAAAATAGCTTAAAATGTAATCAAATTTAACCTTGAATATCAACTTTGATCTTGGGTCACGCGACCGAACTACCTCTAAACCACTTATATAATAATTAAGAAAAAGTCTTTCTATAATAAACCAATATCTAGGTTTTATATTCAAGTTAATACATTGCATCACGTTCACTTGCCTTGCAAACCTTATGCGTCTCATGACAAAAATGCTTTGTGATGAAACTATCCAGTATAGAATTGGTAATCAGTGAAATTCGGTCATGATTTTTCTCTCTTAACCAGTTTCATTTATTTAACTTTACTGTGGGATTGTGATTTTACCAAGGACAAGTACATTTTTTTGAAATAACCATGATTAAAATTTGAATCAATAAACAGGAACACGTCCTACCTGTACATGTATAACCGTCGCCGCTATAACCTACTGCACATACACAGCTGTAATTTCCGGGTACATTTACACAGTGTATCAAGCCGGCACAGTCGTTGGTAGTTTCGTTTGCACATTCATTAATATCTGAAAAAATTCAAATGTATAGCCACGCCGTATTAGTATGGTATTTATCAGAGACCCGTTCTTAAAACTTTTAGTTCATCTCTAAAACAGGAAGAATTTGCCTGTCTTAATGGTATTGGATTTCTAAACTTCATAACATAACCATATTAGTATTATACATGTGAGGTTCTTTTACATATGCGACTAAATAATTATCAATCATTCTTATTTAAAATTCGTCAATCATCAGTAATGGTCTTTAGTCTTATTTGAATAATATTTAATCACCATCAATCATCAACTAGATTTAACTATTCACTTGAAAATTGTATTCCCAAACGACCATCTAGTTCTGTAAAATTAAGACTTGAATGTGTAATATCAATCTTATACCAGTTATGTTTTTATAAGTTTTGTCATGTTAAAATTGTTCATTAAAATTATTATAACTTTAAAATTCCTAAAATAAACAAACGTTGCTTCGTCGATCTAAATTTTGCCTAAGCCCTTTGCTGGATTTGGTACAATATATTTTGCTCATTTTCAACAGAAAATCAATTTGTGTCCGAACACTACTCTCCGAAACGGTTCAGTGTTGTAAAATTAAAACAAGTTCATTCATAATTATAGTAATACATTCATTCATATATATATACAGGTCCTTCCACAAAATAAAATCTCTCTGTAATTTCCATAAAGTTCACCCTTTAGTAAAAATAAATCTTACAGAATTTAAAACACAACTTATTCATTATTTAAATTATTTCACAGTAAACTGCGTGTAGTGATTTAAGTATTTTTCATCAGACCTTCGTCGAACCCTAAAATTTCGCCTGTTGTTATAAAACCGAAATTTTGATTCATCGGTAAATAGGTCAGTGTTTCATTTTTTCTATGACCATTGACGATGTCTGAGTGCCCAATGAAGCCTTATCATTCTCTGTGTTTTATTTAAATTAGGTTTTCTTACTGGAACATAACTCTTTAAGCCAAACATTCGTAACCTTTTTGATATTGTTGTTTTACCTATTTTCAGCTTATATGTATTGTACAACTTGGCCTTTATTTGTGTAAGTGTTAACCTTCTATCTCTTAATAAAATGTTTTAATTAATCTGGTTATGGCATTGCTTTGTCTGATTTTGTGTTTGGTGGGGAATTCTACTCCTGTATCTGTCAACTGTATCAAATTGTTACTGGCAATGCTTACGAGTAATTTTCTCAAAAGCTTTACAATATAATTTATATTCAGACATGGTATTATGAATATAAAAAAATATATTTGAAATAGCAAAAACAATAGAAAACGTTCGCAGCGATTTTTCTCTCCATGGAAATATTGTCTGATTTTCTTCAGAAAAGATTAAAGGGGAGATATGTGTTTATGAAATTAATTTCAAACTGTGCAGATATTTGCTTTACATTGCTAAAAACAAAGAAAATATGGTAAAAGTATTTTAAAAGGGTGAACTTTCTTTATGGAAATTACGGAATTATCTTATATTGTGGAAGGACCTGTATATATATTAAGTTCACTTTCAAGTAAATTGTTATTTATCAAAGGAATAACACAAACAATAAACAATAACTGTTCTCTTGCTCTAAAACGATAATGTTGTCGGGGATTTCGTATGACATCTTCTGGAAACTGGCCTATACCAAAAAAGAACAAAAGTTTCTGAAAATAAAAACCAACAAAATATTCTAAATGCGTAAGCTGAAATTTGTTTCTTAAGGGTCATCTAAGTAGGAAAATTCAAGTGAAAACCATTTCGTTGAAAAGCGTGAAATAGGGGTATAATTATGAAATTACCTACACAAGTGTGGAGATTTTTAAATAAAAATACAGAAGGAATTGATAATTTAAGAAATTTTAAAATATTTGTTGCATGTTTTTATTAAAATTGTACAAAAATACACGTGTTGGGGAAAATAGCTTACACCTTGTATAACGAATTGATTTTAAAAAATGAAAAGATATTAAGATAGTCAACGTCATAGAGCAGTGCAAAGGGGCCAGAGTTTGTTAAAGAAATACGAGGTTTTTGAAAACTCGACAATTTACGGTTGAGGTTATCTACGATTTATTTTCCTTTTAAAAATGCGTGTACCAGGCGTGATATTTATATTCTAAGGCCACTACTAATCCAAAATACAACAAGTCACTGAAAGTGCACGGTCACACAATACTGTTCTATTTAAATCGAGGTAAATATTGTTTGTTTTCAACAATGTTGAACTATATAAAGCCGAATATGCCTCAGCAATAATCAAGTAATATTCAAACTTAGCTTTTATAATCTTCCCTTGGATCGTTGGTAGCCTTAGAATATGAACTATCACGCCTGGTACACGCATTTTTAAAAGGAAAACAAAACATAAAAAACCTCAACCGTAAATTGTCGAGTTTTCAAAAACCTCGTATTTCTTTAACAAACTCTACCCCCTTTGCACTGCTCTATGACGTTGACTATCTTAATATCTTTTCATTTTTTTAAAATCAATTCGTTATACAAGGTGTAAGCTATTTTCCCCAACACGTGTATTTTTGCACAATTTTCTTTAAAAAATGCAACAAATATTTTAAAATTTCTTAAATTATCAATTCCTACTTTATTTTTATTTATAAATCTTTACACTGTTGTAGGTAATTTCATAATTATAACCCTCTTTCATGCTTTTCAACCAAATGGTTTTCACTTAAATTTTCCTACTTAAATGACCCTTAAGGCGTAGATAACATTCATGGTATCCTTTTCTGAAAGTTTGTGACAAGCAGACTTGGTTGTCGAATAATGATTGTCGATACAAAAAAATCATAGTAACTAAACACAAGAGGCCCTTTAACCATAACGTTTGCTTCAAAATTTCAAAAAATTCTGAAGAAGCAGCAAAACATATGCAATGGGATCACTCATAATTATATTGATTAACAACAAATCTTTAAGAATTAAACGTGCGCCTATTAGCAAATGTAAACACAACATTATGTACCATGTATATCCCCCTATATTTTACATTGCAGGACGCTGATATGCAAACTGTCTTTAATTAATGGTTTTAATAATCATAATATCCACTTTATGTAAACTTTTGCATTGGTTAAGGGGAATAAAACTATAGACGATTTCCTTTGATGATACAATAATGGGTTGAAACATTTTGTCTAATGCAAAAACTACATACTCGTCGACAGATCTAACTCTTCTGAATTCATATATCCTTAATCATTTCTCATTATGGCATTTGAATAAAAATTGAATATGCAAATATTGCTACTTTTTTGTAAAAGCTGATTTGAATCATTTCGGTATCTCTGGGAAGAGTTTCAAAGCTCTACTGACGCTCTTATAAATGTAGCTATGTTGGTTCATAAAATTATGGTTAAATAAGGACTTCTACTAGGTGATCATACAATTATTTCGTTTATTACGAGCAAAGCAAGTTAAACTTTTGAAATATATATCACTGAGTTAAAGCCTCGCACTCCATAAAATAGTTTGGGATATGAAACGCAAAATAAAAGAAACGTGATCCTCCGGTCAAGTTTAATATTTTTAAAGAACCAAGTGATACATCCAAAAAGGCTAAGACAATTTATACATTTGCAATCATGTAATCATATCTTTCATTGCTTAAACATGGTTTATACAAAATCGAAAAAAGAAAAATGCTATTACCGTATGTGTATTCAAAATTGTAATAAACAAATAAATACCCTAAAAGAATAAAGTGTCAACTTAATTCTAAATTTGGATGTTTAGAATTTACTTTTGTTGAAAACAACAAAAAGATATAAATGACTATTTTGCCATTTAGTTTGTCTGAAATACAATTCCAGTCTATCTAAGAGTTATCTCCCTTGGCCAATGTTATTAGTTGTATGTGTTATGCTTTAACCACTGCGGATTTTTGCTCTGATATCTTGTTTAAATAGATATTTATCATGAAAATTTGATTTTTGTGTATTTTTATGGTTGTATGTGTTATGCTTGAGCCACTGCGGATTTGTGATTGACTGAAAATTTGATTTTTATGGTTGAATATGTTATCTTGAGCCACTGCGAATTTGTGCTTGAGTGATATCATATTTAAACAAATATTAAAAATATGATTTGATTTATATATATATATATATATGTGTGTGTGTGTGTGTGTGTGTGTGTGTGTGTGTGTGTGTGAATTTAACACAAATAATATAAGAATGATTCAATCGTTCATTGATACTGATAAACTGTATACTTTTCTATATATAATAACTTAAACATGTGTGATTGCAAAATAAAATTTGTCATTTGTTTTTACAACTTGAATAATAATTACCTCCTGTAAACCTCCAAAAGTTCACATCTGTAACCGCTTCAGATACAACAGAGCCACCACAGTACGCAGTCGAAGCAACACCTATTGTAATAGAGAAATGTCAAATAGAACGGATAATGCATTATCACACACATACACACACACACACACACACACACACACACACACACACATATATATATATATCATTTACTTTAGTTTTAGAATAAATATTAAAGTTTAAGCTGTATGGTTAAGCACAACCTCATGTTGATATAAAGGGGAATAATATACATACATATATATAGCCATGACTACTATAGGGGATGGTGCAGTTCATGATACACTTGCAATTTGCATGTATGGTAATCGCGCCAAGAAAACGACCTTGTTCCTGTAGAATTCTAGCATCATTATTTCGTGGTAATTCTACAATGTTATATCTCAGTTTAGACTTTAGACGTAGCAAAAACTCGGAATATGTTTTAGTTATGTGAATCTCTGACTTAGTACTGTAGCTGATGTAACTAGCTAAACAGAACCTGGTGAAACTTCATTCAAATTGCTAGTTTGCAAAGCTTTTATCTTTGCTTAGGATCAGGGTTTGAAAATGGATTAGTATGCTTGTTTTTCATTTTTATTTGTCAGCAAAAATATATCATATTTGGCAAATTACTTATATGAATGATACAAATATAACTATAATGAACAATATGTACATAATATACCTTCATCTATCAGGATGTAGTAATCTTGAAGACTTTCAATGGGAAAACTCGCCGTTATAATTAGTTTTCTTCCTGTAATTGTTGATGGGTACGTAGCAACTGAACTGTCTGTTACGTCAACTTGTTTTACCAATGTTCCATCAGCTTTATAAAACTTTATATACGTCGATACATTGGGCGCTGAAAACTGAACATGACAAAATGATTAATGTCATGTATAGAAATAAAATTTCTAATACTATGACATAAACGTTTTAAAGTTTGCAAACACCGTTAGCCTCAAAATAACATTTGCTTGAGCATGTGTTATATATTATTGATATTTTTGACGTCCCATAATTGTATGTTCCTGTCACAGAATTTTGATTACTATCACACGCGGAGCGTTTAGCTAGCTAAACAGGAGATTCTTTCCCTTCCGGAGCACCCAGACTCATTTCCCTGGTGGTCCAAGTGTTTAACCTAACTCAAAGTTTTTACTTTGCTTCTTGATTGTGATTTGCACATGTATTGGAATGTTTGTTTTTGATAAATATGTTTCTTTTCGTCTGTGTCACCGTTCGCAAAGATACCAAAATTACTCTGGATTTTGAAATCCAATAGTTCCATGCTCTTATCGTTCTTAAATTTACGTACACATATGGAAGCGTAGAAAACAGGAGGTGTTTAACCTTCTTGAACACCCGGTCTCCTTTCCCTGGTCCCTGGATATGGGTTGGAATGTTTGTAAGATATGCAAATGCTCGAGTAGGTGTTTTATCCTTTAACTTAATAAAAACACTATTCATAAAAATGTAAAAAAAAATCGTTGCCCTTTTGTGTGTTGAACTGACCTCGCTATCAAATTCAAGAATCCAGATGTTGTTTGTCTGTAGCACAGTATCAGCTGGGGATTTAGTAGCAACACTAGGTCGTTTTACTGCAATAAAAAGCATTTTACTCAAATTATGTATTGCTATTTATTGATACCGAGATTTACCAATACTTCCCTAAAACGATGATAATACCGCAAATCTAAACGGTCGTCTAGTGCTGTTAAATTATCGTTGGTACAATATGTGATATTAAAGTTTTTTCTGGAGTAGAGTTGTTTATAGAAGCATTTGAAAAAGAAGCTAATTACTCATTTCTGTTAAAATTTAAAATCAACTGTTGTTGGACTCTGTTGTATCTTGAATTGGAAAGGTGGACTTTTTTATGCTGATTGAATCTTGATAAAAATAACCAACAAACACCCAGATCAATACTTGGTACAAGGAAGCAGGTTGATTAGAGATATTGTAATTCTAGGATTATCAAGGCCCTCAAAATGTTTTATGGCCGTCATCATATTATTATTGATAAGTTTGATATCTGTATGTCCAGAATTGCTCAGAATATATTTGACGTCCCATAGTTCCATGTTCCTTTCATAAAATTTTGATAACACACGTGGCGGGTGTAGTTAGCTAAGGTGTTTACCCGTCCGGAGCTCCCGGCCTCACGTCCCTGATGGGAGGCCACGTGTCTAACCTGCCTTGTCAGTTCCAAAGTTTGTATTTACTTTGCTTCTGGATTGTGATTCGGACATGGATTGGTATGTTTGTTTTTGATTACATACAAATAAATGAAAACGGTAAGTTATTATACTTTTTATCAGATAAACTAGGATCTTATTCAAGAAATATATCACACTGTACACTGCGAATCAGCCACGGTTTACGGGAAGTAAAATTGGTATTCAACTAAGTCTATTAAACATTAGTTTTCTGGGTATTTAGACAGGAAACAAATTACTTACATAATGGTAAAGGATTCCAGACAATCAAAATATGGCGTTTGTATTGCAATTATATAGCTCACAAAAGAGTGCCAGTAAAAATTAACCCACTGCGCTTGCAAAATGACTGGTTTTCACATTCTGATTCATATTTTGACTTTTAAATCAACTATGACACCCAAATAGGCCACATTTGAAGATACCTTACTTCACTTATTTAGTCAACTTTCCTTTTTATAAAGCAATAAAGATTCTGCTGCGCATGGTGCATTTTTTTTACAGTTTATGCCCTATTTTAGAGCTTATGAAACATCAAAGAAAGAAACTGTTAATTGTAATCAAAATTATCTTGGATGTATTTCGCGTCTCGTGGTTCCATGCTCCTTACAGTTTTATTTTTGATTCCAAACCATGCTGGTTTAACTAGATAGGAATGATTAACCTTTTGGAGCGTGACGTTTTATTTTATTGGAACATTTCTGGTTGATTTATTAGGTAATCAGTCTCATCTCGTAAATTATAATAATAAATAACTTACCTAAGGTAACGCATCGAATGGAACTCATCAAACTACAATATAATGAAATCATAAAGTTTTGAACCGAACTTTGGGATTTTTTGTCATACATCTACATTTGTTCTAAACAATAGCTTATTAATCAATTCCAATTGTCTTTGTGCGAACCCATAATAATGCAAGTATGGTTTACCTCAGATTCGATTGGGCGAATATAGATATACGTACTGTTGTTGACAACCGCTCCTCTGTATACGACCCTAACCATGTGGGAATCACAAAAACTACCCAACGAATCGCAAATTAGCCATGTGAGAACCACAAACCCTTGATCCAAATCGAAATACGAGATAAATTGTTGTCAGTTAACTCTACTTTAACAGTTCCATGTATACCCCACATAATATAAGACACTCGATCGCATCTATAATTGTATATAACGACTTAAATTGACCAACTGTTTCTTTAAACACTTTGATAGAGTTTAACTCAGCGAAGGAGATGAATAATTTTTCTCATATTTGGCAAAAATATTGTTACTGTTATTCTGTGTTATTCAAGTAGAAAGTGATATATGTCAATTTTCATGCTTATATTCAAACTATAAGCCCGTTCAAGGAAACAACAGCCAACCTCGTGTTTGAATTCCACATGAAAACGACTCCACACGGTGGGATATACTTTTATACAATAAACGATCTACTCATATCAATTTTGATTACGGCTAGTTGTAGCTAGCTGAACAGGAGGTGCTTGTCCTTCCGGAGCACCAGGACTCACTTCGGTGGTAGAAGTTAGCCGAATTTGCCAGCTTTTATTTTTTGCTACGGTATGGTGGTTAAGTCATGAATTTAAATCTTTGTTTTTTATTATGACATCTTTAAAAGTAATATGTATGGGGAAATATAATAATAATATTTATAATTAAGCCACATACAAAACACATTTACGAATCTTCTGAGATTTGGTTAACGGCAATAAAGACATTTTTTGCACTCAGCGTTATAATAAACTAATAATTAATTGTTATTATTAAATGATTTATTTGTTATGACATAGCTTTTGTGTGTGTAATAAGACCATACATTGAAATGTGTTTTGATACTGTTTAATATATATACCCAACTAAAAAAGTTAGGAACCGATTTAAAACTCGAAATAGAAGTAAAAAAAGACTGAATTATATAAAACCCATCTGTATTTTGTTCTTCCCGTTTTGTTTTGAATGATTTTATGAAGTTCATTTTTGTGCATGAAAAGATGTCATTAATGAAATTACGAGAAGGAAAGAGATGAAATGATATGATTTAAGTTATACTAAATTCAATAATTTTTTTATGTGATCCATAACTTTTTTGTTAGGTACATTATGGGACTTAATGTATAAAATGGGAAATTATCAAATGATGACAATAATGTTAAATTAAGAGGGAAGTTTACAGTATTGTATTAAAAAAAACGAAACCCATGCTTGTACGTGGTAATATTTAACAAAGCACTTTTCAGGGATATGTGTGGAAATCTTCAGTAAATCCTTATTAGGTAAACATCTTTACACCCGATACCGAGAACTAATTTTAAAATTCAAAATTTCCAAAAAACTAAGGTTAACTTCCTCATGCAAAGTATTTCCTTAGTTGATTTTGGTAAAACATATTTAATATGTCCTTTGGTTTTCTTTTCAACATCTTCAAAAAAGTTTTGTTTTTATAATTTTAGTCCAAAGCACTACTGATTAGGGAATTGTATTCCGAAACAGCCGTCTAGTGCTGTAAAATTCAAACTTGTATAATATGACTGTATTAAATGAAAAATCAGTTTAAATAAAAAAATATGTGTGACAAATACATACCCAACTGTATCAACTGCGTAAAAACAGTATACTGTAGTCCCAGACTGCTTTGTTGACGGTGTCCAACTAACAGTTACAAACTTATTTGTTGACGAACCTTGATAGTTAGCCAAACTAGTCTTTGTCATACCTGGTGGTGATACCGTGCCAATAGCTGAGACACTATAAAAAACAAATAAAAATACAATTCTGCTTAATAGCTGAATTTAAATCTAACTCATGACATATATTTAAGACTATACTAGTATTTGTAGCTATATGACAAACATAATGACTTATTCTTATTCTATTGTCAACTTTCCCTTTTGAAGCAATATACCGGCTTCGTCTGCTTATGGTGTACTAGTATTTATTTCACAATTATTACTCTATGGCGGAGCTCGTTCCAACTATGGTAACAAATAACAAATCAGTTTTTTTTGCAAGCCTCGACTTATTAAAAAGTTTTATGGTCGTCATCACAATACTTATGATGTATGAAGTCTGTATCTAAAATTGTCAATGATATTTTGACTTTCCACCTTCTTTTCATTCTTATTTTTGATAACATAAATATGAGGGTATACCTAGCTATACAGGACGTGCTTGACCTTCCATCCTCACTTTCCTGATGTAGAGATGAGTAATGGTGTTTATCATCCAAGTCAATAATTTTTCACTTATATCGAGACGTCGCCAACCACAGGCAAAGGTGCAGATATTATGCCTATGCGTTGCGCTGATGGCTTAATATAGCAGACTTATTTATCGTGCCAAGGCTACAGTGACACGAGACCTCGTTTATTACAAGTTTCCTATTTATGGAAATATGGAATTGAAGTTTTTTTTTTTTTTTACTTCATTTGTTTTCAAAGTTTTCTCTTTGCTATTTGCATTGAGATTTCGAGATGTATGATTGTTTTTCAATTGCAGCATTAGGTTGTTCCTATCAATGTTCAGTGATTCAGGTGAAATGTAAAAGAATAATGGTCAATACCCGCTAAATACATTTACACCTGTTTAATTAAAACACCTTGCATTTGAAATCATTAAAATAATGCAGCTTCGAATTCATTTAATGTTTTTCAATTTATGAGAAATTCCAGTAAAATTCCTAATAATAAAGCGTTTCTGCTTACGCTGAACCCGTTGGATGTTGAGCAGCGACTAAATTTTGGGTATACTGTCCTGAAAACGGTATACAACTTCCATCGCTTGGTGTTGGATTTATTAACAAAGGATTAATTCCACAAGTACTGACGTTGAGCACATTATATAAAAACTGAAGTGGTACACTGCTCAAGACTATATTGGTTCCTGGATAAAAGTCCTCTAATTGAACTGCAATACCATACCAACCGACTGCAGAAGCGCTTGGTGTATATGTAATTATGCATGTATCCTAAAATGTAAGATCAAAGTATCAAGTTAAATGAATTATGACGTATTTAGAAATTGCCAATCTTTTTTTAAATTTTGTTTCTCGGTTACACTGGCAGGCTATATAGTAAATTTATTCACTGGAAGAATGAATATGATTTCAAATATTTAAATGTAGATCTATGTATATTCATTGATCACTTGTTATAAAAAGTTATTTAGATGAGCCTTCTAAAAGTATTAAAACAAAATGGTTGACGAGCAAAAGTACTGAGTAGAATTTGAAGACAGTTTCCGCATATCTTGTTGTAGTACAGCAAAACTACACCACTGGCTCATTTGTCCATCCAAAGTCTTCGGTTTTATAATTCCTAATATGTGCTTTTTTTTTTGATTACCTAAATTGTTTGATCATTATCTTGTATATTGTCCGGTACTTGGTGCCGTTGTCTGTTATATTCAGTTTCAATTATTTAAAATAATCTTATCTTGTATCTGTTTGATTTACTTTCACATGTATAAGAATGTGCTCATTGTTGCTTTGCTTGTTTGGAAATGCATGTTGGTGGTCAATTTTAAGTAAATTTATATCAAATTGCGACATATTTGAATTGAATGAAGCAAAATTTTAAGATCTGCTGCGATATTATGTTGGTTAAAAGTTACACAAAAGCCGAATAGAACCAAATTTTGTAAAACAGATCCTTTACTGATGGAAATTAAATTGTTTTCCTGTTTACGTTTGAACGTTTTTTTGTTGACTAAACCATCCAAATGAGATGTTTTATAACCTTTTTCTTTGAAAAATAGACAATTATTTGAATATATTTCCTCTGAACAGAACAGAACAAAATTTTAAAAATTAGCCTTGGATTAAGTACAATGTGTCCGTTAAGGCGTCCAAAATAAAACAAGATGGCCATCATTTCTATAGATAGAAATAAAAAAAATAGTGAGTGCAGAAATTTTAATGGTCCCAGAAAATTCCAATTTCATATCTAGAGAGTACCTTTTTAGCCATGCGATATAATTATTCAAAGGTTATAAAAACAGTTATTTTAAGCTCATTTTTTGAACATCTTGTCTAAACATCTATGCTAAATTCAACTAAATTTGATAAGGAAGATTCTTTATAGATAAAGATTAAAATTATGTAAGAAAATCGTCTAAAATCAAGCGTGCCAGTCCTTATGATATATAAAAAATATAACCCTTATTAAATGACAAATTTAATCTGAATATGATATTTAGAATGTAGATGTAGACGTATCGCTCTTGAACATATATCAGTTTATTTTGTGATTTCTTAGTGTTGATTTGTTGTATTGGCTCTCTCAGCGCCTAGGAGGCCTCGGTGGCCTAATGGATAAGACGTGAGTCTTCAAATCCAGGGTATCTCACCGCTGTGAGTTTGATTCCCACTCAGACTTCATGTGGGAAAGTGATTTTTTACTTGCCGTTTACCTTACTGGTTCACCTGGTATGAGGAGAGTGGTACGCTTGTCTGCGGCGTACTGCCGGGTTGAGCAAGCACGGTAAAATCGCCCGAGTGCGCGCTAGTACAAAGTAGACCATACAACACATTCGCACTTCACATGCCCACACAAAATTGTTTACAGGTTAATCCATAGAGATAAATAAAATAGTTCGCGTCGAGAATAGCTTGAAAATTGCTGATGCGGCGTTAAGCAACATTGAACCAACCAACCAATCTCTCAGCGCCTATTCTACTAGAACAACCTAGCAGATTTAAATGATATAATATTGGGATTAATTCTTGGCACATATCTATATTTCTTTTGGACTGACATGGCTGCCCAAATGTCAAATTCAAATAAACTACCAGTCTCTGTTGAATATCTTGTATTCCAAAAACAGATAAGCAGGTTGATAGTAGAAAAATCACTCAAAAGAGGAATAGAAACACAAGGAAAATGATACACATGTGCATTGTTGTCAGAAATATACTATTGTCTAAATTTACTGCTAGTTAAAATTTGAGATTATCAAAAACTAAGGTATATTCCCCATTGCAAAGTATTTCCTTAGCTAAATTTAGTAAAATATATTTTGGTCCTTTGGATATCTTTTCAGCATCTTGAAAACAATTTTAGTTTCATAACTTTGGTCCAAGCACTTTTGATGAGAAATTGCATTCGGAAACGGCCGTCTGGTGCTGTAAAATTAAAACTGGTATAATATGTAACACAATAATTTTCAAATTTGTGACAATAACTACCATAGTAAAAATGAGGTACTTACTTCGTCTAAATTAAAACCTGTTGGAGGGTTACAGATTCCACCACACTCCCCTTTACTACTCTGTGCAAAACGACATTTGATCCTATCGCCTTCAGTATCCGATGCTTAAACAAAATAAATAATATAATGAAATTTCAGTTAAAGGTCCTGTGAAGGTAGAATCTGGGTTATGCACGCTCAGCATTGAAGCATTTGAATAATACTATTGTCTGTCTACCTCTGTCTATTATTCCACAATTAAATTAAATCTATGTACTTTACTTATATATTACCTGTACTGTTGGGTCTGTGTCTCTGTTTACTTTTGCAATCAAATTAGAAACAAACATACTTATCTGGATCACAATCAAGATGCAAATTAAAAACTTTAGATATATACACTTAACAACTGGTCCTGTCATTACAAACAGCAAATCTTCACAAAATTAAATTGTTGAAAAAATCATTCTGCTAAAGTTGAGTGTTTTTCAGTTAAAACAGTTTTTTAATCTTGAAATCTGTCGCCAAGCACTCGGCATTACAGTCGTTTTGAATAGGAAATCAAATAAACGAGGTCCCATGTCACAATAGACGTAACACGATAAAGAACCCTGCTGTAGAGTGTCATCAGCGCAACGCAGAGACAAAATTTCATACCTTTTCTAATAGCTGGCCACGTGTCGATTTAAGTGAAATTCTTGACATGGACGTTCAACACTATTACTCAACTCTTTATAATACGGGGTAACAATATAACTGATTGAGTCATGCCTGTAATATATAACAGGTTACATTTTTATCTTGTTTGAACTGCGTAAGATGCGACTTGACTAATGGTATTATCAGGAAAATTACATTAGTGGAGATACCCTCCGGGACCCCTATTTGTAGTAACTGTCACAAAAGTGTCACATATGTAGTAACTAACCACAAAAGTACTGTTACCACAAATGCAGTAACGATGTTTTTACCACACATGTAGTAAATGAAAACCGCTATATATGGTTAAAAGTAATTGAAACCTCAGCTTTAGTGAATTTTATCCCGATAGAAGTGCCTTTTAACGCGTAAGAAGTGAATTTTATCCAATAGAAGTGAATTTCAGCCCAATAGAAGTGACTCTTATTTAGATAGAAGTGACTTTTAACACGAAATAAGTGATTTTAACGCGATAGAAGTTTACGGTTATAACAGAACTTGTATGAGCGTGAGGTATGTAAGATCGCTCACAATTTTTTTTAAATATTTGCTTATTTTAGTAGTGGTATATAAAAGCTCTAGGCGAAGGAAGCTGCAGAAATTTTGCATTTGCGTTGCGCTGATGGCATTATACACCAGGTTTCTTTATCATGCCAAACCTAACTTAAAACGGGACCTCGTTTATTTTAATTTCCAATCCAAAATAACCGTGATTATCATTTGGTAATGCCGAGTGCTAGGCCACACCTTTAGTCAAACCCGGCTTGGGATCAAAGCCCACAACCTCCCACTTACGCAGCAAGCACTTACAAACTTTGATATCGCAGTGGTTTAACATCAATGCACTGCATTTTATAAGAATTTTTATTTTCTTCAGTCTGTAAAATGGAACATCTGTATATCATATATGATATTTCTTGTACCCTAGCTATTTAGTGGTGTAGTTGCGCCTCTCAAAAGCCTAGGTACGTACCCAATCCGCTAGGGAAAGATCATACTGTGATTAAGTCTTTAAGGTTATTATCTCTTTTAGTCTGCAGTTCATTATACGGAAGTGTTCAAAGCGATTAAAGACAGTTTTATTATGTTTTAAATTCTTAGTTAATTGTTATAATTAAATTGCATAGCTATGGGTGTCCAGTTGCCCAGTTGCTTGCTGCAAATGCACTGATAGGTGCCTATTGAAGATTGCAATTTTACCGAATGGATAACCAAAAAAATTATTTGGCATTTTTAATTGTGGTTCTCATTTTTAGACAGAATCTTTTATATTGTTATTGTCCAGTTATATACTCATCTACCAACCTACCCCGATCATACACGGATCCATTTAATTTGATCAGTCTGTATTGTGGTATTACAAACTGTCCATTTTGATTTGTACAAAAGTGACACGTTTTTTAAGACTTTTGATAATCAAACCCAAATGTCGACCCACGTCATGTGTAAATTGCGAGAGTATCGATTCGGTAATGGATGAATGTTCCACTATATCAAGACTTCGCCAGCTATATGCGAAGTGACAAAGTTTTGACCCATGAGCGCAATGAATGCGGGTTATTAACGTGCCACACTACTTTGATATGGGGCATGGTTTTAAGGTCTTACCAATTTACCCTAATGGCTTTCATTCACAATACCATTTTTATGTCTTGGCCAGACCCTGACGGGTTCGAACCAGTGATCTCTCACACACGAAAATTACCTTTCATGACAGAAAGTGGATTATTTAATAGACCATTACAAATAAAAAAAGTTAACCAATCGAAGATGGGGTGTGTGACCAATAATAAATAACAAAAATATATCTTCGAAGCGGCGACTAATTAATGTCCGTCCTAGGGACATGAAATGTATCTCATAACTCCCTTGTAGTAGCTTTGTCATCGATGAAAATGACTGTTCACATGGACATAAACTGTGACTAGCCAAGATATTACAAATTGTGAAAAATTATATTTTTTCAATTGTTTAACTTTACTACATTGTGGTAAAATTTTGCTACATTTCTTAACAACCCAACATTTATACATTTGTGATCAATCTTACTACATTTGTGATTCGTTACAACATATGTGACACTTTTTTATTACATTTGTGACAGTTACTACATACGGGTAGTTACTACATATAGGGTTCCCACATATCCCTATTCCTGAGACTAAAAAAACAAAAATACAATCAATGACAAATTTACAATCTGAAAGCAAAGTCAAATCAGGCATATTAAATTTTTTTAGATAAAGCGACATATATACATTCTAATAATATAACATTTGTATGCATAGTTGAGTAAAGTCGTTCAACTTACCCAGTATTTTGACGGTGTGACTACAGGTAGCCTGGATAGAAATTACTGCTGGCATTGCAGTGATTGGCGAATTGTTAATACTTCCCGTATCTTGACGAACTGAAAAGTTAGCTGAGGCTTTGATATGCCAGTCTAATCTAGAACCTTGAACTAAAGTCCTCCAATAACCATTAAAGTATCTGTATTAAAATGTGTATAAAATCAAATACAAGTCATAGAAAATAAAAAATCTTTCAACTAGAACTGTAATTGTGTCCACAAGACATAATCGCATCTTAAAGCACCTTTAAGTCGATCTTAAAGTTGCTTAAAGATGGGTTATAGATGAATTAAAGGCAGGTGTATCTTTAAGCTCATTTACGCCACCTTTTAGCCAGCTTTCAGCCACCTTTAGGCCATTTTACGCTCAGGGTTAAAGGTGGTTTAATGACACATGATTTTTAAGCTCCTTTAAACCGTTTGGCTTAAAGATGGTATATGTGTGTGTTGGTATTGACTATAGAATATGCCTATATTATGGTGATCTTATTGAAAAGAGATTCTTTTTCGCTTAAATGTTTAATAATTCGACACAAGGCCGGTATTGCACATATTTTGTCAAGTCGCGTGAAGTTTTACACTTTTAAGGGGATTTCTATTTTTTTTATTTATTACCTATGATTTGAATTTAAAGTATGGAATTTGACGACAGTTCGTGTGTTAAAAGTTAAGTAGGTGGAGATACACTAGTCTGAGGTTATAAATAAGCATTTGAAACACAAGAACGGAGATTCCAAAAACATACAAATGCACAAAAACTATTTTTACCTCTTAATAAAAGTTTGCGGGAATCATGCCCCTGGATCGAGAAAGATATATATAGAGAAAGCAGGGCCGTAATCGTTAAAAGGTTACCAACTTGGAAAGATTTGTTGCCGAGGCAAGTTGGAAATACAACTTGAGGGAACAAAATACGTTCTTGGGGAATTAATTACTATGACGAAAAAGACATTTTCTTGAGGGAGCGAGTTACTATCATAAGGGAACAAGATTTTTCTTGAGGAAATGCGTTACTATCATGAGCGAACAAGCTAATAATTTGAAGGAACGAGAAACCTACTTGAGGAAATCAGATATTTTTTTCGTACGGCCTTAATTAGCCATCGGTAGTATTCTTATTTATACTGTAAACGTATTTATTTTCGCGGTGAACTAATTTTCGCTCATTTCGCGGTCGTTTATTTCGCGTTTAAATCCATACCGAGCGAAAATTAAATTCTGCTTATTGTGTTATTGAGCATAATGCAAAAAGCGAAAAATTAACTACGCGAATATGTATTAATTTCCAATACCGCGAAAAAAAACATGCGAAATTATATACGTTTACAGTATTCTATTTTTGAATATATAAGTATTTCGATTTAGAGATGAATTCACAGAGATTATATCCCCGTAATGTTCAACAGAAATCTGTTCGATATCAGTTAATGTACCAGTATCGCCATAAAAGCTTTAGATGGTTAGGTCATGTGATGAGAATGCCTAAAGAGAAAATTCGCAAAACTGCATTGAATAAGACACTACCTGGAAAAAGAAAGCCAGGTAGACAGTAGGAACGCCAACACGGCTTTTTCCGAGAATTGTGTTTCGGTTTTACAATTTTTTATCCTTCCGCCGATTTGAAAATTGGGATTACTTTTTGACAAGTGTGTCATGGCCGAAAAAGTGCCAGTCTTTAAACTAACGATATAACATTATTAAACATAGTTAAGCATTGTGTACCACATGTACCAATAAATTATATGTCAGAATTACCAATATTTTGACATTTGAGTTTAAATTTGAGATACAATATTATTATCCACAAAAAATATACAATTTCTTGACACCAATTGATGTCACGTCAGAAACACCAGGAATTTTTTGTCAATCTTCAAAACTTGGACACTTTGTGTAAAGAAAATTATCGCTCGATATTTTGTACAAGATACAATAACACATCCCAAATTAAATTAAACCTAAAATCTTTCTGGTGCATCAGGTGTAAATACCTTAATAAAGCGAAAATCTGGATGGTACATTTAGTTGTCAATGTAAACAAATATGGCTGCCCCCGCGATGATCGATGTACCAATGTCAAGTTGGAAATGACATGACAAAATGTTGAAATTATATTCACGCGATACCGGTTCGAAGAATCAATAAGTCACATGTTTAAATCACCATGTTTCACAAGTTTTCAATTAAAATTCTTTGATAAAGTAATATAATCGGTAAAACCTGCATGCATACGCTATCAAGAGTTGTCTCTCTTTAATTGCATTTCTGTGTGTGTGTGTGTGTGTGTGTGTGTGTGTGTGTGTGTGAGAGAGAGAGAGAGAGAGAGAGAGAGAGAGAGAGAGAACACAATAAGTTATAACCTTCACAATCGAAGGGGTATAAAATCTGTGGGCTGCCTGGCAAAATCATAAAAACCAATTTTGCAACCAGTATATTCTCCAAGGAGTTATTTATCTATAATGAGCAGTAGCTAGATTACCAGAGTAATTAGCAAGTGAGTGGTAACATAAATTTTATAAATATACCAGATTTCAGGCTTGATGGCTGTCATGTTATTACAAATTCAAGTACATTATATATAACAAGCCTTACAATACAAAGAATTTGAAACAAGTGTATCTGTAGTGTTATTGACTGTCAGTGTGTGTATGTTTGAGTGTGTGGCTATTTATTCAGTAAAAATATTATATATATATACATGTCACAACTGTGTGGGTTTGGATAAATGACTTGTGAAATTCAAATTATGTAAACTAAATACATTTGATTTAAATAACAAAAATTTATTAAGAAAAACAAATAATATATAGTATATATATTTTCACAAAAAATATATACCTTGCAATAAAAGTTCTAGTACAGTACTGTACACACCAAATGTTCACATGTCCAACACTGTCTATATACATGCACAAATCACATGTCCATAACATACATTACATTTTTATTGTTCATGGCACATAAGGGCTACCATAGACTTATCATGATGATATACACATCACCATGGTACAAAAACACAAACAGTATTTATTCACAGAAACACTGGAAACATCAGAAAAATACATTTAACACCCTCCAGGTATTCACTATATGTAACTCACTTGCTCCATGAAACATGTACACATAATGTCCATACACTGACACCTCTGAATATAGTATGGGAATCTTGTACTATCCCTAACTGGTCAGTGATTTCAGTCAATGCAAATCTTCACACTAATTGTCTTCCACACATGGATTATAATATTACCACACAGGTACCACATTGGTGTAAAATGTCTGAACCACACAGGTACAAAATACGTTCACCACACAGATGAAAATGTTTTAATCACATAGGTTCAAATATATATAAATTAAGGGCCACACAGGCAAAATATTAAACTCAAATTTAAAAATGTCGGACCATTCTCTCTCAAAAAATGACCATCCACACATGGCCTTTTCAGCACATGGTCTGCTACCAACTCTCACCCCACAGCATGGACAGGTAAAATTGACCATATCAGGTAATTAATTTGCATAAAGTCTTGCACAATAATGAGCAGCTGGCAGTAGAACTACACCTGTTTCTCTACTACCCTCACCTACATCTACCCAGATTAAATACAATAACAACACACATTGCACATATGTATGGATCTGTTTCAAAAGTCAACACCACCCCCTTTGCAACACTTGGAAACCAATACTTGTGGAGGAAAAGAAGATTGTTTTACTTTGAACTTTTTTTTTTGTTTTTATATGGTTCAGTCATGGAAATTATTTTTATGATATGTGGTAAACATATGATGTCTCTCCCTTTCAGTCTTGAGGCAATGATAGACTATGCTGTAAGTCAATGGCATTTGAAAATATGGGTTTTTGAAAACTGGCTATATACCCATAAGTAACTTTTTAGTATACAGATTTAATTTAAATTGGTTAATACTGGTTACATTTTGAGTTTGAGACTTAACTAGCCAGTCTTGTACTATTCAGTTTTGGATTTAGAAATTATTTTCCTCATTTGTTACTTTGAATTTATTCAGTATAGTTTTTACTTGCATAGTGAAAACAAAGAAAATTAGGCAATGTGTAAAGTGACAAGTTGAATAGGTGTTTGTTGACTTCTTAGTTTCTTAGGAGCAAAGATATATGTCTCTGTTAGGAGTGCAAGAACTAACCTTATAATTTTGGGAATTTTATGATCAGTGGTCTCAAACTGGCTATTTAAGTGACATTATCTTTTGTTTTCCCTTTTCAATGATTTTTATGGTTTGTTGCTTGTTGATTCAACTTGAATGTTGCAAGTGTAAGCTTTTAAACTGCATGTATCCCATTATGTAGTGAGACCTCAAGTAAAAACATGTGTATGTTACAAGATTGATGTAGTAAATCAACTTGCATGACTCAAATGGCTATGGCCTTGAAATATTAGCCAATATCTGAGTATTGTATTGAGTGCTGTAACTGCTTTAAAACACAGAAATCACTACTGGAAATGGGGTTTAATATTTGAGCTAAAAGGAAATCATCTTAGGCCATGAAAGGCACCTTATTTCAGTCTAGCTGAAATATTAACATTAGACAACACCCAGCTTAACACATTTCATTGGATATTTTAGCTAAATCATTTTAACGAATTTATTATTTCTTGTTATATTTAAACATCAACAGTTGACTGGCAAACCAGAATTTAAATTTTCAAGCAAATAACTAAATTAGGGACAATATAAATTTTTTTCAGACATAAAATTTTGGAATATTGTATCTTCACTTTCAAGTCCTGGTTTAATTGACAAAAGCTTATCCAGCAAAACCTTAATGGTTATGTTAAAGTTATTGTTTAATAACATTATTGCATTTATCTGTAGAAAATTTAAGATTAGTTGTTGTCAATCTGGAGTACAAACGGAAAAAGTATAGGCCTGTGACAAAGGTCAAGCCAAAGTTTATAAATATCATGTACTTGTTATGCTAATTAGTGTATGTACAGGACATATTTTCAAAGTAAAATACACTCTGCCTTTGTCTTTGGAAGAATATTTCACTTCAACCTCACTTTCAACTTTACTGATTTGGTGACCAGGTGGTTAATATCAGCTTGTAATGACTGAAAACCACAAAGCAAAGATTGCAACTCTTTAGAAGTGACAGGCCTTCAACAGCCCCAAATCACATACCCTAAATAAGCGGGTTTATCTATTGTTATTAATTCCACAAGTCAACTAACACTTATAATACACCGTACGTGGTCAATCAACATAGAATTTGTACATGTGGATGTCGTATGGACTTTTAATTTGTGAAATGAACGATCGAAGCGGCATATTGCCGAGTTTTAACATGGAGACTGAAAGTAGGCCCTAAAATCCGACAAATTCTATGAGAAGTCTGACAAAAAAGATGACAATTGTAACCTAAACTTACTTTATTTCAATCGTAAATACCATTCTGTCTTCTATGTGTCTAAACTAAATATAGAACACAGCTAGGAAGCAGTACTTACAAAATTTCTAGGTCAAATTAGATGGAAAATGGACCCGACCGTACCCAAGAATCCGGACTGACGGCGATTTTTTTTCGCATTCAAAACTTGGACACTTTTTGTGTAAAGAAAATTATTTGATGAATTATATACAAATTGTACATTGCGAAAAAATCTTTCTTTTGATATAAAAATAATTCTGGTGCACGCGCTTTGTAATAAATGGGAAGGAATCTTGTGAAGAACATTTTTTTGAATTTTAGTCAGTGACTCGTTTTTATCTCTGAATTAAGATATTAAAATGTAACCGGAATTGTTAAAAGTAGTTGCGAACGAGTTTCATATATTCTGATTTTTTTATGTTATAACCCTGGTCATAACCTTCGGTGATATATTGAACACTATTCCCGATTTTGCCTTGTCCAAAGGTTCGCCATTTTTTGACCAATTTTTTCCATTTTTGCAAGTTCACAAATTTTAATGAATCCCTACGCCAGCGGCTTTGGCGTTCCTACTGAGACCTCGCACCTGCTGGAAGAGAATCATCGAAGTAGAGCTACAGGAGCATGTATAAACCTGGGGCAAGCTCAACACATAGCAAAGCACAATGACATATGGTTGACGCTTGTTTATGCCTAATGTCCAAGCACGGATGAAGAGGATAACTAAGCAAGTAAGTAATAATAGAAACTATTCAACCCCGAGGGTTAGATTTCCCTTTCCTATATGGATAAACTCATGATTGATTCTTTTTCTTCTATTTTGATGACAATTTTTGGCTTCAAATATCAATTACATCGACATTGACGCCATCTTTGTAATCTAGTTTGTTATTTAATGTTTTACATAAAAATAAATATGACCATCGGGCAGAATGTACCCGATACAATATGTATAAACTAGAAAACAAAGGTTTTTTTTCTAATCTCCCAAAATAATTATTTGAAACGCAGTGAAAATTATTACATTTTGTAGCCTCGGATGTCATTTTCCCGCAAGACGACGTCATGTCTTCACGATATGTCGTCATTCAATTGTCTTTTAATTGTGACGTCACAGAAAATCGCACGTGTAGCTGAAGATAAACAGTGGTAGATAAACGCACATGGAGATGAAGATAGAAATTTCTACCACCGTTTCTTCAAGCGGAAATCTCTATCTTATACATAGGAAAATACAAAAATATCTCAGTGTACATCATCACTTGTGTGTCACACCTGACCTTGAGGTCTTTTTAAGGACACCTTTACTGCCAGGAGGAGGAACATAATAATGATAGAGTTGAAATAAATCATCCACAGATTTGAAAGTTACTGTCCGTTTACTCGGTTGGAGAGAAAGGAATAACGCTAATATCTCAAAGATTTGAATGGCACGGTTAAAAATCAAATAATCATTTACTTACATCAGCCGAGTCGTTGCTAATAATCCTTATTTCGATCTAATCCGTGCATTATAACTCCTTTAATGCACCAAAACGTGTTTTGGATGGGTGTTTACAATGGTAAAAATTTTGACAAAATGGCGGAGTCTTTCGTGTGACGTAATGATGACGGAAGAATTTATTATTTACGTAGGTTCGTGAGGGGTACAATGAAGGGTAGTTTAAAGGTCGGGTTGAGTTTAAAAGTTTGAATTTACGTCAATTTTTTCAAAAGTTTGAAAATGCAGAAAGGTAGTTCACTTTATTACTTTATTAAATCGATTTTGGTCATCCCGGTTACGCAAAAATCAATCCGTTCTTGAGCTGCACTAACCTACGTAAATAGTCGACTCTTTTGTCATGACTACGTAACATAAAGAACCCCGCCATTTCGTAAAAAAAAATTACCATTGTAAACACCCACCCAGGTTATATTTTGTCCCATGAAATGATATATTAAGCAAGGATGGAACCGAAACAGAAATTTTCAGTTACGACTCGGCTCATGTAAGTAAAAGAATCATTGATTTGTACCCGTCGTATTGAAATTTATAGAGTATTTTGCGATCTTGCTTTCTCCAAAATAGGCTAAATAAACAGTAGTTAAAGTTCCGTTCCACGAAAATCACGGTCCGAAAGATCTCTCTATAAAGTCAACGTCCAACCATAAGAACCAGGAAAAGTTACCTTTATGGGCAGGAAGGCCTAATATACTTGTTGAAATAATATGAAAAAGTCACTTGGATAAAAGCATACTGGCCTTTAACAGCAGTTAACCCAGGTATATAGGTAGCCTTTAAGGCAAGATTGGCTGTAATGGTTGAAATAATATGAAAAAGTCACTGGGATAAAACCATACTGGCCTTTAACAGCAGTTGACCCAGGTATATAGGTAGCCTTTAAGGCAAGATTGGCTGTAATGGTTGAAATAATATAAAAAAGTCACTGGGATAAAACCATACTGGCCTTTAACAGCAGTTGACCCAGGTATATAGGTAGCCTTTAAGGCAAGATTGGCTGTAATGGTTGAAATAATATGAAAAAGTCACTTGGATAAAAGCATACTGGCCTTTAACAGCAGTTAACCCAGGTATATAGGTAGCCTATAAGGCAAGATTGGCTGCAAAAGTTAAAAAAAAAAAGGTAAATTGTCAGTGTCTGTATGAACCTGTGAAGCCTTTTTATGGAATAAATGAAATTATAATTTGCAAGTTTATAAAGACATTGGAAAATTACCTTATTTCTTATTTTTAAAATGATTATAAAACTAATCTTTTGCCGTTTCATTTTTTTCATTTCATGTTAATTTGGAAACAATTTTGAAATACAATGTTGGTACACCCTCGCATAAAAATGTGTCGTCTCCTATCAACCAACGAGAGTATTTGACATCTAGCGTCATCACGTCAGCGCGTGAAGCAATGTCTCTATGCAGGTGCAAAGTTTAGTCGATTTTAAATGCTTTATTGAATGAAATATATTGCAATTAAAAATATCAGTGTCATTACCTTTTTTTAAATTTAATCATAAAATACATTCAAAAAATGGTATATGACAATATATTGTGTGCAAAAAATGATATATAACATTAGAAAATTTCAAGTTTGCAGAAAGCTTTATTTTAACATGACGAATAATGTAACTGATTATACTAACCCAAATTGATAAAAATTATCCGCAGCTGTGTTAAACACTTTCGTTATTGTATTACTACCAGTCATATAGCCGTGCTTCGTATTGTAGTCCGTGCAACGAATGAACATGTAACCAAGTCTGCCAGTGCACCCTGATTTACAACTTAAATATCCATAGACAAAGATTGAAGTTCCACTTCTTATTGTTGCATCGTTACAGTAAACTTCAGATAAAAGCCAACTCGAAGTATGCGTTATGTCAACCTGCGAAAATATAAAGTCTTTTATAAGTCATGAAATTGTTCAACAATTACCAAACTGATTTGTCATTTCTTATTAAGCATATACACCAAGATCACTAGAGGCCGCGTGGGCGTAATGGATAAGACGTAGTCTTCAAATCCAGGGTGTCTCACCGCTGAGTTTGAGACCTGCTCAAACAACTTGTGAGAAAGTGAACTTTCCTTGACGTTGACCTTTACTGGTTTACCTGCTTATTTTTTGGCCGCTCGGCCATTTGATCAATTGTTAGCAAAAAAGACATTTGTTCAGAAAACTTGACTGCAGTCAAGAGCCTGTCATGACACGGGACGTCGGTTTTAGGGTTTCTTTCGAAGGACCCTGTGACTTATATTTCTAACTGTCGATTGCTTGGCGAAAGAACAGCACTGTCTTATTTCAAGTCTTGGTCAGGATTCGAACCGACTGACTCCATTTATGGAGCAAGCACCCTACCAAATGACATACCGTAGTGTGTATTAAGAATTCATTCTTTATATTTAGCATTTTACAGGTAGACATGAAAATGAAAGTGTGTATGCTCTGATCGGGGGAAAACCAAAATCCGGAAAAGAACAAGAAAACAATGAGAAACCTGCAAGAAAGGGTTGCATCTAAAGTGCAAATAAACGCCACGATTGTAAAGAAGAAAAATATGAAATAAATGAGATTTTAAAGTGCTTTGATATTTCTTCTGATACGAATGCAAAGAATTGATATTTAGTATAAAAATAAAGATACATTGTAAAGAAAAAAACATTGTATTAAAAATCGTGTATAATTGTTGGCAATTGTAGAGCTTGTTCCCACTACGGGGACTTTGTACAACAAAGCAGAGTGCTTGCAAATAAATTGTTGACTCATGGATATTGCAAGCCTAGGCTTATCAAGGTCATCAAAGAGTTTTATGGCCGTCATCACAGTGTTGTTGATAAGTTTGATGTCTCTGCCCTGGATATATTTGACGTCCCATAGTTCCATGTTCCTTTCACACAAAATAACACAAGTGGCGGATGTAGCTAGCTAAACAGGAGGATCTTAACCTTGCGGAGCAACCGGTCTCACTTCCCTGGTGGAAATTAACGTGTCTAACCTGACTTGTTAGTTACAAGGTTTTTACTTTGCCTCTGTATTGAGATTCGGACATTAATTGGTATGTTTGTTTTTGATTTGACACTCCTATGGGTTCGTTACTGTAGACGGCCGTTTCAATACAGAATTCCTCATCAGAAAATACAAATGGAGACAAACCTTTGCGTTAAAACAAAGAAAAAGAATCAAGCTTCATTTCTAACTCACGTTTTCGATCCCTATGATAATAATTACTTATCCTGTATAAAAACAATACCTTACGATGAAGGTGATTAAAAGCAGACTAGGAAATAACAGTCATGTCACTGAAACTATTTACAGACCATTTAGCCGCTTCTTACTTATGCAACTTTGTTCCACAATCGTATCACGCAATCCATTCTAATAATACACGAGGTTCCCAAAATTTTCAAAGCATTATGTGCAGAACCACTTTTCATCTTAATTCATTCGTATCTTCGGTTATAAGAAATTGGAATGATATGCCAAATGATATTAAGAATAATTCCTTAACTGTTTGTAAATATCAATAACTGACATTTTTAAAGTACCTATTTGATATAATTGCGAACACCTGAATGGGAAAAATACTTCATGCTATGTAAGGTTGGAATGCAGTTCCTTGCAATGTCATTTGTTTCACTAAACATTAAATAACGATACTTATTGTCACTGTGGTTTTGTTGAAGATGCACGGCACTTTCTATTATCTTGTAATCTCTACAGACAAATGCGATTAAGAACTCTATATATTCTTCCTTATGCTTTAAGTATAAATAAATTACTATATGGGGACCCTATGTTATCACCCCAACAAAATAAAATATATTTCTATCTGTTCAAAATTTATTTTAAAATCAAAACGATTTACTTGATAATTATACTTAACCTTAAAACACCCACATATCATATTATATTGCATTATATTAGTCCGTGGGCTAGGTGGACCCACCGTGCATCCCCCCAGGATCCTCCGACACCACTTTTTTCTGGTACCTTAAGGTGTCTAGTAATGGAATCAGGATGTTTTCTAGAAATAAATTGGGATGCTCTTCATGTAAAACTTCAATATTTAAGAGTACCTGAAAGTTTTCAGTAATTTTCTCTTTTAGGGGTAGGGGAACGTTTTTATCTTTGTTTTCAATAATATTATGCAGATACAGATCATATTTGGTATCATTGTAAGGGACACATATTCAGCTTTTATGAAATACAAAGTTTGTTGATGTAGCAGCTACTATGTTGTCACCATGACGTCATAAACACAAGTTTTGAGGAAAAACGCTATAAAATTGTGTCAATTTATCGTTTATAAAATTATTCCTGTACAGCATAATAAAACACATAAAGACAACGTATGTTTTCCATTTACTTAATGAATTGTAGTACTGTTATAAATGATCATATATTCTCATCTTCAAGAAAAGACACCACTCTATTAGAAAAAATATACCCATTTTTTAAAAATTTGTTCAAAACGGGGTAGGGGAACGTTTTTATCTTTGTTGTCGATGATATTATGCAGATCAAGATCATATTTGGTATCATTGTAACGGGAACAACTTCAGTTTTTATAAAGTACAAACTTGATTGGTGTAGCTATAACTGTGACGTTTCAATGACGTCGTAAACTCAATTTTTTAAAGACAAACGCTATAGAATCATTTAAAATTATACTATATGAAATTATTTCTGTACATCCCAATAAAACACATTGAGACATTGTATGCTTTTCATTTACGTCATAAATTGTTGTTATAAATGATCATAATTCTCATTTTAAACAAAAGACGCCACTCTGTTATGAAAAATATATTAATTTTAAGATACCTTTTTATTTAAAATTGATCGAATTTTAAAATTAATAGTTTTCACGATTAAAGTGACCCAGTATGTTTCTTTGTATCATCATCATCATCATCATCATCATCATCATCATCATCATCATCATCGACATCATCATCATCATCACCATCATCATCAATTTTTCATACATTTATAACAATACAAAATTACAAAAATGTCCAACATCATCACCCATTATCCTATAGCTAACAAAAAGCTTAATTAATAATCTTAATTTGTGAATGACTTTAGTTCTAATCATTGCCATAGTGATTTAGCAGTTGTTTTAATGGTAGTCATATGCCACAGGATTGTTATATGCAGCTAGAGCAGTGGAAACTTAAATGCGATTTCTGCCGTTGACTAGTTGTAACGAATAGGAAACATCAAGAATAAATATTTTTACTTCACTACCAACTGTATATCCTACTGACCCAAGGTGAATTTGTGGTAGATTTCGGAGCAGCTACAGTCCCAGAGATGCATTTCCGTCATTTTTCAAACAGTTATGAGCAAAATCATAGAAATTTTCTAAAGATATTATTTATTATCTTTATGCTTTATCACTACAATAAGGTACAGTATTTGGACACAAAGATTGCCATAAAATAACATCGGTATCACCAGAAAAAACATTGACCATATAACTAAAGAAAAAATGTATGAGGAGTCTTTTCAATGTCAGGGCAATGCATGGAGCAGATGTCAGCTCGAACCACCGATTTATCATGACAAAGATAAAAATAAAAGCAGCCAAACAAATCCTGGAAAAACAGAACATGAGTGTAATGTTAGAAAATTGAAACAACTGGGAAAGAAAAAAGAATTAAGATTAGTCTGAAGAACAGGTTTTATGCTTTAACAGCTATGGGTGATAATAATGAGAGCTGGGATGTCATAAAAAGGGCATACCGGTATAATGACATGGAGAATATGGTTGTCAGAGGAAACACGGGACAAAATATCAAATAGGATATGCAAGAGAAAATAACAAATAACATAACCAGATTAGCAAAATATTAGTATGAAGGGAGAATGAGGAGGCAAAGGAAGAAATATAAAGGAACACAAGCAAGTGATGAACAAAAATATATGGAAGATGGAAAATCTTGTAACCGCACACGAAATAGTAGCTAATAGGAGAAACTTAGAAGAGCTATACCTAAAAACAAAGAAACACAGAAGTAAACCAGCAAACACAGACAGACCGGTGTAAGAAAAAGATGAAAAAAAAACACAACAGAGGAAAGATGGACTGAACATTTTAACTATATACGAAAAGACCACCTTCATAAGAAATATTGGACATAACACCACATACCTTTGATAATAAAATAAGGAAGGGGTGCCAACAAAAAAAAAGAAATAAAAAAGTATAAATCGACTTGAAAAAAGAAAAGCTATAGGACCTAAATAAATATCTAAATTACTGTGCAACATCTGGATAAGAGAAATTATTCCAATACAATGGGAGATTGGCTATCTCATTAAACTACTCAAGGGGGTAGATCATGGAGATGTAAGAACTGGAGAGGCACCATACTACCCAATGTAGCTGAGAAAATACTGTCAAAAATCATCCTACATAGACTAAAAGATGGAATAAAATAGGTACTAGGTGCTCTGAACTAAACAAGCTGGTTTTAGGAAAAAATATCTTACACAGTCCAATTGCCATGCCCAGGTATAGAACAGTCAGTAGAATGCCAATCTGCATTATATAGTGTATATTTGTTAAGGTCTCAATAGAGAAAACTATCCCCAAGCTTTCATGTGAATACAGGAGTATGTCAAAGCTGTATACAAACACAAATCATCTTTAATTGCAATAAATGGAATACAATGAACACTAACACCCGAGATAGAATATGTGGGCTTCGCCGATATCTGCCTATTGACCCTCAAATTAAATCAAGTGTGGATAAAGACCACACTACTAAACGAAGCAGTTTTAAAAACTGGACTGAAGATCAACTCAAACAAAACAAAACGTTGAACAACAATGCAACAAAAGCCATAAATTAAGATAGTTATAAATTAAATAGGTAATTGAGCTCTGTTACTTGGGGAGCATCATTGGTGCTGAAAAAGAAACAGAACGGGGCATCAAGACAAGAATAAAAATATCCAGAAAAGCATTCAAAATTATAAAGAAACATATGGAAAGCTAGTCTGCCACTAAGAACAAAAAGCCAATATTCAACTCAAATGTAAAATCGTCCCTCTTAAATGGTGTAGAAAAGGTGGAACTGGATTAGACATACGCTAAGAAAACCACCAAAGGCAAGTGTTAGAGTAGAAGACCAAAGCTTTTGGTGAGAAATAAAAGAGACAGAACAAAATCGCTTCAATTGGAAAAATACTGTGATGGTCATATATTGCTCAAGGAACTATTTCAAAGTAAAGTAATTAATGGGGCAGCTTGTTGTCTTTATAATGCATTGTACTGATAAAGCATATGTTATAAGGATAATGCATGATAATGTTAAAAAATTCTATGATTTTGCTTATGAATGTTTGAAAACATGACAGAACTGCATCTCTGGGACTGTAGCTGCTGGGAAACCTCCTACAAATTCATCTGTACAGTTTCTGAATATTGCTAAGAGGAGGCATTGCAAGAGTCTTGATAGTGAGGCAAAAGAGATTTATTCTATATGTTTCCTTTTCGCTACAACTAGCTTACGGCAGAAATCACACGTATGTTAGGTTTCCACTGTTCTAGATGCAAATAGCAACCCTGTGGCATATGACTACCATTAAAACAACTGCTAAATCACTATGACAATGATTAGAACTAAAGTCATTCTCAAACTTACATTATTAATTAAGCTTTTTGTTAGCTATAGGATAATGGGTGATGATGTTGAACATTTTTGTAAATTTGTATTGTTATGAATGTATGAAAAATTGATGATGATGATGATGATGATGATGATGATGATGATGATGATGATGATGATATAGTATAATTTTAAATGATTCTATAGCGTTTTTCTTCAAACATTTAGTTTATGACGTCATGGCAGGCCCGTAGTATCCGGGGGGCCAGGGGGGGGCCGGCCCCCCCCCCCACTTTTTTGTGGACTTATAAAAATATTTTAGAAAAAATGTATGAAAACCTGTTAAAAATAAACTTGTATAACTTCATGAACGCGTAAGCTATATAATTTTAATCTTTGTGATAGTTTTACTGAAGCTAGCATGTGATTGTCGTTTAAATAGTGTGTAAACAAAGGTCAAATCCGGATTGGAGAACATACGGTACCGTTTCCTATTCCGCGTGTTATCATTCTAGAGTGACTTCCGAAATCGTATTGGAGACTTTTAATTTTATGTTATATAATCACCATGTATCAGAGTATATTGTCCAGAAATATTGCGGAAATCAAAAAAATCAAGTTGAAACAAGAAACAATATTGGAAGACAGAATCAAATTTGATTCAATTGGAAATTACGTGATAGATGAGTTGGGGACATCACTTGTTCCCGACGACATAGAACATTTATCTACAAGTTCAGTTGCCATAAAGACAACAGGAAATGGCAACTGTTTGTTTAACGCAACATCATTATTCATTTGTGGCGATGAATCATTAAATAACTGTCTCAGAATATTAACTGCTGCCGAACTTTTCCTCAACGCAACTGAATACACATTAGACAAAAGAAAAGTCATTGATACAATGAATCGGTCAAATGCAGTTTCCCACGAATCGACTACATATGTAGATCTTCTCCTGTCGGATGATACTGTGGCACAATATCATGTTCATAAGAATTTAGTTGATTCCATACAAACAGAAGCCCTGAAAACTTCTGTTGATAAAACGTGGAGTGGTCTACTTCGGGTCATGGGTCTTGCTCAGGTTTTGGAAAAATATTGTTCCATAATTTCTGTGTACCCTAATGTTAACTACGTCTTGCGAGACATATTAAATGGTAAGATTTACACCAATGAATATTCTATCCTGCTAAATGAACATACTTTATACCTCATGTGGAGTAGAGATGGAACATTAAGCAGTACTCCTGGTGCTATTTATGAGCCAAATCATTTTGTTCTGATATTAGCACATGGTCTGGCTATAAAACGTAAAGGTTTGGGCACTGAATGGAAAACTGTATCAAAAAAACAAAAAAGACAAAGTACTGTTTTATCTTTCTTTGCTCCGAAACAAAAAGTAGATATGAAAAAAGAATCAGAAACGGTTTTGACAGAGAGCCCAAAAACAGAAGAAAAATCTGGTGATCATGCTGACATATCCAAAGAGGAAACAAAGGAACCGATGTCAGAGGATTCAAAAGATGACTATCCTGAAAAAAGTGTAAAATGTGAACCAATCATACAGAGCCAAACGCCTTTTAAATGGAATACACCTGTTATTGGTGAAGAACCAAATCAACCAAATAAAACATTTCCGACTAAAATGATTGGAAAACGTAAGAGATCATTCCAACATTCATGGTTTGTTTCATGGCAGTGGTTGCATTATGAAGAAAATTTGGATAAGGTATTCTGTCATGTGTGTATTAAGGCGTATAATGAAAACAAATTGTCTAGTCAGTTAAAGGAAAAGGCTTTTATCTGTGATGGGTTTAATAATTGGAAAAAAGCAACAAATCGTTTTAGAGAACATCAAAGTTGTAATAGCCACTCTGAAGCAGTGGAACGTGTAGTTACTTTACCCAAGGGAACAAAAGATGTTGGGGAAAGCATTTCCGACCAATACAAAGACATATGCATGGACAACCGGAAATACTTAATAACTGTTTTGTCAAATATAAAATACCTAGCTCGCCAAGGTCTGCCTTTGAGGGGTGATGCTGATGAAACTAATTCTAATTTTATCCAGCTGCTGAAATTAAGAAGCATTGATAACCCTACCATCTTGTCGTACTTAGAGAAAAAGAAAGATAAATTAACATCACCCGAAATTCAGAATGAAATACTTCAAATTATGGCTAACACAATTCTCAGAGATAAAATTTCAGACATACAGAAAACAAAATTTATAAGTATTATGGCCGACGAATCCGTTGATTGTTCTAATAAGGAACAGCTAGTTATATGCCTGCGGTGGGTTGATAATTCGTTACAACCACATGAAGATTTTCTTGGTTTATACCAAATTCAAAACATCGAGGCTGATACAATTTTTAACGCTATACGAGATGTTTTCCAGAGGTTCAACATATCACTGGATCGAGTACGAGGTCAGTGTTATGATATGGCAGCAGCAATGGCGGGGTCTAAGAATGGAGTTGCCACCAAAATCAGGTCAATTCAACCAGCGGCCGTGTATATGCATTGCTATGGTCATGCATTAAATCTAGCTTGTTCAGATGCTATCAAACGGTGTGCACCTATACAAAATGCGCTAGACAATACAAGAGAGATAACAAAGTTAATAAAACTCTCTCCCCGACGAGATGCCATCTTTAAAGAGATCAAGAATTTACAGAATGTTGATTCCCCTGGTATCAGAGTTTTGTGTCCTACACGCTGGACAGTCAGAGCAGAAGCATTATATAGTGTCCTACAAAACTATCATGTTTTGCAAGAAGTCTGGGATGAAGCTCTGGATTATGTGAAAGAACAGGAGATGAGATGCAGAATTAGAGGAATTGCATTATATATGCAGACATTTGACTTTTTATTTGGAACAGTTTTGGGTGAAACAATTCTTAGAAACTGTGACAATTTGGCCAAAGCCTTACAGAAAGAGCGATTATCAGCTGCAGAAGGAAACACAATGGCATCTCTTACTGTGCAAACTTTACAAAGTATTAGAAGTGACAATAGCTTTAAACTGTTCTGGGAAAAAACTGATCAAATGAGAAAGGACTTGGGTGTAAATGAAGCTGCGCTGCCAAGAAGAAAAACTCCTCCTAAACGGATAGATGATGGCGCCAGTGCTGGATACCAGCCTTTGACTGTGCTGGATCACTACAGGAAAATTTATTTTGAGGCTCTTGATCTAGCAATTAACTGTATAAAAGACAGAATGGACCAGCCAGGGTACCGCTTGTATGTCAACTTAGAAAACCTCTTGTTAAAAACTGTATCTGGTCAAAATTACGAGACTGAATTAGATTCTGTTTGCAATTTTTACGTTTCCGATATTAACAGAAGAGATCTTGAAACACAGCTCAACACTATAAAATGTGATCTAAGTGTATCTCCAGAAGATGCATCAGTGGCATTAGTGAGTGAATACATCAGTACGAAGCAGTCTCTATTTAGCGAGATTGAAACTATAATTCGTCTGATACTAGTTATGCCAGCAACCAATGCCGTGAGTGAACGGTCTTTCAGCAACCTTCGTCGCGTAAAGTCATATCTGGGGTCTAGTATGTCACAGACCAGACTAAATCACCTCATGATTATGCACACATATCAGGAAGAAACAGATGCCCTCCGTTTGGTTGATATTGGAAATCAATTTATTAATGTTAAACCTTATCGTAAAATGTGTTATGGAGAGTTCTCCAATACTGACGAATAGGTTGATACAGTTGTTGTTCAGTTGATCGGGCTACAGACACATGCTTGTCACAATGTGTAGACTAGAGGGTTGTAACTTGTAATAAAAACATTTCAAAACCATGTAATAAAGTAGTTTGAACTTTCCACTCTGCAAGACGCATTTCTTCTTTTTAACTAGTTTAAATAAAAGCCTTTAATACTTAACCAACCGTCACGAAGGAAGTCGTCTGTCCATCCATAACTTGTTTACTCAAATGATTCTTCTGAATCTCTAAAACCTGACCTTAACTAAACATGGTATTGTTTATCTCAGAGCCAAGACATAATAAAATTACTTTTACTTTAACCATATTTGTGGTCATATTTAGATGATTTAAAATTCTCATGAACCAAAGTCTGAAAGTATGAAATTTATGTGTACATAAAAAACTAAGGTGCCATCTCAGGTCTTTCAGAGCCGGTATCAAAAAGTTCTGTCATATTATTTGTGGAAGGTTCGTGGTCCTACCAAATTTTTTCCAAAGAAATCTCTGTGTTCTCCACCAATAATTTTGGTAATCCGTTAGTACAACTTTGTGAATTTTTATAATTAAAATTAGAAATTGTATGTAAAATGTGCCGATTAAACCACCTGCTGATTGATATATGAGAATGCAGGAAATGACGTCTCAGACCTTCTGATTTTTAAAATTTTTATGGGGGGGGCATGCCCCCAGACCCCCCTAGTAGGCTCGGGCACTTCGTGCCCTCGAGGTCGAATTACACAAAATGTGGCCCCCCACTTTCAAAAACGTTGCTACGGGCCTGCATGGAAACGTCACAGTAATACCTACACAAATCAAGTTTGTACTTTATAAAAACTGAAGCTGTTCCCTTTACAATGATACCAAATATGATCTATATCTACATAATATCATCGACAACAAAGATAAAAACGTTCCCCTACCCCGTTTTGATCATTTTTGATCATGTGACTGCTTTCACTCTTGTTCCGGAATCCTTTATTGTTTATATTTGTGATTTTCTACCATTTATGTTATTAAATAAATATTGTTTTAACTACTTACAGTTAATTTGCACCTTTTCCATGACAGTACACGGGCATAATGCGCACACATACAAGTTCATCTTGCATTGAAAATCATGTTTTAGCCAGAATAAGAACCAATGATTATAATTTTTTTTAAATCCATTAAAGTTATAATTTTAAATGATTCTATAGCGTTTTTCTTCAAACATTTAGTTTATGGCGTCATGGAAACGTCACAGTAATACCTACACAAATCAAGTTTGTACTTTATAAAATCTGAAGCTGTTCCCTTTACAATGATACCAAATATGATCTATATCTACATAATATCATCGACAACAAAGATAAAAACGTTCCCCTACCCCGTTTTGATCATTTTTGATCATGTGACTGCTTTCACTCTTGTTCTGGAATCCTTTATTGATATTTGTGATTTTCTACCATTTATGTTATTAAATTATTTATTGTTTTAACTACTTACAATTAATTTGCACCTTTTCCATGACAGTACACGGGCATAATGCTCACACATACGAATTCATCTTGCATTGAAAATCATGTCTTGGCCAGATTAAGAACCAATGATTATAATTTTTTTAAAATCCATTAAAGTTATAATTTTGAATATTCCTTAAGAAATTAAAAAACATCAGGTTTTTTTTACCTTACCAAAAGAAAATAGAATTTATATATTTCCCAGCAAACATGTACACTTTCTACTTTAATTTATTTTTTAATTGTTTTTCAAATTGTCCGACCTTTATAGAATTTGATTTTAGTTTTTCTATTTATTGATCAGCGTCTAATGCAAATAGAGATTGGATTTTATTTAAACTCGATCATAAATGACAGAAGCTACGTACCAACTCTTAATAACGTCCAAGAGTTAAAGAAGTCCAGACTGCCTAAAGAAGTCGTGACTTCATTAGGAGTCAAAACTATAATACCAACGCTTAATGAAGCCCAAAGATTAAGGCTCTAGAGGAGAAGCCTTTTTCGTGTTACAAAATAAGATTATTCTCAAAATTGAAAGACTAAATCTGATTTTGTGCCTGGAACAGCCTCAATCTTTGGACTTCATTCATCAATGTCGATGAATTGTAGTTTCGAGGGCGCACGACATTTGAGCAAAAATTAAAAACTAATAGTAGACATTTGAGCGACGACTTTTGTGGACATTTGAGCGAAAAAATTTAAAACATTACCTGCATTTTACGATGGACATTTTAGCGCCAGTTTAAATCTTTTTTCTACTTAATTATGAATAGTAGAGAGAAAAAAAGCTGAAAATTTGCGAGAGCTTTAACAGAAATATGATTTGACACTCCTATGGGTTCGCCACTGTAGACGGCCGTTTTAATACAAACATTTGCGTTAAAACAAAGAAAAAGAATCAAGCTTCATTTCTAGCATTCATTTCGATCCCTATGATAATAATTACTTATCCTGAATAAAAACAATACCTTACGATGAAGGTGATTAAAAGCAGACTAGAAAATAACAGTGATGTCACTGAAACTATTTACAGACCATTTAGCCGCTTCTTACTTATGCAACCTTGTTCCACAATCGTATAACGCAATCCATTCTAATAATACACGAGGTTCCCAAAATTTTCAAAGCATTATGTGCAGAACCACTTTTCATTTTAATTCATTCGTATCTTCGGTTATAAGAAATTGGAATGATATGCCAAATGATATTAAGAATAATTCCCTAACTGTTTGTAAATCTCAATAATTGACATTTTCAAAGTACCTATTTGATATAATTGCAAAACCTGAATGGGAAAAATACTTCATGCTATGTAAGGTTGGAATGCAGTTCCTTGCAATGTCATTTGTTTAACTTAACATTAAATAACGATCCTTATTGTCACTGTGGTGGCACGGCACTTTCTTTTATCTTGTCATCTCTATAGACACATGCGATTAAGAACTATATATACTCTTCCTTATGTTTTAAGTATAATATATAAATTACTATATGGGGACCGTATGTTGTCACCCCAACAAAATAAAAATATTTCTATCTGTTCAATTTTTGTTTAAATCAAAACGATTAATTTGATAATTATACTTAGCCTAAAACCCCCACATATTATATTATATATTACACAGTCTTCGGTACTCAAAGATCCTGAAATCAAGGCAATCCTTACAGACATACACAACAAATATGTTGTTGTCCCAGCTGATAAGGCTTCCAACAACATTATTCTCGTTTGCAAGAGATTCTACCTTGAATGTCTTATTAAGGAGCGTGGCTTAGATAGTATATCAAATAACCCTGCATATACTAGAACTAATTTTACCAAAGATGAAGTTCTTTCCAACCATAGGGGAGTTCTCGAGTCTTTAGGTATCAATCTTAAAGAGGAAGATCTTGATCTTCCTTACTTGTATTGGATTCCTAAACTCCATAAAAATCCACACAAAGAAAGATATATAGCAGGCTCATCTAAATGTACTACTAAATCATTATCGGTAACTCTAACACAAATTTTGACAATCGTCAAAGATGGTCTTCAGTCTTATTCAGAAAAAGTACAGTGTATATTCTACATCTGAAATCAACCAAATGTGGATTCTCAAAAATTCTAAAGAATTACTTGAACATTTTTCTTCTAATAGTTTATCTCATGTAAAAAGTGTAAAAACATTTGATTTTTCTACACTATACACCACTATCCCTCATTCTAAATTGAAAGAACGTCTTAAGGTAGTTCCATACCATGGTGACGTCGTCGTTTTGTGCATACGGTCGAAATGTCAGATTTGACGTCTTTTTTATCTATGACGTCACGAATGTGTGGTCTTCGGCGCCTACAGAATTATGGCGGGAACTCTGTTATGCTATCATGCAGTAGAATATTTTTTTTGCATTCACAAAAGATTAGAATTCACAATATCAATTCTGTGCACTATTTCTAAGAAGAAAATATAAATTGTACATTACGGAAAGTAGGTAGATCTACACTGTTGAGAGTACTATTTTAAATAATTGAAAGATTCGAGTACATTGTTTAAATTTTGAAGACGGTATTTTAAATGCCGCTTCTTGTTTTTTTTTTAAAAATAGTAGGAAATACAAAAAGTAGAACACAAACTGACGATTCTTCAATAAACATACTGATGATAATTTTTCTCGGTGTTAACTTTTAGCAGTTTGACTATGCTCTTGTATTTGCGTTTTATTCGGTGGCCTAGAATCAAGAACTCTTCATCAATGAATACGAATCCCCTTTCCACTTAAACTGATCTGTGTTGGGTAACGGTTGCTAAGGGTTTCTATGGGTGACAGACCATACGGAATTTAAATTGATTTTGTTTTGCACAGCCAAATAGCTCACAATCAGTGTTTTTGTTTATTTGTTAATACCAAACGAAAAACATTGAGTTCATAATAGTATCCTAGGACATTATTGGTAACTCTTACGTAAGGAATGAGGCTTTTTTCTTGTTTCAGGATTTTGATGCAATTTTATGAAAAAAGTAGCTTGACGACCCCCTATTTTTTGTTTTCGAAAATCAAACTTATATATTCATGTGCAATATATGTGAAAATCAGGGGCCGTATTCGACTTAGTTTTTCGAAAATCTACAAATTAACGAAAGGGTGTTACTTTTAGTTTTCCGGAAATTTAATGTTCTCTCTTGATAGGTGGCGCTGTAGAAAAATACCACGTGACCGGAAATAAAATTCCATTAGTCCAAATAATCTTCATGACATAATGGTTAATTTAGATGCAAGAGACTTTTGGTTTCTAAGCATGACAAAATATTATTAAAGCTTATTTGTTGATAGCAGTAGTTATACTTTGATCATTTATGTCGTGAAAATGGCCACCAGGTGGCGCTTCAGAACTTCTTAAGCAAGTCGAATACCTGCTCTGAAATTTTGGCATGTTAAATGGTTTATGCCCATGTACAACATAGCAAAATTTCAATATGTGTTTTCAGGCGATTTGTAAAGTATGGAACTACCTTAAAGAAATTTTTCACTTGTCTTTCTTTTACAAAAATGGTAAGCCAAGATACAAATATCTGGTGCTGAACAGGGATTCTGGTTATTTTGTCAAGCACCATACGGATTCCAAAGAAAAATATACTGAAGATACCATCATCAAAATGTTGGAGTTTTTGATAGATAACATATTTGTTGTGTTTGGTAATATAGTTTTTCAGCAAACAAACGGTATTCCAATGGGTACAAACTGTGCACCATTGCTTGCTGATTTGTTTCTTATTCTTACGAAGCAGAATTTATGCAGAACCTTGTTAAATCTGGAGAGAAGACCGTCGCCAAATCGTTCAACGCAACATACAGATATATATATGACGTTCTGTCTCTTAACAATCCTACATTTGGAGACTATTTAAATATCATCTATCCTAGTGAGCTTGAAATAAAAGACACGACTGATTCCTCAAGTTCTGCTTCATATTTAGATTTATACCTGAATTATGACGCACAAGAAATGCTACATTGGAAACTTTATGACAAACGTGATGATTTCAATTTTTCTATTGTCAACTTTCCTTTTTTATGCAGCAATATATCTGCTTCTCCTGCTTATGGTGTATTTGTTTCCCAGTTAATACGCTATGGTAGAGCGTGTTCCCATTACGGGGACTTTGTACAACGAAGTAGGCTGCTTGCAAATAAATTATTGACTCAGGGATATTGCAAGCCTAGGCTTATCAAGGCCCTCAAAAAGTTTTATGGCCGTCATCACAGTAGTGTTTATAAGTTTGATGTTTCTGTGTCCAGGATTGCCCTGGATATATTTGACGTCTCATAGTTCCATGTTCCTTTCACACCATTTTGATTTAACACGTGGCGGGTGTAGCTAGCTAAACAGGAGGTGCTTACCCTTCCGGAGCACCCGGCCTCACTTCCCTGGTGGAAGTTCACGTGTCTAACCTAACTTGTCAGTTCCAAAGTTTTTAATTTGCTTCTGGATTGTGATTCGGACATGGATTAGTATGTTTGTTTTTGATTATATTATATTATATATATTATATTATATTATATTATATTATTATATTATATTATATTATATTTTTGTTTTGCTTGTTTTTGATCTTCTGCTTGTAATTTATATTTATTTTCTTATTTATTTAATCAATTCATTACTTAATTATATGTTTATTTATTTAATTGACATTTGTAACTTCATGTTAATTTATATATAGTAATATGTTTTATTCAAGGAGACTGCTTTCACTCTTGTTCCGGAATCCTTTATTGTTTATATTTGTAATTTTCTACCATTTATGTTATCAAATAAATATTGTTTTAACTACTTACAGTTATTTTGCACCTTTTCCATGACAGTACACGGGCATAATGCGCACACATACGAATTCATCTTGCATTGAAAATTATGTCTTAGCCAGATGAAGAACCAATGATCATATTTTTTTAAAATTCATTTTCTATTAGAGTTATAATTTTGAAAATTCCATAAGAAATTAAAACTCATGTGAATTTGATCAGTTTTTTTACCTCACCAAAAGAAAATAGAATTTATATATTTCTGAGCAAACATTTACACTTTCTACTTTAATTATTTTTGAAAAAAAATGTTTTTATTTTTTCAAATTGTCCGACCTTTGCAGAATTTGATTTAAATTTTTCTATTTATTGATCAGCGTCCAATGCAAATAGAGATTGGATTTTATTTATGACAGAAGCTACGTACTAACTCTTAATAACGTCCAATGGTTAAAGAAGTCCAGACTGTCTTAAGAAGTCCAGACTTCATTAGGAGTTAAATCTATAATACCAACGCCTAATAAAGCCCAAAGATTAAGGCTCTAGAGGAGAAGCCTTTTTCGTGTTACAAAATAAAGTTATTCTCAAAATTGAAAGACTGAATCTGACTCCGTGCCTGGAGCAGTCTCAATTTTATGGACTTCATTAATCAATGTCGACGAATTGTAGTTTTGAGGGCGCACGACATTTGAGCGAAAATTAAAAATTTGAGCGACGACTCTTGTGGACATTTGGGCGAAAGATTTAAAACATTACCTGCATTTTATGATGAACATTTTAGCGTCAGTTTAAATCTACTTTCTGCTCCAGTATAAAGAGTAGAGAGAAAAAAAAGCTAAAAATCTGCGAAAACTTTATCAGAAATATGCAAATGGTGAAGTCGATCACAATAGATTTACATGTACTCTTAAAATTAAATAATCAGGCTAGAAAAGATTTTTATTTTACTTTAAACTTTATCCTGTCAATTTACCAAGTTTTAACAGTTTTATGAAATGAAGTGCTAGACTGGTAATGGATTTTATAATTTTTAATTTGGTGCTTCATCTCTGTTTAAAATCCTACATCCACATCCCCAATGGTGACCATGGAACAAGGAAAATGTCGCTCAAATGTCTACTATAAATTTGGAATTTCGCTCTATGTGGTTAAGCTTCTGTCGCTCAATTGCCAATTAATTCGTCGCTCAAACGTCCGTTTATTTTAGCTTTTTGTTCTGCGCTTTCGCTCAAACGTCCAACGCCAAGTTTCGACCCTACAATTACTACGCTTAATGAAGTATGGACTACGTTCCATGTTTTATGTGCTTCAATATCACCTACCTTGTGCATGCGATGAGAGTTTGTGATTATAATATGCATGTTTATGCGCAATCTATTAAACTTAATAATTTTTAAAAATAATTTTTAATCGCTACATAAACATTTTTCTCCAAATTCGCCAGTTTCAAAGACTTCCTTTTGCTTTGGGATTGTAATTTGCATCATTTTGAAAACATATATTTTTTAAAATTCGGAAATTTTCAAAGTGCTCAATCTTTTTATCTAATTTATTCTTCCCTAAGTACCGGTGCGGTTTTTATGTTCCTTATTACTCGAAACAGAATGGGCAAATTTTATATCGACTGGATTGAATTGGTGTTTCGTCATGATAATAAATTTATTATACACATTGATAAAATTACAAAACCTGTGCCCAAATTAAAAACAAACATACCAATCCATGTCTCAATCAAAATCCAAAAAGAAATTACAAACTGGCATGCACATCCTGAAAAAAGGGAGTACTCATAAGAGGCAGTATTGCTTCTATCTTATGCAATTTTGAATGCGAATTAATTATTTCATTATGTTCTTATTCCATTTTTTTTTTTTGTTTACTTACAGTTTCTTCTGCACCGTTTGGTTTCGTCGACAAGGTCATTCCAAAGAAGTGAGAACATTGACACTGACCAATCCATAGACTCGGAATAACAAAAAGATAGTATATTGCATACATGTTTAAGGAATAATCTGATTATACCTAATACATGACGATTAATGGAATGTATTAAGACCGTTTATCACATTGCATACATACAGCACACGTATTTATAGTTACTGTAGCTGTTTTACTGCTTCATTGCTCACAACGGTCATTAACTTTCTGCCATACATTTATAGTTGTTTAACTTCATTGCTCACAACGGTAATAAAAAATCAAAAACAAACATACTAATCCATGTCCGAATCACAATCTAGAAGCAAAGTAAAAACTTTGGTACTGACAAGTTAGGTTAGACACGTGAACTTTCATGTGTGAAATGACATTGCATTCTTCTAAAATTAAAAAAAGAGGACTTCAATCGGGATTGGAACTCACAACCTCTTCATTGCCAAGCAGGCTTGCTATCCATTGGGCCAGAGTAGGACTTACGACTGATAGGTGTTAAAAGGGAGACATATATTTAGTATTTGCTTGATAATTTTCTGCCATCATGATTCTCTTTTTCGAAAATGATACTAGATTTTGATCGTGTATTTTTAATAAAATAATCAATTGCAATATTTTTAAACTGCTGTATGAATGATTACTGGCTGAATGATTTTTCATTAATTTACCTGGCAAAGTCTTGATTTATTCATTTATTTATTATTATACAATATGAAATTATTTTTATTGTTTTACTTTAGTAAATTTTAAACATTTATTTTCTAATCATTTGTACGCATTATTTTGAACTGTATTATTGTCATCGTGTAAGTCAGTTACGAACCTCGTCATCGGAGTCCACCAATTTGAAACACCTGGGCACGTGCTCGTAATCCCTCACCGCTTCGCGGTTCGGGATCACTAAACGCACGTGCCCAGGTGTTTCAAATTGATGAACCCCTCTGACTCGGTTAGTAACTATTACAAATACAACTGGTATATATACATAAAGAATTGGCTCACGTGAGTGATATTAAGGAGTCATGAATTTCTAGCTCCACAAAAACTTCCAAATTAGAGGAATTTAGAGACGATGTTAAGTGACAGTTTTTGGTATAGTATGATATAAGAACCTCAAGATACTATTTTTGTAAAATTCAAGTGAAAAATTTGCGAAAAAAACTTTGATTTTAAACAGAAAAAAATTACGATACATTGTGAGTAGTATTCATTCACCATGTCTCTACCTACCGAAGTATTAACGGCTTTAAGTCAGTTACCTTTAATACAGTCTACACTACAAGCGATGAATAGTAAGATTATTGAAATATCGGAGGTACAAAGGACTGTACAAGAATTAAAGGTGGATATATGGGATAACACCGATTGGATAGAGTCCCGTTTAAATTACATCGGCCATCAATCGGGAGAAAACTTTGCCGACACAGAATTCTTAAAGGTGAAAATAAAAAATTAAGGAAGGAAATATAATATCTTCTAATGGCTATCGTAATATTAAAGCTGATCGCAGGAGCATGGAGCAAGAACGTGAAATTGTAGAGTTAAAAAGTCGCTCCATGCGTGATAATATTTTGATTCATAGTTTAGCCGAGGATGAAAATGAAAATTTAAACAAGAGGCCCATGGGCCTTAACGCTCACCTGAGGAAGAGTACATATCTTATGCAGAGGTTCAATAGTCAATAAAATTAATAAAAGAGAATATCAAAATTTTCAGCAGTAAGGGCCAATAATATGCAAGTATTTTGCAAATTAATTATAATAATTATTATATAAGTATGCTATATATAACATATTTAAAGTCTAGCTACAATATATTATTTATAAACAGCTAAAACATGTGCATTAGGCCAATACCGACAATATTCCAATATACATGCCTATACAAAGAGTTTATAGTTTTTGAGATAATTAACCATTTAAGTATTCGTTTGCATCTATGACCTTGACCTTTGAACATATGACCTTCATTTATATATCAAAATGATTGTTGTGCAAATGCCTACAATATTCCAATATACATGCCTATACAAAAAGTTTATAGTTTTTAAGATAACCATTTAAGTATTTGTTTATGTCTATGACCTTGACCTTTGAACCTATGACCTTCATTCATATATCAAAATGATCGATAGGCCAATACCTACAATATTCTAATATACATGCCTATACAAAAAGTTTATAGTTTCTGAGATAATTAACCATATAAGTATTAGTTTGCATCTATGACCTTGACCTTTGAACCTATGAGCTTCATTCATATATCAAAATGATCGCTGTGCAATTGCCTACAATATTCTAATATACATGCCTATACAAACACATGGGAGGCATTGAAGGAGATTTTGTTGTGGCCAAATCTGAAGTCCCATTTACTAACTTGTTCACGGACCAGACACTTGAACAGAAGATTAAAGAGCTAAAACGACACGGTGGTATTGTTGGACTGAGTCAAGATGAAATAGCTCTTGATCGAATTGTGACAATTACCCCTCATCTTGCTCATATAGTAAAAGAATTCACCAAAAGCTTCCCTAGAACACGGCATGATTGTACAAGAAGTGAACATTACCATCTGTCTGGGGAAATTGCTATTAGATAAAGAGACAATGCCCGAAAACTTTGAGACACTATAGAAATGCATTGTGTCGGAAATCCGTTCACAGTAATGACGTCGCTGAAAAGCTTAGTGTCATCAACTCTAATTCCAGATGATGCAAAAGATGATATACTCTGTTTTGCAGAAAAGGGACAGGTCCGTTTTGATGAGTTCATCAATGAGAGGTTATTACCTGAATCGACGGTTTCAGTTTGGGACCCAGTGAAGAAACTTAAGTTAAAACTTTTTCAAACTGGATGGAAAAAAACAAAGTCCGTGTTGGTGATAAGATAATTAAACTTCGTGAAGAACGCGAACTATTTGCAAGATGTCTTATAATCCAAAGAAGCCGACCTGAATTGGTACCTAAGCTAGATGAAACGATTGGCGAGTATGAGATGTCGGTTGTACCTAGATCTCTGTGTGCTGTGGACGGCTCGCTTTACATTCCAAAAAGATAAACCTAGCTTGATACACATTATTGAAGACACTAAAGCTCCTTTACTTCAACCTGGACTTCCCTACGAGGTAACACTCCCCCACAGAGTTCTCATCGTTGATGCCATGGGTGTAATTCAGGGGAGGAAGAAAACTCCTGTTATAAAGACAATATCTGACCTTCAGAAAGCTTTTATCAAGCGCATTCAGGGGATGCTTAGCGGATACAGTGAAGGTAGAATAGTCTTTGACCGTTATCTGGATCAATCATTAAAGAACAAAACACGTCAGAAAAGAGTTGTCTCCTCAACGGAATTTGAAATACACTCACATATGAAGCTTACCATGTCTCTAAAAGAACTTCTGTCTTCATCAAAAACTAAAAGACTCTTAACCATCATGTTTGCTGAAGGTTTGTAAGAACATTTTTCAAGAGATTTCAAGCTTATAGTTGTTTATGAAAACAAGATTAAAGGAAACGATATTGAACAGGATCATCTACATGAAGAAGCTGATACATTGATTCCGAACCAAGTAATGGCTTTCTCTGCTGAAATTTCTCCTAGCGAAGTTTGTGTTTGGTCACCGGACACTAATGTCCTTATACTTCTTCTCGATCTTGTTTCGTCTGGCCATTTTCCTGATCGAAGTCGTCTCAGGTTTTTAACAGGAAAGAGTACAAAGTACAGGGAAATATATTTAGTAGAAAAGGTGTGAGTGTTGGGTTGTCAAAAATGTCAAGGCTTAATTGGGCTTCACAATTTCTCTGGAGCTGATTGGGGTGGAAAATTTATAGGTATTTCCAAGAAAACATGGGTAAATGCTTTCATGAAACTTGATGACAATGATCCAATTGTTGATTGTTTTAGAAAGCTTGGCAATTTCCCTATTGAATCACAATTGATTAATGGAGAGCTACCACCGGACGTTAAGGATTTGGAAAAGTTTGTTTGCAGGGTATACTCGTCAACAGGACCAACAACACTTCCGGAACTTAGATGGGAACTTTTTAGGTCCATGAATTTGGAGGGGGAGATGTTACCTCCTACTCGATCATCTTTATTACCTCATATTCTACGCACAAACTATATTGCTATGCGTGATAAGTACAAACTCTCCTGATCTCCCCCCTGTTGAACAAAACGGCTGGGTTGTTGAGCAAGGTGTTTTCGTTCCAGTGAGGTGTTTTGCTCTTCCAGCTCCTCGAGCAGTGATCGAACTTACCAAATGTTCTTGCAAAATGGGATGTAAGGGATTGAAATGTGGATGTTTCAAGAACAGACTACCTTGTACTCCACTCTGTAAATGCTACGTTGGTGACTGTGCAAATGCAAATAAAGAAATGACGAATTTGAGGCTGATGAACAATAAATAAAGACTATTCATTAAGTAGTAGTTGCTTATTTCTGTCCCAGCCATACAAATTCTTTCTTATTTACTCAAAAGAGCTGAAAATAAATAAAATGATTGTTGTTGAAGATAATGATGTATAGGATCAGCACCATGTCACAGCTAATTAAACGGTACGTAGTATCATCTTTGGTCTGTTACATGGAGATGCTTATCTAGACAGTCTTTGTGGAATCTTCATTGCTAGCACTTAAAACTACACTAAAATGATACAATAATAGATAAACGGGTAATTTACACTTAATATGGTGATATAACATAAGGGTAATTTGAAGGCTGTGAGCACAAATGTACTTATTTTCTGGGGTCAGATGGTGTGGTTAAAATAATGAAAGGTTTTTTTTTTGACAAAATCATTCAAATTATCAAATTCGAGTATCCTCCTATTGAAAAAATACAATATAAGCGCTTTATAATTGTTTGATGTTACCGATTGGTTAAAACAGTGGTTTAGAGGTACCGGAAGTAAGGAGTCAATAAATAAGCATAAAGGGTCGGAAAATTTGAACCCATCATTTTTCAAAGCTGGACCCAAAACAAAGCAAATTAGCAAAAAAATCAATTTTAGCACAAAAATCGCGCGGGAGCTATTTCTATGACACGTCATACCACACTATAAGTTTGATGTCTCTGTGTCCAGGATTGCCTTGGATATATTTGACGTCTCATAGTCCCATGTTCCTTTCACACACGTGGCGGGTGTACCTAGCTAAACAGGAGGTGCTTACCCTTCCGGAGCACCCGGCCTCACTTCCCTGGTGGAAGTTCACGTATCTAACCTAACTTGTCAGTTCCAAAGTTTTTACTTTGCTTCTGGATTGTGATTCGGAATGGATTAGTATGTTTGTTTTTTATTATTCGACGATATACCTCGGGAAATGTTGATTATTTCTTAACTTTATCTAACATTTTGTATTGGCAATATTGCTGGATTTCACAATATTGGACACAGAGACATCAAACTTTTAACATTACTGTGATGACGGCCATAAAACTTATTAAAGGGCTTGTTAAGCCTCGGCTTGCAATATCCCTTAGTCAACAATGTATTTGCATGCAGCAAAGATAAAATAAGTAATTATGGGATAATTTATAAATTGTATTAATTTTATCTCAAGAGTTTAGGAAGGTTTCAAACCGCCAAAATACTTTAAACACAATTCTGGACTTTGTATTGCCATTATTCTAATAGCCCCTCCCTCCAAATCGGGGTTTTTATAATCAGTGGTTTATAAATGCGAGTCTTTTCTGTCATATGCGTTCCATTCGTGTTGTTGGAAATGTTTCCTAGACAAACAATATACCCTTTAATTAAACCAAATACATCAATCTTGCCAGTCGCTGTTAATACTAAGGCGCGGAGCATCATACGAAAATATATTTGGTACTTTTTCTGCTTTAATTAAATAACTATATATATATATCAAAAAGATTGTGCAATACAGGTAATTGTTTACAACAATGGCAGCCTATATACGTGCCCACTCGAGGTTTTAATCAAAAGTTGCTTATTCATCCAGAAACTGCAAATATAGATTAAAAGTTGTGGTAAATAGAACTATTAATTCAACTAGATTCAGTTTAAATTTTGCATAATAAAAGGCACCCCGACTTGATTTCTTAATTAAGTTTAATTTAAAATGAAACATCTCCGTCTAAACTTAAACCTTTTAGCAGGATAACCAACCCGACCAGCGCATTAATTCATCAAACACAAAACAAGGTGAAAAAATGATCAAAAAATGGAATTCACTCGAGGCGGTAAAATTATATAATATTAATTCACTGCAAGTTTTTAAAACTATTTGTAGTATTTTATCGAATTTTGAGGACAAAAGTAATTCATTACAGATGATTTTAGCAAAATTGGTGAGAATTTATCAATTAAAATCGTCATTGAATGTTAAGTACCACCCAAAAAATCGAAAATTGTGACTTAAAAAATTATCCTTTCGTGCACGCAGATGCCCATGCACCAAAGATGTTTTACATGAACGGAAAGTACTTCTCGCGGTTATATTTTGATGTATAATTTGTAAAACTAAATTTCTTTGCACACACAAGAAAAAATTAAAAAATATATACTAGTTTTAGATGTCGAAAAAATGAATGACAATGTCGGATTCTCGATCATAGACCGCCCCCTTTTCGGCTAATAATGCTTAAACAGCTTCTTTATTGTATGTAATGTATACATTTGATAATCAAGAGACGCTGTGGAGATATTTTTGTTGAAATAAAGTAAGTTTTTCCTTCAAAATATTGTATTTTCACTTCATTTCTCGTCTAATCTGTCGATTGTTTGAAACTTATTCCAGTCGAATATATTGGTTAGCGTTCGTCCCGCTTCGATCACAATTTTTGCATGTAAAAATGTCATCGTGTATTTTGGACACAATAGCCATGCTCTTTTTTACTTATTTTGCATGTATGATTGATTTACATAGCTGTCGAAAATATTAGATTCGAATGTGTTGTAATTTTACCCATATTAACTTGGGATCTGTACCACTGTATGTAGGGCTAGTAGGGGCTCAGAATTAGTGAAAATAACCAACTAATTTTGCTTTGCTGGCACAAAAATGGACAGGACCTGTCAGTCATATCAGTACATGTATATCAATGGATAACATCATTTAACAGGATTGTTTTTGCTTCGTTAAATTTGACATAGCACAAATAATATTTGAAATAGGCTGTGTTAAAGAAGAAAATAGGATAAGTAAATACGATCAAGTCGGCTTCATTTGACTTGGTTTAAAATTTAAGTCCATGTTATAATGATTGCATACAGATCTGAAAACGTAATGAATTTCAGCAAACCCTGTTAAAATCGGATAAATAAATATCACTTTCTTTCTGGAAAATTCATGGTAATTGGTTTGATAATAACATTAAGGAATACGTTGATACAAATGAAGTGAAATCGATGGCACAATATATCCAAATGGCCTTTATTATTTTGAAAGAATTACAAGGAATTGTAGCACACTATTCCAGATTTATTGGTTTATCAGTTTCTGTTCATTATTTTTCTACATAAAATTTAGCATTGATTGGTTGGTAAAACATCCATTCAAGATTATTTCACTTATAATCTTGTAATCAAAAACAAACATACTAATCCATGTCCGAATCACAATCCAGAAGCAAAGTAAAAACTTTGGAACTGACATGTGAAGTGAGGCCGGGTGCTCAGGAAGGATAAGCACCTCCTGTTTAGCTAGATACACCCGCCACGTGTGTAATCAAAATTGTGTGAAAGGAACATGGAACTATATCTAGGGCAATCCTGGACACAGAGACATCAAACGTATCAACAATACTGTGATGACGGCCATGGCCTTGATAAGCCTACACTTGCAATATCCCTGCGTTAACAATTTATTTGCAAGCAGCCTGCTTCGTTGTACAAAGTAAATGAGATGAAGAAAGAAACTATTGAAAGCACAGTACCTCACCAAAAGAATTGGCAAACTTTCTGACATAGTAAGATTTTAATCTATACTATGACCTTACACTTTAGAGCTTTGTACATGAAAAAGCATAATATGTGGTGAAGAAAAGAAGTATTGAGTATCAAAACAAGTATTTATATATGTGTTATGATATAAAATTCCCAATAATTTGTTGTTTTGAATTTTAAATTCTATATAAAATGAGACATTCATAATGTCTGATAAAATCTAACTCCCAGTGTGTTAAAGATATTGTTATGTTTTAATTTATACATGAAATGAGACATTCAACATTATTTCAAATGAGAAAATACCATGTTGGTTTAGTCATACAAATTGTACTTTTCTTTGAAAAATGTTCCACTACGAGTGTGTAAACAGTAATCATCAGCGTTCATTCTAGGATTCTTTCAGATGGGTCCAGTTCTAATAAAATTCATGTAAGTATCTTGAGGAAAGACAAAATGTAACTTATTTTGACGCCTGTTTATTTATCTATATATTTATTTATCGTAGTACAAGTAGAATCTCAAATTTGTGAGTTAAAAAAAATCAAAAGTTTTGGAGATCCGGTCCGTTTAAGACAAAATGGCCGGAGCAGTTACAATGCTTTTCAATAGAAACTTAACTTAATGAGGCATAATATTTACATTTATGGTGTTTGATTGTATTAAACTATGTTTTAGACCAAATGAAGTTATAGGACTATAATTACATTTGCTAATGTGACGTCACTCATTTCTTGCTGACACCTATGCTCGTGACGTCATTGATTGGCTGTTCCAGGAATTTGAATTGCATGTCGTACACGACAGTGTTTTAAATTTATTTCAGGATTCAAAAACAAAAATAAGATTTTCAAACAAGAGGCCCATGGGCCTTATACGCTCACCTGATAACTAATGGCTAGCTGATAGATTTAAAGTAAACGTAAATACTAAACCCCAATGACTTTTTTCTTTACATCAAAATGATCATTGTATCAATGCCTACAACATTCTAATATACATGCCTATGCAAAAAGTTTATAGTTTTCGAGATAATTAACCATTTCAGTATTGTTTTCGCATCTGTGACCTTGACCATTGAACCAATGACCTTTTTCTATACATCAAAATGATCGTTGTATCAATACCTACAACATTCTAATATACATGCCTATACAAAAAGTTTATAGTTTTCAGATAATTAACCATTTCAGTATTGATTTGCATCTGTGACCTTGACCTTTGAACCATGACCTTTTTCTATACATCAAAATGATCTTCGTATCAATACCTACAACATTCTATTATACATGCCTATACAAAAAGTTTATAGTTTTCGAGATAATTAACCATTTCGGTGTTGTTTTGCATCTGTGACCTTGACCTTTGAACCCATGACCTTTTTCTATACATCAAAATGATCATTGTATCAATACCTACAACATTCTAATATACATGCCTACACAAAAGTTTATAGTTTTCGAGATAATTAACCATTTCTGTATTGTTTCGCATCTGTGACCTTGACCTTTGAACCATGACCTTTTTCTATACATCAAAATGATCGTTGTATCAATACCTACAACATTCTAATATACACGCCTATACAAAAAGTTGATAGTTTTCGAGATATTTAACCATTTCGGTGTTGTTTTGCATCTGTGACCTTGACCTTTGAACCCATGACCTTTTTCTATACATCAAAATGATCATTGTATCAATACCTACAACATTCTAATATACATGCCTACACAAAAAGTTTATAGTTTTCGAGATAATTAACCATTTCTGTATTGTTTCGCATCTGTGACCTTGACCTTTGAACCCATGACCTTTTTCTATACATCAAAATGATCATTGTATCAATACCTACAACATTCTAATATACATGCCTATACAAAAAGTTTATAGTTTTCCAGATAATTAACCATTTCAGTATTGATTCGCATCTGTGACCTTGACCTTTGAACCCATGACCTTTTTCTATACATCAAAATGATTGTCGTATCAATACCTACAACATTCTAATATACATGCCTATACAAAATGTTTATAGTTTTCGAGATAATTAACCATTTCGGTGTTGTTTCGCATCTCTGACCTTGACCTTTGAACCAATGACCTTTTTCTATACATCAAAATGATCATTGTATCAATACCTACAACATTCTAATATACATGCCTATACAAAAAGTTTATAGTTTTCGAGATAATTAACCATTTCGGTATTGTTTCGCATCTGTGACCTTGACCTTTGAACCCATGACCTTTTTCTATACATCAAAATGATCGTTGTATCAATACCTACAACATTCTAATATACATGACTATACAAAAAGTTTATAGTTTTCGAGATAATAATTATAATAAGAGGTAAAAAAAATTAGGTCACGACCTTCACAATTGACCTTGACCTCATTTTGAAGATACTAACAAGAAGATGTCAAAACTGAAAACCCCATGTCATTATCTGGTCAAGTAGTGAAGTTATAACAATTTGAAGCGATTTTACGATTTTTTCAAAATTAAACGCAAAAACGCGTAACCCATTTTTCGACTGAATTTCACAAAATGAACAAACTATAGGCTTAAGACCCTAGAGAAGCCAAATATCACAACAGATTTTTTCTCCAAACAATACTTTCGGAGAAGAAGATTTTTTAAGATTTTTGCACCCCTAGGTCACCTTGACCTAGTTATGGTAGCCATGGCAACGCCACGAACAAATCTGAATTGCACCGACCCAGACATGCTTCTGACCAAGTCTCGTTGAAATCTGCAAGTACTTTCAGAGGAGAAGTCGAAAATGTGTGTTAACGACGCACGCACGCACGCACACACGCACGCACGCACATACACACGCTGCACCATACCATAAGCTCACATGACCTTTGGTCAGGTGAGCTAAAAATTCATAGTTTTGCAGATAATTAACTATTTTGGTATTCTTGGACATCTGTCACCTTGACCTTTGAACCCATGACCCTGATCTATGTATCAAAATGATCGTCATGTCAATACCTACAAATAACTGAAAATTCTACGCCATTATCACAAGAAATGTTATAAAAATAGCATTTTTTATCAAAGGTCAAAAACTGGGACATGACCTTGACCTTCGACCTTGACATCAATTGGAAGAAAATTGCAAGACAAGATCAACAGTGAAAACTCCATACAATTATCTTCAGCCGTTATGAAGTTATAACAATAAATGTCTCATTTTTAAAATTACGTAATTTTACGCAAAAAACGCGTAACCCATTTTTCGTCTAATTTTCAAGAAAAACACAATTTTAATGTTCCCAGGTATGCTGAATCCAAATATCCAATCAAAATTTGCCTGCACATTTTGGTTTCAGAGAAGAAGATTTTTTTGTCTTTTTGCTATTTTTAGTAACAGTGGCAATCTTGTTGGGCGTGGCCAAACCCCGAACACGATTTTGAAAGGCTGTTACCTAGGCATGATAGTCACCAAGTTTCATCAAATATGGCCCAGTAGTTTTGGAGGAGAAGATTAAAATGTAAAGTTTACACACGACGCACGACGGACGACGCACGACGCACGACGGACGGTGATAGATTGCAATAGCTCATCTGAGCAATTGGCTCAGGTGAGCTAAAAATGCGAAATGTAAATATAACCATTGAACTGTCTAGAAATGACGTTTATAGTGCTCTAACTTCTAATAAAATTTATGTAAGTATCTTGAGGAAAGACAAAATGTAACTTATTTTGACCCCTGTTTATTTATCTATTTATTTATTTATTCATTTATCGTAGTACAAGTAGAATTTCAAATTTGTGAGTTAAAAAAATCAAAAGTTTTGGAGATCCGGTCCGTTTAAGAAAAATGGCCCGGAGCAGTTACAGTGCTTTTCAATAGAAACTTAACTTTATGAGGCATAATATTATTAGTTACACTATACAATTACCGTTTTTTTTGATTAGGTGGATATGGGGATTATACCGACCTGATCAAAGTACTATTCATCGAGGCCGTCAGTCCGAGATAAATATTATTTTGGTCAGGTCAGTATAATCCCATGTCAACCGATATCAAGAGACAATAATTGTTTTATTATAAGACACTTCAAAATGACATTTAAAATTTAGACTTTAGTGTAATGAGTAAAATGATCGCAACTTTGACATTACTGGAGACGTTCTAAAGTTGGAAAGTTCTTCTAAATCCTTTCTTGTTAGTTTAACTGCACTATCTGTGTAATGGCATCTTTTCATGCCAAAATCTCCTAAGGTTTCCACAGACGAAAACGTTTACACTGCTCGTCGTCCGACATCTGTTTTTTTGTGTATTGCCAAATCGTGTCAATGACGTCAGCGCGTGCTCTCTTTTAAAGTCTTTTAATTTTGACGTCATAATTTACGGAAAGTTTCTTTCTATTTTTGATTGAAAAGTTGTCCTCAACTTTTTTGTTACTATTTATAGCGTTAAAGGGGTCCGCCAACTATTTATCGACTTTTTGAAGCATTTTGTTTATTGAATTTCGCTATATGTACCACTAAAACTGACCAATCAGAGAAAACAAAAACACGCAATCATATAATAAAGTTATTCAGTGACCTAATACGGAAATATGCGGAGTCATTAAAATCCATATTGGGCGACGCGATAGCGAAGATCTTGATCTTCAAAATGTCAACAGATTAACGCATCTGCAGAAACAGCAAACCGCTTTGGCGACGCCATTGTTTATACAGGTTACAAGGGACGTAATCGCTTCTGATCTAATATTTTGGGGACAAAGTCACTAAGACACTAGTCACCTAAAGTCTCATTAAACACTTCCAGGTCACAAAAGGTCAATTGGCCCTGGTTCCAAATAGTACCTCTTAGACATTAAAATACTAATAATAAGGGGTATGGCTGATAAAATCGGGTACACAAATGTTATTGGGATAAACAATATATCATTGGAAAGTAGAAGATACACAGAATAACTGTGTAATTAAAAAATTGAGAAATTGCGTAAGATACACTTGTATAACGGAAGTAAATAGGTGGACAGCATCCGGCTAAGGTTCCAATAAACACAAGCCGTGAATACGTGTTTTTCATGTGGTATGCATATAATCCCATCTAGCGAAAAAAATCAACGGTAATGGTACCGTTTTTACAATTGATTATTGAGGTGTTTTTAATTCCCTTTCAAATGGTGTATAATTTAATCTACCTATTACGTACAGAAACTCACAATGGCGTCACAGACAATGGCGTCACAAAGTTGGGTAATTTAACATGGACCCTATGGGAAAGAGTTGAGTAATGGTGTTTAACGTCCCAGTCAAGAATATTTCACTTATATCGAGACGTCGCCAGCTATAGGCGAAGGTGCAGAAATTTTGCCTGTGCGTTGCGCTGATGGCATTATACAGCAGGGTTCTTTATCGTGCCAAGCCTACCAAGACACGGGACCTCGTTTATTTTAAGTTCCCATCCGAAAGAACCGTGACTTTCATTTCGTAATGCCGAGTGCTTGGCGAAAGAACAGTCACTACCCACTTTTAAGTCTTGGGTCAGACCCGGCCGGGGTTCGAACCCACGACCTTCCACTTACGGAGCGAGCACTCTACTAACTGAGCTACCGCAGTGGTCCTATGGGGAAAGGGCGAAGTGTTTAATGAGACCTAATATAACCCCATATTAGATAATGTTATGACTTATTTACCAATGTGAATAAAGGATTTTTATCTGAGGTGGGATAAAATACTTTATTGGTTTTTTTTTTATTGTTTTCCATCTTTTTTCACTGTGTGAAGTTTGACTCTGACGCAAATGACAAAAAATATACGATATACCACGAATATTGAGTTAAGTTGAGTCAAAATCTTCAGATACATAGGTAGATATTAAGTATGATCATGCTACTTAGCAACGCCAGGTTGTAGCACAAAAATCGTTTAATACACACCTACTAAACTAAGTCGTAAGATACATTTTAATAAGGGTTATATTCACTGTGTCACAAACCTCCTGTGGATTGCGTGGTAAACAAACACAAAAAGTAATTGCAGACAACCTGGTGTATGTCATTTTATGCACCAAGTCGGTTTTAATATTTTTTTTAATTTTTAATTGCGTTTTATGTGTAGTAATGTACAGTGCGGGCCTGTCGAAAGTTTAACACTGAGCTGACGAAAAGGAGCCGAGACTCGGCCACCAAGGGGCCGAGCTGTAGGCAGTTAGTGGCCGAAAAGTTGTCCACTCTCGACCCCTCGGCAACTAGAACTGCCAACAGCTCGGCAACTCATTCGGCCCCTCGGCACTTTGAGTTGTCCACAGCTCGGCAGCTCATTCGGTAATTACCAGGACTTTAAGTGCAAATTTAATAAAAAAAAATTAATTAATTAATTAAAAGTCAATAAATAAATTCATAAATAAATTAATTAATGACGCAAGTACTTAAATGGACGATGGAGTACCTAATTACATGTATTTTCAGAGTGTCATTCTTTTCCGTTCCATTAATATTGAATAAATAAATAAATACTTTTTTAATTAAATAAATAAATACATAAATAAATAAATACTTTTTTTTAATAAATGCTGATTATTTTCAGAATTTCCATTGATTATTTTCAATATTCCCTAAAATCTTTATATTCCATTAGTTAATGTTAAATAAAAAAATGAAAATAAAAATTCATTAATTAAATAGACGATGGAGTTCCTGATTATTTTCAGAATTACCTAAATCTTTTATTTGCATAAATAAATCAATCAATCAATAAATCAATAAATAAATAAATAAATAAAATGTACGATGGAGTACCTAATTATTTTCAGAATTTCCTATATTTTTTATATTCCGGATATAGCCGGATTAAAAAAAATTGTCTACTTTCATCGCAGTAACTATAGTATGGTTTAAGTCCCTAAATATTTATAAACAGGTAAACATCAGGTGTCATAATCCCAATCTGTTAATCAACTGTCATCACCCGATACCTGGCTTCAATACACGACTTTCAACAACTTTTCGGTGACACATTTGATATATGTATATTATATATCCTATCTGCTGATAAATATTGTCTTACTAATCAGCTCTCTCTTTGACTAAATCAAGAGTTAGATAATTTCACGATTTTCTTTCCAAAATATGGCGATATACGTCTTTACTGAACTAATGGCTGAAAAAGTGCCGAGGAGCCGAGCGTCCGAAAATTTGCCGAGCTGTGGACAGCAGCTGTCGAAAAGGTGCCGAGTATATATAAAGAGGAGCCGAGACTTAACTGCCGAGCAAACGAGATGAGTTGCCGATTCGGCACTAAAGTGTTTAACTTTCGACAGGCCTGTACTGTATGTCGTTTTATGAACCAAGTCGGTTTTAATTATTTTTTTTTAAAATTCAAGTGCGTTTGAACTCTACTGAATAATATTCATACTAGTAGTTGACATTGGTGTACCCAAGACTTTGATATTTCAATTGCTCCCTCATTACCTTATTCTGAGACTTAACCTGAAACCGGTTTCACAATTTCATTTGGACGAATTCAGTGTTCAGCTGTCGGCACACACAGTCAGTAATTGCCTATAATTAAAAACAAACATACTAATCCATGTCCTAATCGCAATCCAGAAGCAAAGTAAAACATCGGAACTGAAAAGTCAGGTTAGACATGTAAGCTTCCACCGGGGAAGTGACGCCGGTTGCTCCAGAAGTTAAGTACCTCCTATTAGGTAGCTACATCCGCCATGTGTGTAATAAAAATTGTGTGAAAGGAACATGGAACTATGAGACGTCAAATATATCCAGGGCAATCCTGGACACAAAGACATCAAACTTAACAACAATACTGTGATGATTGGCATAAAATTTTTGAGGGCATTATTATTCCCAAAATTTTGTGATCTGTAATTTATGATGGGAATAATCATCAAGTCATTAAAACAAACCCACCAAACCACAAAAATTGAATTCAGCACAAGTGACTATCCGTCTTGCCTTTAGTATCGTAGTTATAAATAAATATAAAATGCTTACAATATGAATATTTTATGAACACTTCATATGGTGACTTCTGTCTAAAGAGTCAGTATGCAAACGCAGTCTCCCTAGTATTAATACCATAACCATGTATTTTTTTAATTAAAAACAAACTTTTAACTTCTTAATCCATGTCCAAATTATAATCGTAAAGCAAAATAAAAACCTTGATGCTGGGAAATTAACACAAACACGTAGATTTTCCCCAAGTTGGTTGATGGGTTGGTTGAATATTCCCTAACGTCGCATCAGCATTGTTTTCAGCTATTCGCGACGAGAACTATTTTATTAATCTATGAACAATTTCATGTATGCATGTGAAGTGCAAGTGTGTTATGTGGTCTGCCTTGTACTAGCGCACACTCAGGACGACTTTTAATAAGGTGCTAGCTCATTGAGTCAGTACGTCGCCGACAAGCGTTCCACTCCCCCAGTCCATTATACTGATACCAGGTTAATCAGTAAATTCCAACGGCAAGGAAAATTCACAATCCCAAAAGTGTTCGAAATGACTCCAGGTAGCTATATGCAGGTCGCGTATGTAACAAAGATTGATAATAAAAGAAAATGGAATGATAGAACACCAAACACTATGGGACACCAACAATTTCCAGAGTAATTTTAAATAAAGAAAAATAAAAATTATTAACTATATTATAATGACAGTCTTAACAAATTTACCTCATTTAGTATCGTTTTTTCTAGCCAAGTAATCAGCCTGGGGCAGGGATATATTTTCAATTTTCGATTTTTTCTTAATTATTCAAGCGAAGATGTTTGATAACTGATAGATTGCCTCTGGTAAGTTATATTCAATTAAAACAGATCCTGTCTGTATTACACTTATCCTTGTGATGATAATATTGCAATCTTATATAATTCTCAGCATGAAAATCTATTTCAACCAAAAAACCTCTAATGTTTTTATCAAATCTTCTGTGAAACATGCAAATCAACACGTAAACAAATATAATCATGCGTAAAGACCTATTTAAATTTATATACCTTTTAAAAATACGTGTACCAGGCGTGATAGTTCATATTCTAAGGCTTCCAACGATTCACATGGTACATACATTTTTAAAAATAAAATAAAAATAAATAGAAAACCTCAACCGTAAATTGTCGAGTTTTCAAAAAACCTCGTGTTTCTTTAACAAACATCCTATGCATTGCTCTATGACGTAGAATATGTTAATATCTTTTCATTTTTAAATTAATTCGTTATACAAGATGAAAACTATTTTTGCACAATTTCCATGCAAAATCAACATTCAAACACTTTTAAAATTTTTAACTTTTTTATTTCTTGTGTAGGTAGTTTCATAATTGTACCCCTCATTCACGTTTGTCAACCAAATGATTTTCACTTGAATTTTCCTACTTAGATGACCCTTAAGAACAAGTCATATCCCATTACAAACATCGTAACCCGTCAATCTTGTTTAAATGGAATATGGACAACTATACATCTGCATTAAAAACCAGCTCTATTTCCATTTAAACATATTTTTTAAAAATATTATTCAGACACCGAAATAATGGTTTCCTTAAATAACTGACACTTTGCTTACATTGTATATTAAGTCAAATGCAAAATGTCATGATCAAATTGTAAATCAAACACGAAATACCAAATTGAATCCATGTTCAAATTAAAAGGTGAAACCGGGCGAATAATGTCGCAAACAGCACATTGACCATTTAACAAAATAAAACTAAACTAACCTGCAGGCAAACACTTTATTCAACCAGAAGGGACGCGCGGTCTTTGATATCATAAAAGTTTTAACCAGCGACCCAGATGATTCTCTTCGAAAAACATAGGGATGATAGTGAAGACTACTGGATCTTTTAATAAAACACGCCCAAACTTAATAGAACCAATGCCAGGCTCTTAGCTGGGCGACAACACTCCAGATTTTAATTAGAGGCCGCGTTGGCTTAATGGATAAAAAGTCAGTCTACAAATCCAGGGACTGTCACAGCTATGAGTTCGAGCCCCGCTCAGACGACTCGTGGCCTTTACTGGTTCACCTGGTATGAGTATAATGTGACTGGGGGAGTGGTACGCTTGTCTGCTATATCCAACTATAGCGGTCGGTATACGGATATATAGGTGATGTATAAGCGTTTTTTATAGGGAAAACATGCATCTGGTGTAATATTTTCTTATTAGGATTTTAATATGAATATTTCTTAACACTTTTAAATCATTTCATATTCTACACTTTTTTCTGCATCTTGCTATATTTTTCATAATTTTACGATAATGGCAACTTACTTCAAAAATACTTTGAAAATAGCCTTTAAAGTAAATAACGCATATATTCATATGGTCTTATATAGAGTTATAAAGTAAATAGGTGAAAAATTACATAAATATCCATATTTTAATTGACAAAAACTCTAAATATTTAATAAAAAGTCTATCACTTTCAAATTGATCCATATTCTACAAATTTCTCTGCATCTTCGAAATTGTACGGTAATTGCAAATTACTTTAAAAATTGGTATGATTTTACGGATAACGATATTTTCTCACAGATTTATAAAGTAAATGTGTGAAAAATTGCCCGGTGATGCTTGTTTTTTATCTTCAAATACAACATTTTTTATATAAAAAATGTAACACTTTTACGTCGTTTCATATTATTCACTTTTCTCTCAAATTAAGATATTTTTCATAATTTTCCGACAATGACAAATTTCTTCTAGATCTAAATTATTTCGAAATTATTATAGCGGCATGTATTTGTTTTATACCTCAGTTTAATGTCAACCATTATAAATAAATAAATAAATAAATGTTTCGAAAGGTCTTTTTGTCTGCATCTCTAGTGACTGCGAGACTTTTCCTTTTTCCTTTTTCCCCACGCGGACTGTCATTGGATTGTTAGTAATATTTGTTAGAAAGGAACCGATTACGGATATTTCGTTAATTAAAAGGTGATATTTCTGAATTTAATTCATGACTCGCTTCTATATTCAGGTGCGGGACATTCCTCATTAATTGAAAAACCCCTTCATACTAATCCCTTTGCATATTCGAAGTGTATCCCAGCACGGATCCTGTCTCAGAGAGGATAGATTACGTGCATATTACCAATGTCAATTAATCACCTATAAACCTGATATCGCTGATTATTTCTATTTATTAATGTAGCTATCCAGTACTCCATCTGGAAAACTGTTTCATTATTGAGTACTACAGATTAAAATTCCTGTCATGATACATAATATCACAGATAAAGTCTCTCTCATCTCTCCCAACACAATCTCTCTCTCTCTCTCTCTCTCTCTCTCTCTCTCTCATAGTTTTAAACGTCTCAATATCACATATAATTACAATAACCCAAAAATAATTTATTTTCTCTGACTTCCCAACATTAATTTGTTCTACCAAGTACATAGACTAACGAAGACCAGTAGAAAAAAGGCTAATATATAACTGCATTATAGGTGAGTTGCTTCCCCTGATTAAGACTTTTTAGTATACTTGAACTGGACGGTGCCAACAATCCAATATGGTGTAACACAGTCTTACTGGACTGTTTTCACAATATATTTACGTGTAGTGGAACCGGAAAGAAAAAAAATCAATTGATTTTACTAACACAAAACCTAAATATTATTTGCAATCAAATAACAAAATCAGATACGCGAAAGCCAATATCTCAAATGGTACAGGGTTTGTTACAACAACGCAGATCTTTTTATTGTCACTTTATTAAATTACTTTGACCTGCAATATATTAAAATATAAACACTACCCTTCATAAATTATCATACATGCTTAAAACTGGTCCTATTATTGTTAAAAAAAACATCATTATGCTTAAGCTGAGGGTTTTTTTCAGCTGAAGTAGTGTTTTATCGTGACAAATATAATTTTTCCCAATTTTTATATTTTTCCTCAAAATTTCAGAAAATTTCCAGAAAATTGATTTTCAGGAAAAATAATTTTATAACATACATTTAGATCAAACAGTTAAGATATCGTTTTCAAATACAGGAATTACATCAATTTTCAATTCTATGAACAAAAATTGAAATGTTAAACCTATGGCAAATATAAAGTTGTAAAGTTAATTATAGATGGGAGTGTTTATATTAGATAGTTTTACAACAAGGAACACACACTCTCTCTCTCTCTCTCTCTCTCTCTCTCTCTCTCTCTCTCTCTCTCTCTCTCTCTCTCTCTCAGGTTTATCACTTTAAAAGTTACGTGTCCAATACATTTATATCTTCATTCGGGCATAAGGCTGACACATTTTGTAAAGATAAATCACGAGTAATCTGAATGCAGGTTAAATAAAATCGTTGCATATATTATATAAAAATGTAGAATTGAACATGCCTGTTTTTGTGCATTCAGTTTCCAATTCCTATGAATGATTTCATGATTTAATCCATACACATTGACATTATAGTTAAATGTATTTTTAAGTTGGTGCGCTTTGTGCATTTGCGTGATGACACTATTATTATAGTCCGATCACTATTGTCTGATCACTTATTCGGTGATGAATATAGATGTGGTCCTAAAAAGATCGTGGGTTACTTACCTCAAATTTGATTAATGCTATATATAGACCTGTTATTGTTCCAAGATGTGTTAAACAATTTGGTTAAATGTCTTATATTAAGTCTAAAAAAGAAATAAACCCCGTTTTTATCAAGTGCAAGTCTAAATTCAGATGATTCGTGTGACGTAGTACGAGGGGAAGTCAGAAAGTTCATAGAACAGCGTATTCAGCCAAGCGTAACACACATTTTCTTTACTTATTTAGACAACACAACATTCCGCCATTTTAAACATATCAAGTTTATTTGTCACAACATATTTGTGTAATTCTCAAAAGCATTCAAAGTTGGTGACCATCAAGCAATGATGGAAAATCAAAATGTTGAGTTTAGGGCAGTAATAAAGTTCCTCACAGTAGAGGAATCAAATGCCAAAGAAATTCACCGGCAAATGGTCGAGGTGTACGGTGACATTGGTTCTGCCTATTCCACAGTGGCAAAATGGTCAGCTGAATTTAAACGTGGGCGCACTTCACTGAAGAATGACCCACGGTCAGTTCGGCCAGCTGATGCCATCACAAAGGAAATTGTCACGTCTGTGGAGACCCTCATCATGAATGATCGTTGAATTAGGATTGATGACATAGCTAGGGAGTGTGACATTTCGCATGGAAGTGTATACACGGTTATTTACGAGCATCTTGGGATGTCAAAAGTATCCGCAAGATGGGTTCCCAGAAACCTTAATGTGCAGGATCGCTTCCAAAGACTCCAGTCAAGTGGGGAGCTTCTTATAATGATAACTCAGAGAGCTTCCATTTACGTTTAGTAACTGGTGATGTAACATGGATTCATCATTGGGACTCAGAAACCAAAAAAGAGTCCATGCAACGGAAGCACCCTGTTTCACCCTCACCAAAATAATTCAAAATACAACCATCAGCGAGCAAAGTCATGGCCACTGTGTTTTGGGATTCTAAGGGTGTTCTGTTAATCAATTATAAACCTGCTGGAATCTCTATCACTGGGGCTTACTATGCTGATCTAATGAAGCATCTGATATCTGCTATTAAGTTAAAAAGGAGGGGAAAGTTGAGCCGAGGGGTATTGCTTCTTCACGACAATGCTCCCGTGCACAAGTGAAGGATTGCAGAAGCAGCGATTCGTGAATGCAAGCTCGAACAACTTAATCACCAACCCTAAAGTCACGATTTGGCACCCAGTGATTATTTCCTATTTAGAAATTTGAAATCCCATTTACGGGGAATCAGATTTCCTGATAATGATGGACTTAAGGCTGCCACAGAGGCATGGTTTCAGAACCAAACCGAAGACTTCTATTTCAAAGGTGTAGACAGTCTGAAAGAAAAGTTGGCTAAGTGCATTGCGGTAAATTTGGACTATATTGAAAAAATGATAATGAAATATATGGTTTGTTGCGGCAATATATACCCCGTTCTATGAACTTTTTGACCTCCCCTCGTAAAATGCTTTATGTCCAATAACTTCATCTTTTGAGGCAAAAATCCCAGCTTTGTTAGATGAGCTTGAAGGTTTTGTAGTATGAAAACATTAAATTAAAAAATTGTGTCGCTCTAGGCTAAAACACGTTTTATGAATAAATTTTATTCTTTATTTGGATTTTTGTGCTGTTTTACCTGTTGTTCATTCACAAAAAAGTGCAATGGGCTAATACGTGACGTGTTCCTGCACCTGTATAAATCCGTATCGCGTGAATATGTATTAGCCAACCAGAACTCATTTCTGAATGACTGCTGTCGAATGTGCCATATCAACATATTCGAGAGGCAACGTCTACCTTTCAATTTATTGCTAAATTGTGACTCCTAAAAATGATATTAGATGGAAAATACTTTTTTTAATTTTTACCTCTAAAACAAGACTAAAAAGACACGTGAAAGTTAAAGTCTACTGAGGTTATATTAAGTAAGATATCGAAGTTTGAATCACCCCACCCAATCAAAACATGTTTTTTTGCCTCACTGAAAACGTGATCAGACTATAACAGGAATTGATTATATTTCACGAAACTTGGCCGTGTTAATAGTCATGAGAACGACGGGTGACCTTTACTGTCTTTAACTCTGTTAACGAATTAAATTTGGGGTTACATAGAGGAATAAAATGTTTATATTTTTCTTACATATTTCAATATTTTACTGGACATTTTCGGCTTATATCCTTTTCATAAAACTCCTCAAAAACTACATTTCCCTTATCAGATTTTTATAGATTTTCTACCATAAACATTTTATGCATTTAAGAGCATATAAGTTACAAGATATATTTTGTTGCAATTAATTGGTCAAACTGTTGATTGACTGGACTATATGACGTCATATACAATAGACATGGTAGACCAAGATCGGCAAAACTATTGGAGAAAAAGTCAGACTCGAAAATATCGATTTTAATGTAACAACACCTATACGCATATAAATCACATTACATTATTGTTATCTTTAATGAATCCAAGACACTGCACACTTATACGATCGTACCCTGGATACATATCTGGACAGAAATCGCCAGACGGATATATCCGACTTCTTGACTACAATATTATAGACACTTATACGATCGTACCCTGGATACATATCTGGACAGAATTCGCCCGACGGATATATATCTGACTTCTTGAGTAGTACGTACTGGACACTTATACGATCTGGTACCACAGATACATCTCCGGACAGAAATCGCCCGACGGATATATATACAATGTTGAGGGCACTTATACGATCGTACTCTGGATACATATCTTGACAGAAATCGCCCGACGGATATATATCCGACTTCCTGAGTACAATGTTCGGGGCACTAATACGATCGTACCCTGGATACATATCGTAACAGAAATCGCCCGACGAATATATATATTGACAACAAAGTAATAGACACTTATTTCTCGTACCTCGGACACAAAAATCTCACGCGCACACCAGTGCTAGATTTTTCTGTCTTGTCCAGTTTGTCTGGTACTGCCTCACGCGACTATTATTAAACAATCAGGATGACGTATCCGATCATTGCGCTTGGCGTCATCAAAACAAAGCGTTTCTTTATTTATTTTTCACATATGTGTTTTATTTTAATTTTTATTCAAAATATTTCATTGTCAAAGTTTTTATATTTGCATTGAATACAAATCGTTGATATTTTAAAATTTTGAAGAGTTGTCGATGGGATTATTTTCAAAGGGCGGATTTGTACAATGCATTAGGTGCCCAAAGGAATGCAAGAGGCCCCATGAGGGTACGTGTTTTATTTTGTATACGCAGTTATAAACACTTAAATGGTACGAGAAATAGAATCTATCACTTGTTTGTGACCGATACCGGTTGATCTCAGTCTCGGGTCCTGGCATAGCCTCGATTGGGATATATGTTACATCACATCACCCTCGACTGAGATCAACCGGTATCGATCACAAACAGGTGACAGATTCTATTAATGATCGTACCCTGGATAAATATCCGGACAGAAATCGCCAGACGTATATAAGTACAATGTATTGGGCACTTATACGATTGTACCCCAGATACATATCCGGACAGAAACCGCCCGGCGGATATAAATACAATGTAATAGTCACTTACAAGACCGTACCCTGGATACATATCCGGACAGAAATCGCCAGACGGATATATATCTGACTTCTTGGGAACTATGTTCTGGACACTTATACGACCGTACCCCCGATACATATCCGGACAGAAATCGGCCGACGGACATATAGCCGACTTTTTGGGAACTATGTCCTAAGCACTTATACGATCGTACCCCGGATACATATCCGGTCAGAAATCGCCCGACGGATATATATCTGACTTCTTGACTCAATGTAATTGACACTTACAAGACCGTATCCCGGATAAATATCCGGAAAGAAATTGGCCGACAGACATATAGCCGACTTCTTGGGAACTATGTCCTTGGCACTTAAACGATCGTACCCCGGATACATATCCGGACAGAAATCGCCAGACGGATATATATCTGACTTCTTGAGTACTATGTACTTGGCACTTATACGATCGTACCCCGGATACATATCCGGGCAGAAATCGCTCGGGGGATATATTTGACTTATTGGGTATAATATTTAGGGCATTTAAACGATTGTACCCCGAAAACAAATTATGAAAGTATATTGCCCGACGGATATATATCCGGCAGTATAACGGATAGATCCTGGTATCTGGCCTCACTTTTCTGGTGGTAGTTCGCGTGTTTATTCTTAGTTGCCAACTTCAAAGTTTTTTACTTTGGCTTTGGATTTTGGTTTAGATATTGTTTGGTTTTGATCCGATATATATCCGGTAACACCGTAACAACACGGATACATCTCCGGCAAAATTTTGTTACAAAAGCTGGACTCCTATCTTGATATTATTGTGTCCGATTAATAATTAATAAGATACGAAACCGGCCAGGCTACATAGTTTACAGGACACAACATACTTCTGACCCATATTTGACCAACTTTGTTGATATACTTTTTTAATTTTTTTTAAGAATGCGATATTCACTATGTGTAAAGAATTCACTTTATCAGTATTATAATTGACTGATCGCCAGTCACGCCCACTATTTGTTCCGTATTACAATTATATATAAATTAGTTGCAAGTTTAAACATATTAAAATTCTGTTTATTGATTTCTTAAAACACATCATTATATGTTGTGATAATTTACTTCTTATTTAAAATATTTTTATTATTTAAGAAATGACATTCTGATCATGGTATTTCAAGGGGTAATGAAAGATAGTGTGGTGCGTGCCAAATTCGATGAAGGGCGAATTTTTAATTTGGCAGACGCCACACTATCTTTCATTACCCCTTGAAATACCATTATCAGAATGTCATTTCTTAAATAAATAAAAAAAATATTTTAACTTATAATGTCATATGAAGATATATTTTCAAAAGGAGATCTGGATATAGGGAAAGTACATGGAGTCAAACATCACATTCATTTAACAGATGATACACCATTCAAACAACCTCATCATAGTATACCACCATCAATGTACAATGAAGTTCGGGATCATCTGAAGCAATTATTAGCTTGCGGGATAATTCGGAAATCGTACAGTCCATTCAGTAGTAACATTGTTTTAGTTCGGAAGAAGGATAACTCTCTCCGTATGTGTGTCGATTATAGATTTTTGAATCAACGTACTGTGAAGGACAACTATGCACTACCACGGATAGAAGAATTACTAGATGCACTTGCTGGAAACAACTTTTACTCGGTTCTTGATGCCAAATCCGGATATCATATGATAGAGATACTTGAGGAACATAAACACAGTACAGCATTCACCGTGGGATCTCTGGGATTTTGGGAATTTGAAAAAATGCCTTTCGGTTTGTCTAATTCACCAGCGACAAACCAGCTTTTTATGGAAAACATTCTCGATGGTTTGAACTATAATATATGTCTCGTATTTCTGGATGATGTCATTATTTTCTCAGAGAATTATCAGCAACATTTGGAGCGATTAAAGTTAGTATTTGACAGATTTAGGGAATGCGGCATCAAATTATCACCAAAAAAATGCTCATTTTTCCAGGAACGTGTAAAGTACGTTGGACACATTGTTTCTGAGGAAGGTATTTCCACAGACCCGGACAAGATTCAAAAAGTAAAGGATTGGCCAACACCTACAAGTCCTGATGATGTTCGTCAATTTTTTCGGATTTTGTGGGTACTACCGAAAATTTGTGAGGGATTTTAGTGAGATCGCTAAGCCACTATTTGAGATCATGCCACCGTCAACCAAAAAGTGTCGCAGGAGAAAGCATACAAATAATTCGTCTTTGTAATGGAATCAAGAGCATGACTTCGCTTTCAACAGATTGAAGAACGCTTTAATATCTGCACCTGTTCTTGAATATCCAGATTTAAACTTGCCATTCGAACTTCATACTGACGCCAGCCAAATTGGTTTAGGAGCAGTTCTCTATCAGGAACAAGAGGGTTTAAAGCGTGTTATAGCGTATGCCAGTAGAGGTCTTAGCAAATCCGAGCGAAATTATTCTGCACACAAGCTAGAATTTCTTGCTTTAAAATGGTCTGTGACGGAGAAGTTTAAAGATTATTTGAAGGGACGTACTTTTATGGTCTACACCGACAACAATCCTTTGATTTATGTGTTGACAACAGCTAAACTTGATGCTACTGGTCATCGGTGGTTAGCATCTTTAGGAAATTATGACTTTGAGATCAGATATCGTCCAGGAAAAGGAAATGCAGATGCTGATTGTTTGTCACGACTTGTCACAAATCAAGACCAGGATACTAACTCTATGGATTACTCTGGCTCTCAGCTTCAGCAGATGACAGTTGAATCAGTTAAGGCGGTTTGTAATGCCAGTAATATTGGACCATTGATTGAATGTTTGCCTTGTTATTCTGCAGCAGATATTGACAGTGATCTGGATGATTCTTCTGGTTATGATATATGTACTTTTTCACATCGTGATTGGTGTTCTGCTCAGAATAATGGCCCAGTTTTGGCTTTGTGGATGAAAGCCGTTAGGGAGGGGAGGAAACCTACAAAAAACAACTTGTCACCATCACATGTAGCTATGGCAAAGATTTTTAATCAACTTAAGTTTACCAATGGAGTACTAACAAGGGAGATAAATGTAGATGGACAACTGCAGAATCAACTTGTTTTACCATCTTGTTTTATTACTCAGATTCTTCAAGGTCTTCACAATGACGTAGGACATCCTGGCAGAGATAAGACACTCAGTTTGCTACGGGACCGGTTTTATTGGCCTGGAATGGTTAAAGATACAGAGGATTGGATAAAGAACTGTCAGCGATGTATATTAAGGAAAACACCAGTAAATAGTACAAGAGCACTATTAGTTAACATCACTACCACTCATCCGTTGGAACTTGTTTGTATTGACTATTTAACCTTAGAGTCATCAAAAGATGGATTCAGTAATATACTTGTAATCACGGACCACTTCACTCGTTACGCCCAAGCCGTAACAACACGTAACCAGACCGCCAAAACAACAGCGGAGGCGCTTTTCAACAATTATTTCGTTCACTATGGATTCCCAAAACGTATTCATTCGGATCAGGGTGCCAACTTTGAGAGCAAGCTGATCAAGGAATTATGTGACATCTCGGGAATACAGAAGAGTCGTACTACACCATACTATCCACAGGGCAACGGCATGTGTGAACGATTCAATCGTACTTTACTTGGAATGCTAGGCACATTGACACCGGATCAAAAGCAAGACTGGAGATCACATGTATCATCACTCGTTCATGCCTACAACTGTGCTAGACACGACAGTACAGGCCAGTCTCCATATTTATTAATGTTCGGTGGTCAACCTCGATTACCAGTGGACTTAGTATTCGGCATTGAACTGAATAAAGATTACGGATCATTAACACAATATACAGCAGGATTGAAAGAGAGGCTTCAGAAATCATAAGAAATAACAAGCAAGACCGTGCAAGGTGCTCAACAACGACAGAAATCCAATTATGATGTCAAAGTACGTGGAGCTGTGATACAACCTGGTGAACGGGTACTGGTGAAGATTGTCTCTTTCGATGGGAAAGATAAGCTCAAATGGGAAAAAGAATCATCCATCGTGAAGCAACAACCGAATCCAGATGTCCCTGTTTTCGCAGTCCAGAAAGAAGACGGAAGTGGACCACGACGGATACTTCAAAGGAATTTACTTCTTCCCATTGGAACCATTCCCATGAACACAGACAGAGCAGTTACTCGACCGCCGAAGCCAAAATTACCACCAAAACCAGACTGGCTTAAGAAGAAATCAAAGACCAACCTGATAGTGACATACCGGATATACAACAGGTGGATTCGGACACAGATTCTGAGATAGAGCCATTTAATTATGATGTAGCTTTAGAAGTGGACAACGTCATGCCAGCACATGATGAATTACCATCCACTGTTAGTGAAGAGGATAGTGAGGAAGTTTCTCAGGAGGCTGGTGACGACCAAGTTCATCTTGTAGAAACTGAGGATCCAATTGTTCCAGATGGTGACGACTATGACTCAACTGTTGAGGAAGGAATTTTGGAGACTCCGATTGAAGTTAGTGATCCAGTTCAACAAATTCAAGATTCGAACCCTGAAGATGTTGCTGAAAGTAATTCTTCAAACGATGAACTGGAAGAAACAGTCCCAAAGATTGTTAAGGAGTACACTGTAGCTCAAGAATCGCCACCAACAGAACTATCACCACCAACTGAATCACCACCAACAGAACTATCACCATTAACAGAACTATCATCACCAACAGAACTACCACCACCAACAGAACTACCACCTCCGGAACCACCAGTTATTTTGAGAAGATCACAGAGGGAGAGTAGTAAACCTAGATGGCAGACATCAGGAGATTTTATTATGAAGCGGGCTAGTACTATTGGCCAAGAACCAGACTGGATGCAGCGAGCTAAGTTCCTGCATAGTATTGGCCAGGAAGCCGCTTATAACACCATGGAACCTGCAGTTCTACAAGCCATTCTGAAGGTTGTGTCTGAGAAGTGATGGATGAGGACATCCTTTTCCGCAGCAGGCAAGTGTGTGGCAGCCAGTTATTTTACTGTCCATAATATTATGTATTCAAATTTTAATAAAATATACTTTTAAATGTCTAGTGTTAAGTTGTAAGTTATTGTCAACCTGTACTTGTCTTTTGTTACACCCTGTACTTGTTTGTCATACACTGTACATGTCTTTTGTTACACCCTGTGCTTGTTTGTCATACACTGTACCTGTCTTTTGTTACACCCTGTACTTGTCTGGGCCACGCCCTGTGTTTGTTCGTTCATTTAGAGTTACCTAACTTTAGGTAATTATTTCCTTTCCACTAAGGTCCATTCTCATTGGTCATTCAAGTTCTGTAAACCAGTTTGACTGGGTAAACACGGTTTAGTGCAGTCAAGTGTTGGTTTTTGCAGGCTGTGTTTATACATTCTTTTTGCAACCAAAATACATTATACACTCTACAGGTCTGAGAAAAGTCATCTTCAAGGTGCACACATAAAATGTAACAGGGCAGAACATGAGTCCTATGTGATTAATATCCATAGACCATATCTATGGATTTTATTGTAAGTTATATTGAATCGAAGATAAATAAACAGAATGATGAACCCAATGCCAGTGTTTTGTTAATTCACACCATAATAAAACCCGGTTACATACTGATTGCACTTAGTTGATAATTATTGCTTAATGGTAAACAACTTAAACTGTCAATTAGATCATATTCAAGCGTTAAGGGCATTGGTCTCTCGGGCAAGTACAAGGTACTGTGCAATTGCGAGTCATAGGGGAGTATATCATTTATCTCGACATTGATGTGCAAGTTTCCTGTATTTACCTGGTCTTAAAAGTCAATCCACATGTTAATCAAAACCAAACATACTTATCCAAGTCACAATCACAATTCAGAAGCTCCGGAAGGGTAAGCACCTCCTGTTTAGCTAAATAAAACATCCTTTTATTGTTCATAGGTGTTTGAATGATTTTTATCAAGAAAAAGTTTTAATTATTTATATACTTAACCTAGTGATGAAAATAACAACAGGCATAAAAGAGAGAGAGGGGGGCACGAACACGTATTTAAAACGTGTGTATCTTCACTACATATAATACCAGTATTAATTTAAAAAGGGCGATTTAAAACGATATATATATATATAAACAAACATAACTATCAATGTCCGAATCACAATACCGAAGCAAAATAAAAACTTTGAAACTGACAAGTTAAGTTAGACCAGGGAAGTGAGGTCGGGTGCTCCGAGAAGGTAAGCACCTCTATTTAGCTAGATACACCCGTCACATGTGTAATCAAAATTAAGTGAAAGGAACATGGATCCAGGACAATCCTGGACATAGGGACACCAAACTTGTCAGTAATACTGAAATGACGACCATTAAACTTTGTGAAGGCCTTGATAAGCCTAAGCTTGCTATATCCCTGAGTCAACAATTTATTTGCAAGCAGCCTACGTCGTTGTACAAAGTCCCCGTAATGGGAACAAGCTCTACCATAGCGTATTAATTGGGGAACAAAACACCATAAGCAAGTATATTGCTGCTTAGAAAAATAAAGCTGACAATAGAAAATCCACCACGTTTGTCATAAAGTTCCAAAAACAATCTTTAATGTGGGCGTCATAATTCAGGTATCAGTCTAAATATAAAGCTGAACTCACTATGATAGATGACATTCACTTAGTCTCCAGAACGTCATCTATATATTGTATGTGGAGTTAAATGATTTGGCGAATAAATATGTCATGATTATAATTATCATTAAATTTCAATCTACAATTTTTATTCTTAAGCTCCTATCATGAAAAAGTTTCCATGACAATTTTCACTTTAAATCGTTTTAATTTGCGGCAAAACTAGGTAAAACCTATAATACACGTTTCCAAAATTATTTTCATAAAAATTTGGTACTTACATAAAACCATGTGGTTCCATTTTTGTTGCGAAATACCCCAAAATTCACTATTAAAATCCTTAACACAAAACGTTGTACATACGTTTCAAATTAACAAATACGCTGTCCGTTTTGAACGTTTTCTCTTCGTTTTCCCTACTTTTAGCATGACAACACACGCCGCCAACTGAATTCAGATTTTTTCAGTAACATTCGCCACTCGCCTTAGATACCGACTGTGAGGTCATACCGGATAATCTTGCTGCACCTGTGACGTCACAATTAATTTTAGTGATTATGTCAGACCCGACTTTTTCAGTGTTGTCGCTTTTTTCATGCATTGAATCCTGTCAGTTAGTTTAAAATGAAACAAACTAAACTGTGAAAATTACAAAAAGTGCAAAATGTGCATCAAAACCTATAAAATTAAGAATATTGCAATAAAATCATGATAATAGTGTTATCGGAATTAAAGGGTAAAGTGGAAACTGTTACATGCCGCATTGTGGCTTAGTTTAGTACTTGTACTGTAAGTTATTATGTCAGACCCGAATTTTTCAGTGTTTTTCGCTACTTTTAATGCATTGAATGTTGTCGGCTAGATTAAAATTAAACAAAGTATATATAATGTGAAAATTGCAAAAGGTGCAATATGTACACAATCAAAAACAAACATACTTATCCATTTCCGAATCACAATCCAGAAGCAAAGTAAAAACTTTGGAACTGACAAGTTAGGTTAGACACGTGAACTTCCACCAGGGAAGTGAGGCCGGGTGCTCCGGAAGGGTAAGCACCTCCTGTTTAGCTAGCTACACCCGCCACGTGTGTAATCAAAATTGTGTGAAAGGAACATGGAACTATGAGACGTCAAATATATCCAAGGCAATCCTGGACACAGAGACATCAAACTTATCAACAATACTGTGATGACGGCCATAAAACTTTTTGAGGGCCTTGATAAGCCTAGGCTTGCAATATCCCTGAGTCAACAATTTATTTGCAAGCAGCCTACTTCGTTGTACAAAGTCCCCGTAGTGGGAACAAGCTCTACCATAGCGTATTAATTGGGAAACAAATACACCATAAGCAGGAGAAGCAGGTATATTGCTGCATAAAAAAGGAAAGTTGACAATAGAAAAATTAAAATCATCACGTTTGTCATAAAGTTTCAAATGTAGCCTTTCCTGTGCGTCATATTTCAGGTATAAGTCTAAATATGAAGCAGAACTTGAGGAATCAGTCGTGTCTTTTATTTCAAGCTCACTAGGATAGATGCCATTTACATAGTCTCCAAATTTAGGATTGTTAAGAGACAGAACGTCATCTATATATCTGTATGTTGAGTTGAATGATTTGGCGACATTTTTCTCTCCAGATTTAACAAGGTTCTGCATAAATTCTGCTTCGTATAACATTAAATATATTACAATAAAATAATGATAATGGTGTTTTTTTA